>MU269990.1:20596336-21328836 GCA_021432705.1 Caranx ignobilis
CAGCTTTGCAACCATACTCCCCCCGGAACCCAAAGGTAGCAGCAGCCACGGTAATTTGGAGCTGAAATTACCGTGGCTGCTGGCACCAGACTTGCCCTCCAATTGATCTTCCTTAAAGGATTCACAATGTACTCATTCCAATTATAGGGCCTCGAAAGAGTCCTGTATTGTTATTTTTCGTCACTACCTCCCCGAGTCAGGAGTGGGTAATTTGCGTGCGTGTTGCCTTCCTTGGATGTGGTAGCTGTTTCTCAGGCTCCGTCTCCGGAATTGGACCATCGGAGGTTATCTAGAGTCACCAAAGCGGCTGGGGCACCCCGAGAGGCACCCCACATGGGTTTTGGATCTCTGGAGGTCAGCGCTTGTTTGAATGTATTAGGTCCACAATTGCCACAGTTATCCAATTAGCCATTTGCAGTTTCACTGTATTGCCCGTGTGTACTTAGACTTGCATCGCTTAATCTTTGAGACAAGCATATGCTACTGGCAGGATCAACCAGGTAGCCCCGCGAGGGGACTTGTGGGCAGGCAGGGTTGTTGGGGTGGGGGACGTCAGCCGAGGTGTCGGGTGCGGCGGGTGTGGTGGTGGAGGGGGGTGGGGGTGGGGGGGGCGGTCAGGCAGGCCCCTGCCTTTCTCTCCCCCTGTCCTCCCTTCCTCCTCCTCCTACTGCCTCTACCAGTGCGCCCCTCTCCCTTCCCAAGCTCAGCTGCAGGGTGTTTGCAGCTCGGGGCCAATCAGCCAATCAGCTTTGGGACTTGGACTTGGCTTCTATTTTCCTTTACTCTGTGCCAAAAATGTGTGTGTGTGTGGGGGGGTCCTGGGAGCTTCAGTCCGCATCCTGCCCGGTTGTTCACGAACCGAAATATGTGTGAAATCATGCCAATGGTGTTCCGCCAGACACGTACACGGGATACAAACTGCTCTGTGTACGGGTTTTGCATTTACACAAATCAAAATCGTGCACCACAGTCCCAAAATGGGGGACCATTTTGAGACTATGGTACACTGTACAGTCAAAGTGAAACAGAGTTGGAGTGTGTGTGTGGGGGGGCTGCCTACCTGCCTGCCTGCCTGCCTGCTTGACCATGCCCACCAGCCGTGCCCGCACACCCACACTTGAGCACCCACCCTGTGCTGGAAAGTCTTAGGCCTTCCAGGTTGCAGCTTCATGGTCCTGGTACACCACTGGAGCACTGACACTCTGTCTTCGTCACTCTCCCCCTGTCACAGGATCCAACCCACTGAGTCACTTGGTCCAGCTGGGGGGACCACATACTGCCTGCCTGCCTGCTTGCGTTCTTGCTTGCTTGACCATGCCCACCAGCCATGCCAGCGCACCCAAACTTAACCACTTGCACCCGAGCGCCCGCACCAGGGTGGCGTCATGAGCTTCCCTTTACTCTCAAGCTGATAGATTTACAAAGAGAAGGTGAAACAGAGATTTTTTTTCTGGAGTGTGTCTAAAAGGCTGTGATTGAATATTCCACGAAAGGTTTGATCTGATTTGAAGAATTTAAAACATTTTATTTGTTATGAGTGCCTTGAGCATTCGCGACTATAACAATAGAAGGGTGCTAGAAAAGCGGCCCTGTAACTTTATGACACACATTATACATCAAAACACATGAGGACATTACCCTCTTTCAAATAAGACCAGTCTTACCTTCACATGATGTATATAGCATGTCCCTCCAGCTTTGGGAAAGTACGCAGACAAAGTTTACAAAATAAAAGGAAAAAGTTTAATCCATTTAAGGTATTTTCCGCATTCAAATCCGCTGGTAAACTTTGTTTTCATTCCTAATTATTGTCAGACAGCCCGCTAGAAAATGACACAACATTTATTTTCTTTTGACTGACATTTACCTATAGCCAACGGCAGCCCGAGGTTTACGGTTGGTTCTATCCCATCTAGCCAGCAATTGGCTAAAAAAAAGACAAGACAAAAGACAAAAGACAAGACAAAAAAACAAGACAGCAGGTTCGTGGTCCTGGTACACCACTGGAGCATTGACACTGTCTTTGTCACTCTCTCCCTGTCACAGGCTCCTGCCTGGTTGTCTGAGACGATGCACACGAACAACACTCATTTGGCTGTATGCCGCCATGCCCCTGGTACACCAGAGCGGGTGGCCCTCAGGCTGACAAAAGCTTGGATCAAGGGCTGACATTCAATAGATCACAGCGAGGGAGCTGCTCTGCTACGTACGAAACCCTGACCAAGAATCAGGTCGCCTGCAAGTGATTCAGCACCAGGTTCTACACATGCGGTGCGAGACAGGAGATGGGTGACCACCATCCAGCCACGCCCCGACCCTACGAACGGCTCTACTCACTGACCGAAGCCGGCTATCTGGGGCAAACCGAAGATCTGCGGCACCACGGTATCGTTACCTCTAGGTAGGGTTCTGAATTAGAGGAGTTCAGTCATAATCCCACAGATGGTAGCTTTGCACCATTGGCTCCTCCGCCAAGCACATACACCAAATGTCTGAACCTGCGGTTCCTCTCGTACTGAGCGGAATTACTATTGCAACAACACATCATCAGTAGGGTAAAACTAACCTAACCGTCTCACATGTTCCCTATTAGTGGGTGAACAATCCAACGCTTGGTGAATTCTGCTTCACAATGATAGGAAGAGCTGACATCGAAGGATCAAAAAGCGACGTCGCAATGAACGCTTGGCTGCCACAAGCCAGTTATCTCTGTGGTAACTTTTCTGACCCCTCCTGCCTAAAACCCAAAAAGTTAGAAGGATCGTGAGGCCCCGCTTTCACGGTCTGTATTCATACTGAAAATCAAGATCAAGTGAGCTTTTGCCCTTCTGCCCTTCTGTGGTTTTGCTAGATAGTAGGTAGGGACAGTGAGAATTTCATTCAACCATTCATGTGCATCACTAATTAGATGACGAGGCATTTGGCTATTTTTGGCCATACGGCTTTCCATGTTTACCTGCATGTCAGGTGCCATCAAGGTGCCATGCATGACTTTCCCGGACGGACCCACATCAGTGGCAGGTCTGCCGGTTATACTAATCATTATGAGCTTCCCCCGTCCCTCCTCTCTTCCCAGCTGACCGCCAGCTGGTGGGTTGAGGAGTACCCGTGACAGCTCAGCTTCTGGAGATCGCCACTGACCACCTTCAGAGCCGCCAGACCCCCCCCACCCTAACCCTCGGTATAAATTTGCCCCAAAGTGCGGAGGGTAAAATGGGTCAATTCCTCCATTTAAAAAGTGCCCGATTGTGAAGAAGTAAGGCTAGGTTCATCTCTTAAGTTAAAGTGAAGAGAGTAAAACTTGACCCAGGACAGCATTTCGTGGCTGGGGAGAAAAGCAGAGACAGGACACATGGTTCTGGAGGCCAGGGAGGGAGGACCTGAGCATCCAGTGACCCAGGACGGCGTCTCGTGGCTGGGGAGAAAAGCAGAGAGAGGAGACATGGTTCTGCAGTCCAGGGAGGGAGGACCTGAGCGTCCAGTGACCCAGGACGGCATCTCGTGCCTGGGGAGAAAAGCAGAGAGAGGAGACATGGTTCTGCAGTCCAGGGAGGGAGGACCTGAGCTTCCAGTGACCCAGGACAGCATCTTGTGCCTGGTGAGAAAAGCAGAGAGAGGAGACATGGTTCTGGAGGCCAAAGTAAGGCTGGGTTCATTTCTCAAGTTAAAATTTGCCCCAAATTGAGGAGAGTAAAAGTGGGTCAATTCCTCCATTGAAAAAATGCCCCAATGTAAAGAAAGTAAGGCTTGGTTCATTTCTTAAGTTAAAATTTGACCCAACATGAAGAAAGTAAGGCTGGGTTAATTGCTTCCTCTGGAAGGCCCAGAGTTTCCTGTGACCCAGGATGGTGTCTCGTGCCGTGTGAGAAAAGCAGAGAGAGGAGACATGGTTCTGGAGGCCCGGAGCTTCCAGTTACCCAGGGTGGCGTCTAATGCCTGGGGAGAAAAGCAGCTTGGGTTACTCATTTCATTCATTCAGAAGTCAACAGTTGTTGTACTTTACCAGACTTGTCAGATGAAGACCTTATCGTTAGATGTGGTGGTGGTAAAATCACATTTACTCTGGAAAGGAAACAAGTTGTGTTTTGGGGGCACTTTGGTTAGCCTGTGTAATCTTAAAGCCACTGAAAATATCTAATATTACAGGCTGTAAGCCCCCATGCCACGTCACGGCAGTGCCCATGTGGAGGTAAAATAAAATGACAAACAATAACTAAAAAAAACAAAAAAACCCACAAATGACAAACAATACATACATATAACAAAAACATAATAATAATAATAAAAAAAGAAAAACTCACACATTTAAATAAAAAATATTAACGGGGAGACTGGGAATACCCCCAGCGGTCGAGCGCACGGAGCACTAGACCCTGTGTAGAAGCTTCTTGGCTGGGTCCTCACTCGGTCATTGTGTCATTCACCTTCATCCGACGACACGTGTTGAACCACTTAAAGATGTCACAGAAAACTGTGGATAAGTGGAAAGAATGTAAACCCGGCTCTTTGGGGCTGGTATTATATGAAACAATAACCAGATGGCAAAAGAAAGTCCCAAAAGATTTTGTCGACTGGACAAAAGAAATGCAAGAAAAAGGAATGTTTGGAGACTATGACAGTGCTCCACCAAAATTAAGCGACTGCAACATGTTTCTTAAACTAGCAGCCAGAAGTTTGGAAAAAAACCCAAGCTAAACTGCATGGCGCAGGCATACTACTCAAGGAGTAACAGAGATACTCACCAAGGAGCAGGGCCAGGATAATTCACCTGTTGAAGTAGGAGACTGGGTCTTAAGAAAAGTCAACAAACTCAACTGGTCTTTCCCTCGGTGGAAGGTGCCATAAAAAGTAGCAGAGGCTACATCCCATTGTGTAAAGGTATAGTTGACAGACGGCAGACTGAGTAACTGGATACATAAAACCCACTGTACTCTCACCCAGGATCCTAATGAAAGAACCCTGACTGAGATTCGAACTGACCTAAAAACTTTATCCACCGACAATGACTCCATCGTACCCTCAGACACTAAAACAGACATTGACCAGACACCTGATGATGCAACTGATGACAACTACCACAGACACTAAGTCTTAGGACCAAAGTCAAAATAGCAATCCTAACCATAATCACCCTGCTCACTGCTGTGCCCCTTATGGGAAGAGAGACCCACCGTCCACCCTCTCTTCAGACAGCTGAGCATCAATTGGTAAAGAGATCATGGAGACATGGGCAACCCCTGATATGGCGATTTACTGAAAACGTGGATGGTATTGCAAGATTCGATCTATGCTTGGTCATAAATTGTAAAGCATACGAGTTCTATCACCGACAGCCTGAAAGTTATGCATGTATCACTCCAGACCAGAAATATCCCTACCGTCCAAAATGTCCCTGGGAACACATAATAGCAAACACTGGATCCCATGATTGGGGTTATCAACTTAAAAACCCTTTGAGGTCCTGTTTAACGTTAGTTAAAGGCGTATCAACGTACCCTTGTAAAAAGGGGTCCTGTAATCCACTCATTCTTACACTTAAAAACCCCCAACCATCGGATGCCGGTCATTACATTATCAGCGTTGAAGATCCTTTGACGGATCCTCTAGGTTTCATAGTGATTGAAGTTGTCTCACGACCCTCTTCTCCGGTAACTGGTAACAACAAATTGACCCCCTCCGGTATTGCAGCGAAAAAAGTCTCTGACTGAACCATTAAGGAAACCCTAGCCATAGAGACAGGTTTTACACAAGAAAATTACTGGTTGAATTGGGTAGAAAACGCGGCCAAAGTAACTAGCAAAGAAGACTGTATAGTATGTTCTGCCTCCAGACCAGCCCTTTTAACTGTAACATCACCGTTCTCTGACAATGAAACCTACTGCATGATGCATCTGCATATGACTGAAAATCCTGAGGAAGCCTGTAGATACTTGGAGACCCCCTACCCGTTATCCTCACCCGAAGTGTTGCCCCCAATTTTCACACCGGTTAAAAATGAACATACGTGTATAACTAGAACTGATACTTCTGGATCCAGCATAGGTGACATTGCAGACGACTGGTGTACAAATACTATCGACATTACTACTTGGACAAATGTCACAAAACTCACCTATGCTTGATCGGATGTTTACTGGTATTGTGGTGGAAAACGATTGAGAAATACACTGCCTAATAACTGGTCTGGGGCATGCACTACGGTCTTGTTAATCGCGCCGATAAAAGTAATTAAGGCATCAGCATCAGAAGTAGCCTCGTGGCGTTCAGCATGATATCATAACTCACGAACATCTTCTCACTCAGATAAACGTAAGAGGGCTGCATTTGATTTATACCAAAATTCACTAACTTACATAGATGCAATTGGGGTTCCCAGAGGTGTACCTGATGAATACAAGTTAGTGAACCAAGTTGCAGCCGGCTTTGAATCATCCCTGTTTTGGTGGGTAACTATCAACAAAAATGTGGATAGAATTAATTATGTCCACTTTAATGTCCAGAGACTTAACAACATGATTAGAGATGCCGTAGTCGACCTTTATTGAATTGACAAAATCTACAGTTCCCTAACTACCTCCCCTACTCCCCCACCCCCATCACCCCCCTCCACCCATCTCATCACCTGGCCCCTCTCCAAATTTGCACCTGTCTCCCCAACTATGCTATCCACAATCATCTCATCCATGAAGACTTCCACCTGCATGCTTGACCCCATTCCATCCTCCATCGCCAAGGACTGCTTCCCCACCATCTCTCCGCTGGTCTCCAAAATCATCAACTCCTCGCTCAGCTCCGCCTCCGTCCCATCTTCACTGAAACTTGCTGCTGTCACCCCCATCATCAAGAGACCTGGTCTTAATCCTGACATCATGAACAACTTCCGGCCCATCTCTAACCTCCCATTTCTGTCGAAAATCCTGGAACATGTTGTCGCCTCACAAATAAAATCCCACCTCAACAACAATGACCTCTTCAAAGAATTTCAATCCGGATTCCGCTCACAACACAGTACTGAAACCGCCCTCCTCAAAATTACAAATGACCTCCTCCTCTCCTCAGACTCTGGACTAATCTCCATCCTCATCCTCCTGGACCTCACCGCTGCCTTTGACACCATCAATCATTCCATCCTACTCTCCCGGCTGAACTCCCTCCTCAACATCACTGACACTGCCCTCACCTGGTTACACTCATATCTCTCTGGCAGACAACAATTCATCTCGTCCTCTCCTCTTTATCCTGTATCTCCTCCCCCTTGGTCAAATCATCCACCGCCATAATCTTCACTTCCACTGCTACGCTGATGACATCCAGTTATACATCACCACCAAATCCATCACCCCCTCAACTCATTCCACCCTGTCAAACTGTCTCACCGACATCGAATGCTGGATGCAAACAAACTTCCTCAAACTTAACTATGACAAATCAGACATGATTTTAATTGGTCCAAATTCCCTCACCCAAACAGCCAGAGACTTCCACCTCACCACTGACAACTCCACACTGTCACCCTCCCCCCACTGCCGCAACCTTGGAGTCATCTTTAACAGTAATCTCTCCTTCGACCAACACATCAAACACATCACTAAATTAGCCTTCCACCACCTAAAGAACATCTCTCGCCTCCGCCCCTCACTCTCTTTCTCGGCCGCTGAAACTCTAATCCACGCCTTCATTACATCCCGCCTTGATTACTGCAACAGCATCCTATATGGTACAACCGCCAAACTCCTCAATAAACTCCAGTATATCCAAAACTCTGCTGCTCGCCTCCTCGCCCACACCCGCTCCCGTGACCACATCACACCTGTCCTCCAGAACCTCCACTGGCTCCCAATTACATAATTGAATTCATAACGAATTGAATTCAAAATCCTCCTCCTCACCCATAAAACACTCCATAACCAGGCCCCCTCCTACCTCGCAGACCTTCTCCACCCGTACATCCCCTCCTGCACCCTCCATTCTTCTGATGCCATTCTCCTCACTGTCCCCAAGACCAAGCACAGAACCTGGGGAGATAGAGCTTTCTCTGTTGCTGCCCCCACCCTCTGGAACTCCCTTCCCAAACACATCCGGGAAACCACAGACCTCAAGACTTTCAAGTCACTTCTCAAAACGCACCTGTTCCACTCTGCTTTTAACATCTAGCATTCTAACTCTGCCTGCACTGTTATGATCCGTCTGGTCCATCCACTTCACTCAAATCTTTATCCAACTGTGCTCTTCTCCGTTCTGTTTGTTTTGGACATCTTATGTTTTGATAAATCTCTGCATTGTACTTATGTGTTTCTAAGTGTTTCTAATATTGATGTTTTTCTAATATTGTTGTTTAATTCTGTAAAGCAACTTTGAGTATTTTGAAAAGCGCTTTATAAATAAAATGTATTATTATTATTATTTATGGACAATTGTCTGCTACCACACTGATGACTTATCAAAATAGACTGGCCCTAGATTTTTTGCTTGCTGAGAGAGGTGGTGTATGCTCTATGTTTGGCCAAGACTGTTGCGTGTTCATTCCTAATAATACTGCTCCAGATGGCTCTATAACCCGAGCCCTCTCTGGCCTTAAGACCCTGTCGGAAGAGTTAGCTGAAAACTCAGGGATAGACAATCCATCACGTGATTGGTTAGACAATGTCTTTGGTAAGTGGAAGACCTTGATCAACTCTGTACTTCTCTCCTTAGTGGCAGCAGTGACTATGTTAACCCTATGTGGTTGTTGCTGCATACCATGCATTAGGCACCTCTGTCTAAAATGTATTACTACGGCCATCAATGATAAGTTTGCTGCATCACCTTCTTATCAGCTAGTTCAGCATACTGGAGGGACCATTCCCCGGGTCTCCCTCTCTGAGCCCGGAGAGGCGAGACTGAAGTGGATCCCAAAACGGAGGATGAAGAAAACCCTTGTTTGTACACTTGAATCATTACATACACCCAACTGCTAAGGTCTAATACATTTCTACATATAGTTCTCGCATTCACCTAGAGGCGTGATACTTATAGTATTCTGTTTTTAGTTATTAAATGGTTATTGAATGAAAAGTTATTCGATGGTTTATGAATGAATGTTTAATCAGCGCTGCTGTACTTTACCTATGACCTGAATAAATTCTTCGTCTGTGAACTGAAGACTTCTCCGGTTTGTTCTTGGGCTTCAAATAAAAGAACCGACTCAGAGCAAACAGAGCAAATAAATTGAAAGAGTGGATACGCCTCCGCTGTAGAGCTGTGCCCAAGAACAAGTACTTTTTCACCACCCTTGGCCATGGCAGATATGGTCCGTTACTTCAAGGAGGCATGGGCCGAGATGGGACTGCCGGGGAACCCTAGCCTGCTGGACAGCCACTCCGCCGTGGCCACATATGTGAGTATCAATGAAGAAAGAAAACACGCACTCTCAAAAAAAGAAGAAAAAAGTCTGGAGGTGCTGGGCCACAGAACAGTATAAACAAAAAACCCCCCAGCAACAACCGGTGTCCTTCGTTTCAAATTTTTAATACCTCACTGGTATAGGTGATCAAACACACGGACCAGTTTCGACAAGTGTCTTCCTCAGTGCGTGAAAATCAAACCTTTTACCAGTGAGGTAGTTTGAAACGAAGGGCACCGAGTTTTGCTGACTTTTTCTTGTTTACACTTACTTGAGTATCACAAACACCCGACACTTGATATGCATGGGGTAAATGTAATCCATACTGACCCAAGCCTTTTCTTTTTGTCCAACCTCTCCGTCTTCATGTGCCATAGCATCGAGACCCAGGAGAGGTTTTAAACGCTGCACAAAAACCTCCAGAGAGCGAAGCAGACGAGGGAACTTTCTCTTTCCTTTCTCCAGGAGCAATGGGGCAAGGCGGATGAGCCCCAATCAACACTGATTAAATCTCAGACCTGCCACTCGCTTGAGGGCCCGGATTTCCCGGTCAATCCATGCCTGATTCGTAGCAATTCTTAAGATCATGTGTCGTCCTCAAATGTTTGGACACCAAACCAAAGTCAGAGGGAGAATGCCCCATTCGTGGCAAAGTTGAGACAAAGCAGCGCGTGGAGACAAAGCAGCAGCGACTCCAATAAGCTGATTGCAGTTACTCACCTTTGTGTGTTTGTGGCCAGAAGGTCACACACTCTCCAGCCGCCGCTGCCAGTTTTCACCTGTCAACACACTAGCATTAGACGTCAGACAGTATCAACTACAACAGAGAGAGAGAGAGAGATACCTAGTTAAAAAAAAACAGCAGCAGCACACACACAGCAGCCCTACAACACAACACAAATGCGGTGAGCGCACGGAGAGAACCAAGCAACCAATGTGGTGAAACAGCTGGCAGCCTTACCTGTGGGGCCTGGAAGCGTCGCAGCAGTGACGACAGGTACTGGAGGATGGCCGCTTTTACGGAGGGATTGGCCTTGTTGTTTACAATGACTTCCGGGTAGTAAACCAGGGTCAATTTAGTCTAGTCTCTGATGGTTTCACCTCTCTGTCTGTTTGCTTCTCTCATTCTGTCCGTGCTCACCTTGACAGTACAGCTGAAGTCACAACAATACTATTTTTATTAAAATTATTTGCAGTTTGTGTTGTCAAATAACAGAACCACTTTGGAAGCTTTAGGAGCTTTGAAGGCTTCTACCAAGGCACAGGACATTAGTCCTGAAATGAGGGCCCAGAAAATTAAGAAGCATATAACGCAGCTTAAGTTAGAGGTTTGTTAGAGTTACTGTATGTCTGTGAAGTGTTCATGGTATTGCATTAAGGCATTTTGCTTGAGTGAATTGTCATGGTCCTGTTTAAATATAATACACAAGACTTGAGTGTTAATAAAGTTCAATGGTAAAATGTGCTAGGATAGATACTCAATCAAAATTCAAATTTTGAGAGAGAGGTTTTAAGTTAATGTCGTAAAGCTGGGGTTGGTAATGTTGGAGAGTTCGCAAGAGAGCTAGCAAGATTTGAAAATAGCACCTCCTCTGAGTTCCACGCCCCTCCTCCTCCTCCCGTCAGTGTTTACATCCAAGCCACGCCCCCGCAAACTGGAACACGCACCGCGCGAAAATGAGAAGTGGCAGGAGGAGTACTATATATATATACTATAATCTATTCAATGCCAGCATCACGACCCGTTTTAAACCCACAGAGAAAGAGAAGCTAATATTAGCATTAGGCTAATACAAGCTACAAAAGGAGCTATGTTAGCAAAAGTTACACATTTCATAAAAATAACAAATCCTCCCCGAAGCAAAACATATAATTACCTGTCCAACAAAAAGAGAGCAACCTCAGCATCACATTTCAGGCCCTTCAAATCCCTCAGTTGTCTCCACCGCTCAAAAGCAACACTGATGTTTACTCTGGTTTGACCAGAATGACCATAAATGAGCATGAAATCCGTTCTGCTGTAACTCGGTACGCTGATTTCTTCCGGCAACAGCGACACATGAAGATCTGATTGGTTTTTGCTCTTCGGTGCGAAGAGCGTGGATTGGTCGGAGTTTTTTCAGTCCTGCAGCTGCCACAGAGGACTGATTATTTTCCTTCCTTTTTCTGAATACATAATGTATTGATTACTCAGAAGGTAGAAGGACCATTTTACCCAGTATAACAAAACATGTTTCTGAACAGGATTACCAACCCCAGCTTTAAAGCTTAGATGCCAGTGTTTAAACTGGTCACATCAGCCAAATTATGTGTTAAAGGTCAAAAATAAAAAGTCTATGTGTAGCACGTACAAAAGCTGAATCTCAATTGGGGGGGGGGGTTGGCACAGGCTGTAATAAAGCTGAAACAACTGATCATAAATCATATGGCACCTGTCATAGATTATGTTGTAGTACTGGAGTCACCACTAGGTGGGGCTGTGAGATTACAAGTGCTGTGTGGTACATGCTGACGCTGTACTAGTAAAAACTGTTCAGTCTGATTCAAGCAGTCTCCTCATTGAGTCTCATATGTTACCCAGAAAGAACCCAGAAAATTGAAAGATGGAAGAGCTAAGACACCCAGGAAGGTTGAGCCTAGAAGTTAATTTAGCTGAGAACTGGAGAGTCTGGACTCAAAAGTTTGACATATATCTCATTGCTAGTGGAATAGCAGAGAAGTCGGAGAAAGTGAAATGCGCCACGTTTCTCCATGTAGCCGGGGACAATGCCATGTTCAACACGTTTCACTTTGACGACAATGTTGATGATCTGGACGTCATGAAAGATCTGTTTAAAAACTACTGTGCGCCATGAAAAAGCCTGACGTACCAGAGACATTTATTTTTCACGAAGGCGCAAGGTAATACAGAGTCTATTGATGCAAACATCACAGATTTTAAAAAAACAAGGCAAAAGACTGCGAGCTTGGACATTAAACAAAGTCCTTAAAAACAGACAGAGCTGTTGTGTGGAATCACAAATGACCAGATCCGAGGCAGACTGTTGAGAGAGCCGGAGCTGACGCTCCAAAGAGCAGTGGACGCTTGCCGTGCTAGCGAGGTAAGCCAAACTCAGCTAAAAAAGTTACAGGAAGAAACTGAAGTACCTGTTGAGAAATTGCACAGGCAAAAAACATATGGAAAAAAGGAGAGACAAGTCCAACCAAAGACAGAAAAAACACAAGCAGACTGTGGTAAATGGGGGTATAAAGATGAGAAAAGCATAGGAAAAAATGGAAAGAAAGTAGAGAACAGACAAGAGAGAAGAGACAGAGGAGAGAAAGGAGGAGAGACAGGAGAGAAGAGAGGAAGAGAGACAGGAGAGAAGTGACAGAGGAGAGAAAGGAGAAGAAACAGAGGAAGAGACACAGGAAAGAAGCGACAATGGAGAGAAAGGAGGAGAACAGAGGAAGAGAGACAGGAGAAAAGAGACAGAGGAAAGAAAGGAGACGAGACAGAGGAAGAGAGATAGGAGAGAAGAGACAGAGTAGAGAAAGGAGGAGAGACAGGAGAGAAGTGACAGAGGAGAGAAAGGAGGAGAGACAGAGGAAGAGAGACAGGAGAGAAGAGACAGAGGAAAGAAAGGAGGAGAGACAGAGGAAGAGAGACAGGAGAGAAGTGACAGGAGAGACAGAGGAGAGACAGGAGAGATGTGACAGAGGAGATAAAGGAGGAGAGACAGGAGAGAAGTGACAGAGGAGAGAAAGGAGGAGAGACAGGAGAGAAGTGACAAAGGAGAGAAAGGAGGAGAGACAGAGGAAGAGAGACAGGACAGAAGAGACAGAGGAAAGAAAGGAGGAGAGACAGAGGAAGAGAGACAGGAGAGAAGTGACAGGAGACACAGAGGAGAGACAGGAGAGAAGTGACAGAGGAGAGAAAGGAGGAGAGACAGAGGAAGAGAGACAGTAGAGAAAGGAGGAGAGACAGAAGAGAGAAAGGAGGAGAGACAGAAAGAGAGACAGGAGAGAAGAGGCAGAGGAGAGAAAGGAGAAGAGACAGAGGAAGCGAGACAGGAGGGAGGTGACAGAGGAGAGAAAGGAGGAGAGACAGAGGACTAGAGACAGGAGAGAAGTGACAGAGGAGAGACAGGAAAGAGAAGAGACTGAGGAGAGAAGAGACAGAGGAGAGAAAGGAGGAGAGACAGAGGAAGAGAGACAGGAGAGAAGTGACAGAGGAGAGAAAGGAGAGAGGAGACAGAGGAGAGAAAGGAGAATAGACAGGGGAAGAGAGATAGGAGAGAAGTGACAGAGGAGAGACGGGAGAGAAGTGACAGAGGAGAGAAAGGAGGAGAGACAGAGGAAGAGAGACAGGAGAGAAGTGACAAAGGAGAGAAAGGAGGAGAGACAGAGGAAGAGAGACAGGACAGAAGTGACAGAGGAGAGAAAGGAGAGAGGAGACAGAGGAGAGAAAGGAGAATAGACAGGGGAAGAGAGATAGGAGAGAAGTGACAGAGGAGAGACGGGAGAGAAGTGACAGAGGAGAGAAAGGAGGAGAGACAGAGGAAGAGAGACAGGAGAGAAGTGACAAAGGAGAGAAAGGAGGAGAGACAGAGGAAGAGAGACAGGACAGAAGAGACAGAGGAAAGAAAGGAGGAGAGACAGAGGAAGAGAGACAGGATAGAAGTGACAGGAGACACAGAGGAGAGACAGGAGAGAAGTGACAGAGGAGAGAAAGGAGGAGAGACAGAGGAAGAGAGACAGTAGAGAAAGGAGGAGAGACAGAAGAGAGAAAGGAGGAGAGACAGAAAGAGAGACAGGAGAGAAGAGGCAGAGGAGAGAAAGGAGAAGAGACAGATAAAGCGAGACAGGAGGGAGGTGACAGAGGAGAGAAAGGAGGAGAGACAGAGGACTAGAGACAGGAGAGAAGTGACAGAGGAGAGACAGGAAAGAGAAGAGACAGAGGAGAGAAAGGAGGAGAGACAGGAGAGAAGTGACAGAGGAGAGAAAGGAGGAGAAACAGGGGAGAAGTGACAGAGGAGAGAAAGGAGAAGAGACAGAGGAAGAGAGACAGTAGAGAAAGGGGGAGAGACAGAAGAGAGAAAGGAGGAGAGACAGAAAGAGAGACAGGAGAGAAGAGGCAGAGGAGAGAAAGGAGAAGAGACAGAGGAAGCGAGACAGGAGGGAGGTGACAGAGGAGAGAAAGAGGAGAGACAGAGGAAGAGAGACAGGAGAGAAGAGACAGAGGAAGAGAGACAGGAGGGAAGTGACAGAGGAGAGAAAGGAGAAGAGAGAAAAGAAGACAAACAAGAGAGAAGAGACAGAGGAGAGAAAAGAGGAGAGACAGGAGAGAAGCGTCAGAGGAGAGAAAGGAGGAGAGACAGAGGAAGAGAGGCAGGAGAGAAGAGACAGAGGAGAGAAAGGAGGAGAGACAGAGAAAGAGAGACAGGAGAGAAGTGACAGAGGAGAAAAAGGAGGAGAGACAGAGGAAGAGAGACAGGAGAGAAGCGACAGAGGAAAGAAAGGAGAAGAGATAGAGGAAGAGAGACAGGAGAAGTGACAGAGGAGAGAAAGGAGGAGAGACAGGAGAGAAGTGACAGAAGAGAGAAAGGAGGAGAGACAGGAAGAGAGACAGGAGAGAAGTGACAAAGGAGAAAAAGGAGGAGAGACAGAGGAAGAGAGACAGGAGAGAAGAGACAGAGGAGAGAAAGGAGGAGAGGCAGGAGAGAAGTGACAGAGGAGAGAAAGGAGAAGAGACAGAGGAAGAGAGACAGGAGGGAAGTGACAGAGGAGAGAAAGGAGGAGAGACAGAGGAAGAGAGACAGGAGAGAAGTGACAGAGGAGAGAAAGGAGGAGAGACAGGGGAGAAGTGACAGAGGAGAGAAAGGAGAAGAGACAGAGGAAGAGAGACAGGAGGGAAGTGACAGAGGAAAGACAGGAGAGAAGATACTGAGGAGAGACAAGAGAGAGAAGAAACTGAGGAGAGGCAGGAGAGAGAAGAGACTGGGGAGATAAAGGAGGAGAGACAGAAGAGAAACAGGAGAGAAGAGACAGAAGAGGGAAAGGAGGAGAGACAGGAGAGAAGTGACAGAAGAGAGAAAAGGAGGAGAGACAGAGGAATAGAGACAGGAGAGAAGTGACAGAGGAGAGAAAGGAGGAGAGACAGAGGAAGAGAGACAGGAGGGAAGTGACAGAGGAGAGAAAGGAGGAGAGACAGAGGAAGCGAGACAGGAGAGAAGTGACAGAGGAGAGAAAGGAGAAGAGACAGGGGAAGAGAAATAGGAGAGAAGAGACAGAGGAAAGACAGGAGAGAAGATACTGAGGAGAGACAAGAGAGAGAAGAAACTGAGGAGAGGCAGGAGAGAGAAGAGACTGGGGAGATAAAGGAGGAGAGACAGAAGAGAAACAGGAGAGAAGAGACAGAAGAGGGAAAGGAGGAGAGACAGGAGAGAAGTGACAGAAGAGAGAAAAGGAGGAGAGACAGAGGAATAGAGACAGGAGAGAAGTGACAGAGGAGAGAAAGGAGGAGAGACAGAGGAAGAGAGACAGGAGGGAAGTGACAGAGGAGAGAAAGGAGGAGAGACAGAGGAAGCGAGACAGGAGAGAAATGACAGAGGAGAGAAAGGAGAAGAGACAGAGGAAGGGAGAGAAAGGACAAGTGACAGAGGAAGAGAGACAGGAGGGAAGTGACAGAGGAGAGAAAGGAGGAGAGACAGAGGAAGAGAGACAGGAGAGAAGTGACAGAGGAGAGAGAGGAGAGAAGAGACAGAGGAGAGAAAGGAGGAGAGACAGGGGAGAAGTGACAGAGGAGAGAAAGGAGAAGAGACAGAGGAAGAGAGACAGGAGGGAAGTGACAGAGGAGAGAAAGGAGGAGAGACAGAGGAAGAGAGACAGGAGAGAAGTGACAGAGGAGAGAAAGGAGAAGAGACAGAGGAAGGGAGAGAAAGGAGAAGTGACAGAGGAAGAGAGACAGGAGGAAGTGACAGAGGAGAGAAAGGAGGAGAGACAGAGGAAGAGAGACAGGAGAGAAGTGACAGAGGAGAGAAAGGAGAGAGGAGACAGAGGAGAGAAAGGAGAAGAGACAGGGGAAGAGAGATAGGAGAGAAGTGACAGAAGAGAGACGGGAGAGAAGTGACAGAGGAGAGAAAGGAGGAGAGACAGGAGAGAAGTGACAGGAGAGACAGTGGAGAGACAGGAGAGGGACAGGAGAGAGTAGAGACTGAGGAGTGACAGAGGAGAGAAAGGAGGAGAGACAGGGGAGAAGTGACAGGAGAGACAGTGGAGAGACAGGAGAGGGACAGGAGAGAGTAGAGACTGGGGAGTGACAGAGGAGAGAAAGGAGGAGAGACAGGGGAGAAGTGACAGAGGAGAGAAAGGAGGAGAGACAGAGGAAGAGAGACAGGAGAGAAGTGACAGAGGAGAGAAAGGAGAGAGGAGACAGAGGAAGAGAGACAGGAGAGAAGTGACAGAGGAGAGAAAGGAGGAGAGACAGAGGAAGAGAGACAGGAGAGAAAGGGGGAGAGAAGGGGGGGAGTGACAGAGGAGAGAAAGGAGAAGAGACAGAGGAAGAGAGACAGGAGGGAAGTGACAGAGGAGAGAAAGGAGGAGAGACAGAGGAAGAGAGACAGGAGGGAAGTGACAGAGGAGAGAAAGGAGGAGAGACAGAGGAAGAGAGACAGGAGAGAAGTGACAGAGGAGAGAAAGGAGAAGAGACAGAGGAAGAGAGACAGGAGGGAAGTGACAGAGGAGAGAAAGGAGGAGAGACAGAGGAAGAGAGACAAGAGAGAAGAGACAGAGGAAAGAAAGGAGGAGAGACAGGAGAGAAGTGACAGGAGAGACAGTGGAGAGACAGGGAGGGACAGGAGAGAGTAGAGACTGAGGAGTGACAGAGGAGAGAAAGGAGGAGAGACAGGGGAGAAGTGACAGAGGAGAGAAAGGAGGAGAGACAGAGGAAGAGAGACAGGAGAGAAGTGACAGAGGAGAGAAAGGAGGAGAGAAGGGGGGAGTGACAGAGGAGAGAAAGGAGGAGAGACAGAGGAAGAGAGACAGGAGAGAAGTGACAGAGGAGAGAAAGGAGGAGAGACAGAGGAAGAGAGACAGGAGAGAAGTGACAGAGGAGAGAAAGGAGAAGAGACAGGGAAGAGAGATAGGAGAGAAGAGACAGAGGAAAGACAGGAGAGAAGATACTGAGGAGAGACAAGAGAGAGAAGAAACTGAGGAGAGGCAGGAGAGAAAGACTGGGGAGAGAAAGGAGGAGAGACAGAAGAGAAACAGGAGAGAAGAGACAGAAGAGGGAAAGAAGGAGAGACAGGAGAGAAGTGACAGAAGAGAGAAAAGGAGGAGAGACAGAGGAAGAGAGACAGGAGAGAAGAGACAGAGGAAAGAAAGGAGAAGAGAGAAAGGAGGAGACAGAGGAAGAGAGACAGGAAAGAAGAGACAGAGGAGAGAAAGGAGGAGAGACAGAGGAAGAGAGACAGGAGAGAAGTGACAGAGGAGAGAAAGGAGGAGAGACAGAGGAAGAGAGACAGTAGAGAAAGGAGGAGAGATAGAAGAGAGAAGGAGGAGAGACAGAGGAAGAGAGACAGGAGGGAAGTGACAGAGGAGAGAAAGGAGGAGAGACAGAGGAAGAGAGACAGGAGAGAAGTGACAGAGGAGAGAAAGGAGAAGAGACAGAGGAAGGGAGAGAAAGGAGAAGTGACAGAGGAAGAGAGACAGGAGGGAAGTGACAGAGGAGAGAAAGGAGGAGAGACAGGAAGAGAGATAGGAGAGAAGAGACAGAGGAGAGACAGGAAAGAGAAGAGACCGAGGAGAGACAGGAAAGACAAGAGACAGGAGAGAAAAGAGACTGATCAGAGACAGGAGAGAGAAGAAACTGTGTAGAGACAGGGGAGGGACAGGAGAGAGAAGAGACTCAGGAGAGACAGGAGAGAGAAGAGACTGATCAGAGACAGGAGAGAGACAGGAGAGAGAAGAGACTGATCAGAGACAGGAGAGAGAAGAAACTGTGGAGAGACAGGGGAGGGACAGGAGAGAGAAGAGACTGATGAGAGACAGGAGAGAGACAGGAGAGAGAAGACACAGGAGAAACAGGAGAGAGAAGAGACTGAGGAGAGACAGGAGAGAGAAGAGACTGAGGAGAGACAGGAGAGAGAAGAAACTGTGGAGAGACAGGAGAAGCACAGGAGATAGAAGAGACTGAGGACCGGGACAGGAGAGAGAAGAAACTGTGGAGAGAGAGGAGAGGGACAGGAGAGAGTAGAGACTGAGGAGAGACAGGAGAGAGAAGAGACTGAGGAGAGACAGGAGAGAGAAGAGACTGATGAGAGACAGGAGAGGGACAGGAGAGAGAAGAGACTGAGGAGAGGAACAGAAGAGAGAAGAGACAGGAGAGAGAAGAGACTGGGGAGAGACAGGAGAGAGACAGGAGAGAGAAGAGACATGCACTGAGTTAAAACAAACAAACAAATAAATCAACAAATAAAGAAAGACGGGGACACAGAAGGTGAGGACACTGATTATTTCATTCACTATGGGACTAATTTTAAACCAGTGTTAACGTTGTTTTGCAGTGAGAGTTCGGTTCGGTTCGGTTCCTGCAGATTTCAGTCCACTGTCAGTTCTCTCCAGGGCTGGTACATCTGGGTCGTCATCGATATCACAGTGTGAGCCTTCAGGGAAGAGTGTATCAGCTGAATCTGAGCTTGATCCCTATGAGGAGAAAAACAGTAAATCTCAAAAGAAGACCAGTGTCCTACATTGTCAAGTCATTCCTCACTTCCTTGTGATTTAAGGACCCTAATGACGTAGAGCAGGGTTCCCCAGTTAGTTTTCGGCGAGGGCCACAGTATGTGAATTGTGCCAAACCGAGGGCCAAAGCGTGACGTTTTTTTTTCCCCATCATGCCATTAAATGTTGATTTATGTACAGATAATGTTGCTGCTGCTGCTATCACTGTTATCATTGTTATTAAGTCAAGTTGTGTAGAACAACTAAATGAGTCCAAAGCCAACCATTTAGTGATTTAAATGTTCTTCTATACACCAACACCAAAAAAATAATAAAATAAAAGCACCCTGGCATGGTAACACCTTTATGTCTGTGGCTCAAGTGAGAAGCATTTTAATTTACAGCAGCCATATAGAGGCCTAACATAAAGGAAGACAGTGGAGTTCAAGAGGTCCCAGGTGCATGGAGTATATTCTGATTAATAACACTATAGCAAGAGTCACACAGCAGGAGAGGGGCAACTTTTCTACATGTTTATATCTGCATGCCACTGCCACAGTGCAGATTTATGTCCATCTGCAAAATGTCCACAAATACAGCTGTCAGCAGCATCTCTACAACCCTTCACCTTATGAAGTGAGAGACTGTGTGAGTCACACACACACACAGAGCGAGAGAAAGAGAGAGAGAGAGAGAGAGAGAGAGAGAGATGGCGAGAGCGAGCGAGAGAGAGAGGTGGCCAGAGCGAGCAAGCGAGAGAGAGGGTGAGAGCAGGCGAGAGAGAGCGTCAGGTGTCAATTTGTCACTTTCAGCGATGGCATGGTCCGATAAAATAAAACAAAACTCATCAGTCCAGTCACTGACGGTTTCGGACCGTCATGGGCCAGACATTTGGCTCTCGCAGGCCGGATGTGGCCTTGGCCGCCTATTGTAGATGGCTTATGTTGAGTGAAGACACATAACATAATAAGTGCAGTCAGTGTGAAAATGCTAAACAGCTTAAGATAAGCAGACATCAAAGCTATTGGAAACATGCTTATAATCCCAAGTAAAATATGACGGGCTTCACACAAGTTTTCCATTATTGAGTTTCAAAACCCCACATCTAGTGATAAACTCTCACTGTAGCTGCACACGTTCATGATTTCATTGTGGCGTGAACTGGGATGATGCATTCTAACTAGCTGGGAACAACAGGATGCAGTAAACCACTGGATGGGCTGCTGTGTTGAAACTTACCAAAATGTTGGAGGGTGCAAGCATCTCTGTTGGAGGTCCTGACCATGATGAGGTGTCTTGGTTTGACATTCCTGAGGGCTAAAGAACAAAGTCAAGACACATTTACAACATGAGCTGCAGACTCAGAGCACTGTATTCCTTCACACAGAGTAGTTTTGAAAAGATCAAACATCACGTATCAGAACAATGCAGAAATCCCACATGCTGCTGTTAGTAATTACTCATTCAGAAAAAAATACTGTCAATTCAATGAAAATGTTTATATCATTTATATTTTGTGGCCATATCTGCAGATGTGTGATGCAGTGCCAGCCATTTTCTTCTTCCACCACTGAGATTCTTTGAGATTCAAGGCAAACACCTCTTACTATTTGTGCTGCTTGTTGTTGTCATGCAAGTCTGTGCCATGCTGAAGAAAGCAAGGAATCGTCCAAATAATTAAAAAATACTGCCGTCATATGCAGCACAATGAAACAACCCATAGAGCCACAAACTATAGTTTTCCATCATCACAGACACACATATATTGTGATGTTGTACAGCATAACAGGTGTGTTTTACAGTATTATTATCATTATTATTATTATTATTACTATTAATATTAGCATTAATATTAAGAATACACATTTCCCCAAAATTTATGGCATTCAAAATGCCTACTTTCACAGCTGGTATTACCTGTGATTGGGAGTCTATGTACTCCATGTGCTTGGATAAGCACTTCTCATGGTGCTCTAGGACTGCCACAAACGATTATTTTGATAGTCGACTAATCACTGATTATTTTTTCGATTAGTCCACTAATCGGATCATACGTAAATTGACTGTAAAACATACAATTTATCGCACCAGCATGAAGCTGATCAGATCATTAGCTTTCAGTTTGAAGTGTTTAACTGAAAATAAAAACAATTAAGATGATAGTTCATTAAACCTTTAATGAGATATGAAGCTTGTATCAACAAACAATTCTTCAACAGAGCAGCATAAAGTGCAAACAGCTGAGTAAAATAAGGACAAGGCACTGGCCTAAACAACATAAAAATAACTACTTCAGGTTTTTAGGTGTGTCTGTCATGGCTCTGGCATCAAACATATCAAACATAGCTACATTTAAATAAAATGAGGTAGGCACCTGAAGGAATTATTCACAAAAATAAAAATTTGGTCTCACTCAAATATAAGAAAAGTGCATTTTGTGCTCAGTGCTCAGTCACAACTGTATTCTGCTAAACTCTGACACTATTTAATCCCAATCTGCACAAGGCTCTTGTTCATGGCCAGGAAAGTTAGCTTTTCTACATGGCTTGGAGAAAGGCTTGCTCTCTTTTGAGAGCAGATGTTCCCTGCTGCAGAGAAAATCCGCTCCGATGGGGTGGAGGTTGCAGGGATGCAAAGAAAAGATTTAGCTATCTTTGACAGTGTGGGGAAACGCCCCTCATTTTCACTCCACCATTTGAGAGGATCATCCGTTTTAGAGAGTGTGGCCTCTCCAAAGTACAGCCGAACTACACTTATTGCAACTTGGATCTTTTGGTCCTCCTCAGATTCTCCATCCTCGTTTTCACTCTGACTATTTGTGTCAGACTGAAGGAGGGTTTCCATAGCACTCCTTTCAGTTCTACCTGAAATATTGGCCCTCTTCACTTTTGCATCCTGTGTCCCAGCCTTTTTGGCTTCTTTGACAGCAAGCACTTCAACAGTCCCCCGCACTCTAATGCCATCTTCAGGAGTCAAAAACTTCAGCTTTCTATATCTGGGGTCCAGGGCAGCTGCAAAAATAACTGGATTTTCTTTCTCTCCTGAAACATTGTAAATATTCCCCCATCTCTGTTATCCCTTTTTCTGCACTGGCAAGGAAAAATTTTCCTGAGCTTGTCTCAAATTGGCTTTGGTGTACAGCCCGTATCAGCCCTTTGACGACCTGTGGAAGACCAGAAATGGTTGTGTACTGCTCTCCACTTAGGTAAACAGTAGCACTCTCAAAAGGTGCCAACCCTTTCTTCAGTTCCTCAAGAAGCTCCCACTGTTCTGGCTTCAAGTCGAAGTATTGTTTCCCCCGTGGAGTTACCTCAGGATCTGAGAGAGTGGCAGTGAGAGGCCAGCGCTGTTCGAGGAGTCTCTCTATCATGTGGAATGTACTATTCCATCTTGTACTGACGTCCTGGATCAGCACATTTTTCTTGACATCCATTTGCTCCTGTTTTGTCCTTAGCTTTGTGCTAGCCAGCTTGCTTCTCTTAAAGTGCTCCACTAGCTGCCTAGCAGCACCTAGTGCTCTGCTAATGGTCGTTTCTTTGATAGCGGTGTTAACTATGAGCTGGAGTGTGTGTCCAGCACAGCGGATTGAGGCCCATCCATGTTTTTCTTCAAGCAGTCGCATTGCTGCCACCATATTGGAACCACTGTCATGAACTACTGCTTTTATTTTGGTGGGCAAGATGTCAAACTTCGTCAGAACCTCTTCCATCCATGTCATTATATTTGCACCAGTATGCCTCTCCTCAAGAGGCATGGTGGCAAGGTTGAAGGTCTTCATCTTCCAATCCTCACTCAGGAAATGGCAAGACACACCAAGGTAAGACTCTGTCGCACAACTCGTCCACACACCAGCAGTAAGAGTCAAGGAACTTTTTACGCCTCTGAGGGTCTCCTTTACCTTAAAGACATGAGATGATTTGAAAGAATAGTAAGCAATAAGAAGAAAATTATATACAGTGTATATCTATCTATATATATATACACACACACACACACACACACACATATATATATATATGTGTGTGTGTGTGTGTGTGTGTGTGTTTTTCATTATTAACATTATTGGTCAGTTTATGCATAAAGCTTTAAATTCATTTACCAGTTAAATAGTTCAGTTATCAGATACAGTTATGTAGGTTAAATAGGTTAAATAATAAACATTCAACATAAAAAATAATAATAAAAAAAAACTTTACATTGCATGCTTTAACCAATTTAATGGTTGCTCAGTCAGCAAGCTCTTTATTATTTCATCAAGAAATGTGTAAAATTATTAATTTTGTGTGTGTGACTGAGTAAGTGAGTGATGATCTTTTAATTCTTATTTGTCTTTGAATGTTGCTTGTTTATTAAATCATTTAGTCATTTTACTATGTGTTATTGTTGCTTTGGCAATATCGTTTTAATACATCAATGCCAATAAAACTAATTGAAATTGAGAGAAAGAGAGAGACTTACCTTCTCAAAGGTTGCATCGTATTTCTTTTCCATCAATGTGGTGAAATGGGATCTGCCTGGTAAGTAGTTGTCATGATATTCCGGGTTTAACTGCTTTATCATCTCTCTAAATCCTTCATCATCCACCATGGACATTGGTCTCATGTCCGTGACCAGCATGTTTAGTTTTGACTCGGTCAGGACATTGGCTTGGTGGGGTGCACACCTAGTTGGCTTGGTCACAAAGCCGTCCAGAGAAGAAGACCGGACTTTTTTAGCACTGAAACGTAACGTTAAAAACCATTAGCGTTACCACATTTCCTATTCAAACACGTCACTGTTGGATATATATATATATATATATGAATATGTGTGCTAAGGTTAATTAATCAAATCGTCATCGGCAATTTTAACGTTTACAGCATATGAGTAAGTAGCAAGAAAGCTCACTGATTACGCTAATATAAGCAGCTAACTAGCCAGTTTGCTTACCGAGACGATGGACCCTCTTCACACTCATCCACAATGACACGCTTTCTCTTCAGATGCTCATGCATAGCCGCTGTGCTTCCATGATAAGCAAGTTCAGCTTTGCAGATGTTGCACTGCACGCTTTTCTCACAAATCTTCTTAAAATGCTCCCACACTTTGGAGCTTTGTTGCCGGGTACCCATGATACTGTTACGGTATAATTTACGGTAAAGTCAGGCCTGACGCCGATTACCACTACTGCCTGTGTCACAGAAAGGCAGATGCAGCAGTGGAAGCTGCAGCTGCAGTTTCGAGAGAAAAACAAAGTTAAAAAAAAACGATGCGTCGACTACTAAATTAGTTGTCGACGATTTTGTTCGTCGACATAATCGTGACTAATCGACTAATCGCGGCAGCCCTATGGTGCTCTCTCAGGCAATGTAAGCGTCTTGAACCTGGTCTGTCGTCTTCTCTGTCTGCCGGAGGTGAAACACAAAGACTTAATCCATCTGTTATAATACTTGACCTACAAATGTATCACTTTCAAATTTCTAATGAAAAAAAAATCAATCATTTCAGAGGTGACTGAGCACTCTAGACACTGTTAGAATAATAAGAATAAGAATAATAAGAATAATAATAAGAATAAGAATACTTTATTAATCCCAAGGGGGAAATTGCTTTTTGTTGCAACAACATCCAGCTCAAGTGTACAGGATAGAGGAGAAAAGTGTACATTCCCAGAGGTAAAAAAAAGAATTATAAATCTAAATAAAAATAAAATATATATATATATATATATAAAATATAGAATATAGAAAATATGTAAGAAATATATACAACTACAAGCTCAACAGGATTTATTGCACTATGTTTCACATTGGATGTGGATTATTGCACTAATAACTATATGTATATATATATTGCACATATTGTTTGTTGCACAGATGGAATTGTGCAGGAGACAGATTAGGGGGCCAGCCCTCAGTCTCAGAGTGTTAAGAATGTGTCAGAATGTCAGAGTGAGGAGTTGTAGAGTTTGATGGCCACAGGCAGGAATGATTTCCTGTGTCGCTCTGTGGTGCATCGTGGTGCGATCAGTCTGGTGCTGAGAGAACTCCTGTGTTTGACCAGCACGTCGTGGAGCGGGTTGGACGGGTTGTCCAGGATGGCTTTCACCTTGTGAAGCATTCTCCTTTCAGACACCACTGTCAGAGAGTCTAGCTTCACCCCCACAACGTCGCTGGCCTTGCGGATCAGTCTGTTGAGTCTGTTGGCGTCCGCTACCCTCAGCTTGCTGCCCCAGCAAACCACAGCGTAGAGGATAGCACTGGCTACCACAGACTCATAGAGCATCCTGAGCATGGTCCTGCAGATGTTAAAGGACCTCAGCCACCT
Source organism: Caranx ignobilis (assembly GCA_021432705.1). Lineage (NCBI taxonomy): Eukaryota > Metazoa > Chordata > Actinopteri > Carangiformes > Carangidae > Caranx > Caranx ignobilis. The sequence continues at coordinate 20,621,727 of MU269990.1, forward strand.
CAAGAAGTAGAGGCGGCTCTGGCCCTTCTTGTACAGTGCATCTGTGTTCTTTCCCCAGTCCAGTTTATTGTCAATGTGAACCCCCAGGTACTTGTAGTCCTCTACAATGTCCACTCTGACCCCTTGGATGGAAACGGGGGTTACCGGCACCTTGGTCCTCCTTAGGTCTTCGTCACATTGAGCTGTAGATGGTTCTGCTCACACCATGTGACAAAGTTGCCAACAGCAGTCCTGTACTCCAACTCATCTCCCTTGCAGATGCGTCCAACTACTGCTGAGTCATCTGAGAACTTCTGGAGATGACAGGTCTCTGTGCAGTAGTTGAAGTCGCTGGTGTACAGGGTGAAGAGGAAAGGAGAGAGGACAGTCCCCTGCGGTGCCCCAGTGTTACTGACCACTCTGTCTGACACACAGCGGTGCAGGCGCACATACTGAGGTCTGCCAGTCAGGTAGTCCATAATCCAGGACACAAGGGGGGGATCGACCTGCATCGCCGTTATCTTCTCACCCAGTAGAGCTGGAGGGATGGTGTTGAAAGCACTGGAGAAGTCAAAAAACATGACTCTCACAGTGCTCTCCTTCTTGTCTAGGTGTGTGTAGACACGGTTGAGCCCCAATTCGGGGCTGGTAGGCGAACTGGAGGGGGTCCATATGAGGTGTGACCATAGGTCGGAGCTGCTGCAGGATGAGTCTCTCCAGGGTCTTCATAATGTGGGAGGTCAGCACCACTGGTCTGTAGTCCTTAGAGCTGCCTGGGCGCAGTGACTTTGGCACAGGAACAACACAGGACGTCTTCCACACCACGGGGACTCTCTGCAGGCTCAGGCTCTTGTTGAAGACATGCTGTAGAACTCCACAGAGCTGGGTAGCGCAGGCTCTGAGCACCCGGGGGCTGACACCGTCAGGGCCCACAGCCTTGCCTGAGTGAAGTTTCTCCAGCTGTCTTCTAACGTCCTCTGCTGTAATGATCACTGTAGGGGGGGATGAATGGGTGGGGGTGGAGGTGGAGGTGGAGGTGATAGAAAGGTCTTTACCAGGAGATGAGAGGCAGTCAGGGGGGAGGAGTAGCCGTTGTTAGAGGCCAAACAATAGAGGTGTTGGTGGGGGAGTTGATGGCGGTGTCGGTGGGGGGTGTAGGGGCCGCTGTATCAAATCTGTTAAAGAACAGATTGAATTCATTGGCCCATTCCACGCTGCCTTCGGTTCCACTATTTCTAGCTGGTCTAAGGCCGGTGATCGTCTTCATCCCACTCCAGACCTCCCTGGTGTTGTTCTGCTGGAGTTTCCACTCCAGCTTTTTCCTGTACTCCTCCTTAGCCTCTCTGATCTTGTTCTTCAGGTTTCTCTGGATGGTTCTCACCTCCTCTTTGTTTCCCGCCCTGAACGCCCTCTTCTTTTCATTCAGGGTGGCTTTGATGTCCTTAGTTACCCAAGGCTTATTGTTGGGGTAACAGTTGATGGTCTCTGTAGGAACAATGGAGTCAACACAGAAGTTGATGTAGTCAGTGATACACTCTGTGAGCCCGTCTATGTCCTCTCTGTTCGGCTCACAGAGTGCCTGCCAGTCCGTGACCTCAAAACATCCCTGTAGTGTCTCATAAGCCTCCTCTGACCACCTCCTTACTGTCCTTGTGGTCGCAGGCTGGCTCTTCACCAGAGACAAATAAGAGGGTCTGAGGTGCACTAAATTATGGTCTGATCTGCCCAGTGGGGGGAGGGGAGAGGAGCTGTATGCATCCTTCACGTTAGCATACAGCAGGTCCAGGGTCCTCTCCTCCCTAGTGGAGCAGGTCACAAACTGTGTGAAGCTGGGCAGTGTTCTATCCATGGTGACATGGTTGAAGTCGCCCGAGATGGCAATGAATGCACTCGGGTGTAGAGTCTGTAGCCGGGCTATGGTGGAGTGGATGATGTCACATGCCGAGGTCGGGTTGGCAGAAGGAGGAATGTATACTGTCACCATAATAACATGAGAAAACTCCCGTGGCAGATAACACGGACGTAGGCCAACAGCAAGCAGTTCAATGTCCGGGCTACAAATGCGCTCCTTGATGGTGATGTGCTTAGGACTGCGCCATTTGTTGTTTACTAAAACGGCAAGCCCCCCACCTTTCCGCTTACCGCTCCCGTTGCAGTCCCTGTCGGCCCGTACAGTCTGAAAGCCACTGATGGATATGTTGTCATCGGGGATGTCCTGGTGCAGCCATGTTTCCGTAAAGCACATAAGACTACACTCCCGGTACTCCCTCTGACTCCTGGCTAGCGCTGTTAGCTCGTCCATCTTGTTAGCCAGCGATCTCACGTTACCCATGGTGACGGTGGGGAGACTCAGTTTGTACTTCTTATCCTCAAGAAGTTTCCGCTGTCTCCTCCGCTGGTTTTTCTTTCCTCTGCAACCCCGGTGTGTTCTTCTCCAGATCTCCACGGGGATGTCTTCAGATGTAGTGGCCATGCCGACTGGCTTCAGAGCGATCAGCTGTTCTTTGGTGTAAACAAAGCAGCCGTGTGTTTGCTGCGCCCGGCAGAGTGAAAAAAGTATGCATACTGCCAGTAGGAAGCCTAAAACTCTCTCCATCAGCATGTTTAGAGAGGGAAAAGCTTAATAAGTTGCCGGAACAAAACTAATGAAATAAATAGGTAAAAAGATACTTTGAATATAAGAAAAGTTAGAAAAACGAGCGGGTTAGGGTTAGGGCGATTGCAACAGGCTGCATGCACGGTCGCACATGCGCACTTCTACAGTCTCGTGGTCAATTAAAAGTAGGGATGCAAATTATCAATTAATTCATTGATTGTTAGTTGACTGACCTTATCAATCGACAATTAATTGATAAGCAGCGATTTTCTTGAGAACCTAAATTTCCCTCAGTATAGGGTCTATAATATAAAAAGCTGAATATTGCTTATACAGAGCTTTACACTAACATTTGTTAGTTAACTTTAGCAGCACAATGACACATGTTGAAGTAGCACATTATTTAACCCTTAAATAATGTTAAGGGTCCAATGTGACACACTTTTACATTAGAGAACAGTAAAAACACCCTAAACATTTTCCTTTGACTTTAAGTTGACCTCTGATGTGACCCAGAGTGGACCATACATGCACATATTTAACTTCTTTAAATCAACAGACACAAGCAGTAACTTGTTCTAGGTGCACTGTGACCAGCACAGTGTTTGGTCCATACAGGTGAACTGGTCTGTCCTGCACCTACACTATCATGATGACATTAACTGAACTACATCTCATCATTTAACTACTTAAATCACAGCAGTATACACTGATGTGTTGAACTCAGCCTGGTGTAAACACTGATAAAACTCAAGAACCTGTCACACAAGTAGCTCCATGTTGTCCCTGTGTGATGTTCAGGGACAGGTCAGGACAGTCTGAGGACAGACCGCTTTGAGCTTGACATTTATATCAACCCTCTGGAGTCGACGGACGCGCCAGCGCGTCTAAATCACATGACTAATTTAAGATGACATAGCGGCAAGATGCAGCCTCACCGAGTTTCAGTTTCAACTTGTGTCAAAAGTGCGGACCTCAAACTATATATCAGTGTTTAAATTGTGTTGATAGGCCAAGTAAAACCAGAGTTGTGATAAATTATTCACGCCATGCTTTTTCCTGAATACTTTCGTCACGTTCGTGCACGTTTGGGGCAGGAAGAAACGGTAAAAACGAGCTATTAAGCCTAACAAAAGTGCTCGCAAGCAGAAAATGCTTCCAAGCAAAAGAAAAACATGACACCCCTTTCCTATTGGTGGAAAAATACACCACATCAATCAATCAAAAAATTAAATGGCAATACGCGGCATTTGGTTGCTGGGGAAAAAACAAAAGTTGTGGGCGTTATGGCGGCGATCATGGATACATCCATGGCGGCGATAGAGAGAGACAGCGATAGCGATAGCGAGTTTTGAGATTTGAGAAATTTGTGACATTTAGCGTATTTTGAGTATATAGTTAGTGTGTAGTGGTTTAGTGTAGTGTGTAGTGTCGTGTGTTTAGTGTGTAGTGCAGTCATTTTTTTGTTTTGTGTGACAAAACAAAGAGGCGACTGATGAATGTGGAGCAGGTCGTAAATAGTTGCACAAAAAATGCAAGCATTGACTGAATTTTGATGTAAATAGTGGTAAATAACATTGTTGTTTGCTAAGATTGTACATAAGTTTTGGAATGTACAATTTATATTTGCATTCTAAGTTATAAAAATGGTTCGTTGAACATATTTGTGGTTTTCATAGTAAGAAATCTAACTTTTTCCTACTCGGATTATGTGTTTTTTGTGTGATTGTAGGTCCACTGTGTTAATACAGTGTGTCAAAGTGAAAATATAATTGTAAAGTCACACATGTGAGGTTGTGCTGAAAAAAATGACACCAAACAAGGCAAGGTAACCCATTTTTAAGTTGAAATATAAAGGTAAAATCAAAAGTATTCAAAAACGGCCAGTTATACCCATGACCCCAGAGAGTTAATGAAGGGTGCACTGTGAGACTGTGACTCGACCACGTGTCAGCTGTTCAGATGTAGCCGAGGAAAACTTATATCCACCGCCACAAAGATTTATTTATTTTTTTTTAATAAAGCTCCGGTATAGCCACCCGGCTAAAATACGAGAGGACACGCTTTACTGGCGTGGATCCGGTGTGTTTATTAAAAGTCGACGGATCCCATTCATTTTCTATGGAGAGCAGGACATCCGGCCGCGTGGTGCATGATGGATACGGCACGTTGAGTTGACGGACCCGTTGCCATATGTGAATTTGCATAAAGTAGACTAGACCTCTACTTTATGCAAATGAGGTCCATCCAACGCAATGCTTCCGAAACGTCGTTCAAACTATCAAACTCGGTGGTGTTGATCAAATATAAATCAAGATTCTCTTACTGCACTACATATTTCCCACCTCAAATGTTTTCAGAAACATATTTTAGTATGTTTTTTAGCTGTAAAATGAGATCGTATGTGACCCGGCCGCCATTTTGAAAACGGCCGAGCAAAAATAAAGCTCCGCCCAATTCGCAGTACATCTGTTCAATAAACTAGTGTGTACACGTCATGTCTTTTGGGGGGTTGGGGGATGTGTGGGGTGGGGGCAGGGTATGAAATTAAGAAAATATTTTCGGGGCAATTTTGGCCCCCATGGTCTGAAAAATGGGGGCATTTTCAAAATGTTTGGGGGCCATCAAAAATGTAATGTAAACGTAATTAGAGCTTGAAGATATATATTTTAGATTAAATTATAGATTTAAATGCATGAAGTCATGGAAAACTATTCAGGCTTTATGTCGCCTGCAAAATTGAGAATAGAATTACATCATGAGCTGACTTGTCTTTATATATGCTGCAAAAAAGACGTGGTGTTAAACTTATGGGCTCATAACATCGGATGTTGTTTATTGATAAACTGAGCGTCGCCCAGCGGGTTGAGACACATTAGATTATTGGGGTACAATAATAACCGGTAGATTATAGGGGTGGGCAATGGTTTTCAAATATTCGATAGTCCTTCAGTAAGAAAAAAAAAAAAAAATCGAATCGTTTGAGACTATCGTCTTGTCTGAAAAAATGTAAATGTTCCCTTTTTACTGTTGCAGAAGCAGAAACATGTGAAGACTCCTACAACAATCAGAAAGTTCTGTGTCAAATAAAAAACAAGTGAAACTCTGCAGGTGCGGACTCTGATGAGAAGCGGTACCGAAGAATACTGACATAGTTTTATGCTGCGAGAGGAGGCTATCGTTACAATATTCTCCAGTACCGATTCTCATCACAGTCCGCAATTTTATTTCTTACTGGCGGCTGTTTTTCAGTCGGGATTTTAAACGATCGACTGGCAGGACCGCTCCTCTGGTGCCGCTTCTCATTTCAAATGACGAAGGAGAAGGAGCGACACAGTGTGTGTGTGTCTGGGGCAGACACAGTAGCGGCGAGCCACCCCTTTATGTAGATTGCATAGCGGAAAAAAATGTAGGCTAATACATTTGTTTCGAAAACATGGGGGCAATTTTGGCCCCTGGAACATGAGTTTTGGGGGCATTCTTGGCTAAACTGGGGGCCAAATGGCCCGTGGCCCTCGCTAATTTCCGAAGGTGGGTGGGGGATATATTAAAAAAAAAGAAAAAAAAAATCAAGCCCTTCATCATCCTCACATCATGGAAGAGAAGCTGATAACAGCTGTGTCTGGCCACCCCGTCCTGTATGATGCTTCTCTGGCATCATACAGAGACAACAACTTGAGAAATTCTGCTTGGCAAGCAGTAGCAGCAGTTGTTGGAGTTTCTGGTTGGTTTAATTGAATGTTTAATAGAATTGCAATTTTCCTTGTGTTTCCCTCCAAAAACATGCTAACATTAACATTAGCTGTATTTTAAACATTGTCTGGCTAGCTAATAATCCAAACTTTGTATGGTCCACATACAGTTTATATGTGTTATATAGGATGCTTTACAATCACATCTTCACTGTTACCAACTTGTTAAGTTCACTATTATTCACTAAAGGAAATGTGTATTTCCACCTCTGTTCAATACTTTCCTGAATGTTATTTAAATGTTGTTTACACTAGAGGATATCTGCAGAGCAAGGTGGAGGAGCCTCAGAGACACTTTTAAAAAAGAAAAGAGAGGGAGAGTCATAGAAGTGGTGGTCTCAACTCAGAGACCATGGAAGTTCACAACCATAATGGAGTTTCTGAATCCATTTCTTGATTATCGCCACACAACAGGCCAGAGCCACCCCGCAGCAGTCCACTCCTCCAGTGCAGCCAGCTCCACCACTGCATGCAGCCCACCCCCAGCGCAGCCAGATCACCCACTGCATGCAGTCCACCCCCCCCCCCAGCGCAGCCAGCTCCACCACTGCATGCAGTCCACCCCCCAGCGCAGCCAGATCACCCACTGCATGCAGTCCATCCCCAGTGCAGCCAGTTCACCAGCCACCGCAGCCACTTAACCCCCCAGTGCAGCCAGCTCACCAGCCAATATAGCCACTTAACCCCCCAGCCCAGCCAGCCGCAACCCCTGCACAGCAAACCAACCCTCCTGTTATGAATAAGTTATAATTTGAACGCACATAAACTGATGAGTGTCCTTACGACACCAGATAGCGGTGACTCTCACCTGATAAGCAAGTACAAGATGTAACTGTAGTGTCTTCTCTCTCTGTCAGCTAGGTCTGTTACAATAGATGCACGCCTGACTCACAGCAGATTCACACACATACTTAACACATATTCTGCGCACACATAAACCAAGAGTGGACAGTATCATCTGACTCATCACACTCTATCACAAACTCCACCCTATGTATGGGGAAGGCCCAACCCAAGAAGATAACTGTGAATTATAAATGTGAACTGTTTTCTCAAAGCTGTGTCCGTTTTGGCTGAGGTCCTGAGTGAGCTCTGTCACTACGCACCCAGCGCTGCTGTAATTTACCTGTGACCTGAATAAATTCTTCGTCTGTGAACTGAAGATTTCTCTGGTTTGTTCTTGGGCTTCCAATAAAAGAACCGATTCTAACACTCCCGTGCAGCCAGGCCTGCCAGGGAGAGACAACCCCACAGCAGGGCCAGCAGGGCCAACAGGGCCACAGCAGAGAAAACGGGGTAGATTTGAAATGATGAGCCCATTTGAAAAAAGGCTCCTGCGGTCACTGGAGGTGCCCAATCATCCAACCGCTGAAGAAGAGCACAGGCTATATAGACTGTATTTGGTTTAATGCTAGAGGGAGGTGGGGTTTTTTTTTTTTCGAGTATTTACTTTAACTCTTTCAAGTTCAACTCTGTAATTTTAGATTTGAAAGAGCTTAAAGGCCCTTTCTTATATTATAGCACCTCACCATAATAGCAAATGCTAGCATTTATTGCTAGCATAACATCAACATTTTCAATTATTATTTTCAATGCATTTTACTGTAGGCAGGTAGCAAGGCGTTCAGCTGGACCAATAGCCTGCCCGTAATTGGTGTCCATCCTCCCAATCCTGGGTCCAACCCTGGATAGGACATAATTAAACTGCACCATGGTCAGTCTGAAGTACCGCGGGAACAGTGCTCCATCCAGACGAAGGGCCTGGACCAAACGATGGTACTCGCCTTGTTGCCGACCAGTCCGTAGGATCGGATGGACCCAAAAACACGGCGGTAGTATCTCCGATGGTAAAGCAGCCCTACTGCAACGATGTCACAGTGGACTTGCTACATCATTTACTTAAAATCCAAGGGCTGACTACAGTCAATTGTGATGTCACAGTGGACTTACTATATGTATTATTATACGATATTTGTGCCTCCTGCCAAAGGCCAGCACAGTAAATCTGTGTGGCTAGTACAGTATCAAAATGCAGCCTGTTACCTGGCTCACTCTCCTCGTTAGCACCTTGCCAAACGCCCCGTTAACATGCTAGCTTAGCCATTTGGCATTAGCAAACCTGCCATGCTGATAACCATGCTGAGTGGACTCATAACAAAACAAGCATGAGATGGTGAAAGCGCTTCACAGAATGCCTAACATCATTTCCAAATAAAACCGTCAGTTTTTTTCTAATTACTGAGTTTCCATCTCTTTTTCCTTCGACGGTCATCGTCACTCCTCCGCCTCCGTCTTTCCTTGCTTTCAAGTGGTGCTCGCGTTGACCGTGACGCACTGCCTGTAGCTGAACGTTGTTATGTCGTGGGGGGATGGGTGTGGTCATTGTGTGTGTGCCGCTGAAGTCAGGAAAGGTGTGTAACAGCTCCGAGTCAGAGGCAAGGGAGAAACACACACCTTTCCTGACTTTAGCGGTTTCTATGACGACCGCGTCAATCATCCGCTCGGTGACCATTTTCTGTTAGTGTTCCTTCACAATAAAAGATTCTTTTTGTTTGTTTGTTTTTTTAAATCAGTGAACAGCGGGATTGTTTTATTGTGAATAAAAGAACAGGAAATGCACCGTTTCTGACACTAATTTAGTGGAGCTGGATTAGTGTCATGAAGGTTTGGACATTTTCTGTTGTTTAACGAGCAGATCAGTTTGAATATTGCATAAGATCATAGTGCAGTGGGGAGGAGCTGTTAGATGAAGACTACAGGCCGCAGATTGCCAATTGCCCCTCATCGTTTAAAGATTTAGGAGGTATACAAAAGTTTTCTGAAAAACTTCTGATGAAGAAAATATTGCAGAGAAATGACACTTCATCTGTCAGTCAAAAGTAGGAACCATGGGGCGCGATGTGACGCAGTGGGTTGAGCAGACTACAGTCCTGGCTGCAGTTGGCCGTGGACACAGTGGACTTACTACATCATTTGTTTAAAATCCAAGTGATGACTACAGTCAATTGTGATGTCACAGTGGAATGATAGCAGTCAATAGTGATGTCACAGTGGACTTACTACATCATTTATTTAAAATCCAAGTGATGACTACAGTCATCTGTGATGTCACAGTGGAATGATAGCAGTCAATTGTGATGTCACAGTGGAATGATAGGAGTCAATTGTGATGTCACAGTGGAATGATTGCAGTGACATCACAATTGTGACATCACAATTGTCAAGCAGCGTGTTTGTTTTACTGTAAAATAAGTGGTGTAACACTACATCCACTGTTTTCACTGGCTATTGCGTTAGCAAGCACGCGTTTTACTCTAAATTGAGTGGTGTCGGTGTACACCGACTGGTTCCATCTGCCACCCGGCTAGTGGTTAGCAACCATGTGTGTTTTATTCTGACGGTTTTCACTTGCTATTCGGCTAGCAAGCATGTGGTTAGCAAGAATATGCAAGCAGGGGCTGGCTCAATTTGTGGCAGTGGCATCTAGCTGTGGCATCTCTGGTGGCACCCTCAGATGCCGCAGCTAGGTGCCACTAGCAGTCGTGGCAGATGCCACTGTTTGCCGGGAGGTGCCAATATATGCCAATGTTTGTCAGGAGGTGTCAGTGCTTGGACCACTGTTTGCCAGGAGGTGCCAGTGCTTGTGCCACTGTTTGCCAGGAGTTGCCACTACATGGTACTGTTTGCCTGGAGGTGCCAGTGCTTATGCCACTGTTTGGTGGAGGTGCCACTGCGTGCGCCACTACCCGTGACATCTACCATGGCTTCTAGGAGTGCCACCAGAGATGTCAGGGCGGATGCCGCTGTTTGGGCGAGACGTCACTGCAAATGCCACTGTTTGGCAGAGGTGTCACTGCTATCGGGATTTTACCAACCACAGACCTTCTTAATTTTACTAACACTCGAATTCCTTGGGAGCAAAAAATATCCTTGAAAAAATTGCTATAATGTAGGCTAACCGATTAATAGATTTTTTTGCTATCTTTGCATAATTCTCTTAAATCACTTCTGCCCTGTTCATAACTTTTTCATAATTTTGAGGAACTTAACCCTTGAAATGCCATTTTGAAAGGGTTGAAATCTATCTCCAGCTTTCCATTGAAATAGTTTTTAATCAACATTTATTGACAAATCCAACCATTCAAGAGGGAGATTGTAAAGTTGTGGATTTTATGACATGAATGGGGAACGTGGGACTATGGTCATATTTGGGAGTGACATAAATTCCGTTTTTGACATCAAAACACACCACGGGTGTGCAGTCAATGTCGTGGACATCTCTAATGTGACGCTTGAGGTTTTTCTGGGCACTTAAAACAGCTGTATAGTGTGGACAAGCAAAATGTCAAGGCTTGGACTTCACAAACTGCAATTCCTCTGTTGACTCATCTGTCCTCTGCTTTTCTTTTGGTAGTAGTGCTTGGATTCTCTGCAAAAACAAGAAAAAGCAGCTAAAACATGTAAAGGCTAATAAGAGTTACAGCCATACTCAACGTACAGTACCTCTGCCCTGCACAGATGGCATATGGGTGGTTCTGTAGGCATGGGTTATGGGCTAGAGAGACACATAGAGTGTCTAGAGTTAATTTTTGCCACACAATGGGAACTGCAATTTATGACATTGCAGGTGAAAACACAACACTGTTGACCTCCAAACACATCAAATTCACTCTAATAATGATACAACAATTTTAAGGTATAATAATTTCTAAACCATCACCATTTGTTAGGATTAAATGTTATGCTTATTTATCACAACTGGTGGAACAGAGACATATGGAATGGCATATGCTGTTAGTGTATGCTGCTGACAGTTAAGGCTCAGTCCACATTTCAAGTAAGCCAACAAAAAAACTCTGCTGACATTCTACCCTAAATAAAATTGAAATTTTGTACTTTGCAAACTTACCTGGCTCACCGCTGTCGACTGGTGCCATTCACCTCGACCTTCCACTGTGGGGTTAGAAAATGGCGGCAGAAATGAAACTTAAGAAACATTAGTGAGCGTGTTCTTGATATGACTCCAGTATGGTTTCCTCAGTTTTTTTGCTCCCACTCTAGTGGCCACTGGAAATAATTCCCAAATGAATAAAAATGACTCTTTTAGAGGAAAATAATATTAACTCTGAAAAAATGACTCTCTCATTTTTCCTCTGTATCATTGCATTGTGATATCACATTTCCTCCACTGCCAGACTTTGGACAACAAACTGTATCTATACCAAGAGGAAATGACACAACTACTGCAACATCAGTGCTTTGTAAAGTCACTGAAAATTTAATTTGACAATAGAAAACCACTAGAGACAATCTGATAACTGGAACACAGCATGCTGATGTTCTGACCCCTACCCTTTGTGTATGTGATCAGGATGCTTAGGTGAGCCCAAGGAGCTCCATATTACATTACATTACATTACATTGCTAGGATACAGACTAAACATCCTGAGGCACTTACAATAATATCTAGAGACTTCAACCATGTTTCCCTCTTCTCTCACCTGACTGGATTTACACAGCTTGTAAATTGTGCTACCACAGAAAACAAAACCTTTGATCTGCTGTATGCCAATGTCAAAGACGGTTACAGAGCTACTGCCTTACCACCACTGGGCAGGTCAGATCACAACTTGGTTTTTCTGCAGACCTGTTACAAACCCTGTGTGCAGAGGGAACCTGCAACTAAACTTAAGTAGTAAGGAAATGGACAGCTGAGGCTAGTGAGGTTCTGCTTTGAATGCACAGATTGAGATATGCTGCTGGAAACAGACAAGAACAGTATGGACGTTGACAAACAGGTTGACTGTTTTACAGAGTACATCAACTTCTGTAGAGACACAGTCATACCTACAAAGACTATACACTGTTCCCCAATAGGCAATCCTCAACCAAAAAAAAGAAGCTTTTAGAGACGGTGACAAAGAATGGCTCAAACAGGTGCAACATGAGTTGAGGAAGAGATTGAAGATGGCAAAGTTTGAATACAAAAAAAAAAAAAAGATAGAGAAGAATTTACAACACAACAACATCCATGAGGTATGGAGAGGAATCAATACCATCTGTGGCTACAACAAAAAGAAAAGACAGCCAATAGTGGGTGATGTGGAAAGAGCTGATGAACTCAATAAGTTCTTCAACAGGTTTGAAACTGAGGCCACATCCCATTGTAACCCAGGTTAAAAAAGAATCAGTATTGAAACCAGACATATTTGAGTTTGAAACAGCAACTTAGTTCATTACATATTAAAACTGAGATGTTGAATTAAAACAGTAAAATTCATGGTGGAAATATCAATTCATTGAATATAATGTTTTGATGATGACTAAAAAAAAAACAGATATTCGCTTAAACTAAAAAGAGAGAGAAACAGAACTGTAATACGATAAATCAGAGTTTTAATTTGAAAGAGCTGGTTTGGAGACGGCCTTTCATCCAATCGGAGGGAAGCTCCCACCCCTTGACCCGATCGGAGCAAGTTCACTTCCTCCGAAGCCGTTAGGAGAGAGAGCGAGCAAGCCGCATTGAACACGAGCCGAGTTATGACGCACTTTGTGATGGTGAAACAATAAAACCTGGACAAAACTTGGAGAAAGTTGTTGGAGAATTCCCCCGGCCGACCCGGACCTGTGTGAGCACAGTTGGAGGAGCCGCTAGGGAGGAGAAACGCATCGGTCAGGTTTTTTTGTTGGACCCCATTGAGATTTGGACCTACGAGGATATTGGAGCCAGTCGAAGGTCGATGGCGAGCCAGACCCCGGAGGATACATAGAGATACGACGCCGCGGACCCTGAATCCTTTTGCACCATTACACACATACACACACCACCCACACACAAGTGAGGTGTGACTGATTTCCACCTATACGGTGTTGACTGAACTGAACATTACAATAAGAGCAGCTGCAAACTTTTGTTTTATCTTTTTTTATTTTCTATACTTACCCGGGTAAGAGTTGTAATACACTGTGATATTAATGTGGTCTCCCATCCTGTAATAAATAGGGGAGCATCCTTGTTTCTTGAAGAGTTGTGTTGTTCCTGTGCATCGGTTGATAGATCCTGGGCTCAGTAGCCGATCTTAGACTCTTCTGATGCCTCTGGCCTTTGACCAAATTACTATTTCTCCTTCTTTAAGGTGTAGAGTGTTACACCATTCCACTCCTTCTCCTCCTCATCAATGTGTGGGCATCGCTATTGTGGCTCCTTCTTCTCCTCCACAAGTGTGTTTCTCCACCATGGCTCCTCCTCCTCCTCTTCCTCCCCCTCATTCTCCTACACCTGGGTACATCACCACTGCTGCAGCTACTCCCCTTCTCACACCTGTTCCTCCACTCTTGTTTGTCACAGAGACAGGGGTGAGGTTGGAGCTTAGGAGACTTTGCTCTGGGAAGGCAGCTGGCCCAGATGGTGTGTGTCCAAGGCTGCTCAAAGACTGTGCTCCCCAGCTGTGTCAACCTCTCCACAGGATCTTCAATCTGACTCTACAGCTGGGGCGGGTGCCGGCTCTATGGAAAACATCCTGTATAGTTCCGGTACCAAAAAGAAAATGCCCGGCTGAACTAAATGGCCACAGACCCGTGGCCCTGACTTTGCACATCATGAAAACCCTGGAGCAGCTGATTCTACGCCTGCTGAGGCTTTAGGTCAAAGACAAACTATATCCCCTGCAGTTTGCATACAAAGAACACATTGGAGTGAATGATGCAGTCCTCTACATGCTCCACCGTGCCCTCTCTCATCTGGAGGAATCTGGCACTTATGTAAGAATCATGTTTTTTGATTTTTCAAGTGCATTTAATACCATCCAACCCAACATACTCAAAAACAAGCTCAAAGAGATGGGAGTGGATTCTTCCTTTGTCTCCTGGATCACAGATTACCTGACAGAAAGGCCACAGTTTGTCAGGTTGGGGAATTGTTTTTCTGGGACATTAATGAGCAGCACAGGGGCTCCACAGGGGACTGTCCTGGCTCCATTCCTGTTCACATTGTATACAGCAGACTTTAAATACAACTCTGAGTCCTGCCACAGCCAGAAATACTCAGATAATACTGCTATTGTGGCATGTGTTAGGAATGAACACGAATCTGAATATAGGGATTCCTTCAGTTACTGGACTCACAAAAACCACCTCATGCTTGTTAGGTAAGAATTTCACTTCTCCGCATAGTTTGTGTAGTTAAAGGTCAATCCCTTTTTATTTATAGGTGAAAGTTGAGAATTAGATGTTTTCTTTTAGATATATTGCTAGAGACAGTTTATCTGACCTAAACTCTCTCCTAAGGCATGCCAAGGCCATGTTCATTCCCCTGGTGCCTTTGCCAGATAACACTCTGAGTGAGAGACCGTTGTTGTTCTTGCGTCACCTAGATGGTGTGAGTCTTTATCTTAATGTTTATGCCCAATAGCCAATGGAATGTTAGCACATCTCCCTTTGTGGGCTTGGTCCACCCTCCTAGTATATGAATCTGAACTTTGCAGCTTGGCCCTCAGAATTGAGGTGGCATCATGCACTCATGTTGTGTCGATGACTCTTCTGTTCTCCTTGATCGATCAAGTCTATTAAACTTCTTCAGTATAAGACATCCAAGACTCCGGTTCTTCTTCTTCCTACATCACCACAGAATTTCTCCCTAACAATTGGCTTCACGAACAGGATCTCAACAGAACAACGACTCGGTAAGTGCATATGTATAATTTTATATATCATACCTTACCTTGTCTGAGTTTGACGAGATCATGAACTATAATGTTAAAATGGGAGACAAAACATTTGTCATTCTATTGAAGTGATGTATTAATTTTATTATTAATTCTGTGTAAGAGAAATGCTTTAATCTAGAGTGAAATTAGACCAATTTCGCAAGTGCATGTGGGGTGTGAGGAAGAGCGTGAGGTGAGCTATATCACCAGCAGAGCCACTGAGTGGTTACTGCGACTGTTTCCAGGTGCGGTTGAAAAACCAGGCCTGACACAGAGGGACCGAGGTGCGATCTCTGGCTATAGAAAAAGAAATTTTTTGGGGTAGAATGAAATAGGGTCTACTTCGCCGAGATCTAAATCCAGGACCACCCACTCTGTGTCCGACGGGAAACAAAATAGCCCCAGAAGATAAGCCCAGAGGCAAGAGGCGGAAATAAATAGTCTATACACAGGACGGAGAAACCGTCATTCCCTTGACACCAACATCACTGTAAATTTGCGTAAGCCCGGAGACCTGTATGCTTCTGAAGTTGTTTTTGTATGTTTGTATGTTCTTGTATGTTGTATGTTGTATGAGTGTATTTGTTTTAAGTCACAATGGGAGGTCATCTGTCCAAAACAGGGAGTGAAACAAACTCTCACACCAAATTGGCACACACATCTAATAAACAGAATAACACAAATACACCACACTCCAACTCTAATTGAACTGATGTAGAGGCACATGGTGTACGTAGTATGCAACCAGAACACCTCCAGAGAATATTCTCCTCGAGAACACCAGCTGGCGTAGTTGGTCGTTTAAAAGGTTGTAAATACATGTATTCATTTACTAACCTCAAGCAAGACTGGACACATGGAGAGTGGCCCATGACTGGTTCGTTTGAAGCAGATAAAATGAAAGTGATCAAAATGAACAGGGACCCCGCCGTGGGCAATTCAGTATGGAGTTATCCATACATGAATGAATGTGTACAGATGTGGATGATGATGGCAAATCAGAGGAATGGAATGGATGTGTGTAAGGAAGAGAAAATTTCGGATGAACTGATAAGTGAGATTGAGCAAACAGTTGAACGTGTGAATGTGTCTATGATGCCTGGACTGGAAGTTGGTTTACAAACAAGAGCGGCTGAAATGACAAGAATCAAAGAGAAACATGCAGATGATGTGAAAGCGTGTGTGAAAGTGATGTTCCGTGGATGGGTGAAACGACAGGCTAGACAACCAGTTTCACCTCAAGATTTTCGAAAAGTGTTGAATGAGTGCGGAATGTCTGAACTGGAGCATGCTGTTGTGAACTGCCCTAAGCTGGGGGTCTCCACGGAGCTCCCACAACGTATTGAAAATAACAATGATGATCTGATTTTGCATGCTGCTGCGTTGATTCACTTAAACAGCCAGAGAGAACAGGCAGCAAGAGGCAGCTCAGCAGAGACACACACTAGCGCAGACACTCTCGCCAGAGCAGGCACACACACACAGGAGGAGAAGAAAAGCAAAATATCAACACAGACTGCACACAGACCATCAGCAGGGACAGATAATAAAGTGGACCTATCTGACACACACCCATCTTGCTCCGAACAGTCAAGGGAGCACAAATTTCATTTGACAAGGTATAAACGGAACTTGAGAAACGCAACAGAGGGTAGTGGTAGTTGCTCAGGAGACAAATCAGATGACTCCAACCAAGACTTTGACCCAACTGACTCCACATTGACTGAAAAAGATGTCAGACCAAAAGGGGTGAGCTCCCTCACGAACACAGATAATTTTAGGTGTACACGGTCACAGTCGAAGGAAGCAAACAGAAAAGGGAAAGTTGTTGCACGGGAACGCGGGCGTGCCTCTAACGCACACTTCAGTGCCCCTAAAATAATGCTAGGTGACACCCCTATTTGCAAACCATGGACTCCTCGTGAAATTTTGGATGTGATCAATGCTGCCCCCAACCCAATCTCACAACCTGGCCTATATCTTGCGTGGCTGAAACGAGTGTGCAATATATATGATTGTCTGATATCTGATGTTCAAGAGCTGTTGGCATATTCATATGGTGAAAATTGGTCAATGTGTGCGGACGAGTTTGTTTTTACATCTCCTGCCCGTGGAGGAATGTGGCCTGAGGCCAGACCACTGAGCGCATGGTTAAATGAATCTGCAAAAATTGCAACTGATAAATGTGCACGTCAGAAGCTTGATTTCTCAGCAGTGGTGCATTGTATTCAGGGAGATGATGAATTAGTGCCTGACTACATTCAAAGATTCACAAAACAATGGGATTTGAACTCTTCGATACCGCGAGAAGAGATGCAACAATTTTGCATTTCCACTCTGTTGGACAACATGAAACCGCAGTTTGCTGCGTCTTACAAAGTGGCACATCCAGCTTGGTCCACATTTGATTGGAAAACAACCGTTGCTAACTTGACTGGAATGCAGAGGAATGGTGTGTTTGTTATGGCGAAGCCTCCCTCAAAGCAGATGGTTCAGCAAACTCAGCTGAATGACCAAGGGAGAGAAAGGAGAGGGTTTGTGAAGGGTAACTACTGAAACTGTGGAAAATCAGGGCATTGGGCCTATGAATGTAGAAACAAACGCCATAGAAATCAAAACCGATACCAAGCCCAGACCTGGGGTTATCCTCCATATCAAAATCAGAATGGCCAAAGCTGGGGTCCTCCACAGGGGAATGGGCTAGCACTCCCCCCCCCTTCTTTTCCTCCTGCAGACAGTGCATACAGTGCCCCTTATCAATGTACATAGGAGTACATAAGAGGAACAGGATCTGAACAACCTTGTCTGTTGCAAGCAGCTACTATTCATATTTTTACTAATCCACGACATGACCCGTTTTTGCCTATCTAGGTTAATGGCAATACTGTTGAAATTCTGATACCATACTACCATAAAATCCGATGAACATGTGTGTGTTCCCACAAATAACTTTGTCAAAACTGTTGGTGTTTCAGGTGTTCCACAGAAAGAGCCAATGTCCAAATGTACAAATGTCACGGTTGACATTTCTCATTTCTGACTCAAGCCCCATAAATCTCATGGGAAGAGATTTGCTCTGTAAATTGCATGCATCCATCCACTGTACACCTGATGGTTTGTTTCTGAGTCTCCCTGATGAAAAAGCTCCACATGCATTTCAATTTCTAAAAACTGAATAACTGAAAGCTGATTGTTTGTATTGTTGGGATCTGCCAAATTTCAATTTGCTCTCTATGTTCACAGTGCCCAGTATCCAAACTATTGCTAAAACCTCTCCTCCGTGTGCTGTTTTAATGTCCAGCATGAAGCCTATGCTACAGTGTCACTGCACAGCAGCCTTCAATCCTTCGGCACAGTATAAACAGGTAGCTGACGGTAATAAATCAACAACAGGGTTTGGTGAATGAGCAATGTCTGTTTGTTGGTCCACAAGGATGTGCAATTCCAATTCAACTTTCTGGTTGTCAAAGTGCATTGTTTGATGTTGAATTTTCTTCTTCCCATGTCACAGTTGCAGTAACCTCTGGCTGTGAACCAAAACATTTTGGAGCCATGGTGGCGCGGTGTCAGGCCTTGAGGCGAGCCGTATCTACTCTGCCAGCCCAAACAATCACATATTTGGGTGACAAATTGTACATGATAACACTGACTGAACACGTTGACCTGACGCACAGTGTTTTTATTTTGCATAAACCACCACCTCCACCAATCTATGGCCCTCCCTCAGAGCTCGCTGAGGTTCCATCCATTTTGTGGGCTAAGCATAAAAATCATGTTGGTTTGGTACTTTCTGCCCCACCACATCATGTTACACTCAAACCTAATGCATCATTGCCACGTATTAGACAGTACAAGTTACCACCACCAAGCCATTGCAGGTATTGAACATGTCATTCAGTCTCTTTTGGATCTCCCACCACCAGTCCATGTAACACACCTATGTTGCCCATCCCAAAACCTAATCGTCCTGGTGAGTGGCGTTTTGTGCAAGACCTTCAAGCTATCAATAACATAGTGATTCCTCCTGCTGTTGTAGTTCCTGACACAGTTTCCATTTTGACGTCATTGCCGTGCAATTCCACACACTACACAGTCATTGATTTGTGCTCAGCCTTTTTCTCAATTCCTTTGCATCCAGACAGCCAGTATCTGTTTGCATTCACGTTCAAAGACAGGCAGTATACATGGAAATGGTTACCTCAGGGTTTCGTTTTGAGCCCCACAGTTTATGCGGCAATGGTGAAAAGAGATCTGGATGACCTTACATTGTCGGGGGGCTCAACACTTTTGCAGTATGCTGATGATCTTGTTGCCTCACCATCTGAGGAGGCGTGTCGCACTGACTCCATCTTGCTTTTGAGGAGACTTGCTGAATGTGGACATCGGGCCTCCTTGGCTAAGTTGCAGTTTTGTAAACCTGAGGTCACCTACTTGGGTCATGTTCTGAGAAATGGTGAAAGACTTTTATCGCCTGAGCGTGTTAAGCTGTTGAGAAACATTCCTCCTCCCACCACAAAAAAGCAGATGCTTTCTTTCCTGGGCATGACGAATTACTGCAGACATTGGATTTTTGAGTATGCATCTTTGGACTCTATTTTGAGAGCTGCTACGCTGCAAACTGCACCCACATGCATTCAGTTGACTGATGAAATGCTTCAAGCCTTTAACAGCCTAAAACAGGCCCTCACCATGGCTCCAGCTTTGGGACTGCCTGACTATCAGCAGCCTTTCCATCTCCATGTGAATGAACGTGATGGCTACGCCACAGTCACCCTCGTGCAAAAGCATGGTTCTCATTACCGCCCCGTTGCATATTACTCGTGTTGCTTGGATGCCGTGGTCCGTGGCATGCCTGTCTGCCTTAGATCAGTGGCTGCGGTTGCAGCAATGATTGACAAATCTGCTTCCATTGTTCTCGCTCATGACTGTGTTGTCTATGCATCTCATGCTGTTGTATCAATCTTGACCACTTCTGCAACACAACATTTGTCGGCTGCACGTCGTTCTGGCTATGAAGCTATCATTCTTGTGAGCACAAACATCACTTTGCGACGCTCACCACCCTTAAACCCCGCCACGTTTCTTCTGATGATTGACGATGTTTCTGATCATGATTGTCACGCTGTGATTAGTGAATGCACCTCCCCCAGACCAGATTTGCTGCAGACTCCGATTCCAAATTCTGACATTGTTCTTTACACTGACGGCTCTGCTAGCCGACAATCTGATAACGTTCATTTGGCTGGCTATGCTGTTGTCACTGATTTTGATGTTCTGGAAGCTAATGCGTTGCCACAACACACCTCTGCTCAAGCAGCGGAACTGATCGCACTCACGAGAGCATGTGTACTCGCCAGCGGGAAGGAGGCAACCGTTTACACTGATTCCAGATACACTTTCGGTGTCGCTCATGACTTTGGCCAAATTTGGAAAATGCGTGGTTTTGTCACATCTTCCGGTAAACCGTTACAACATCACACATTGATCAATGACCTCCTGAATGCGATTTTGCTTCCCTCTAAACTCGCTATTGTGAAATGTGCTGCACACATGAACAGTAATGATCCTGTCTCACAAGGAAATGCACGGGCTGATGCTTCAGCTAAACAAGCTGCACTTTCCTCCTCCTCTTTGGTTCACCTATGTGTTTCCGCTCAACCTTGCGAACCTATCTCACTGCCTCTCACTAATGACGTTGTGGCCCTACAGGGTCAGGCCGATGACAGAGAGCATAGTCTTTGGTTAGCTAAGGGTTATGCTATTGACAAGGAGTCTGTTTTGTGGCTCCACCCTGATGGCCGACCTGTTTGTCCTCGTGCTCTCCTACATGTGCTTGCGCGTGTTGGAAGAGGGATGATGAATGATGTCATACGCTCGCAGTGGTTCGCTCCAGGTATCACACAGGTATCTCAAACACTTGTAGATGGCTGTATGATATGCCAACAGAACAGGAAAATGAACAGCACTGTAAGACATGACCATTTAGAACCTTCATCAGATCCCTTTGTAAATATGCAAATAGACTTTGTACATATGCCAAACTGTCAAGGTTACAAACACTTGCTTGTGATCACTGACCGTTTTTCTAAATGGGTAGAATGCTATCCAACACAAGTGCCATGCACAATTGTTAGTGATAGAGGGCCAGCCTTGTTTCACAGATCACACAGGCTCTCTCAAAAACTCTTGGGTTCACTTGGCAGCTACATGTTCCATATCATCCACAAAGTTCAGGTCAAGTGGAAAGAATGAACTCAACCATCAAAGACAGACTGACAAAAACAATGATGGCAACATGTTTAAAATGGCCCGACGCATTGCCTTTGGTGTTGTACTCCATCAGGAGTACACCGAATGCAACAACAGGGCTGAGCCCACATGAAGTGTTGATGGGCAGACCCATGTCCACAGGTGTAAGTCCTCCTTTGACACCAAGCAAAACCACTCTGATTTGGACAGATGAGTACGTGTCTGACTATGTAAAAAAGTTAACAGAAATTTTGAGAAAATATCACTTACAGGTGGCTGACAGACTCCCGAGACCTTCAGATGAGCCCATTCACCCCTTTAGAGAAGGGGATTTTGTACTAATAAGATCTCTAGAAAAAGTGTCTTTGTCTCCTAGGTGGAAGGGACCATACCAGGTGTTGCTGTGGACAAGAACGGGTCTAAAAGTTGAGGGCAAACCAGAATGGGTGCACGCTACAAGGTGCAGGTTTGCTCTGAGAGCGGAGATCGCAGAAGCAGTGAGCCATGGCTAGTGATCGGGGGAACAATTCTCTTTGTTGTTGTCTTGTGTGGATCTCTTTTGCTCTGGTTACAGATGGCGAACAATCAGAGTAAGGTGAAAGGCAGTCCATACTCCAACGACACTGATTCAGAGCTGACTGAGAGGGGAAGCTCCCAGCTGAGAGATCCTGCAGACGATGCAGGGACCTCTTGTGGTGAGAATGAACTGATGAACCCTCCAGCACTCCACACTGACATAAATTTGAATAAAGATGTTGCATTTGACACAAATGACTATGCTGAGATGTCCACGGATCACACAGAAAGAAAGACTGTTGTTCATCTCCAATCCAGACAATCTCTAACCACTGTTGTGTTTCAATGCCCGATTGAGAGATGTGTTTTTGGTAGTTGTTATGTTGCTAAACCTGCAGTGCATCCACAGGGAAAGCCTTTTGGATCTAGCAGGAAAGTTATCAAAATGAGTTTACTTATTTAATACACTCTACACATATCATCTCATTTAATCACACAATAGTTTAATCACGCATTTGGAGTAATAAAGTATTGCCATATACATGGCTTGGTGTTTGATGAAGAAAATCTGCAATCACTGAGATGGATTCCATACCACCATGCATCGTATGTGCTAGTAACCTCTCCATGGTGGTGGCCCTCTACTGTGTATGTAGCACATGGGTTGAAGATCACTCCTCTGTTGACTGTTACTCTCACATGATGAATTTATCAGTGATTGTACTGTTGTGGTTTCACTTTGAAAGTTTCATTTTCTCTCTAATTAATTTAGTCTGACATTGATTAACTGTAAGTTAAGTTGCATCTTATATAATCTTCATACACTTTATTATTATTGTTGTTATTGTTGTTGGTTCATGTGTTGTAGTAAGTGATTGATCGCCCCTATGACATCATCTGGATGAGACATGACTTATTTGGGTTTTCCTCCCCGACATTGAGGTTTTTACCGTAGGTCTGTCTCCATGCTTAGTGTAGTTAGCGCAGGTGTCTTTTTCCCTCCTCTTGCCCATGACAGGGGGGGGTTTTGGCTCCTGTGAGTAGGCCCATGTGACTGTGGTTTCCACCGTGAGCCTTTGAACACTCCAGTGTTTAGGGGGTTCTTTATCCCATTGAGGGTTTGCCTCCAGCGGTCCTTGTTGACGGGAAGGTCGGATCCCGGGGTCACATGCTAGATAGGCGGACATGCTATATAAGAGGGGTGTGACTCACTGTTTGACGCAAATGATTCTGTTTGTTTAAATGTGATTTACTTTACAACACTATCTTGATTGCTATTAAAGCATTTACTTGTTTGTTATGTTTACATATATTGTGATTTACATTTTCAAGTTTGATCTCTTTGATGCTCTTGTATTGCGTGATGTTCTTTGATTCTGATGGCTTGACTTTAACCCACCCTTAAGGTGCTAAAATGTAGACTATTGATCTTATGATCAATAAGAGGGGATTGTTAGGGAAGAATTTCACTTCTCCGTATAGTTTGTGTAGTAAACAAACTATACCTCTGCTTCATCTGCACGTACCTGCTTTCGTCGTGGTTCTCAAAAACACATGGCCAATTCACGTGGATGTCCAGCGGCAAAAGTAACGTGCAGAAATTGCAATAAAAAGGGACACTTTGCACGTGTGTGCCAGTTGCACCGAACTCAGGCAGTTAAAGAGGTGGACATACCTGAATATACGCTGCTGTTTGTTGATGGAACAGACACCCCTAAAAGAATACAGTGCAGAGTGGACATTCAAACTGCAAAGACAATTCAAACATTGACACTGACTGTGGATACGGGTGCTGCTGTTTCTGTTTTGCTGCGATGCATCTATGAGGAGCATTTCAGAGGAGCTCCACTTCACCAATCATCTGTCCGGCTGGTGACATATTCAAAGGCTCCTATCAACATGCTAGGGTGCATGAGAGCAACTGTACACATGGATGGCAGTAAAGGCGTGGCAAATTTCTATGTGGTGGACTCAGGAACTGCACTCATGGGACGGGACTTAATATCTGCTCTTCGCCTGCGCATTGAAGACAACACGGTGCATCCACCAACTGTTCCACCTCCTCCTCTGCCCCTACAGCTGCACTGGCTTCTCTCACCACACAGCCGGCCTCTTCTGCAACCTTAGGATGCGCCAAAGGGTTCATGCATAAAGTTAAAGTGGCACCAACAGCTGTTCCTGTGCGTCAAAAGCTAAGGTGACTTCCCTTCTCAGTGCGAGCTGCTGTGTCAGAGGAACTCAATCAGCTTCTTTCTGCTGGTGTGATAGAATGCATCGAAGCCCCTCCGTGGGTCTCACCAATAGTAGTCACACAGAAGAAAACGGAAGGTATTCGTATGTGTGGAGACTTTCGAGAGCCAAACAAAGCAATCATCATGGACAGCTACCCTCTTCCTCACATGGAGGAATTGCTCTCCACGCTTTCAGGTGCTACTGTGTTTTCAACTATTGACCTGGAGTGTGCATATCACCAAGTGCTGCTGCATCCTGAGAGTCGGGATTTAACTGCTTTCATCACACATGAGGGACTATTTTGGTTTTGCAGAGTCCCTTATGGTCTGGCCTCAGCACCAGCAGCGTTTCAAAGACTGATGGCGACAGTGTTGAGTGGTGTGCCTAATGTACAGTATTACTTGGACGACATAATATGCTACGGACGCACAGCACAGGAACATGACACAGCTCTGGAAACTGTACTTCAGCGACTTAAAGATGCAGGCTTGCAACTGAATAAGAAGAAATGCCACTTTTGCCAAGCCAGCTTAAAGTTTCTGGGACATTTAGTGACAGCAAAAGGCATTCAGCCTGACATGGAGCACCTGCAAGCCATCACGCAGGCTCCTGCTCCCACAAATGCCTGCAGCCTCCATTCCTTCCTTGGTATGCTCTCTTGGTATGGAAATTTCATACCCAACTATGCCACAGTGGTAGAACCACTTCAGGCCTGTCTGCGGCAAGATGCCACGTTTGAATGAACTGAGGAGGCTCAGAAATGCTTCCTTACTGTGAAAGAGCTGCTCGTGAATAGTCCTGCCCTTGCTCTTTTTGACCCTGAACTGCCAACCATAATCTCAATAGACGCCTCAGATTATGGTCTAGGTGCTGTATTCACTCAACTACATCCGGATCACACAGAACGTACAGTGGTGTTTGCATCAAGGACCCTGACACCGACGGAGAGGAAATATTCAACTGTAGAGAAAGAGGCACTCGCATGTGTCTGGGCAGTAGAGAAATGGAGGACTTACTTGTGGGGCCGGAAATTCACACTGCGCACTGACCATCAGGCTCTCACAACGCTCCTCTCCACAAAAGGGACTGATAGAGCTGGGATGCGCGTTGCAAGATGGTCTGTGCGTCTTCTCTGTTTCACTTACGACGTTGTGTATCGGGCTGGTTCACTAAATCACACAGCCGACTGCCTTTCACGTTTACCTCTGCCTGCTGCCTCCACAGACTCGGATCCTGAACTGGTGGCTCTGCTGTCGACATGCCCTGTTGCTATGACTGCTGGTGAGTTTGAGGATGCTTCCTCCTGCTCTGAACTTGCTTCTCTCCATGCACAGATTCTCCAGCAGTGGCCAGCTTCTGCCAAATCTGTGGAGCCAAGTCTGCAGCCTTACTTCAAAATAAAGGATGATCTGTGTGTGAAGGACAATTTAGTGTTTCGAGGGACGCGCCTAGTGGTGCCTGCTTCATTGTGCCACACTCTCATTGCCCTAGCTCACAAAGGTCATCAGGGCATTGTGAGAACAAGACAACGCCTGCGAGAGTTGTACTGGTTCCCTGGAATGGATGCACTGGTACATACCCAAATTTCTGCATGCTCAGTGTGCCAAACCTCTGACAAATCTGCAAAGGTTTTTGAGGCACCACTGCAACCTGTGCCCCTGCCTGAGGGCCCCTGGAAGAAATTGGGCATGGATATAGTGGGACCCTTTGAAAGTGCAACTTACAACTGCAGGTTTGCAATCACACTCACAGATTACTACTCAAAATGGCCTGAAGTAGCTTTCGCATCATCTGTTATCACGGAAACTGTGCTTGGATTTCTCAGCAGTGTGTTCAGCCAGTATGGTGATCCAGAGTCCCTGGTCACTGACAATGGACCACAATTTACATCTGCTGAATTCTCATCATTCCTGAAAGAAAGAGGCATCACTCATATCCGCTCCTCTGTGTACCACCCAGCTGCTAATGGTGCAATAGAACGGTTCAACAGAGTCTTCAAAAGTTGCATCCAGGCCACAATGCTTCAAACACAACAGTGGAAAAGGGCAACAGCTGATTTCCTACAAGTGTATCGAGCTACACCACATGCCATGACGGGTGCATCACCATTCGAACTGCTGCATGGTGGCAAGATGAGAACAAAGCTTAATGTGCTTTCTCCTCCTGCCATGACAGCAAGTGACGCTGTGATGCGTGACAGGGTGTTCCTTCGACAAAAGCACATGAAGAAGTACTGTGATGCAAAACGCAGTGCTCACGCTCCTTCATTCAGAGAGGGAGACAAAGGGGTGGGTGCGCAAACCTGTACATGTGTTAAAGGGACATCAGAAATTCTCTGCACCCATCACAATCAAAAAGTAAGTGGGTCCTTGCACCTACATCTTGGATGATGGAAAAACATGGCAGGCTTCCCACCTGACATCAGTACCCACTGAGCTTGGTGAAAACTCAGCTCAGGCAGAAACTGAAGTGGGAGGAAAAGTTGAGCCGGAAAATGCGCAACAAACAGGAAGTCGACCTGTCAGAGCACATAAACCACCAGTTTGACTCAAAGACTATAAAACATAATTGAATGAAAAGTACAATGTGGTTACAATGATGTTGTCATGTTGATGTTTAAATAAGTTGCTTAAAGAATAAGTAAGATGAATGTTATTAAACTGCCTTACTGTGCCTTGGAAAAGAAGTATGAAAAAAAAAACAGCAATGTTATTGATTGTTGTATACAAATGAGCAGTCAAGGTTAAATATATGTTGTGTTAATCTTGTTTCATTATTTGGCCTCAGGTATAAAGACCTGGAAGAAGGTACTGTTAAATACAGAATTATGGTTTATATATACAGGATTCATGACACATCAGGAGGAAGAACTGTTCTTAAGTAAAGGGGGGATGTTGTGTTCACAGTAATGTTATTCCTGCATTATAGTTGGCCACAAGGAGGCACTGTGAGATAGCAGTGAGAAAAAAGAAAAAAGGCAGAAGTGACTGCAGAGTTAAGTGTTGTTGATTCTGGAGCTACCGAAGAAGTTGGGTTTTCTGCTATGCTACCATGCGGTAATAAACGATGTTACCACCTTACTTATTGCTTCATTTTTGGGACTCCTCCACATAACAAACACCTCAAAGACAAAGGAAATGACCATGGATTTCCATAGGTCCAAGCCCCCTCTTCAGCCAGTGATCACTTGTGGAGTGGACATCGAGGTGGTGACAACCTATAAATATCTAGGTGTACACCCGGATAACAAGTTGGACTGGTCCCTTAACACAGATGCACTCTACAAAAAAGGGCAGAGCCGCCTCTTTTTCCTAAGAAAGCTCAGATCTTTAAACATCTGTATTAAGACGCTGCAGATGTTCTGTCAGTCTGTGGTGGCAAGTGATTTATTTTATGCTGCAGCCTGCTGGGGAGGAAGTTTAGGAAAAAAGCAGGCAAAGAGGCTGGATAAGCTTGTCAAGAAGGCTGGCTCTGTCATCGGAGTAAAGATGGACTCTCTGGAGGAGGTGGTGGAGAGATAGTGAGGATAGTGAGGATAATGAGGATGGTGGAGGCCATCCTGAACAACACAGATCATCCACTTCATAACACCTTGATGGATCAAAGAAGCAGTGGTGGTGGACGGCTCCTATCTCTTCATTGCAGGACAGAGAGATGCAGAAGATCTTTTATACCCACAGCCATCAGACTCTTTAATTCTTCTGCAAATGGTAGATGAGCTAGTGGACAAATGAAGTTCCCTTTGGGATCAATAAAGTAATTTCTATTCTATTCTATCAGTCCATTGTGACATCACAAGTGACTGTAGTCAGTCCTTTGATAAAAAAAGAAATGATGTAGTCAGCCCATTGTGACATCATAAGTGACTGTGGTCAGCCCTTTGATCAAAAATTAAATGATGCAGTCAGTCCACTGTGACATCATAAGTGAATAATTTATTTGACCTGTGACATCATAAGTGACTGTGATCAGCCCTTTCATAAAAAAAAAACAAATGATGTAGTCAGTCCATGGTGACATTATGAGGTGACTGTTATCATTGTATTGTGATATCACATTTCCTCCACTGCCAGACTTTAGACAACAAACTGCATCTATACCAACAGGAAATGACACAACTCATGCAACATCAGTGCTTCGTAAAGTCACTGAAATTTTAACTTGACAACAGAAAACCAGTAGAGACCATCTGATAACTGGAACACAGCATGCTGCTGTTCTGACCCTTTGTGTATATGATCAGGATGCTTCAGGTGAGCCCAAGGAGCTCCATGTTACATCATGACAGTCTAAGTCAGTCCTCTGTGACATCACAAGTGACTGTATTTAGCCTAAAGTCACTGCTATCATTCCATTGTTACATCACAAGGGACTGTAGTCAGTCCTTTGATAAAAAAAAAAAAAAAATGATGTAGACAGTCCACTGTGACATCACAAGTGCTTTTATCATTCTACAGTGACATCACAAGTGATTGTAGTCAGTCCTTTGATAAAAATGAAATGATGTAGTCAGTCCATTGTGGCATCATAAGTGACTGTGGTCTGCCCTTTGATCAAAAAATTAAATGATGTAGTGAGTCCACTGTGACATCATAATTGAATAAATTCAATCCATTGTGACATCACAAGTGACTGTTGTCAGTCCTATGATAAAAATGACGTAGAAAATGATGTAGTCAGTCCACTGTGACATAAGTGAATAATCTCATTGACCTGTGGCATCATAAGTGATGATCAGATCAGAGTGTTTTTTTTGTTTTTTTGAATGAAATGAATTCTTGAGGAAGTCCGTGGTCTCGAACACCGAGTGTTGATGCAGGATGTCGTAGAGAACCACTCCCATCTGCCACGTAGTGGACGGTCTGGCCCTGTACAGCCAGTGTTGGTGCCACTCAGGAGGGGCATGTTCGGCTGTGCCACAGAAAGAGCTGTAAGCTGATCTATTTTTTACAGAACAGCTCTGGCTGAAGTCAATGAGTCGGATGATGGGGACCGTCCTGATTGTCTGGATCAGGATGTTCTCCAACTTTATGTCCCTGTGGAAGACGCTGTTCTCCTGCAGGTACAGAGCTGCACCAACCAGCTGTGTCATTATGATCTTGGAGAAAAGACCTTGACCTGTGGACATGGGTCTGCCCATCAACACTTCATGTGGGCTCAGCGCTGTTGTTGCATTCGGTGTACTCCTGATGGAGTACAACACCAAAGGCAATGCGTCGGGCCATTTCAAACCTGTTGCCATCATTGTTTTTGTCAGTCTGTCTTTGATGGTTGAGTTAATTCTTTCCACTTGACCTGAACTTTGTGGAAGATATGGAACATGTAGTTGCCAAGTGAACCCAAGAGTTTTTGAGAGAGCCTGTGCGATCTGGAAACAAAGGCTGGCCCTCTATCACTGTCAATTGTGCGTGGCACTCCAAATCTTGAAATCAGTTCCTTCAACAAACATTTTACAGCAGTTCGTGCATCTTCTTTTCATGTTGGATAGCATTCTACCCATTTAGAAAAACAGTGATCACAAGAAAGTTTATAACCTTGACAGTTTGGCATATGTAAGGCAAGTCAAGGCAAGGCGAAGCAATTTTATTTGTATAGCCCGTTTTTACAAACAGTTTGTCTCAAAGGGCTTTACACAGCATTATGACAACATCCTCTGCCCTTAGACCCTCACATCCACTGAGGAAAAACTCCCAAGAAAACCCTTTTAGCAGGGGAAAAAATGGAGAAACCTCAGGGTGAGCAACAGAGGAAGGATCCCTCACCCAGGACGGGCAGACGTGCAATAGATGTTGTATACAGACAAGAAAACAATTTACAACATGGAATATGGAAAACATGGAAATGGAATCAGTCAGTTAACGAAAAATGATGAAGGGAGCTCCTGGTGGGCAGGGAGGGAAGGCCAGCTTAATGGGACTACTGGACGGCAGACAGGGTCGTGAGCAGGGAGTGCAGACCAGAGAAAGGAGGTGATGGAGGTGATGGAGGCGATGGAGGCGGCGGTTGGTTGGTGCAGGGGGATGGAGCTCTGAAGAGATCTGTGGAAATACAGAGAGAGTGCGAGACACCAAGGCCAGACTACAAAGTGCAACAGTTAATGACAGTTCAAAATGTGTGAGGGGAGAGGAGAGGAGAGGAGAGGAGAGGAGAGGAAGGATAGGGCTCCATGTAGCCAGCCCTAACTAAAAGCTCTGTCATAGAGGAAGGTCTTAAGCCTGGACTTAAATGTAGAAAGAGTGTCTGCCTCTCTGACCCATGGAGAGAGCTGGTTCCACAATAGAGGAGCCTGGTAACTGAAGGCTCTACCTCCCAGTCTGTTTTTAGAGATACTGGGGGTCACTAACAGACCTGCATTCTGGGAGCGAAGTGCTCTGGTAGACAGTATGGAATAATGAGGTCTGTCAGACAAGATGGCGCTTTGTCATTAAGAGCCTTGTAAGTAAGTAGAAGGATCTTGAAGTCTGTTCTATATCCTAGGAAGCCAATGGAGAGAAACTAGAATGGGAGAGATGTGCTCTCTCTTACTAATTCTTGTCAGTAACCTCGCTGCTTCGTTCTGGACCAGCTGGAGACTCTTTAGAGAGTTTTTTGGACATCCTGACAAGAGAGAGTTACAGTAGTCCAGCCTAGAATTGATAAATGTGTGGACCAGTCTTTCAGCATCACTCTGAGAGAGGATATTCCTGATATTAGCTATACTGCGCAGGTGAAAGAAGGCAGTCTTAGTCACATGCTTTATGTGGGAGCTGAAGGAAAGATCCTGGTCAAAAATGACTCTATGGTTCTGTTAGAATCGGTTCTTTTATTGGAAGCCCAAGAACAAACCGGAGAAGTCTTCAGTGCACACACGAAGAATTTATTCAGGTCACAGGTAAATTACAGCAGCGCTGGGTGCGTAGTGACAGAGCTCACTCATGATCTCAGCCAAAACGAACACAGCTTTGAGAAAACAGTTCACATTTATAATTCACAGTTATCTTCTTGGGCTGGGCCTGCCCCATACAGAGGTTAGACTGTATGATAGAGTGTGATGAGTCAGATGATGCTATCCATTCTTGGTTTATGATGTGTGCGCAGAATATGTGTTAAGTATGTGTGTGAATCTGCTGTGAGTCAGGCGTGTATCTATTGTAACAGACCTAGCAGACAGAGAGAGAAGACACTACAGTTACATCTTGTACTTGCTTATCAGGTGAGAGTCACCGCTATCTGGTGTTGTAAGGACACTCATCAGTTTATATGAGTTCAAGCACAGGACAGAGCACACAGTGTCAGATCATCTAATTGTAACAGAACAGTGCATACATGGTGTCAAATCACAGTTAATCGTAAGATTACTACATAGTGCATATAGTGTCAAATCATATCTTAAATATAGTGTCAAATTATAATTTATTCGTAACAGTTCCTGGCAGTTGTACTTGAATTCAGGGTGATGCCATCCAGAGTAGCAATCTGATTGGAGAATGTGTCTTGCAGATTGATGAGGCAGCTTCTATCATCTGGCTCTATCAGTAAGTAGAGCTGAGTATCATCAGCATAACAATGGAAATTGATGGAGTGCTTCCAGATTAAATCCCCTAATGGGAGCATGTAAAGAGTGAAGAGAACTGGCCTAAAACTGAACCCTGTGGCACACCATACGTAACTTTGCTGTACTCCAAATGGTCATTATTAACATTTACAAATTGAAACCTGTCAGATAGGTATGAGTCAAACCATCCAGGTACAGAAGTACAAGTACAGAGACAAGGCCTCTGTTGGAAGCTATAAGAAGATCGTTGGAGACTTTGACCAGTGTTGTTTCAGTGCTATGGTGTTAAATAAATCCAGATTGGAAAGCTTCAAAAAGCTCGTTACTGTGCAGATGTTCATGTAGCTGTACTAGGACAACCTTCTCAAGGATCTTAGAGACGTAGGGAAGGTTGGATATAGGCCTATAGTTGGCTAGTACATTTGGATCAAGAGAGGGTTTTTTTTAAGTAGAAGATTAATGACAGCCACCTTAAAGGCTTGTGGCACATACCCCGTGACTAAGGAAAGGTTGATCTGGTTCAGTATAGCAGTGTTAACTAAGGGGAAGACATCCTTGAGCAGTCTTGTTGGGATTGGGTCAAGCAGAGATGTAGCTGATTTGGAGGAGGTGATTGCAGAAGTTAAGTCTGACAGGTCGATGGGGGAGAAGCTGTTCAAGTGTGCACCAAGTCTGAGAGGTGCTTCCAAAGGGGCTGTAATCTGTGGTCCACTACTGCCGATCCTTGTTCTGATATTTACGATCGTTTCAGTGAAGAAAGTTAGGAAATCGTTGCTGCTAAGAGTCGGAGGGATGCATGGCTCAACAGCACTGTGGTTCTTAGTCAGCCTGGCCACAGTGTTACAAAGGAACCTGGGATTGTTTTTATTCTCTTCGATTAAAGATGAAAAGTGTGTACTCCTGGCGCTGCGAAGTTCTTTTTTATATATTAATAAACTATCTTTCCAGGCTCGACGGTCCTCCTCGCGTTGGCTGGAATGTGTTTTCCTTTCCAGCTGTCTGGTCTTCTGCTTCAAGATACGCAGGTTTGAATTGTACCAGGGAGCTATTCTCTTCTGGTTGATGACTTTCTTTCTCAGAGGGGCTACAGCATCAAGTGCCCCAAGGAGTGTTGCTGCAGTGCTGTCTACAAGATAATCTACCTGCGAGGGAGTAAAATCAGCATAGCTGCCCATCATATTACTATAAGGTGTGGCAGCAAGCTCTGCTGGAATGAGCTCTTTAAATCTAGAGACAGCAGTGTCAGATTAACAAATTATACTTTACCTGGGGAAAAATCCCACTACAGTAGATGTTTAAGTAAATTCAAAGGTTATTAAAGAATGGTCAGACAAGATCGAGTTCTGAGGGAAAACTGTGATGTGATCCACTTCTATTCCATAAGTAAGCACCAGATCAAGGATATGATTAAAAAATTCAGGGAATTCTTCTAAGAACTCAGAATAAGGTGCAGGAGGACGATACACCACAGAAAGTAAGAGTGGTTTCTCTGCTTTCCAGTCTGGGTGAGAGAAGCTGAGCGTAAGGCTTTCAAATGAGTTATATGGCACATTAGGTCGAGGGTTAATAAGCAGATTTGACTGATAAACTGCAGCCACTCCTCCTCCTCTACCAGTGTTACGAGGCACATGGTATTTAATGTAACTAGGAGGGGTAGATTCATTTAAACTGACATATTCATTCTGCTGCAACCAGGTTTCAGTTAGAGTCAGTAAGTCAATTTGGTGATTGGTGATCAAATCATTTACTAGCAGAGACTTGGATGAGAGAGATTGAATATTTAGCAAACCACATTTAATAGTTTTATTTGTTTGGTTTGCTGATGTAGCGGTTTTGATTTCAACTAAGTTGTTATAATTGACTCCTCCAGCTTTGGGTTTAGGCTTATACAGCCTCGAGGCAGACACAGTTTCTATGGGGTATAAGTAGGGTTGGGTGGGTGACAGCACAAAGGACCCTGCAGAGGAGCGTGTAAGACTGCAGCTCTGCCTGCTGGTCTGAACTCTGGGTGATTGTCAGGAGTTGGAATGACTAACACAACGTGTTATGTTTCTAGATAAGAGAGATGCGCCATCCAAAGTAGGATGGACGCCATCTCTCCTAATCAGACCAGGCTTTCCCCAGAAACTCTTCCAATTGTCTATATAGGCCACATTGTTTGCTAAGCACCACCTAGACATGCAGCGATGGAACGACAAACATGTCGTCACTAGACAAATTGGGCAGCGGGCCAGAGAAAACTACGGAGTCCGACATTGTTTTTGCGTAGTTACACACCGATTCTACATTAACTTTACTTAACTCCAACTGGCGAAGTCGGGTGTCATTAGCGCCGACATGGATTACGATCTTACTGTATTTACCTTTACTTTTTGTCAGCAGCTTCAAATTTGCCTCAACGTCGCCCGCTCTGGCCCCTGGGATGCACCTAACTATGCTCGCCGGAGTCTCTACCTTCACGTTCCGGAGAACAGAGTCGCCAATGACTAATGTCGGCTTCCCGGTGGCGGTGCCGCTGAGAGCAACAGAGCCAACATGCCGAGTTTGGGTCTCAGCGGGTGTGTCGTTGAGTGGGGAAAGCCTACTGGAAACATGAAGGGGTTGGTGGGGCAACACGGGCCATGTGGACTTATGCTTCCTGCGTGCTGTCACCCAACGAGCCTGGCTTCCCGGCTGCTCGGGAGCTGCTAGCGGCGGCTAGGCTAGGTGGCTCCGCAGTAGCTAAGGGGGCCTGGGACGCTACCTGAGTTGAAGGACTAGCCTCCATGGTGCGGAGCAGGGACTCTAGCTCACTAAGGCACGCCTCCAGGACTGCGAACAGGCTACACTTGTTACATGTACCATTATCATTAAAGGAGGCAGAAGAATAACTAAACATCAGGCACACGGAGCAGGAGAGAGAAGGAAAAGTGGAGGGAGAAGCAGAGGGAGAGAGAGAAGCCACAGCTATGCTAGGTAAGTTTGCATCTCTAGGACAGGTACGTTGAGTGGAGGAGTACAGATAGGGGTCCTGTGATAGACCTGAGTGACAGAGACTTGTGTAATGAACTAAGCGTAGTGTGCAGTGGTGCTTAAAGTGATGAAGTTAGCAGAAAGCTATACGGATGACTGAGAGAGAGAGTCTAACACAACAGGAAATGACATAATGACGCAGTACTGTCACCGTTTGCAGGAAGCATATTGTGTTCCAGTTATCAGATGCTCTCTAGTGGTTTTCTATTGTCAAGTTAAAATTTAAGTGACTTTACAAAGCACTGATGTTGCAGGAGTTGTGTCATTTCCTGGTCGATGAGATTATTCACTTATGATGACAGTGACTTTATAATGTCACCATGACCTGACTACATCTTTTTTTTTAATCAAAGGGCCAATTACAGTCACTTATGATGTCACAATGGAATGATAACAGTCACTTTATAACAGGCTAAATACAGTCGCTTCTGATGTCACAGTGGAATGTTTGTGATGTCACAGTGGACTGACTTAAACTGCCATGATGTTATATGGAGCTCCTTGGGCTCGCCTGAAGCATCCTGATCACATACACAGAGGGTAGGTGTCAGAACATCAGCATGTTGTGTTCCAGTTATAATAATAATAATAATAATAATAATAATAATAATACATTTTATTTATAAAGCGCTTTTCAAAATACTCAAAGTCGCTTTACAGAAATAAACAACAATGGAAACAACAATATTAGAAACACTTAAAAACACATAAGCACAATACAGAGATTTATCAAAACATAAGATCTCAAAACAATCAGAACAGAGAACACTAAGTTGGATAAAGATTTGGGTGAAGTGGATAGACCAGACGGATCATAACAGTGCAGGTAGAGATAAGAATGCTAAATGTTAAAAGCAGAGTGGAACAGGTGCGTTTTGAGAAGTGACTTGAAAGTCTTGAGATCTGTGGTTTCTCGGATGTGTTTGGGAAGGGAGTTCCAGAGGGTGGGGGCAGCAACAGAGAAGGCTCTATCTCCCCAGGTTCTGTGCTTGGTCTTGGGGACAGTGAGGAGAATGGCATCAGAAGAGCGGAGGGTGCGGGAAGGGATGTAAGGGTGGAGAAGGTCTGCGAGGTAGGAGGGGGCCTGGTTATGGAGTGTTTTATGGGTGAGGAGGAGGATTTTGAATTCAATTCGTTGTGTAATCGGGAGCCAGTGGAGGTTCTGGAGGACAGGAGTGATGTGGTCACAGGAGCGGGTGTGAGTGAGGAGGCGAGCAGCAGAGTTTTGGATATACTGGAGTTTATTGAGGAGTTTGGCGGTTGTACCATATAGGATGCTGTTGTAGTAATCAAGGCGGGATGTAATGAAGGCGTGGATTAGAGTTTCAGCGGCCGAGAAAGAGAGCGAGGGGCGGAGGCGAGAGATGTTCTTTAGGTGATGGAAGGCTGATTTAGTGATGTGTTGGTCGAAGGAGAGATTACTGTTGAAGATGACTCCGAGGTTGCGGCAGTGGGGGGAGGGTGACAGTGAGGAGTTGTCAATGGTGAGGTGGAAGTCTCTGGCTGTTTGGGTGAGGGAATTTGGACCAATTAAAATCATGTCTGATTTGTCATAGTTAAGTTTGAGGAAGTTTGTTTTCATCCAGGATTTGATGTCGGTGAGACAGTTTGACAGGGTGGAATGAGTTGAGGGGGTGATGGATTTGGTGGAGATGTATAACTGGATGTCATCAGCGTAGCAGTGGAAGCAAAGATTATGGCGACGGATGATTTGACCAAGGGGGAGGAGATACAGGATGAAGAGGAGAGGACCAAGCACAGAACCCTGGGGGACGCCTTGGACAGGGGGGCAGTTGAGGAGGAGCAGTTGTTGATGGAGATGAATTGTTGTCTGCCAGAGAGATATGAGTGTAACCAGGTGAGGGCAGTGTCAGTGATGTTGAGGAGGGAGTTCAGCCGGAACAGTAGGATGGAATGGTTGATGGTGTCAAAGGCAGCGGTGAGGTCCAGGAGGATGAGGATGGAGATTAGTCCAGAGTCTGAGGAGAGGAGGAGGTCATTTGTAATTTTGAGGAGGGCGGTTTCAGTACTGTGTTGTGAGCGGAATCTGGATTGAAATTCTTCGAAGAGGTCATTATTGTTGAGGTGGGATTTTATTTGTGAGGCGACAACACGTTCCAGGATTTTCGACAGAAATGGGAGGTTAGAGATGGGCCGGAAGTTGTTCATGATGTCAGGATTAAGACCAGGTCTCTTGATGATGGGGGTGACAGCAGCAAGTTTCAGTGAAGATGGGACGGAGGCAGAGCTGAGCGAGGAGTTGATGATTTTGGAGACCAGCGGAGAGATGGTGGGGAAGCAGTCCTTGGTGATGGAGGATGGAATGGGGTCAAGCATGCAGGTGGAAGTCTTCATGGATGAGATGATTGTGGATAGCATAGTTGGGGAGACAGGTGCAAATTTGGAGAGGGGCCGGGTGATGAGATGGGTGGAGGGGGGTGATGGGGGTGGGGGAGTAGGGGAGGTAGTCAGGGAACTGTAGATTTTGTCAATTTTGGACTGGAAGAATGAGAGGAAGGAATTGCATTTGTCAACGGTGAATGAACTTGAGATGTTGTCGCTGGGGTTAAGGAGTTTGTTTATAGTAGAAAAAAGAGCCTTTTGGTTGTTGGAGCGAATGAGGTTTGAAAAGTAGGTAGAGCGGGCAGTGTTGAGGGCGGCTTTGTACTGTAGGAGGTGGTCTGCGTAGGCTTGGAGATGAACTGTCAAACCAGTTTTTCTATGGAGTCTTTCAAGCTGGCGCTTGCAGGATTTCATTTGGTGGAGTTCCAGGGTGTACCAGGAGGCTGAGTGGGAAAAAGAAACAGATTTGGTTTTGGTGGGAGCAAGTTGGTCCAGACAGGAGGAGAGATAATGTTGTAGTGGTTGACTAGTTCGTCAGGGTCATCGGACAGTGGGGGAGGGTGGGTTGACAGGGTGTTGGATAGGGAGACTGAGAAATCCTGGGGGGAGATATATTTAAGATTTCTGAAGGATGTAGTTCGTTTGACCTTGGGGAGGGGGGAGGGTAGATTGATATCCATGAAGATAGCCAGGTGGTCAGAGATGTGGAGGTTGATGCTGAGAAGTTGATGGATGGTGAGACTGGAGGAGCAGACTAGGTCCAGGGTGTGTCCATGGTTGTGAGTGGGAAAGTTGACATGTTGAGTGAAATTGTGGGAGTCCAGAAGGTCCAGGAAGTCCGAGGCTTGTTTGCAGTTTCTGTTGTCGATGTGATAGTTGAAGTCGCCAAGGAGGAGGACAGAAGGTGTGATGGCTGAGAGCTGTGCAACAAAGTCAGAGAAGTCGGAGAGAAATGATGGATTGGGCTTGGGAGGGCGACAGATAACTGCAATAACCAGGGGAGCAGGACCAGGCAGTTTAAAAGCAATGGTTTCGAAGGAGTGAGCAGGGGTGGTGGATATGGTGATGATTTTGAGGTCTTTTTTATGGATTGAGGCCACACCACCACCTTTGCCAGTGGGATGGGGCTGGTCGATGTATGTGTATCCAGGAGGAGTGGCTTGGTTGAGAGAAAAATAGTCCAGGTGATTGTGCCAGGTTTCAGTGATGCAGAGGAAGTCCAGGTTGTTATCAGTGATGAATTCGTTTAGAATTAGTGCTTTGTTATTGAGTGATCGAGTGTTTAGCAGAGCCAGTTTGAGGAAATGCTGCTGTGTGATTGGTTCTGTGGAATGAGGAAGCGGGCGGAGGTTGGGATTGGACTGTTTTATAGGTTTCATTGAGCATTTGTTCTTTCTCGCATGGTTGATCCTGTTTGGACGGTGGGGTCTCACTGAGATGATAGGCTGAATGGGGAAGGCTGCAGCAGGGAGTGGCAATGACAGATGGGGCCTATAGGGGGAGCTGTGGCAGGAGGAGGAACTCTGAGAAGGTACTGTGGGAGGAAAAAGAGAGCGGATGGACTGGTGTACAAGGTGGATAGTCAATCTGGTGCATATCTCACTGTGTTCTGGAATTTGGAAGCAAGGATGCGGCGTCCCAGCATGCTCAGGTGAAGACCGTCTCGTTCAAAGAAGGAGGGACGCTCCCAGAACATGTCGAAGTTGTGGATGAAACGGATGTTATGTGCTGCGCAGGCAGATTGGAGCCAGGTGTGGAGATAGAGAATCCTGCCAAAACGAACATCGCCACGGCCCAGAGTGGGGAGTGGGCCAGAGACAAAAACAGCCTTTCCAGAGCTTTTAAGAAGATTAAAAAGTTGGATTAAGTGAACTTTTGTCAGCTCCGATGGTGTGCGAGTGGTGTTGTTCGTGCCACAATGAACAATTATTTTCATAATTGTTGGAGGCGCTGACTCCAGGAGGCCAGGAAGTTTTTCCAGGATGTCAGCGGTTGTGGCTCCGGGGAAACAGTGAGTGGCCGCATTTGCGAAACGAATGTGCTGAACGATGGAGTCGCCGACGATCAGGGCAGTGGGGGGGAAGAGAGGAGTGGGTGCCTTGTTCACAGCAGTGTGAGAGAGGGCAGGGGCAGCAGCAGTGGAGGCGGTGGTGGAAGATGGGACATCCGCAGCGGCTGCCACAGCTCCTGATGTGCGGCTGTGGTTCAGCTCTGGAGGCTGCTTTTCCGGTACCTGAGGGCAAGGAAGATCACCAGAGCGCCTGTTTACAGCCTCCTTCAGCAACCTGCAATGAAAGGAGGAAGATTTCCCCAGCTGTCTGTTCTGCTGAGAGGAGATCGGGTGCTCGCCGCGGGCCAAATCCGTCAAGAGTGGCAGGTGCGTGGGCAGGTTTAGTGGGAAGTTGGGGGCAGAGACCTTGGGTCTTGCTCCAGTCCTTGACCATGTAGCGGCCAGAGATGGGAGTGCCGGCTCCTCGGCTCCTCCAGCTGTCCTTGACCATGTAGCGGCCAGAGATGGGAGCGCCGGCTCCTCGGCTCCTCCAGCTGACGCTGGAGGAGCCGAGGCAGCTGCAGGTGGAGAGACGGAGTCCGGTTCCATGTGAGATGGAGGAGCACCAGCCACTGGAACAGCCTCGGCCATTTGGACATCAGCAGGGTGGACGGGGCATCAGGTGGTAGCGGGGCGAAGCGGTTTGTGAGGTTGAGGAATGGAGGCGAGGCAGCGCGGGGGTTCCCACTCCTACCCTTGCACTTCACAACTGACCAATGAGGCTGTGAGCTGGGGGTTGAGCACGAGGAGGGTCGGGGGTTTGGCAAAGAAGGGTCCCAGAGGATGGCAACGGCTGAATTCATGGAGGAGATGACTTTAGACTGTGAGGCAGCAGTGTCAATGAAGTCGGAGAGGAGAGAGTCTTTTTTCCGGAGTTCGTCTGAGAGACGTCTGATGTCTTCCCTGAGGTGAGTGATGTGTTTTTCTGCTTTCCAACAATCATCACAGGGCATGGTGGATGGTGAGGTGCGTGGTACCATGGTTGGAGCAGGTGGTGGCTGTGAAAACAGAGAAAATGGCTCCAGCAGCAAGGTGTTTGTGTGCTAGATTTGGCTAGCAACTAGCTAGATTGCTAGTGTAGCTTCAGCGTGGGAGGCAGTAGGGACTTACACGCGAGGACTCCGGATGGAGTCCACAGCGTTGAAACATCGCAAAAGAGGAGGGGTTGGATGATACGAGAAGGCGAGACTTACCGACACGGGCCCAAGTGCTGGGCCCGGTGAGGTGGCTAGGTGTCTGGTAAGCTAGCTGATAGTGAGGAGATCTTGGTCCTGATCAGCCTCCTTCTTTGTAATGGCTGTGCCTCTTGCTTTTTAGTGGTGAAATACAGCAGTGATCCCGATTACTCTATCCCGTTTTGCTCCAACGACACAAAACCAGTCTAAGTGTCTGATAAACAGTTTGATGTTCAGTTTTTATTCACCGTTGATTCACAAAGCGGCACGGAGCGGCCATCTTGGATCGGTGAAGTGGTTTCCAAATAATGTTAGTGTTGCGTTATCAGATGGT
Source organism: Caranx ignobilis (assembly GCA_021432705.1). Classification (NCBI taxonomy): domain Eukaryota; kingdom Metazoa; phylum Chordata; class Actinopteri; order Carangiformes; family Carangidae; genus Caranx; species Caranx ignobilis. Next base: position 20,662,204 of record MU269990.1, read on the forward strand.
CTCTAGTGGTTTTCTGTTGTCAAGTTAAAATTTCAGTGACTTTACGAAGTACTGATGTTGCAGGAGTTGTCATTTCCTGTTGGTGTAGATGCAGTTTGTTGTCTAAAGTCTGGCAGTGGAGGAAATGTAATATCACAATGATAACAGACACCTCATCATGTCACCATGGACTGACCACATCATTTGTTTTTTTTATGAAAGGGCTGATCACAGTCACTTGTGATGTCACAGTGGACTGACTATATAATTTATTTATTTTTGATTAATGGGCTGACACCAGTCACTTATGATGCCACAGGTCAAAGAGATTATTCACTTATGATGTCACAGTGGACTGACTACATCATTTATTTTTGTGTTTATCAAAGGGCTTCCCACACTCACTTGTGAAGTCACAATGGAATGATAATATTCACTTGGGATGTCACAGTGGACTGACTTAGACTGTCACCATGTATTATGGAGATGGAAGGCTGCAAGTTTTCTGTAAAAAGTCTATACTCTAATTTTAGTTTTACTCAGACTGTGAAGGCCTCGTGTCATTTTCAGCTGAACTACACTAAAAAGTTTTGCAATGTTGAGGAGGAAGACCAACAGAGACCCTGGTCATTAAATGACTTCCACAGTGAACTGTAAATAAAAAGGTTTTTTATTGGAACATAGACAAAACAAAGAGGAGACATCAAATCAACTGCATCTTGGAGTAAAACCAATGCTTTGTGCATATGTTGTAATGATGATGATGTTGACAATAATGTGCACATGTGTTCAGGAGCCAATAGAAACCAGGATCACAGTGACGTTGTCAGCACAGCCTCGTCTCACTGCCTCACTGGCCAGTTGTTGGCAGGCAGCTTCAAACCGCACCTCCCCCTCCACCAGCCTCTGCTCCACACTCCCCTCCTGCAAGGGGGGAGAGAGGGGAGGAGAGTCAGTTAAGTAAGTAGTTTACACTGAGAATAATGACACAAACATACGATCACATCATGGAAAAATCGGAAAAAAACCTCTGATCAATGTACTCACAGTAACAGCTTCACCTTCGGTCATTTATCGAACTGTAAATAATGTGTTAATGGATTTTGTTGCTCCATTATAAATGTTTCTTTTAGTTCTATGTGAGGCATAATCATTCTCGACATTTACGGAACTTCAGTTCCCGTAAAGGGATATTCCTGCGTAAGTTTAACCCATGGTCTAACATACCGTGAGACTGAGTAGAACACACAACAGGTGTGATCTGACACCCATAAAAGGAGACATATTATTTTCCTGGTTTTGCTTACCATTGTGTCAGTTTTGAACACCTACAGAATAGTTCTGCATGATTTCCAGCTCCAAAACTCATTAATCGTCTTGTACAGATGTCAAGAAAAATCCTGATTTTCAACTGCTATGCAGCATCTTTGAGAAAGACTTTGTCTTGGCTGCCCCCCAGCTCTGTGCTCTGATTTGACTGTTTCAAGTGTCAGTGCAGAGTCCCACCAACAGCTTCAGAAAGATTTAGAGGACATTAAAGCTTAAATCAAGTGACAGTCATACCATGAAAAAATCAAATGACTTCTAATATGTTGTCTTCTAATGCTACATTCAGGTAAGGTGACAAAACAAAAAATCCATTGATCAGATCACAGCTGAATCAAAATTCAAGTAGGTGAAGTAAAGTGACATCTAAGGTGGAGGAAAGCAAGAGAGACAGACCTGCAGGATGTTGAGGACAAATTTAACAGCTTCATCAGCAGAAAACACTTTGAACAAACCATCACAGGCCAGAATGATGAACCTGTGGAGAGGGAGACAGCAAACATCAGCTGCAAGTCATCCCAGGGTTTCATTCAGGCTTGTGCTGAGCTCTCATCGAGCCATGCACACTGTGGTTCTGTTCTTGCCTGTCATTGGCTGTGAGCTGACACCTCCTCAGGTCCGGGGTTGAAATCACTCCACAGCGTTTGTACTGACCATCTCCAAACGACCGAGAGACCTCCAGGACCCCCAGCACCCTGCCGTCCCTGCAACACACAGAGACATTAAATAACAGTTGGATTCCTTTCCATGATCCAGTATAATCACTAAAGTCATGTTTTAAGAGTTGAGTTGAGTTACGTTACGTTACATTACATTAGGAGATACTTTATTCATTCCAGGCTGGGAAATAGCAGGTATTTAGAGTAGTGCAAAAAAAAAAAAAAAAAAAAAAGGAAGAATGACATCAACAATTTGAATAGAAATATATCCACAGTGTAGTGAGTCCATATTAATGGAAAATATGTACAGTATTTACAGATGCTACATGTTAGATCCAATAACGAGATATGTCTATATGTATCAACAAACCCAACAAACAAACAAATAAATAAATAATAAATAATAAATAATAAATAACGGTGCAATGAGGCAAGAACTGTGCAAGGTGCAGCTAAAGACTCCTATCTTCACAAAGGTTTGAAGTGTAAAAACTCAAGCTGGACTGTTGATGTACCTGACCATCCCTCCTGCTCTCTGGATCCTCATCCTCTCCTCGTACATGGTCGGGTTGTGTTCTTTACTCAGAGCCAGAGTCACCGACCTCCTCTGTCCATCTGCTGCCGCCGGCTCCATCCGGCACAACACTGCCTGAAGATGAGCACAGAGACATATGACCATGACCGCCTGATGTGGTTCAGAGGGGCGCAGAGACAAACCATCACCAAAACTTCTGTCCCCACTGCCATCGGACTGTACAACACCTCACCTGAATTATTATTGTTGTTATTATTATTACTAATGATCTGCTGGTCATATGAATTCTCTCTGTCTATCTATCTTGTCAACACTGCAGACTGAAGGCCCTCCAATAGAAACAGTTTGTGCCAAATCCAACACATTCAACTCCATCAGTCCGTCAGTATCTCCCACAGTCAGAATCCAGCGTAAGTATCCCAGCTCACCCTGCTGTCTCCCAGATTGGCCACATACACTGTGTCGTCCACTACTAGCACACAGGTGGCTGTGGAGCCGTCCTTCCATGCTGGTTTCCTGTTCACAACACAGAGAACAAACACATGACACTGACTGCAAACACACCCACACAACATATTCAATAGAGGCCAGTGTCGTAAGATGACAACATGTGTTTCCAAGAACAGTGCAGGTTGCATACAAACAGTGTATATGGAGGCATTCTCAAGTTCTGTACTTGTCAGAAACTGGATTTATGGACACTAACTCCTAACAAAAGTCAGACATGATGATATAACTAATGCTTCTCATCAAAGGAAGAGACTTACAGATGCCAGTCCATATCAGTGTGGCTCTGTGAGCCTGTTACTCCCACTGTACAGTTTTTATTCAGCCGCAGGTTATCTATGTGAACTCTTACTGGCTGGAGGCTTTCCTCAGGAAGTCTTCGTCCGTCTGTTTGAAAGTGTCCAGGAGACATTTCCTAATCAGTTTGTCCACGTTCTCGGTATCTCCTTAAAAAACCACACATTTTAAGCATTACTGAGACAGCACAAGACCACATCTTCACTTTAGTTCTTTACTTTTTCACATATAAAGGAAATTAAAAATGATACAACATATAAGTTCCAAGAGAATGTGAAGGAGAGATGTCGAAAAAACCCTCCAGAGGCTTGTGAGGTAGCATTCTCCTCAGACTACATAATCTAGGACATGGTTACAGTGTTGTATATGCAGTTTGTGAGCCACAAAAATGTTTACACATAATAAAAACAAACAAGCATAATTTGACATGGCACTAATGACAATGCATTTCAAGAATGCAATAATTACTCATTGTGAGACTCATTTTGCAATAATTACTCAATGTGTCTTACTCATTGTGTAACACATATTAAAGACCAATCTGTAGTTCAGCACAGGCATTAAAGCTGGGGTTGGTAATCCTGTTCAGAAACACTTTTTGTTATACTGGGTGAAATGGTCCTTCTACCTTCTGAGTAATCAATACATTATGTATTCAGAAAAAGGAAGGAAAATAATCAGTCCTCTGTGGCAGCTGCAGGACTGACAAAACTCCAACCAATCCACGCTCTTCGCACCGAAGAGCAAAAACCAATCAGATACCTTCATGTCTGGTTCTGTATCCGCCCCCCTCGATCCCTGTCTCCTACGTGTGTGCACAATCTTCACGTGTTGCTGTTGCCGGAAGAAATCAGCATACAGAGTTACAGCAGAACGGATTTCATGCTCATTTATGAGCAATGGCTGAGAAAATGCAGCCCCAGTTACTACTTCCAGCGTTACTTGTAACGGCTCGCCCCGAGAAAAAGGCAAGGAAGAGAAAGCTGGAGGCTGAAAAGGCTGCTAACAGAAAGGCTCTGGATAAAGCCAGACGTCAAACCAGAGTAAACATCGGTGTTGCTTTTGAGCGGTGGAGACAACTGAGGTATTTGAAGGGCCTGAAAAGTGATGCTGAGGTTGCTCTCTTTCTGTTGGACAGGTAATTATATGTTTTGCTTCGGGGAGGATTTGTTATTTTTATGAAATGTGTAACTTTTGCTCATGTAGCTACTTTTGTAGCTTGTATTAGCCTAGTGCTAATATTAGCTCCTCTGTGGGTTTAAAACAGGTCGGTGACGCTAGTATTGAATAGATTATAGTGTGTATATATATATATATATATATATATAGATATAGACATATAGTACTCCCCCTGCCGCTTCTCATTTTCGTGCAGTGCGTATTCCAGTTTGTGGGGGCATGGCTTGGACGTACACACTGACAGGAGGGGGAGGAGGGGGGTGGAACTCAGAGGAGGTGCAATTTTCAAATCTTGCTAGCTCTCTTGCTAGTTCAGGATTACCAACCCCAGCTTTAACTGACTAAGAGCATATACTGGTGACACAGTTTGGAGCTAAGGTATATAAGATAATTGAATAGTGGAATGAATATTGAGTAGTCCCAATTTATATAGGCAGTTTATATAGAGAGTGTTGGTTGGTTACAAGGAGTGACTTAAGTGCTCTCTTAAACTGCTGTGAAGATAAGTTCAAAAATGTATAGGCAATGAATTCCATATTCTGGAGCCTCTCTCTTTAGAGTACACTAAACTCAGAGAAGTACAGGAATAAGGGGGTCTAAGATGACAAGGTTAGAGCTACATGTGGGACAAGTATAAAATTGATAGTTGTATGCAAATATGTTATGAAAAAAAGGTGGGAGGATTTTTTTTGAGAACTATAAATAAACCCATCTGAAGATAGAGTTTCCCTCTGTCTTCAAGACAACAGCGACAAACAGGAAACTGATTCCCCTCCTCCCACCCAAAGATGAACAGGTCGAACAGAAGTAATCGATAAACAATCTCAAGCACCAGCTGTCTGTGTAAAGCTGTGAACCTGTGGACTTACCGCTAGGGAATTTCTTCGCCAGATTGTGATGGAGGTGTTCCGCAGCATATCGAGAGGCTCGGGCTCCACCGTGTCCATCAAACACAGCAAAGTACGAAACACGAGACCTGCAGGAGGCAAAGAGGCGCATCAGACAGACAGCATCTGATGACAGTGACAAGAAAAGCAGCCAGTCAGACCCCCCAGTTCTTCCATTACCGCGACCTTGTTTATATTGTTTTGATCAGTGCATTTCCATGCAGTCAGTCACAGCATGTGTCTTTGTAGCTGTTGGTAGCGCTGCAGCTCTAACATTAACTCATCATTTGGGCAGAATCTAACAAATCTAACAAAAGTCACTGTTGATGAATATTAGGTCATAAAGTCATTTTACTGTATTTCAGGAAAATGCATTTACACCATGATGACAAAGTTTACTGGGTTGGACTAGAAAATATAGAGTGTGAAAATACAATGCTGTCATTTGAGGTGCTGGAGATCTTACACTTGTCCTGGTAGAGCCGACAGACAGCTGCTCATGTCCGGGAGCAGAACATGAGCGTCCTGCATCTCCTCCCGCTCGCCACGCCTCGCTGCCACAAAGCCTTTCAATAAGGGGAGGCCTGAGTCACAACCACACACACAAACACACACATACAAAATAACTTAAACTGTACAAATAGCCACCAATAGCATCTCTACTTGTCGTAATTCCCTCCCTGAGGCTGTAATTAGAGGAAGAGAAGCAAACAAACGTTGTGGTGGAACAGCTGAAAACCTTCTTTACAAACTTTCTTGATTTCCCCCCGCTCCTCCTCCTCTCTTTTGTCAGGGCAAGACTCTGCATCCTCTCGTTTTCGCTTTACACTTTTCTCCTCCTTCTCTTCTTCTTTGGCGGACTGTAACTGAGCTGTGACCGGTGAGGATGAAACCGGACCTGAGGAAAATCGGATGGACACACAGTGACAGGCAGAGTTCAAGGTCCATCAAAGTATTCCTTAAGTGCAAAATGGGCTAATTTTCCTTTTAAAGCTCGTGGTGTAATAAAATGTAGCTGAAGCCAGTGTACAATGGCAGAGATCTAGACACCCAGTCCTCAGCCCAACCTGCCATCAGGCTCCCACCATCTCCCAGCAGATGCCTGTGCTGGTAGATGATGTGCCTGAAGGTCACAACACACTCAGTGAGTTTCCCTGCCAGGTCAGGCTCCAGGAGAGGGCCCCACCCCACTTCCCCTAATCTAGGCATGATGATATTGTAATTGTAAAATCCTACACATTATGTAGCAGACTAGCAGACTGCAGGCTGTGGTTCCCGTTCTCAGGAGAGGGGGCGCCCGTGTGGATGTCTGAATTACTGCAGTGAAATGTTGATGCTGCTGCTGAAACATGATGCTGTGATTACACCTGTCAGCTACTGGACTTAAAGCACAACTTGAAGTTTTCCTTATTTTTCACAGCTCCATATGTTAAAAAACACACAATTCAATCACAACTTTAACACCAGTCACTTGTTTTAATGTATTTGAAGGGGGTTTTCAAGCTAAAGACATGATGAGAGAATAAAGAGCAGAAAGACCAGATGTCACAGACATACATGTTAATCATCAGACCAGCTTACTGGCTGTATCTCTGAACTAGGACCTTCAGTATTTGTTCGGCACTGACATCGTGATGATAACTGTCATAATTACATGGCCATTATATACACACTGAAAGGAATCATGAAACCACTGCTGTCCTTTTTATATTCAAATAAATAGCTAAACCATTAAGCTTGTATCTCCATTCAAACTGATCTCAAAATCAGTGCTATGGCCCTGCTCTAACACTGACCGTTTCATAGTGTAAACAGTAAACACATAATGCAGGAATAACCAATGAGGTCTGAATAATAATGGGGAGATTCATTTTAGAGGTTATGCTGATTTAAACCCATCTCTGTGTTAGCCCATTCAAACACCTCTCGCTTCTTTAGCATCCCAGCAGATAATTTAACAGTTGTTGGATGTCGGCTGCTAATTATTAGAAAGCACTGACATCGTCATTAAATAAAAAAACAAACAAACAAAAAAACAAAACACCGTTATATGTTGTTCACTCACCGGAGGTGTGTGTGGGTTCTGGCAGGTCGTCAAACAGATCCATTCTGTGAGTTCAGGTAGGAGTTAGCCAAGAAAGCTAACAACCAGCACGAGCAGCAGCTGCCCGTCTGCGCCGTGCACCTCAGTGTCGGTGTGTGAGCTCACAGAAGCGGCTCCTTTATCCGCTCCAATGACCGGGACCTTTCTTAAACCGTGTCAAAAGGTCCCAGTAGTATCTCAGTGGACACGTTAGATCACTCCAGCTGCACACACGCTGATAGTTAGCTTGAGAGTGGAGGTTAGTATGTTGTCAACGGCTATTTCCGGTCATGTCCTTCAAAACAAAAGCCTCTGCAGCCACAGGTACATCGGAAAATAAGAAAAAAAAATTCTCCGTATTAACAGTTATTAATCAGATCTGGCGGTCATCTTCTGCAGGTTTGTATCCAACACATTTATCCCAGACCACTTCAGAGGAGTGGATCCCTGACTTTACCTCTTTGCTTCCGCCCGTTGTCCCTGACCTCACGTTGGCTGAGCTGCTCTGCTCCTATTGGTCGACAGTGGTATAAATACAGAGGCCGGCAACCTGGGGGGTCAGATTGGCTCTGGAAAGTTTCAAAGAGGCAAAGGTCTGCATCTGCAGTGAAGCTGAAGGCGCACCATGCGTTTTGCAGTGTTTTAACTGCACCACACAATCTACTTGCAGATCTTCATCTTTGTTAAGTGTGTGTCCCCCGATCGACTCTGACATGCGGCTGTGTCTGCTCTGCCTGTGGACGAGCTGGATGTTAACGCTGAATTCCGCTGCTCAGCAGCATCCTCCCCGGGAGAATCGCCCGAGCGAGCACCCCGAACACCGGGAAGCTGTGCAGAAGGGGTGGCGGAGGCAGGGCACCGGCGGACCGTACCCCCCGCGGCTGGATGGCAACAAGCCGGCGACAGTGAGGGGTCCCGGCGGGGGGCAGGCTGGTGGCCGCAGGAGAGCAGTCCTGACCGGGTGAGCAGGATTATTTGTTTTTTCCTCCGCAGCTGTTGCAGTGTTTTTAGAGGTGACACTGGGGTTCATACCTCACTCCTCTCGTTCAAGCCAAACAAACACGGTGTTAACGGGTTTGTTCTTCAAGCAGTGAGAAGAGCTTAACCGGTTAGCTTAAAGCTTAACCATGTTTTAATGAAATGCTCCAGCTCCTCTCAACACACTGCTTTGCACTGCTGATAAGAAATCATTTAACTTTGCTGTCAGACCCAAACACTGTGCTCCAACAGTAGACACAGCTCATCCACTTATTTTAAAAGGGCAACTGTGTCTAAAACTACATTTTATAGTGCAATCAAATGATCCGCATACCTTGAAACTGAATGGATGGATGAGCTGTCAGGTTGTAAGGAGCAAGTGGTCTTTATTAATCATTTATCATTAGTATATGGTGTCTGAAAATGAAATTGGGGGTGGGGTGAGGGTGCTTGTAATCCAAGCACATCACCATGGTTACTGGATTTATCAAAAATGTATTCAGGAGGTAAAACTAAATTAAATGAAGGAGCTCGCTGTTCGTGTGAATTTGGAGTTTTGTGACCGAAGTGCATCAGACAAGCAGATGTTGTCTGACAGCTGTCTGTTCTGATGGATGGATGATGCAGGCCTCATTATAGAGCTGAGGCTGATGGGAGTATTACTAGTTTAAATACAGAGTTTTAGCTTCTGAAGGACACATTTATATTTACCTCCTTTCCTTTTCCTTAACATGATTAAAATAATCATGAATATGGAATCCAGAAAGCAACAACAGCTCCCAATGTCCATTTACTCAAAGATTATATCAACACAGTTTATGACTGAACCTAGAGTGTGTAAATTTAATGTTGTCCAAAAATCTCTTGATGCAGTGACACACATTTTATAGATGAGATCATGAGAAAATAACTCAGTTAGGTCAGTGGCATCTTTCAGAAGGCGTTAGATGAAAAAAGAGAAACCAGACTGAGGAACAGTTGAGAGGGCAGCATCTCTCTCCTCACAGCTGTCCAGATGTTTCAGATAAAACTCAGTTCAGCTGAAGATGATTTGCTTTGTGGGACATTTCACCTGATGTAGGTGATGAAGGCCGAGGGTGTGTGACCATAAAACATCCAGCCAATCATCTTCTCCAGGTGCGTTGGGCTGCAGACACTTCAGGAATGTGTGAAATTCTGTGCGTGTGTGTTTCTGTGTGTGTATTGACTTTGTATCCGTCACTTGACCGTCAGTCAGACTTGCACTTGAGAGGCTGGTTTTGCAAGCACCCGCCTCCTTCCCACCCCCTCCCCACACATGCACAGTTTGGGCCAGTCAGTTCACAGGCTTTAGGATTAGTTGCAGATTTGGACATGGTGAGTGTGTGTGTGTGTGTGCTTTAAAGAGGTTACAAACAGGCATATTTGTATTAGTGTGTGAAAAGGGCAAGGAGTTCCTCTTGACTTTAGAATGTCTGTCAATCCTATTGATTGACCCTACACACACACACACACACACACACACACACACACACACACACAAACAACCTGCAGCTTATGGACTTACTGAGTGTTAGGGTCTTTTTAAACCTCTACGCATTTGAAGCCCCTGAGTTGAGCTGATGCCTAAGACGGAGGAAAAATGTCTTAGGATAAAAAGTTAAAAATAATGATGAAACGTTTTATTTATGAGTTGGTTTCTTATCAGGGACCCCTTACAACAATATAAAACAAAGCCATAGAATACAAAGTACGAGGTATATAATGCAGACCAGTTAGAGTGAATGTAATCAAAAGCTGAACCAGGTGATGTTTTTTATGGAGGAGTTTCAGTCCTTAAGTGAAAATGTTTCACCTCGAAACCTGTTCTTAATGGCTCATTATTGAGCTATAAAGCATTAAAACTACTGATATTTGATATCTTATGAGGAAGTGCTGCTGTGTGTTTGTCAACTAAACTGTGTGTTTTCCTGCAGATGAACAGGAAAGTTGAATTTGACTTGATTGTGTGTGTAAAAGCTGTGAGAAGAGAAAGTGTTTTCAGCTGCTCAGATGTCCAGTAGTGAGGAGTTCCTCACTTTGATCAGACAGTTTAAGTTCTTCACCATCTTCACAGAGTGTCTGGGGTGAAGTCTCCCCCTCAGAGTGGAGACCCAGTGGGACAGAAAACAGCAGATGAAAAGAGGAAGCTAACAGACGGCTCAGTGTCCTCTCTGGGAGATAAAGGGAGAATATTTGCAGGGGTGGAGGGCGTAGGACCTGTGGTGGGTGAGCACAGACTACGATTTGCTGATGCTTGTATTTTTCCTTACAGTGACTTTCAGTGAGAGTATAGGAGAGTGAACTTACTAAAACCTTTTATGAAGTCACTGCGCTCCATTTAAAGTTATGGTTGGTAATCATGTTCAGAAACACTTTTTGTTAGACTGGGTGAAATGCTCCTTCTATCCTGAGAGTAGTCAATACATCATGTATTCAGAAAAAGGAACAAAAACAATCAGAGCTCTGTGGCAGCTGCAGGACTGACAAAACTCTGACCAATCCATGCTTTACGCTCCGAAAAGCAAAAACCAATCAGATACCTTCATGTCTAGTTCTGCCATGCCCAATCAAGCTGCCGTCTCTCTCCCTCCTGTCGGGGCGTCTTCGTTAATTTGAGGGAGGACAAACAACGACGTTCCGGTTTATATAAATTGGATCATTAAAAAGAATCTTGTACAAAGACCTTCTCTGTTCAGGAAATCACAGTCTGCAAGCAGTTAGCTGTAACCACCGTCCCAGAGAAAGATGAAAAAACTCTGTCTGCAGCTAAACAGGTGGGGAGGAGCTGTGGTTTAGACTTAGCTCTCCCTTCGTTGGTGCACAGGCTGGTCCCAGCCTGTCGGCACTTGGTCCATCCAACCACGAGAGACAGCACCCTGAAAAGAAACCTCCCTACTCTGCATTACTAAATGCTTTATTTGGAAATACTACTTCCTTCTCTAAGTCTCCTGATCTCTGACTGAAGTGATGCTCTTCATAGACTTTGAGATGTTCTCCTGTTGCTACTTTCACTCAGGTTGTTTACAGAATGTCCTCACTAATCCCCTGCCACAGCCTAGTAAATCGAAAGTTCAGACAATAGCATAGTGTTCAAGTTACATACAGAGCAGATAATCAAGTTATGTGCAGAGCAGATAATACCACAGTGTTCAAGATGAGTGCAAAGCAGATTCTTGTGCTTAAGCTTAGTTATTGTTAATCATATAGGCTTCTAGTGATCTGACCTGTCCCTCACATGTATTAGTCCTTCGTACCACGGGACTAATGCTTGATTTCTTCTCATCATCATCAGATCACCACAACTCAGTATCAATCATTAGCATTACTTCAAAATCATCATTGTTTATTTATTCAGTAATACACACAGTTTAATACATCACTACTAGAAGAAGAAGAGTCTTCAGAGGTATTTATTATAGAGAGAAAAAGAGTCTTCTTTATTATAGAGAAAAGGAGTATTTAGAGGTAGTTTACAGAGGAAGAGAGTCTTTCATAGGTATTCAAAACAGACAATCATCTCTAGTAATCATCAGTGGTGTATAAATGCAGAATCATCTAAAAACTATCATTAAAATATAAAATGGAGTATATATGTGAAGAATTATCTACACATAGAGACTTAGCATATATTAGCATAAAATTAAGTTTTTGTCTCTAATAATTCAGTAATAGTATGTGAGGTGAAGAATTATCCCTAACGCTCCTCTGGCGAACGCAATCAGTGTCTTCACCTATGTCTGCAGAAAAGCCACACTGAAAAAAATAACTCATAAGATTTACTTAAAAAACATATTGTATTTGAATGCAAATGATTTAAGTAAAATTTAATGCTGCAATATCAAGTAACACTCACTTGCCAGTATCAAGTAAAATTTACTTAACATAAAACATAACAGTTGTGACGATATTAAGTAACATTTACTTAATTATATCCAAGTTTTAAGTTATATTTATTTAAACAAATTAAGTAAAGTCTACTTGTTTTTCATAGACAGGAACATCATTTTCCCCAAAATTTTAAGTAAATTTTATATATCTGTAGTATTTGCTGTTATGGGGTAATTTAGTAGATTTTAATTATTTTCTTGTGCTTGACATTTTAATTTACTTGCTTGCATTACGTTACATTACTCACTAAAATTACGTTGCCAGTTTTCTTTTGATAAATGTTACCAAATAAATTTACTCTATGCATTTAATATATATTTATCACATATCACAAGACTAAATTACAATGCAATTAACGTGTTTATTTTTCATTTTAAACACTTCAACAAACAAGTACCGTCAAAGTAAATCCACTACTATTGTGGATTGAATTGCCCAGTCTTTTATGGGGCAGCCATAAATTTAACATTGGCATGACTGACATAAACTGAACAAACAGACAGTATTACACAGTATACACTACATCCAATATACACTATTGTGGCAAAATATTAGGAACACTGTCGACACTGTCACTGTCAATGGCATTAGATTGTGCAGGTGTCCCAATACTTTGTACATGCAGTACAGATCTGGAATAGTGCTTTTCAAATATGCAATGAAAAACTTGCAACCCTCTGAAACAGAGTTTCAACATTCTCAGATATTCAAGAACGTTTAACACACAAACATGCTCAAAACAACTTCTGGGGTCAGGATAGAAACAGCCTCTTAAGCTTGTATGTATACTCCTATTTAAATGGAGAAAAAAAAAGAATGTACAAGTACTGCATAAATAGTAAAAGTGCATTATATTGTAACAGTAACAGTAAATTAAAGATCTATCTTCAGCAAAAGGTACTGTATTTAAAGTAAGACTAAGTATATTTTTTTAAAGAAAAATATCTAAATTTGTATCATACTACTTAAAGGTTGGTATGACTGGTAAACAGCAAATACACAGTACTACACATTATACACCGCATCCAACATAGATCTGGTAACATAGTCACTTCTCAAATATGCAATTAAAATCTTTCAAACCTACACTCTGAAACAGTGCAATTTCAACATTTAAACCAGTCCTCTAGACTAGTGCACTTTTAAACCATTAATGAAATAAAATCAACAGAATCGATTAAAAATGAACAGCTTAAGGTGTCTAACCATATAGATGAAGAATAAAATCTTTACTGTAACAGATACCTTATTTGACAAAAAATGAGAAAACATTTATGACAGGCAACTTCCCACTAGTATACCAAGATTAACTGGAACTCAGTGCTGATTCTTGGCATTTTTTGGTCCATGCATGATGCTACATCCTCAACAAGGGTCCATGCATGATGCCACATTTTTCTCCTCTAGGATGACAAAGTCATGACATGCATTTAGGAAAGCAACTTCAACTTCAAGCTGTTTACTTTTGGGGACAGTTTAAATCCATCCAGCTCCAGCAAGAGTTTTTGGAAGACCTCAAAAGTGTAGCGCAAAGTGGGAGGGTATGCCAAGTTAAGGGCATAAATCAGTCCCATGAGCAGTGAGCAAGCTTTCGCAGTACTGTTGCACCCTGGCAAAATCTCATGACCTTCGACAAGGATGGAGACATCGACTGGATCCTCATCAGCACCATGGACGACGAGTATCTTGAGGATGTAGTTACTGACATCACTCTGACTGTCCTCCTGCATACAACGTACAACAAAAAAGAAGAATGTTATTGAGAAACAAATAATAGAATTCATGAATCATTCAAAGTGACTTCATTATCAGGGAAGAATGAACACAAGAATATGTCTGTTCCTTTGTCTGCTTTCCTCTCAACATTAAATTAACCCGTTTCATTAAATTAATTTTTTTAAATGATTAAAATCATGCTATACCAAGCAGTCTTCAAAAAGTTCCTCATCCTTCTCGCCAAGGTACAGTATAAGGCTGCGGATAACGGTTTCACGTCTCATCTCAATGCTCTGTTTCTGTGAACAGATTAAGAACATGAACATAACCATTATACATACACAATGAACTGCCAAGTGAAAACACAAGTGCATATGTTTGCTCTTGTGTTTCAAGTGCATGGACCCAGAGCGTGCAGGGGCACTGAATCTACCAAGTGTGAGACTTGTGCTGTATGTGTGTATACGGGTGTGTGAGTGAGAAAAAAAAGTAGGCCCATCTCCCTGTAAAACATATGAACAAACAAAACAAGCACACCTGACTCAGTCTGTCCAGGAGTGGCCTCATCTTGATCCCCACGGCACCTCCCTTGGCTTTCATCAGCGTAATAAGTTTTGGTGTGTACTCGTCAAGTTTGTGCATGAAGGTTTGCTCCAGGGGAATGGTAGTTATTCTCCTATCCTATCACTATCACTACTATCACTCACAACCTCCAGTCTTCGATAGGAAAATGTGTTGGCCATTTTTTCTTTAATTAATTTAGCATTGTTGTTCTTCTTAACCTCATTAAGGAGCTCTTGTCTGTCCCTCTCCAGACTGTCATCGGTTTCTCCACTTGGATGTGGAGGAAGGAAGTTGACCTCGGCTCTCTTCGGTTTCTTGCATTTTTTTGCAGGATGTCTCTCGCAAGGGGCCTTCCTTTTCAAGGAGTTGATGTGGAGCTCAGGACAAGGGACATTGCGCCTTTTCAGTTTACTTCGGTAATTGGCCATCTTCATTTTGAGATGATTCTGCCACCCATATGTGCCTGAATATGACGTTCCAGGCTCCCTCAAGCATGGGTGCTTGTTTAGTAGAGCTTCTACAACTTCCAGTTGTTGGAGAGCACTGGGATAAGCCTGGTAGTGGTAGATTGCTTCTGCAAGTTTCTCTAGAATGTCAGAGTAGATACTTGGATCCTGAAGGAGTGAGCCATCACGTTCATAAGCTTGATTTCCAGCCTCAAGAATCATTTCGACACCATATGAAAAGATGGGTATCACAAAATTGGTTGGCCAACGCTCTGTTCGATGCTCTGCTGAAGGTTGTAAAATGATGGTGTCTGATGAACTAGCTGAGGAACTCTCATCTTGAGGAGGCTGATCCAGCAGCACTGTGGAGGAAGGAGTGGAGGAAGCTGAAGACTCACTGATAGGAGTCAATGTCAAAGTAACAGATGGTTCTGTTTGAACTAGTTTGATTGTGTCCTTGTCATTAACCACATCGGTTGATGTTAGTGTGAAGAATTGATTATCGAAATCTTTGTCCATGTGCATTACAGTAAAACTCCCTTCAAGTTGAAAATGATTCTGCGCAGCTGCCAAAAGTTCGTCTACAGTGCTAGGGATTCCATCTGGTAGGGTTAACTTGTACACTTGTGTCTCTTCAATAACAACACGTAGTTGAGTTGGGGCAGACATGATCACAGTCTTGGGCAAGCAGAACTGCAAGAGAGAAAAAAAGAACAAAGACATGGTGTGATAAAACAACAAATAATAAACAAAATACAGTACTAAAAAACAAATAATATATTTTCACACCCTGATTAATACATGACTTACACAAATCAGACACAGTATAAAATAAATATATTTTTAAGAGGAAATCATTAAATTTGTAATGATTTTGGATTTAGTGAAACATTGTCTGACAGGTGATAATTCTATCTTATGTTGATCATTGAGGCTGTAAAGAAAGAGTAGTGCTGGTGTGCACTATGACATCAATAATAAACTTAAAGTAGAACTTTGGGGCAACGTCAACAAAAACAGAAAATAATATTAATTTGTGTCTGATGTTTTTGTTTTTTGTTTTTTTCACAAAAATTCCAGTATCTTGTTAAAAATCTTAAAATGGCATCTGCTTCTGCACAGTGAAGCTCTACCAGTCCACTGAAGGAATAAGTAGAAAAACATGTAGGAAGGAGTTGGGTTATTTTACCTAGTTTGACAAGCAGATGTGGTGTTTCAGAGAAACCATGCGATCGCCTTCCACTGCATAGGTAGCCAATGGGTATGTGTCAGTGAGTTGTGACTGCTCAATTACTTTGATTACTCTTGTGGACTCCAACTTGAAACATCTAAAATGCTCAGAGTACCATGCACTTTGCAGTTTCACTACAAACACTAAGGTGTCATGAACAATGATGATTTGTAGGATTTCAGCAAAGTCAGGCAACCCAGCAGTGGAGCCATATACCACCATCATGCCAACACTGTAACTGGTGCCCTGAAATTCTGCCTGGTTGGCCAAATTAACACCTGTCTCTTGCGGATATTTCTGTAATAGAAATTCCTGTACGTTTTCATTTACAACTTCCAATGGAACTCTTGACATGTTTGATACAGACACAGCAGGCTTTTTTACAACTGAAGCATGGAGATGGCATGCGATCATGGACTGGTGTTTGTTTGCCATAGACTTCAGAATGTTACGAAAGCAGTTAGTCTGTCTTACAATCTTCTTAAAGAAGCGGTGCTTTCCTTTGAACCGCATAGTCCATAAGGACATTAGTGGCCCGAATGATTTAATGAGCTGTGGATAGTGCTCTATGAAATGGTGTTTTGGGATCAGGTTCGCTTTTGGAAGGACACTGGTAAATCTCTGCCTGTGCTCAGAAATCAGGCTATCCAGGAAACCAATGCTTTCATCTGTGTGAGTAGGTGACATAACCAGCTCAATGAGATCTTTAAGTGTCATCAACAACTGCCATGCTTGGTCTTCTTCCTGTACTTTGGAGCCAATCATAAGTGGAAGTAGCCTCAACAGGCACCAATTTTCAGTTGCATTACCACCAATGGTTTTACGAGATGCAAATGTTGGTGGTATAGCTTGGGGACAATTTGTCCTGTCTTTCCACTTGTACGGAAACTGTTGATTATTCTATTGAGCTCTTCAAGAGAGAAATATTTTTTCTTTATCAAAATATCTAAACACAATGCCAGTTCTAAAGGTACAATACCCTCCAGTAAATCATGGAATACATCAGGTGGGTAACCTGTTGTCACATGAAAATGATTTAATCTTTCAGTAATTGTACACTGTCTTTTAACTCCACGACTATGAGTGTTACTAGCGAATGCTGCTTCAATGTCCAACTTGTGATGCTCTTTTGTTCTACCTGGGAATGCTCCTGTCCTGACCTCAAATTCCTGAAACTGGGATCTCTCTCCTACACAAAATCTACAAATGTGTGACCCACAGAAACTTTCAATAAACCCCCCAACTGAGTGGGCACCAAAGTTATCGGCAATCACAGAGAATACAGTGCCCTTTATTATTTTTCCTAAACAGGGCACAAAAAGACCATCTTCTTCAAGTCTTTTCAAATCACTTAACAGTGGATCTAGCACTTGGGAATAACCAAATTTCTTAATGTTGTCAGCCTTGCACAAAACAGATAAGTAAATAGATGATAATGTAGACCTCAATACAGATCGAGTATCAGCAAACACCCAGTAAACACCTGTTACCATGTGCTTCTTACGAGAGGTTCCTAAGGGATTGCATATTTCGAAGTCATCACAGTAAAGTAAAAGTGAAAGCCTTAACTCTTCTCCACAAAGAAATGTGTTTTCCTTGAAGTGGGAACCATCGTGAAAACTAGTGTACTGACATGAAGACTTACTTACACTTTTCAAAACCTTTTCCTGGATGTCACTATTTTTCAGAACTTGTGACAAGGATTGCAAAATAGGTATATACTGAAAGGTCTTTCCTTCTTTCGCATCTAGTATATACTCAACAGGCTCAACAACAGAGAAATGTTCTTTTAAATAACTATTTCTCTTGTATGCCGTGCCAAGAGGGCCTTCTTCACTAAATGCTACACTAATAGGATTTAACTGGCAAAGGTTTTTTACTAAATCTGTGATCACCCCTTCTTCAACAATGCAGTTATGGTTTTGTAATGTGCTATGGACAATATTTTTAATAACAGGAGCAGATGCTGAACAAGTAATAAACTGAGGCTCCTCTACATTCTCATCTATACATCTTCTAGGCACATTGAATATACAGTCTAATTTAAGCAATAAGGAGCCAAGCTCATCAACAATAACCTGGATTAAGTCTTCACCCTCTTGGACAAATGTTTCATCAGAATTACCTGCACTTTCAATCAAACTACTATCCTCTGTTACCTCACTTGCCTGACTTGAATGTGCCTGGAATACAGTATTTTTAAAATCTTCAATGCAGTGAGGATTGTACTTCCTACTTTTATGTGAGGCAAAGGTTGAATATATATTTGTACTGTAGTCACAATCTTTAAAAACACAATTAACAGTCTCGTGCTTTCTCAGATGAGTCCCAAGGTGTTCAAAATATTGCCTCTCTGTGTTAAAACTACATGAATTACATACAAGACACGAAAATGAAACTATCTGCCCTGTATGTTGAGTCTGTGTATGATTTCTAGACAAATGTGCATGAAGTGCCCCCCAGTTTTTAAATAAACAAGGACAATCTGAGTACAAGCAGGGTAGTGACCGGCCTTGACTAGTGTGTGGATGCTTCAACCTGTAATGTTTTATGAGCTCTAAATGTTTTGATGACCTAAAATTGCATTTCTTGCATGACCATCTCATATCACAAGGGGCCTACTCTTTCTCCCTGATGAATTTCTTCTCCTCACTAGACCTCAACTCCAACTGTCCACAAAGTCCACTGTCTCCTCCAAAGGGCACCCTGAAAATGAAGAGACACAATTTGTGTTATTAAAACAATAGTCTAAAACATTCAGCCACAATTTTAATATTACATTATGATGGATGAATAAGGGAAAATAACAAAACATTATATCATGCATACATTTTTTTTCCTACCTGCTTAAATGATGAGAATAATGTTCTGTTCTGCTTTGCTTTCTGTTAATAGATAGAAAAATATTTTAATAACTTTTTTTAATTAGGAGTTATGGGAATGTATATGAATTTGGGGGAATTTCCTGGAAATTGGGGGGCAATTAAACTGCATCATGAACAAACATAAATTAATTTTGTTTTCTCTATGCTAAATAAAACAATTAACACATGACATTTCAACAGATTTACTTGCGAGCATTTCATTGAACTACAAAAACATGAATGCTGAGTAAAATAACACCCCCCCCCCCCCCACCACCACACACACACACACACACACACACAATATCCCTGCAGTAAGCTATGCTGTGTACATGTGATTGAGAAATAACCTTTTAAAAAGGTACAGCTGACATAAGTAGCAAAAAAAAGATTATAAATTCTATTCTGTAAACACTGTTGCAAGACCAGTACATAACACTCATATATTGGGATATTTAATTTGAAGGGGGAGCTTATTTTAATTATTACTATTTTCTGCTTTGCAGTTTGCTATAGTAACTTGTATATTAATATTGGTCAACAGAGAGTGATGCCATGCAGCGTGCAGTAGTGGCAGTCACTTGAATTCAGTTGCGCGCATGCATAGGACGTGCACATTTATGTATACAACTTTAGTCGCCTCAGTTACTGGAAGCAGACAACCGGAAACCGGAAAATAGGTCCTATAACTAGTGCAATAACTGTCTACTGTGACGAAAAAAGTTGCTAACCCAAATCAGTGCAGACTGGTGAAAATTTAGACAATTTATTATGAGTTTCGATACTAAACGGACACATTTGGTATCGAAAGTATCGGTCCGCACATCACGAAGTTGCTGTGTGATTCACACCGCATGCCATGCTAGGCTACCAGCCGTGCCAACTAGCTTCTGGTCAAAAAAAAAAAAAAAAGAAAGGAAAGGAAACTGCCAGTGAAGTCTCTTTGTATTCGCAAGCTGGAGCTCTCAAAGACCTCTGGCGCTTCTGTCAATAAACGTGTGTTTTAAAAACCTATTCTGGGGCGTTTCTCTCAAACATTCATCAGTATCTCCCCCTCATTCTCAATGCACAGCATTAATTCACTAACGCAACGTTACTTAAGTGTCGC
This sequence comes from Caranx ignobilis, assembly GCA_021432705.1. Lineage (NCBI taxonomy): Eukaryota > Metazoa > Chordata > Actinopteri > Carangiformes > Carangidae > Caranx > Caranx ignobilis. Next base: position 20,682,472 of record MU269990.1, read on the forward strand.
TGCCAAGTTTTCACTCTTGAATCATGTTCTACTAGACTTGATAAACGTTATCGTTATGTTAGTGCTACTACTGCAGCCCTCCCACTTAGGTGACATAACACTTTGAACATAACATATCTTGCGCCAAACTATCAAAATACATGCAGTATATGTTAGTAGGCCTTCGTGCTACACCTTGCTCTGTGATCCTGTAACGTCCATGAGCAGAGCCAGTCCTGTTGTGCAACTGCGCATGCGTCGTGCATGCTTTTCAAAAAACTACACTTTCAGAGTAAAGTTTATGCAGTATTTCTAGGTCTATGTACATACAAATATTAAACATTTAAATATTATGAGGAAAACAAAAGTAAAACTCTTCCCCCATAGTTCATGTATTACGTTAATACAATGTTTAATTTTACGTAAAAAACTCTAGTTCTGATTGAATCTTAAAAATACTTGGTAGAAATTATGACAGTTACTCTAATAGAATTTACTACACCAAAAAGTCACTTTTTTCAGTGCACACTCCAGTCTGGTGGGTGGCAATATAACTCTGGCAATGTGCGTTGAGTGTTTTCACCTATGTCCGTGGGAAGGTGGAAGCGTGGCTTCAGAGAGAAGTCTGAGGAAAGGGACTGGGACTTTTGACTTGTTTATTTTCAAAATGTGGCCTGCTAGAACCGTTTTTCCAGGATCTCCAACCCTACCTTTATAGGAGTACACTCTGTTTCTACACATCTCCACATCATCACACATCCTCTGCTTCTTCATGTTTTCCACTGCTTTCACTCTCATCCCCATCAAAATCATCCTGCAAACTAGAAACTTGATGCAGATGTTTGCTGATGCTGATGTTTGACATCAGTTTGAGTTGAGTTCAAGACGTGAGCCTTCTGGCCATACCTGGGTCCTCAGCCCAAGTCTGACCCATATAACTCCATATCTGGGCAGAGTCCGGTTATTATCCTCTTGTATTGACTGGCAGCTGCAATAGTTTCTGTCTGTGTGCCAGAACTGGACCAAATGTGGAAGCAGCATCAGACATTCATGCAGTACATGGGCCAGATCCAGGCTGTGGACCTGGGTGTGTACTGGACCAGAAGAGAATGAGAATGTGGCTCAAGTATGGGGCAGATCTGTGAGTGTTCAAGAGTCAGTTACACGTGAAGCGCTATGTTTATCACTCTCATGTTAGCATGTACAGCTAACTATAACGCAGGTGAAGCAAATAACCCAAAGCCAGTTGGAGGTCAGGATTATGGAGGTCCAGGTTCAGTGCAGGTGGATGCTCTCAGATTTGAGGCTAACACTGGCTGGACTTGCTGCAGTATAAAATACCTGCTAAAAAGTTATATTCATCAAACACTGCAGTGTTTTTTCACTTTGACGGATATGCAAGTAGCTTAATAGGGTGATGTTGGACTGAAATACGTTTAATCACTTTCCTTATTACATTAGAGCTACACTGTAGGACTAGGGCACAGCTCTGTTCGGCACGGGAAGATAATGATGTTTCGCCTGGAGCCTGTCAGCGTTACCAATCTGTTAGCATTGTAGCTTTTATGGTTTCCAGCACGGCTGCTTTGTGTGTGTTATGATATTAGTGCAGTTGTATTCTACATGTGCATGTGCTGTCAGTGCGATTAAAATAATATCAGACAAGCCACGTTTTGTTCTTGTATATAATATAATATATACAATATATATATAATATAGGTAGGTTGCCAGTAAAGCTAATCCTGGTTGTGTGTGACAGCAGACATCCACCTGCAGAATCGAACCCACAACCTAAAGGTCAAGATAGAGCTAATCAGCACAAACTTTCTTCTGGAGAGAAGCAGCAAAATGGGAATAAATAACAATAACAGAACTATGGATATTTTTCATTTTGCCTCGATGCTCTGTTCTCACTGTTTCTCTGTCCTGGTGCTATCAGTCTGATAATGCAGTGACCTTAGACTCGCCGCAGAGTGACTTTACTACACTCATTATGGAGAGACCTTGAACTCACCACGAACAGAATGATGTTCCAACGGTCAACGTTACTGGTAGAGCTGTTAGAGATGCGTTTACCACTCATAGGTGACATTACCCTACCAGTGCTGTAGCAGTATGATGTAATGACACCGAAGGAGACGGCGATCAGCCCTCGTGGGTCCGGCCCAGCGTTATGGCTGGTGATTCATGCAGGATCTTGCTGTCGAGTCACTATAAAACAAAGTTATGTGGTGTCACATCATAGCATTATTTAAATCATATAACATTATGTTACATGCCACAACGCCAAGAGCTGCTAGTGGAGGCCCTCGCAGGCCAAAAATCAGACCGGCCCACTGGGAATTGTGCCGGCCCTCCAAATTAGCCACTCCGGGCCTGCACCCCAGGCTGATGCAGACAGAAATGTGGAGAAATTTTTGATTTTTGTGACATAATGGTAGCTCCTATCAGAGAAAGGATCCAGAGGACTTCCTGAATGCATTGATATGATTTTGGTGTCTCTAGAGTAGTGCCTCAGAGCCTGTGGCACTAATCATACTGTTTCATTCATTCACCATCACACACCGTGTCATGCTGCATATGTGTGTGGTGTTCATTTGAGCTATTGTCTTGACATTTGAGAACTAATCAGTAACAACCTTTTTATATACAGTCTATGGTAGCAACTCATCAGCCCCCTGAACACACACACACTTGATTATTCTACTAGTGTGGCTTAGCTGAAGTTACTCAACAGCTGTTGGATGTGTTGTGTTGAAATGTGGTGCAGATGTTGGATGCTGGATGAACTGTGATAACTCTAGTTCCCATCAGCCCAGCCCTTGCTGTGTTGACTGTAAAGTCTAGTAATAAAGTGTAACCCCAGTCCCATGTAGCTAGTAAATATTACCTGACAAATAATTAGTGTGTTATACTACAATAGGACGGGGCCTGAGTTCATCTAAAGCTGGCGCTATATACCAGTGATAACAGTGATAGTAATGTAATATGACTTGGCGGTGCCTCCAATAACTATTAAGAAGTATACACAAAATTTGGTACTTCCTCTGTAAATTAAAAGTTCATTTTATATTTTATTTTATTCTATCACTTATTTACCCAACAAGTATCACCTTTGCAATTACAACACAGGGTTTTAGTCGAAACAACAAGATTAATTTATTGCAAAGTTACGAATTGGCCATTTGCAATTTAGTTAACTGGGTAACTGTTGACCTTTAAGTATGCACTGATAACAGTATTGAAAACTCTGATTCAAGTCTCTGACTTGTTTGACCCCTGATGAACCTAAAGAGAAAAGGTCAAATCAAAATGACAAGGAAAACTCAAGTGTCCACAGCCCACACTCACACACACATTCACACCAGGCTTTTGAAATGTAGGTAAAAAAAAAAAAAAAAAAACACTGTAGGCCCAAAACGGTACTGCACCTTACCAAAGGGTAAGGTGCAGTTTCAGCAGCAAGGGAATGGGGCGTGCAGCAACACGGTTCGGTGAACCAGCAATCAAGTACAGCAGCTAGAGTCTCTCCCTGACAGTCCAGGGCTCTCCTGGTCCTCACTCTCTCCCATAGTTACTCTTAGTAACTAAGCTACAGGCTAATTCCTGGCAAAAGACCCACAGTATGTCGTAAACTAATGAGCAGTTGCTAGCTGCAATGCTTAAATAACAGTGTGAAAGTCCATGAGCAGGCTAAGCTAAAGGCTAGCAGCAATTAGCGATTCAGTTCATCTTTTACACATTACAATCAAACAACAGCACCGAGCACAACAAAACACATGTATTTACCTCTGGCAGATTCTCAGAGTTCACACACACCAACCACAGGACGACTCTCCGTCAGTCTTGGAAGTTTGGAGTGTTGTTTACAGCTATCCTGCTCGGACGGCGATGAAACCACTTCTGCTGTGGCCCAGAGGTGCTGCGGCCCGGAGGTGACGCTAACCACCTCCTCCCTGAACAAGGTGAGGGCAGGATGGGCCAAAGACTACAGACATACCGACAGAGATGAGAGAATAAAAAATTGACAATATAGGCTGACATGACACTTCACTGCCCCACAAACAATCATGGTCTTCTGGCATTTGTGCAGACAACCAACTATGAATGATTTTTAGAACTAACACCACTGCTTTTTCCTCTGACTTGTAACTGTATATAGAATCAATGTTTTTAACATATTATAATCCAACACATTTATATTTACACCTCATAAACTTGTTATTTTTTAACAACATAAACATTTTAATGTCTGCATATAAATGAATGGAAATCACAGCCGCAGGGCTACAAAAGGTTATAATAAAACTATACAGTAACAAGAAAGGGAGTGAGGCTGGAACACAGTCTGTGAGATCTGCCCAGACTGTCTGTGTGTGTACAGGTTCAATGCTGAGTGTGTGTTTGTAGATGAGTGTGTCTAAACAGAGCTTTACCATTAACTCACACACCAGGACCTGTGTGTGTGTGAGAGAGAGGGTTAGAGGGGCCTCCTCCTGCAGCTACAATATAGCCAGTACACTGTGAGTAATGATTAAATCCTCTGCTGAGAGGCTGTGTCCACACTGAGCCGGCAACATTTAAAGGGCATCTTTTTCTCTCCACCATCCTGTTTCCACAGCTGCTTATCAAACATGAATTCAGCCTCCAGTCTGTTTAATGAGTCCTTTCAAATTTGTTATGTTAATGTTGTTATTTTATTGAAAACCAAAGTGCATGAAAAAGCGATTGAAATCTGACCGCTGAAACCTCCTGGTGGGTTACTTCAGCTTTAAACCTGGATTAGTCCTCAGCTTTGTTACAATGTATACAGTGTGTACTCCAGTCTTCACCCTCATAATGTTCCACTGCTGAGGCAAACTAATGACGACTGTGTGTACTCTCTTCCTTCTTAAATAAAGTCCAGTGATTAGCTCCCTGCTTTGCTCCACTTCAAGTGAAGTGAAACCGTTCACAAACAATCCTAATACACACACACACACACAGACACACTTCCTACTTCCTGTTACACATGGCTGTGAAGTTGCATTGGCCTGTCACTTTGATGAGGGTTAGGGTTGGGGGTGGGGAGGGTAGGGTGGGGTGCGACCCAGTGTTGGTCTGTTAGTTGACTCCTTTTCCCAGAAGGCCAATGGGCTAACAGTTTGCTGCCTTTACGGCACCCACACATTTAATGCTCCGATGTCAGAGCTGTCACTGACGAGTTATAAAATTAAATCTGTCTCTCTCTCTGTGCAGTCCTCACGTCTGTGGAGGTCAGTGCTGTGTCGGATGGACTTTGTCACCTCGAACCAGGAGATGCACCAACCGTGAGTACAGGCTGCTGTCGCCATTGTTCTCCCACCTTGAATCAAACCACACTCTCAGCGTTAGGAATAGCTGCAGTGGCTGGTCGGTTGATGTTAAAGAATAAAACTGGTGATATTGAGTGTTTTTCTGCTTCTTAGTAAAATCCCATGTGCAGAGCAAACACAAAACTACTACAATGTGACAAAATATTACAAAAATGATGAAAGACAGAAAAGATGAAGATGAGTTTTTTTGATCACATCCACACTGATTTTATCAATGAGTTGGATTTATTAACACACATTTGTACTTGAACTCTGTTTGAATTTCAGCACAGCTGTGTTTTTATAATGTATTGTCAATGTCATGGTAAATGTTAAAAGAACCTTTAAGAGAAGACTGTTCTAGCTCCTCACTACAGTCATCTGGACCACAGGAACATCTGGTTCCTGCTGCTAGAACCACACAGCCCCAATCTACCTTACATCTGTGTTCTGATATGATTTTACTTTTTAAATTTAAATCTAAAAAAATGAACCAAAGACAGGACCAGCAATGTGCTTCAGTACTAATTAGTTGTAATGCATGCGTATGCATCCTAACCAAATAATCCATCTTGTTTAGGCAGAGGTAAATGCCTACCTGTCATCCAATGTGGCCACCCCCTCAGTCCTACATGACTTGAAGCCTTAAGCAAATGTTAACATCGTCATGAAGGAGAACCAAAACTGTGATTGTTTTAAAGTGGTGCAGGAACCTTTTGGTTGATTATCCAGCTCCAAGATGAAATGTCATCCACTGTCTTTTTGATGCATCAGTCTCATGTAGACCTCAGCATTCATCATGCTGCTCTGTCAGTAGTGAAATTATAGATATATATAAGAAGACTAGATGACTCACCCAGCAGCCGTCACCTTGTGTCAGTCCGCTCCCTCAGAGCGTCATGTCTATGGTGCATGTTCTACTATTATAACCAGAACGCACTCAGTTTTTGACTGATATTCAAATAGTTTGGTTTGTTAAGAACGTCAGCAGTTATCATACTGCATGCTTAAAATCACGAATAATTGTCATCATATACTTTTTTTATGAAAGTAATAGGCGTGTGACGGTATTTGTAATCGTCCCGTGCTGTCACGGTACATGCGTCACGGTTTGGTGGACGCAGTCATACGACAAAAAAAAAAAAAGTTGTGTCCTCGCTCCAATCCAAGTGGCGGTAATGAGCCACTGTCAGCAACCTCTTTACAGACGAAGAAGGAAAGTGATGAGTGTGGAGTTAAGAGCGCCTGCTTCATGTAAATCGCCTGTGTCGGAACACTTTGGCTTCCCAGAGAAAAAAAAATGGCGACGACACGCGAGTGGTCGACACATCGATCGACGATGTTTTGTTTTGTTTCTGCTACAGCTGTGCAGTGCCACTCAGATGGCTTCAGCTGTTTTTACATGAAGTGCAGTCAAACACCAGGCTGAAGTGACAGGCCGGCAGAGCGCTCCTCTGACCGCTGGGCTCAGCTGCAGGAGAGCTCAGCGCTGTCCTTTTTTTGTTTGTTTTTTAGCGACTGCCAGGTACGTAAAAGGCGCTTGGTGACACACGTTACGTTACGCATTTTTGTCGCGCATGCGTACCTGCGTACCAGTTATGTGCACCCCTGCCTATTATAACACTCCTAATGCACTTGGTTTTATTTTATTTAATTTTACATTTATAACAGAAGATAGTTTTGAGTTTTGCAGTCAATTGGTGTCTGTTTAAAATAAATTTTAAAAAGTTAGTCTTATTCACGTGTGACTTTTTGTTGCTGTTTTCCCATTGTACTGAACCGTGACTTATGTGTACCGTTACACCCCTAGAAAGTAACATTATGCAAATAGTTAAAGTAATAGTTATAAATTCCACTGAGTTATGAATAGTTTTTTAGTGCAGATGACTGGATCACCCATCTACTGCGGCCAGAGTCAGAGGGTGTGCACCCACACACCGCCAGTGAGTCTGTGCATAGTCTGATCCACCCCCATAGTGTTCCCGACTAACAATTTTCAAAGTTAAATCTGATTGGTCAGATTTTGTCTTTAGTTGACCAATTGTTGAATCATGATGTTTTTTCCCTCACTGATTCATGATCTTATTTGTGTCTTTTTCCGCCCCAGAAAAAGAGATTAATTAAGAGATTAAGAGAAAACAGATTAATACTTCAGTTGGCATAAGATAACAATAACAGGACATTCTCCCACACTTTTTTAGTGGACATTATGAGCCTATAAGAGCCAATAGAAATCACAGTAGATGCTGCTACAGTGGTCCTGTGGCACACTCACCTCAAGTTATTTGGATTGCTCAACTGTAGTGGGTGATTTAGGGGGCTTTCACACAGGCAGTGTTTAGGTCGGCCCAGCTGACTTGGGGGTCAATCGCTACACTTTTTCCTTGACATCAGTTTGACAGAGGTGCTCACATTTTCGTCATCCCTTTGTTGCAGATGGCTGCCACTGATTTGTTTCTGCGTGCTAATGAACTGCAGCCTTTCTCCCATCATCAATGCTAATCCTCACCTCTCCATCAGCTCATAGTGCATGAACCAACATTGAAAGGACACACAGCTGCCCAAGAAACATTTTAGTAACCGAGTGTCCAATAATGGTCCAGGCCATACAGTGGAACCTGTGTTGTTATAAAGATCTTCAAATTAAAGCTGAGCTTCAGGGACTTCATTGATTTTTATTTATTTATTTTTTATTTCAGTGCCGATGTGCTGCAGGTATGTAACTGTCTAAATGTGAACTAGACAGCTTAGCCTTTATATGTAAGAGCAGACTGATTCCGCATGACCTCCTGAGCGCCTTATGACTTAGTTCAAAGTGTTAATTCACAGAGGACACCAGGATCCATGTGCACAGCTGGATTTATGAGAGGTTCAGTGCTGCCTTGGGATTTACAGTGATTCTGAACTGTGTGGTTACCACCTCTACAGTGTTTATTCAATCCACATGCTTTTGAATGATGCACTGGCCACAAGTGGCTGCAAGTCCTTTCCTTTTTTGACGATGGATATGGTAATGTACATGAGGGAAGAACCATACAGGCCGAGCTCATGCAGAGCCAGGGCTAAGCTGAAGGCTAGGAGGTGGAGATCCCAAGTTCCCTCCCTGCCAACTCCCTGGTTAACAAGTGTGATGAACAAGAGACTGGAGACACTGTGGTGAACCACTACATTGTGAGCATAGTCTCAGAGACCTGGTTAAAGGACAACACTCCAGACTGACTGACTCACTGACTTCAGAGCAGTACAAGTGGACAGAGACATCAGAGCAGGTGGGGAGAAGAGGAGAAGATCTTCCATCAAGATGTTGAACTGTTGGAAGTTTGTTCTAGGCCGAGGAAGTTTTCACACTGTCCTTGTTAAAGAGTCTTAAGTATGCACATAAGTCTTAATACATGGTATCATACTAATGGACTGTCACCTTTGCATGCTTTTTTATTGGTGGACCATGTCAGATAGTGACAACCCAGTTACCTTTTCAACAATAACTTGACAGGCAATACATCACATGTATCATTTTGATGAAAAGTCTTGGTGTTGTAGTTGAGTCATACAGATTTATAACTGCTTACATAATTAATCTGTATGTTGCATCACTAATGAAGGTGCTGCTGATTGTTTTAACATGAGAACTGAGTATGCACTTGATACCAACATTACCTTCACTACACACTGGCTGTTAGTCTGTTAGATCAGTTGTATGTAAATGTACTTTGTACGAGACGAGGCCACACACGCACACACACAAGCTCAATGGTTTCTTTCAGGATGGGATTATGCGGCTGTGAATGTCCTGCAGAAACTCGTGAATGAATGGAAACAGATTTACCCTCTCTGTGTGTAGGCTTAACACACACACAGGCTCAGAGCTGGCAGAGTAAAGCCTTTCTGTTTGGTCACATTGTCCTGAAAGACCAAAACTCACAAACACACAGAACACACAAACAATGGTACTGAGCTGTGTCAAAGACAGACCTAAAGATGTGGATGGACAGATGTATGCATGTATGCATGGACATGTCTTGTCCAAACTCTCCAAGTCTGAAAGTTGTGTGTCTTCCTGACTTTGTCTTTAAGGTTCAGCTGAAGAGTTTCAAAGTGAGAGTTTGTTTGTTTCAGAGAGCTCTTACAGACAGTTGTCTCTGCTCACGTCTCTCACTGACATGGAACTCAGAGCAAAACATCTGTTATTCAACTCCGAATCCCAGGGTGCATTTAGACCAAAATCATCCCGTCCATAAAAAGTGTTACAAAGTTGATCCTATGGTGACAACAGTCATCAGACAGTGTTTGGATCTGGATGAAGTGTTAACACAACTATCTTTAGTTTTACATTTACATTCTCTGGTTTTACCATATTAAATCTGTCTTATGTGTTTTAGCAGCGGTTTCTTGTTAGTCTTAGAGTTCAGCTTTGAACTTGACTGAGCCACATCAAGACACATCAAATGAAAGCTAATATCACACGATTTGAACTTAAAAAATGTTCTGTTCATTGCTGTGGAGTGGTAGTCAGCTTATGTGACTGTTAGATGAGTGTGTCCTGTGTCTCTGTCTTCAGTGTGACTGAGACTGGCTCTAAATGTATATAATAATTTTGAGTTCTTTCCAGTGATGCTCTCAGTTTCACAATCTCAAAATCAGTGGTAAATAGTTCCACGACTACCCTCATGTTTACTGTTTATTATTTTTATCTTAAATGATATGATGAAATATTCTTGCTACTTTTCTTCTTCTGTCTCTCCTCATTTGCTTTCCTTGTCTCCTCTCCTTGTCTCCTCCCACAGCCAGATGTTTTCCTCGTTGCCATAATGGAGGGCTGTGCCGGCAGTCCAATCGTTGTGTTTGCCGGCAAGGATTCCACGGTTCTCGCTGTGAGTTTTCCACTGCAACGTTTTCTCTTCCAGGGCAGCCGCTGACCTCCATCCACCCCACCATCATCGCATACCAGCCTCCTGTCCAATTCAGCCCCACCCAGCACCCTCCAGCACCAACTACTGCCCTCAAGAGAACCACCAAACCTGCTCAGCGCCACGCAACAGAAGACCGTCTCAGCCCTGCTGCCTTTCTGTCTCCATTTGTCTCCAGCAGAACTGCTGCAATAAACCAGGAGGAGGGCCAGGCCTCTCTGAAGAGTGAAAGAGAGAAGTTGAAGACCACAGTTGAGAAACCATTAACTGAAAATGGATCTAAACCTGGAATCCAGAACTGGACCAGAGACACTGCAGCCAAAGAGGATGGAACACAGATGATGGAAAAAAGCCCAAACCTCAAGTCTGATCTGGGGTCTGAGGACAAGGAGGGCTTACACTCAAAATCAAAGACCCAACCCAACCCAGCCACTGAGATACAGAACAGCGTACATCCAAGGTCTCAGAGTGTAAACCAGAACCTAGAGGTTTGGACTGTAGAAAGCTCATTGACAGAAGATGAGAAGGTTCCCCATCAGCCTGGCTCAGCAAAAATGTCAACATCCTCTACAGGCCTGAACCTGGAGTCCAGCCTGAGGCCTGAAACAGAGAAAGCAGGAGCTCTGAAAAAGTCTGTGTTTAAAGTAGGACACAGACCAAATGTAAAAACTAGTCCAAGGTCTAAGCCAGAGGAAAATGAAGGGGTCTTGAAAATCTCACACATAGAGTTTTATTCAGTATCTAAATCTGAGAACCAGAGACGAGCCAGCTCTAACATTCCAGACCACACACCTGACCCAGGTCTGAGGGGCGGCAGAACCGTGGGTCCTGGAGAGACAAAGATGAAGGAAGTGAAGAGAGTGAAGGCTGGAGGAGCAAAGAAGCAGCTGCTGAGGTAAGATAACTCCTCTGTCCTCATGCTCAGTGCTGATCCTTACTGTTAGGCTGTTCAGCTGCCCCAGACCTCACATCAGCCAACACCACAGCTTTGTTCTATTTGTACCACTGAAGTTGCATCTTTACGCTCAGGCTCTTCTCCTCCTTCCTGTTTCTGTTCTCCCTCCTCTTCCTCCTTGATCGCCTTTTGTGTTTGCACCAGAGCTGGTGCAGTTCTCTGTTCAGACAGCAGGTGGAGCTCTTCACCTGATGTTACTCACTGAACACTGGCCCACATGTATTTGTGCCAATTCATACAACAGTGTTAATAATCTTTTTCATGAAAAACCTCACCCCTGAATCCTGTCACTGGTGGGACAGGAGGTGTTTGACAGTCTCGTAGGTAGTCAGCCCTGGAAGACAACTGCATGTTTACTGTTTCTGCCAAGTTTAGAATAAAAGCACAGTCAAACAAATGTAAGCAGTACAATTAAAGGAAAGTAAAAGCTGATTATTGATGAAAGAAAACTGAAAATCATGACACATCATTGTGTAGCCTCAGGGCTTCAAGGGCCACTTTCTGTGGACCTGAGGCTTTACTCAGTAACATCACCATGAGGAGCTTTGAATGTGGTCAGTTCAGCCTTCATCACTGAAAAAATGATCATGACGAGCAGCTGAAACAGGAGCATCATGGCCATGGCCACCATGGTCTGGTCTCCCAGTGTTTGTTAAAAGCCGAGCAGGTGAAGGCCTGGGTCAGTTAGTGAGTCTGTGAGGAGGCCTAAGGAGATCAAAGCATCTCTGACCTTCAGCATAAGAGAGGTCAACAGAGGAGTCTCCTCAGTGTTAACAATCAACACACCCCTGAGTCACAGGCCAAAGGTCATGGAGGTCATGGAGGTCAAGGGTCAGAGCCAGAGTAAGGACCAGACAGACTGTGGGTATACACAATGCAAACCATAGGGAGATGAGTGTGACAGACAATGCTATAACCTGCTGAAGCTTCCAACCATCTGTTGTCACAATATCCTGAGTGCTGCACCACCAATCAGCCCTTTAACATGTTTCCCAAGTTTTGACTCTAGTTGTCTTTCTAAGTGAAACAAAGATGGTCCATGGAAACATTTCAGTGTTATTGCCAGGGATACAAAGACACTAAATTGAACAGAAGGAAGGTGAAGCCACTGACAGAGAACCAGTGGTTGAAGAAATTATCTTAATGGAGAAAACTGATGCATATCTTGACTATAAGAAGAGGGAGTGGAAGAAAAATGGGGGGGGGGGGGGCACTCGTTGAGCTGACTGTACACATGATGGAAAGATGTGAGGAGATTTGCCAAACTATGATTATTGAACATTCAACATTTTCCTCTTCTACTGTGTTTTGTTCAAAGTGTTCATAAGAAGATATATCTGTGGTTTTAAGAGCCATAAACCAGCTCAGTGCAGATTCAGACCCAGGCCTGTAGTTAGAGCCACAGCTGCAGCTGATCTCAGCCTCTGCCTTTTCAAAAGTTGAGCAGTAAATTCATCGTGTCATTTCTCCTTCCTGTTTTATCTGCAGAGTGTTTTCCTGACCTGACAGTGTGTCACAGCCCAACTGAACCAACAAACTCCCACTTCTTTTATTTCAAGCTGACTTGTTTTAAAACGACACTCCTGTGAGAGGAGGCTTCACTGTTTAGTCTGCCCAGTTTTTCTGGTGAAAAGACCACAGAGACTCTCACATCACATCACAGTGTGATCATGTATTTTTATTTCTGTGCATGTGACAGTCTGCGAGAGGCGCAGGCCGTGCTGATGAGGAAGACTCTGTCCCAGGGAGGAAGAGGGGACAAGATGGCCACCCTGCTGATGAATCACATTGAGAAGGAGAGGAGGAAACTTCGTGCTGTGATCTCCTCTTTTTCTTTCTCTTCCAACTCATCCTCATCCTCCACATCATCCTCTGCCTCCTCCAGTGTGAAGAGTTTCCACACTCAAAAAGGCCAGTACACCATCCACATCACTGCTCCTACAGGTCAGTAGCTGTAACTTCAGATGTCTACTAGACAACATCAGCACCTTAGTGCCTTTATTATTGATTATAGTTATAAGCTATTAATAAGAGCACCATGGCCTTGGCCTACAATGAATTCACTTTAAATACCAGACTGTGTGACCATTTGCAGTATGAGAATAAAATGACTAGTGTAACACACAAAGTTTAAATGGTGATATTGTAGGTTGAATGATGGATGTTATCATCATGAGTAATTAGATTTTTGTCATGCCTGACTTTTTTTTTTATTATTATTATTTTAATTTGAATTCCTCCATGACCAACCCTCAGTGTGTGGATGTGTATTTTTAGCCTCCAGGTCGTAATGTGTTTATCTGGCAGTGGAGGACTGAAGATATGAGAGCAAACATTATAATCAAGCCGCGTCATTTAGACATGTTAACACAAGCTGACAGACAGGGTATTTAACACACATACCACAACACACAGGTCATTATTGTGTATAATAACCCGTGTGAAGCTTGCACGGTGGTGCTTAGAGTTAACTGAATACACAGGTCATATAGGTCAGACATACAGTACATTGTTAGAATTGTTTTTTTTTCCATCTTTCCACTCTGATTTAATGGGACTGGAATGCCTTGTTTTAGTATGTGTGCATGCATGTGTGTGTGCAATAGATAAGGCTAGTGTTAATACAGTCTCCATAGTTCAGCCCTGATCACTGTGATTAGACCAATAAACAGTTCCTGTTATTGTGCTGCTATGCAGACAAGTGACTGGAGAACTTCAGTGTCAAACACATGGACGAACAGATGCAGTTACAGATGGAGGGATTCATAAATCACTTCTGAGATCACCTGAAGTTGTAGAATGTGTAGCTCAGGTTCTGCTCCCACAGAAACCTGTTGCCGGAGCAGTGAAAGTCCTCATTTGGGGAAAAGTGAATAGAGTTAAGCTGTGGTGGCATCTGACTGAGAGTCCTTTTTGAGTGCTGTCCATCACCTCAGTCAAGGATCAAGGGAGTATATACATCTCTCTCACAGAGCTGTAAAAGCATCACTGGTGTTTTGACTGGGAGCTATGGTCATAAATCCATCTGACTGCTGCTGTGTGCACAAACGCCTGAAGCTCTCGGAAGCTTCTGTTTTTCAGGATTTCATCTTCTTCTCTCTGAGCTCGACAGAAGTGGTGGTGCTGAAGGCTTCAGTGTTAAATCAATGTGAAAGCTGGCAGTGAAGTGTTGTGGTGGATATGCAACCAGCTAACATACATGACGCTGTGAGAAAGATCTAATGAGTCCTGGGACAGGCTGGGCCGGGATGGATTCACCTATTGAATTGTTCATGGACTTGGAAGGGAGCACATTAGGAGGAGCCTTTGAAATGGGCCAGCCAGGTTGAGCCACTGTGACACACTGTTCTGTGGAGGATGGAGGGCCTCAGTTAGGACACACACTGAGCCACACTGGGAGGGAGAGCTCACTTCACCTGACTTGAAGTGAGAGGACTTGCTGTGTTCCTCATTTAACCTGAACATGGAAACTCAGGACTCTCTGTCTAAACAGACGACTACAATACCCATGAGCCTCAGCTGCTGCTGCTGCTGTAATGAGGTGTGAATCAGAGCAGGAAAGAATTTGAAATCATAATTAATGAATTCATCCGATTAGGTTATAATAATGTGCCTAGGTTGTTTCTGTGTTCCACTGTTCATGTTTATTTTTGTTCTACTTAACTGGTCCACTGTGTGTGTGTGTGTCCGGACATGAGCTCATAGACAAACAGCAGCAGAAACAACCAGCCTCTATGCACTGCTGAGGCCCCTGAGAAGGGTCTGGGGACCCAGATTTCAGTTTCTCCTGTTCAGCCTCACTTTGCGTCTCTGGTGTGTTATCGCGATGTTTGCGTCACTGAGCTCAACATTATTCATCTGAACAATAAATAACTGGCATCCTTAGATAAACCCCAACGGCTGTTTAACTTGATACATTGCTGGTTTGTGTTCAGAAATATTCCACGTTCTCAAACTGTGAGGTGGAGGAGTGGGAGAGCTGAAGGAAGAAGATTAAACACACTTCAACCAAGACTGCTGCAAAAACAGAGATGAAACACACTTTTAGAATTAATGAGACTTCCCAAAGACTTCACTGTCTTTGAAGTTCATCCTTTAACAAACATCCTTTTTCTTTTTTTTTGTTAGGTTTCTCCACAGTCAGTGATCCAGTGAGCTCAGCACATCCATGATAGAGCTGATCATAGATGATTCAGCATTCTCCACTTTCCGAAATTATAAACAAACAAACTAAAAATGTGGCACTAATTTTTGAGCAAAGCTTAACTTTAATGACAACATCCCCTTTTCTTAAAAAGTTTATATTTCCACAAAATTGAATTAAACACTTATGTGATGTTTTTCAAATGTAGCTGAAAAAGAAAACAGTTCATTCCACTGGAACTGGCCTTCATCATGTTTTCCTCTGTTTACAGAGACCCAGTGAAACTGAGCTTGGGACTTTGTGCTAGAATCAGAGAATGAAGACGGTTTGACTGTTTGTGTTTATCCTGTAAATTAATCAGTGGGCCTTTATAATCACAACACCAACCCAAAGTGACACCTTTGAATGTCATTTAACGTCTAATGTTTTCGCATCAACAGCCCAAATCACCAACACATTTCCAGCTGCTGTTAGTGTAACTCAAGTACAGACACACAGGGTCACATTGGAGAAACCCCAGTGATCTAAATGATGACTAGATAGACTTCAAAATGGCAGATTAATGATAATCCCAAAAATAATGTACAGAGGCTACTGTTCTTCAGCTGTTGTTCTGACTGAGCTGCAGCTACACTTCTCTACTGGATCCTTTCTTCATCTGCAGCTCCTTGTTTTCCCTCTTACCCTCTGTTCATAGTAGAACATACAGAGAAAGAGACGGAGGTCTCTGTCGTCGAGTTTGAGTAAATTATACTGGAAATAGAAAGTGATCAAAGGCTTGACATTTCTGTTCAGCTCCACACTGCTGCTGATTATTGATCCGTACTGTTGCAGGCCCAGCTGATTATTCTATGTAGTATTAACACATGGAGAAGAAGTAGCCCTGGTGTCTGCTCAGCTCTCCTCTGCAGGCAGCGACTCCTGCTAGATTGAACATATTTTCTGAGTTGGACCCTCTGAAACCCAAACCGGGGTTGCATCATCAGCCTGACATCCTCTAATGTCCTGAAGTGTGTTCTGAGACTGTGAGCACAGAGAGACCGTCTCTGCTCACAGCAGAAAAACAGGAGTGAAGGAGTGAGAGAGAGAGAGAGAGAGAGAGAGAGAGAGAGAAAGAGAGACTCACACTTTCATACTCTCCCTCTCCCTCCGTGTGGACTGATGGACCAGGTCCCTGCTAAACATTTAGTTTGGAGCCAAGCCCAGTCCTGCACACTGCTTTCAATTATCTCTCTCTCTCTCTCTCTCTCTCTCTCTCTCTCGCTCGCTCTCTCTCTCTCTCCCTCTCCATCTCCCTCTCCCTCTCTCTCTCTCTCTCTGTTGTTTGCTCGCTCACACTCTGGAGTGTTTAGGCAGAGAGAAAGAAGTGTCTGGTCATTTTCTTCCTTCCTTCCCTCCTTTTTTCCTTCAACACTCATTTTCACTCCACCTCAGTGTAAGAGAGAGAGAGATACAGGAGGAGGGAGGATGGGGGGGGAGGGCGAGTGACGTAGAGGCGGAGTGTAGTGAGAGAGGGAAGAGGTTTGGAGAGTTTGGACAATGCAACACACTCAGAAACTCTGAGGAACACTCAACATGCTGTGGCCTCAACTCTGCTGTGTTCTGTCCGTCCTCTCCCTCGTCTCTCTGCCAGCTGACGGACAGACGGCCGTGGGAGGAGGAGGGGGAGGAGGAGGCGGGGGCTTGGAGAGGATCCAGGTGATGTTCACGCCGACCATCTGCAAGGTGCGCTGCAGCCAGGACCGATGTGTCAACTACTGCGAGAGAGGCAACATGACCACGCTGTACAGCAGCAACAATGAGGGAGGAGGGGGAGAAGGGGGAGGAGGACGGAGAGACGGCTCCCATGGACCGGGCTTTAGAGTCTGTAAGTGCATCTTTTCCATTTCACTCTCTGCAGTGTCACACAGGTGTTGCCCTGCTCTTATGTCTCTGTATCCACAAACACTGATCCTTGGTCAGAACAGTGAGCATGAGCATGTTTATTCCTGAACAGCTTCACAGGTTACCTCTGCTCTTGTGCTGCTCAACAGGCAAAACACACAAAGTATTGAGAACCAGACAACTAAAAACAAAACAAAGCCTCTGTTCATCTGGTTTTATTGCAGACAAACACCCCATGCCAGATTCTCTGAGCATGATTTGCAGAAACACACGTATGCACACACACAAGCAACAGGCTGTAAAATGTTGAGATCTCCTGTAATCTCTGTAGAGCTTATATTGATAGTAGAACTGAGTGCAGCAGGGAGCTTCATCTCACGACAGGCCAGATGTGCCCTTAGGCCTGGACACACCTGGATTTAAAATGAAGCCATCAAATCAAAATTGGATGTGTGCAATCAGAGGATGAATAATATTCAACTGAATTGTAAGGAAGATTCCACCTGGAGATGAAGCTCCACACCACAGGTGTCCTGTACCACTTCACACTCAGTTTCCAACAAATGGCAAACTGGCTGTGCCTCCCACCTGTTTACAGAGAGCACAGGGAGAATCTGAGGAGCAGAAAAATCCCAAAGTGTTGGAGCTGAGCACACAGAGAGCTCAACTGCCGCAGTAAATATCTGATCTCAACATATGAGGTTACATGTGTGAAGCGGCTCCAGCTGTGTCATGTGACCTGCAGCTCTTTGATGGTTGGCACAGTGCGGAGTTTGACACAGAGCCAGGGAATAGTTGTGTAGTCTGAACTGATTCCAGGTCAGTGTTTGTTAAATCATTCCTGCTGGCAGCAGGTCTGAGCTGTCACAGGTCTGAACCACACTTAGACTTCACACAGAACAAAACACTCATGTGGAGTCGTTTGGTTGAAAACTGAAAAACTCTTTCATTTCCTGCTGACAGTTTGTCAAATCATCCCTCGCTTTTCTTTCCTGGCAGCCTTTGGTTTCAGGTATTTCTATGCAAATGAACCTGGGTCAGGTTTGTGATCCATCCCTGCCAGCACTTTATTTGCTCTGTTGGAGAATAGCAGGGAACCATCAGAAAAGTCAAATGATCAATGCAAAAAGAAAGACAAAAAAAATCAAACCTTTGGATATTGTCTGTGTGTCTACCCCCCCACCCCCCCCCCCCGTTCTTGCGCCACACAGTGATTACATCAGTAAATCAGTTTGTCACATTCATGTTGCTCAAACACAGAAACGCTCTGAACCCCATTGCTGCTATTTGCACCAAAAACCACACTCTTTATTCTCAGTCAAACTCTGTCACAAGTGGAAGTTTGCCAAAGAATCGTCAGCTTAATCTCCGCCACAAAAAAAAATACAATGAGCATCAATCAACATGGAGATGAGAGAGAAAAGTGTCTGCCGAGCTTCACTGGGGATCCTGCTGCTGCTCAGTTTTCCTCAGTATCACAGTGGCCTGGAACAGTTGTTGAACATCATGAGTCAGTGCAGACAGGAGCTGATGACACTCTGACTACATGTAACAACACGCACAAGCCAGAGGAACATATTATAACCTTTATGTTTACACTCCCCCCAAGCATCATGGGAAGTGTAGTTTTGTTTTGTTTTAAAAAAAAAATATTTTCTTGTGTTTTTATGCCTTTATTTTGACAGGACAGGTGGAGAAAGATAGGAAATGGGGATAGAGAGAGAGCTGTACGATGCCCCATAGAAAGGAAGGGAAATGTAGTTATGGAAACTCACTGTATTAAACTGTGTAAAACTTATCTAAAAACTGCAGTTTAATACATATTATACTACACCCCACAGACAGCTGATGCATTCAGTTGTAGTCCAAGCTGACATATGTGGCAGGCTGAGCTAATACACAAAGCAACTCTGTTTTTTAATCATCTGTTACTGGCAGTGACTATAAATGAAAAAAGCAATAAGAAGAATGAGTCATCCTTTTGACCTATCATCTTCTTTAATGGTTCAGTGGACTAGGCTCATTGTATCTACATGACAGTGGATAAAAGTGAACATGAATGCAGATTTTTTGGATATTTGGGAAATAAATTGAACGGAAAGTCGAGGAGAGACAGAGAGAGAGCGAGAGAGAGAGGGGGGAGGAACACCAATGACATATGGCTTTCATTTATCATTAACTTAACACGCACACACACACACACACACACACACACACACACTCTCACACATACATATACACTCAAACTTGTTCACTCATACACACACATTGCAGAGGAGGAGGGAGAGGTTGATGACATCATGGGGTCAAAAGGTCAATCCCCTTGCCCAAACAGCTGGTCCTCCATCGCTTTTTCTCCTCTGACTGACTTAACTTTACTAGCACAAATTTTACAATGCAACCCAACCTGCCATCACCTGCTTCACCTGTGTGCAGGGCCGGTTTTGCTATGGGCAATGTGGGCGACTGCCCAGGGTGCAATCTACATGGGGGCGCAGGAGCGCACCGAGGGATGGTTCGCCCAGGGCGTAAAACTAGCCAGGACCGCCTCTGTCTGTGTGTGTGTCTGTGTATGTGTGTGTGTGTGTGTGTGTGTGTGTGTGTGTGTGTGTTTGAACCACTCCAGACGTTTGTATCTGAACCAGTTAGAGTCAGGATGGATGAACACTGACACAGCCTGTCCTCTGTTTGACTGGAAATTCCAATAATTTCTGTTTTGTTTCCACCATGAAACGAGTCAGTGACGACCACAGTTTAACAGGACATCTGAACCTCTTCCTCTCACCATCTCCTTCTCTCTTTTTCTTGCTCCTGCTCTATGCCCCTCATTCTTTCCATCATGACCTCCACCTCACCCTTTGCTTTCTATCTTTTACATTGTCATTTTTCATCCTGTCTCACTTTTCCATCAGAACATTGCAGCATTGTGTGATGACTGATCGTTGTGCATACGGATTCAAAACCAGATTCTGGGCTTCATCCAGTGACCAGTCTTGTCTGGTTCAGTCGAGGGCTGAAACCATCAGTCAATTTACCCAAAATTGACAGAACAAACTCCCAAGTATTGTTTGATCCAACAAGAGCAATTAATGCATGGTCAGAATCAGTGGTGCAGGCCAGCCTGTGACTGGAACTTATCAAAAGCAGTCAAATGTTATATTTAATCATGCAAATGAGGCAATATGTAAGTAAATATGCACTAATTAGCATACTCTTCCTGAACAGAAATCTGAACATTAGATTAAGCCACATTCCAAATTCTTGTTTTATTTTGTTGACATGTTAGAGTCAAAGGTTTTTATAGAGGGGATTTTGGATATCTCTTTTTATCAGATCCATAAATGAGTAAAAATACTCTCACCAGCCCTAAAAAAAAAATCCATCTTCATCATGTTTTGAAATCAGGCTGTAAATGATATATCAACAAAGCCCTCTGTAAAAACCTTCAGAGCACAGAAGGGAGAGCAGTTATGTAATTATGTATATTGTAAAAAGCAGCTGAACAAGGAAAGAGCCCTGTATCTGTGTATATTGATATCATTGTTTGGGATCTGAGGTGAAAGCCGTTCAGTCAGACGTCTGGAGAGGTTTCAGGGGCAGGTAGCAGCAAGCACAGCGTCTGTGTTGCATGTGTGTGGCAGCTAATGTCATCGAGCTGCTACACACAAACACACATATGTTTACACGGGCTGCATCTCTGCTGTGTTGATGCGACTTCCACCCTTCTCTCTATAGGAGAGTTTGCAGGTTACGTGAGTGTTGGATTTCTACTTGTGTGATTTATTACAAATAATGTCACTGAAACACCAGTGTTTCCACAGGCAGCTGCTAAAATAGAGTTAGAAAAAAGTATATTTTATTCTGCCTGTATTTAGCTACTACAATAGTGGAGGGTATCATTTGTGTGTAATATTGTTGCTGTGATGGCACAACAACCAATTTTTCTGCATTTCCAGGAGAGACTGAGGTTGTTAGCAGAAGGGAGATTTTGAACAATGAGAACCACAAGTAGTGGCCACAGCAGGGGATGGGTCCAGATATGTAGACGTGTCTCCCAATAGCTCTCAGAGAGCAGGGCAAGTGCAAAAAGGAGCCCAGCCTGCTCTGTATGTCACTTGAATTCACACTTGACCTTGAGGATAATGGGGTGGACTGCTCAATGGTGGGCAGATGTGTCTGCAGCTGTTACAGGGGGGAGTTCCTGCCTTCGTCATGGCCATCTCCTCTGACAATGAAGGTTTGACTGTGGAACAAGTCTGTGCATTGGTTTCAGCTCAAAGTCTGGGTTAGGATCAGGGCCCTCTAGATCGACCAGATGGTGATTTCTTTTTTTTTTTTTTTGATTGACTCAGTTGGCTTGCTGGTGGAGAGAAAATCAAGGAGATATATCTAAGTTTGCTATTGATACAAAGCCAATGGTTGCAAATCCAGCTGTTCACTTCTACTTCTCTTGCTTAATTTTTTATCACTGTCATATCTCTTCTTTGACCGAGGCTAGCATGCTAGCCAGCTAACCCTAGTCCAACCAGACCATCTGTTTACTTTTGATACTGACTCATAATCATCATGTGGTCATCAGAGAGAGTGAGTGAGAGATGGAGCAATTTTTGGCCACTCCTCTCTCAACATAACAACAGAGTCCTACTGGAAAGTATAAACACACACTGATAATGTAACAAAACCATCAAATGACTCCTTTAAAGTCTTTAACTTCAGATACAGAAGACTGACAACAAAATGTTTTACCTTATTCAAACATGGAGCATTTAGTATCTGAAGAGGGTTGAGACCAAACCCAGAGCTAAAAAGAGAGGAGACACTGGGATGAGATTCATCAGGCCACACCACCACATGTTGATCCGGAACTGCTGCATGTGGGAACAAGCAGGTGTTTGATCATTTTAGACAGGGCCTCCTTATAAGCTGATAACATGTTCCTTTAATCAGACCTCAGCTGTCAAAGCTGAACTAGTTATTTCACTTTTTATCCACTCATTCCTGAGAGGTTGGTGTTTCATTCTGTTTATCCTCACATCGTCTGTCTTCATATCATTTCATCTCTTTAATCTCTCCTTGTTTATGCCTGCACTCTCCTTTTTACTGGCGCTCTGCTTTCTCTCTGTTTTGCCCCAGTTACCTCCTGAAACCTCCTCCTCCAAACTGATGCAGTCCATCTGTGGGCGGCATCCAGGATAATAATTAGGTCACTGTGTTTACACTGTAACACACACACATGTGCAACATCTGTGTGTGTGTGTGTGTGTGTGTGTGTGTGTGTGTATGTTTTACCAGAAGTACTTGTAGAATAGACAAAAACTGTGCCAGAGCACAACATTTAAACATTTCACATACAAATTTGCACACTGTGTGTGTGTGTGCGCGCATCTTGGACTCATTCAAATATATAGGTTTTCAGATCATTTAGTTTAGAGTTATGTAGAGCTACCTGGTTCAGCACCGAAGGCAGGTCTCTGCCAACAACCTGAAGACTCACTAGTGCAACTACAGTGATAACTGCTGCATCTGGATCCTGTGGAGCAGCAGCACCATCAGTGTCAGTGTAGAGCAGGCTGAAGAACACTCATGTTCTCCCTCCACACACTGCCTGTCATGCACTGAGTGTCCTGCACCAGCAAGCGCAGACGAATCCTGTTGGGCCAGTGTTGCCATTTGTTTTCCAGACAGGCAAACATTGATGGCCTTAGAATCGAAATGCAGTCCCAAGTGCCGGCCCCCACCCCCCCACCCCCCTGATTGGGGTGCAGACCACTGACAGCTAAGCTTCGCTGCATGATCTCCTGGATCAGCAGCTCCATGGGCCCTTGTTTCCTGAGGATCAGCCAGAGAAACATATGCCTGTGCTGTGTGTGTGTGTGACTCCACATCACTGTACTCGTATCAACACTGCCATGAGGGAGACCAGGCGGCTGAGAGGATTCCAAACTCTTTAGGTGGAGATATAAATTTTGTGTTCTTGTCACTGGCCACTGGTAAACACAGAGGAAGCCATGCAGAGTGGTGGTTGTCCCGTACAATAAGTATTGAACAGATCAACAGTCCTGCATGGTGAGGTGCATAGAGACCATTGTGGTTGAGTCATTCCTCATTGTTTACCTGCTGATTCCAGGTCAGTCTAAAGCTCTCTGTGAGTGCTCCTTGGCTCTTGGACCACTCCTCTGACTTTTCTTTCGTCATGAACGCTTTATGGTGAAATGATGTTCTTTCTTTTCACCTCCGGCCCCAATGGTGCATTCAGGGGTTTCAAAGCACGTCTGCAAACCACGCCGTCAGTGTGTTTTTCAACATAAGGGTGTGAAGGTCTTGACAGATGCTTCTTGTGTGACACCTTGGTGATGACAAACCTGTTCATAGACATCAATCAGGACTAAAGCTGCTGGTATTAATGAGCACTGATAGGAGACAGGAGAAGTTTCTGAACACTGACAGATTCCAGCTGCTTTCTTCTCTTTCATTCCTTTCTGCTCCTCCTCCTTTTCTTCATGTCTTCAATAGTTACACTCATTTCACTTTATTCATTTAAGGACATATATGTTTTGGTTTCTTTGTGTGTGTGGATTACTTGGGTTGTTACCGACATCTGGAGAAAATCTCATGTCAACAGCCCCATTAGAAATATATTTTCTGAGAGAAATGATGACGCATTCAATACTTGTGGGAATCTTCAGCTTTCCTCGCTGTGGAAACATCATTTTACTGATCAACGTTCTAATCAACGATCAATGTTTACAAAAACCTTATGGATTTATACTTTAACATGAAGCAGATTTTGTGTGTTTGCTCATTGATTCTTTTGCAACAGTGAAGTCATATGACCATCACCTTGTGAGGAGCGTCTCTTTGTCTGTGTCTGCGCCTCTGTCTTTCTCTGTTGAGACTCTGATTTATTTAGGTGCCAGGATCTCACTCTGCATTGTTGTAGATCACTTTACCCTCTGTGTACTGGTGTAAAAAGTAGAAGGCCCTACCCCACAAAATCACTGATCACCACACTTGACCTGAGACGACTGTGTGTCTGAGTGTCCCTGCTGTCTGTCTCCATGTGTCCAGTGACACCTTCATGTCACAGATTTATAAATACTTCATTGCTCTTGAACGGTGATTTCATCAACTGGCTTTAATGTGACTGCAGGATAACTGGTGTTTTGGTTGCACTGAATAAATGATCAAATATTCCTTTTCCTTTTGTCATAGCTACTCGTACCAGGTGCGCGTGTGTGTCAGAGTGTCGAAACTCATTCATATTCTTCACTTAAGGACAAATGATAACTGTATTTTTAATATTAATATAAATAGATTTATGATATACTGCTTATTCCTGGTTAGATTTCCACATTCATTTTCTTATGCTGTTAGATTGATTCTACTCACTGCACCCCAGCGAAGACCACTGTTCAAGTACAGCCCTGCTTTTAAAGCTGCAGGCTTCCTTCCTGCTGCAGAGACCTCGGGGCTGTTATCGACTCATTAGCTGAAATCTAGTTAACAATACACCAACATCCTGTTCAACGAGCTCAAACAGGAAGTAGGAAGTGGCTGGCTGGCTGTGTTGGCGTCTGGTCCACTTTCACCTCTGTCCCATTAGAGCAGCGGCTTTGTTTCACATCCACACATCACCTGGCCTCACACAGGACCTGGTGTTGTTGCACAGCTTCCACTGTGTTTCCACAGAGACTGTAAACATGATGGATGTGTGTTGGTGTTAGCGACTGTGTGTGTGTGTGTAATGCAGCCTGTTACTAACTGGTCTTAGTGTGAACCGATGCATGACGTGGCTCTTATTTTTATTTGATCACTCTGAGCACAACACAAATCACTATTAAATGGGAAAAGGTCAAACTGTGTAATTTTAATGTTACTTTCAGCTTGGAGCACGTGTGAAGAAGAAAAGAAACCAAACTCTTTGGTCAGTGTTAAGGATTTATAGCATTTAATCACTGGATCCAGTATCCAGTACATCTGAATCCTCTCCAGTACCTTAAAGTTCTTCACTCATCAGTGAATGAATCCCTGGTTGAGTTTGGTTGAATCCCCACAGTCTCTTAACTAAAGGAGGCAGTTTCTTATAGTCCATGTAATCTACAGGTGATATTAAGCCTGATCTAGGTTCTCTGTTAACATTGTGAAAGTATCAAAGCCTCATTCCACAGAGAAACACACACAGCCTGTATTCAAAAACTAAGCCTTAAAACCAGCCGTCAGGACTTCCTGTCACTCTAAGCCATCACCCAAGCCCCACCCTCCTGGATCCACCATCCAGCCTTGCAGGATTTCTGATTTCTCTGTGTGTTTTACCTGACGTCTGCTGTGCTTTCATTAGATCAGCCAACCAGAAGAGAGGCTGAGAGCCCCCTCTCTTGGAGAGGAGTGAACTACAGGACTGCATTTCAATAAGCTTTGCCTAAGGCTAAATGTTACTTTGATTTAACTTATTTTACATTCTAAATCTTAAAATAACTCACTTTTAAATTCCTGGGTGTTTTTTTGGCAACTTAAGTTATCATGGTGACATGTTTTGTTCAAGCCTGCAACAGCCGAACCAGCAGTTTGAACTCTCAGCAGAGACAGCAGCCGAGGCTCGTGGGTATGTTAGTAGTGTAACAGTAGAGGGTATCCAGATGACAGACCTATATATAGATGATTATGTTCTGTTCAATAACACTGGAGCATTTGAGATCCTCTGTGTATCTGGGCCTTTTCTCATCAGTTCCACTGTTTCCCTCACTAAAACAAAACCCTGATTCATTGTTTTTAATCGATCCCGATAGAGAAGTAACTGAGATGATGTCTGTGCTCCATCTCCTGCAGTCCTCTGCCCGCTGCTCTGTAAGAACGGAGGCATCTGTCTGCAGAAGGATCGCTGTCTCTGTCCACCAACCTTCACTGGAAAGTTCTGCCAGATCCCGGTTGCTCCCACCTCTGCCGCAGCTGCCCCCGCCGCAGCTTCTCCATCTTCCACCAATGAGATTGTCAAACCCGCTCTCTTCCCCGCAATGGCAGCCGATCAGGAGCTGACCCGGTCAGAGTTCCTCCTGCCGCTGGTGCAGAGCCAGGAGGCCATGAGGTCTGGAGGTGAGACTCCAATTAGACTCATCAGTTGAACTCCAGACTCTTGGTCTGGATCTGTATCAAGTAAACATTTTCAGTCTGGTCCTGATGATGATGTGTTGCAGTTTAGTTTCATTCAGAAATGCAAATGCCGGAGGTCCTAATGCATTATCAGCCACTGTGAACACATCCTCTGTTCCAACATCTGCCATAACACACAACATACAAGACTATGACAGGAGACAGTGTGGTTCTCCGAGGAATCAGTCACTGACGTTTTTGACAATATACACAAGTAGCACAAACAGCTCATAGAAAATAAAGATCACAACAGTGATGTAAACAAAACCTGTGTTTATAAAGCAAAACCCCTCTGAGGCGCTTTACCTTCGAGGTGTGAGAAGATGATGTCAGATTTGAGTAACTTTGTCCCCTGAAAGATTCATCCAGATTTTGGAGCGTTGGCCACGCTGCAATATATTTGTGATTTGAACAAATTGAAAGTCATTCATCTGTTACTGTACAACAATACTCATCAGAGGGAGGAGAAATGTGATCTGTGGTCAACTCTGTTCCTGGATCAGCAGCTCTTAATTCAGTTCAATCATGTTTTTATTCTGTAATGCCAAATCACTGTACACATTATTTCAGGGAACTTCACAGGGTGAAGTCAAGACCTAACTCTCTTACAAAGAAGCCCAGCTGTAGCAGCATAGCCAGAGCCACAGAAAGAAGCACAAACTACAGGAAGGGACAGAGAGGAAAAGTGAAGGTTTGTTGTATCATGGGAATCCAACAAATGCACAGTAACCCAAAATCCACACAGGGAGAGGACAGGACAGGGACAGGGACAGGACAGGACAGGACAGGACAAGAACAAGGACAGGATAGGCAGGGTAGGTACATGACAGGACAGGACAGGTATAGGACAGGGCAGGTACAGGACAGGTATAGGACAGGAACAGGACAGGACATGACAGGAACAATGGAACAAAAAGATTTTATTAAACTTACAGAAGAACACAGCAGGGAGAGCACAGGAAGACGAGACAGGAACTTCAAAGTAAAACAGGAACTAAACAGGGGAACAAGAGACACAACCATGACATATGGGCCAAGAAAGCCTGCCTCCTGTCATACTGTCTCCATATACACTGTGTGTGCAGCTCCTGGTCCGTCCATGGTGAAGGTCCGAGTGCAGCACCCCCCTGAGGCCAGCGTTAAGATCCACCAGGTGGTGAAGGTGAGAACACTGAAGTGCTTTGTTGCTGTGCTGTGATTTGGAAGGGATCCCACCAGTTCAAACAGTCAGTGTCAGTCATGATGTGTTGAATCTCACCAGTCACATTGTGACGGTCACTCTGCAGCTCTGTGTGGTCCAAATGAAAGAGTTAAAGGTTTGTCGAGGTGCAGCTGCGGCCGATTTGTTTTGCTCTCCACCACTAAGGCAGCGACACAGGTCTGCAGTCTGGATTTGGCCAAGGGCACTGCAGTAATAACTGCCTCTATATACACGAGTGCACTGCAAACACAGCTGAGCTTTTACTGGGGACCATTTCACAAAATGTTAAGTACATTAGAGGCCGAGTTGTAGACCACAGCTGACATCACCACAAAACTCTAAAAGCTGTAGCGTGTTTAGCCAGGAGAAAAATCCAACGAGTGTCAGAGGGTCTCTGGCTGTTGGAGGCACAGTCGCCTTGATTCACTCAATGTCCTGCTCCAGAACAAACCACCAACTGGTGTCAATTTAGCTGATGTAGAATAACACATGATGTCACAAACATGGCCTGTGTGGTCCAGCATCAGGACTCATCAATAATCAATTATCATTACTGTACTGTACTAAGTGATTTTGAATGTAATGTTTCAATGATGATGTCATCATGTCGCAGGACTAGATTTTGTGTGGACGTCACGTCTGTCTCCTCACAGGTGGCTGGATACAGTCCCACCCTGCGGACCCTCTCCTCCCCCTCCTCCTCCTCCTCTTCCTCAGGGTCAGCGGGTGCTCCGGCTCCAGCGGGGAGGCCAGTTCAGGCTCAGACTGTGAGGGGGGACGGTACCTACACCCAGTACTCTGGGTTCAAGTACTGCTTCAGAGAGGTCAAAGACGGACAGGTGAGACACAGACATGCAGACATGAGCAAGAAAAGTTATATAGAAACACATTTGTACAATCAAGTCCATGTTTTCTGTCTTTATAAACACATTTCCATCTTCAATTATCAAACTTTTACAGTAAAAATCCATTAGTGATTTGTAGTGATCCTGTTTTGTAGGAGTTGTAAAGCCTGAGGCGGTGTTAGCTCTCTGGCTGTTCTCTGGTTGATCATCTCTGCTCGGCAATGGTTCAGCTGCTGTGACACAGCCCTCATGAGCAGCACACTGCACATAGACTACTGCTAACTCCATCACTGTGCTCATGTTAAAGATGTTATTTCTGTAGCTGCAGATGGAGATATCTGTCAGCTACTCCGTCCTCCACTGATAGATTAGACAGTCGGCCATAGTCGAGTCAGTTAATGAGCAATGCTCACTGCAAATTCAGAGACAATCAGTAAGTGAACAAACGGGGTAAGATCAGAGCACACAGGTGCTGCTTCATTAGAGAACAACATCAGATCAAACTGAACATGCTGAACATATTTAACACATAAAACAGTTGAATAGTACAGTACAAATGACTGCACACTGGTTTTATGTCTGATAATTCCCATTCTTCAACTAAATGATAACGTCAGTGCAGCAGCTGGAAACACCTGCTGCCACAGACACTCCACACATACTGTTGCTTCATCAGTCCAGGACACAGTGTTGACTGCTCTGTACACACAGAACTGCAGGGAGTCACTTGTACAGATTCATCACTTGATGCTGATGAGATTTGAAGCTGCTGGTTCTGACACATACTCTCTATGTCCTCATCTTTCATTGATTAGAAATGATAAATCAATTGATTTATTTTCATCTAGATTCTTTCTACAGCTGCTGACTCCCAGACCCAAATAAATATTTCACTTCTTTAGTTTTTCAGTGTGTTCCCTCCTGGTGTTTTATCCTCTTGGTTGTGTAGGTGTGTGGGAGGAAGCTCATCCTCTATATGTCCTGTGTGTTGGCAGAGAGGACTATCAGTGGAATCTGTTGTGAATGCAGCTGTGTTATAAACCCTGTTACTTCTGTATGTTGAATGTATTAACAAGAAACATCTGTGTGTGTGTGTAGTGTAGCTCTCCTCTGCCTGGACTGAGGAGCAGGGAGACGTGCTGCAAAGGAATCGGGAAAGGCTGGGGAATCACCGACTGTGTCCTCTGTCCTGATAATATAGGTACACACACGCACACTGACACACACAGGTAATGAAAAGTTCCTGCTACTGTACAGTATTATACACCAAAAACACCTTTGTAATGGATGTAGAGCCTTTGCAGAGTAGAAGGGCATTTATTAAAAACAATAATAATAACAAGAAGAAGAAGAACTGTATTTATAGAGCACTCTCCATCTAAGTGATGTACAATTTAAAAACATACACAGGAATGATAACACACACTTGAAGACACCCATACCAGTGTCACACACAGTTGTAGGGACCAGCAGTTCATCATCACTCATTAGTTTTTGTAAATGGATCGAAATGATTCAAACTGAGCAGATAGTTTTTTTTTGTAAGAACATGGCAGTGGTGAGATCTTATCAACTTTCTATGTTTGGTCCTGAGAGGTTTGACTGTAGCAGATGCTGCTTGTGTCCCAGAGGCTCCACACATCAGATCCATCAGCTGCTCACTGAACTTTAGATTGTTCAAAGAGTTACAGGTTTGTTTTCCTGGACAGCATTGAAAAAGTCCAAAAATACCTCTGGTACTGCCAGAAAAATAGCTCTCTCTCTCTCTCTCTCTCTCTCTCTGTGAAGGTCTGATACTTTATGACTGAAATATTTTGGTAATATTCCACCAGAAGCTGCTTATATAACTATCTGACATTATCACACACACAACCACACATGCACACACACACACCTACACACACACACATACACGCACAGAGCAATGATGCTTCCACCATGTTTGTGTAGAGAACTGACTAACAGTAAAGGAATGTAGCTCTTGGGAGTGTGGCCCTTTAATACACACAGACACAAATGCACTGCACACGCATGCGCGCACACACACTGAACATCTGCATGTGTGTGCACAGACACATGGGGAGTTGTGTTAGCACACTTGCTGGCGTCCAGCTTCACATCAGTCTCTCAAATCAGAAAGAATGATGCAATCCTGCTTTAAAAGCCACACACACACACAGATTGTTGTGCACTGCCAGCTGGATTATGTCTTCATGAACAGAGGGAGAACCAGGTTTTATTGAACCTGTTCTGAGGAGTCTGCGTTAGGTTTTTTGTCCTTTTAAAGGTGAAATATTAAGTTCTGATGATTGTTCTGCTCAATAAATCTGAGCTGGTCCAAAACCAGTCTGAATGTCTGGCACTGTTAGTGTGTGTGGACCTGCAGCCTGCTCTGTCTGATTCCTCTGAGCCACAGAGCTGCACTGTTTCTAAAAAGTGTGACATGTCCCCTCATTACCAGCCTTCACAGTGCTCTTCTGGTGGACCTCCCTTCTGTAATAGGTCACATGTTTGCTGCTGTTCATGGACCTACACTGGCCAACACTACTGTGACCTCCTGAGTCAAACGTTGCCTTCAGAGAGTCCTCTGGGTCTGCTCCAGCTTTACTTGAACTCATTCAGCCTCCTTCTCCTTCTCAGCCACTGTGTTCCTCCAAGGAATGTGCTCTGTCATCACTGTCCCTGCACACAAGTCGGTCTCAGTCCAGACTGTTCTGCTCTGTGGTTCCCTGATGGTGGAACAAGTTACCAGATACGGTTAGAGTAGTGGCCTCTCTTCCTATCTTCAGACTCCTCTTCAACACCTCTAGCTGCCTGACATGTCTGACCAGCTCTTACTGTGAACCTTCACTGCGCTTCTTCACCTACTGTATTTAATAGATGTAGTACTTAGTTCTTACACCAAGGTCTCTACTGAACTGAAACTTTTCTGCCAAATGAATAAATGTAAATGTTAATCACTATGAACACAAAATTAAGTTAACTTCTCCATACACTGTGTTGTTCCAAATACTCACTAGAGTAGTGGTTCCCAACCAAAGGAAGATGATAAACAAATATTCCCAGTCATTTCATAAGCCCATTACTAAAATGGTACATGCGCCACAACTAGTTCCCCCTGGGAGGCAATAACCTGTGGCACAGCTCTGTGAAGACACATGCTGCCAAGGCCACGCCAAACACTGACAAATGACTCTGGTGTCTAGTTACTGTTGTCCTGGACTAAGCTGAATGTTATATGTTATGAATGTTATAAGAGTTTAATAGAATAAAGCCAGGTTGATTTCTATTTGTTATTTGATTTATTTTGAAGGCAGATGGACTCTTGTTTATTTTTATGTTTAATTTGAGTTCAAAACAGCAAAAATGAAGGAGAATTATTATTCAAATTCAATACACTATAAGTGTAAAATGTACTTGTACAAGTTAAAGAGAGAAATTGAAATGATTTTCATTTCATAATAAGTTGTGTTAGGTTTTATATGACCACTTTTTGAGAATCATCAACAAGTATGAGTGAGGGGGGAGTCATAGTATGTAGAGTAGGCTCAGGGGGTGCACAAGACTAAAAAGGTTGGGATGCACCACACTTGAGCACCAAATGTGAATTCATCTCTGCCACTGAAGATAATTCACAACAAATGCACTGTTTCCTTCTGTTTGTTATAAAGTAAGAGACACACACAATGACTGTGGATAAACACAGGTGTGATCTGAAGATAGAGAATAAGAAGGGTGAACGTAGAAGGTATATGTAATGTTTCTCTGAAGCATGGTGGGATGAACCATTCTGTGTGTATGAGCTCATCTTTCATATCCTCCTGAGGTCATTAAAAACATGACTGAACTGGGACCTGCTCTCTCTTACTGTCACATCACAGCCTTTGGGTTTTACTCTTGTAGACCGAGAGACCCAGTGTTTGTTATTTCACATCACTGCAGAAACTAACATCCTGAGTGTTCAGCCACTGCCACACACTGTGGGTTTACACTCACACTCAGATCCTGAAGCTGCACCTCCATCAGTGCTTCAGTTAAATAATCACTGCTTTCCGTGCCTCTGTCTGTCCCATTGATCACCTGCAGCCGACAACAACAGTAGCTGTCCTTCCGGTTTTGAGCGAGCCAATGGAAC
The DNA here is from genome assembly GCA_021432705.1 of Caranx ignobilis. Lineage (NCBI taxonomy): Eukaryota > Metazoa > Chordata > Actinopteri > Carangiformes > Carangidae > Caranx > Caranx ignobilis. The sequence continues at coordinate 20,715,002 of MU269990.1, forward strand.
GCAGTGTGTTGGTGAGTGTATCACACACACGCATGCACACAAACACACACAGGGACAGTGTGATAGGTCAGAGGTCACAGACAGCCATCAGATGGTTATAGAAGTGTTGTGAGGCTGATCTAAACTCTGATAAATGATTTCTGTGTCGCTGATTGCTGTTGTCATCATTATTTATCACACGTGTTGTTTTACTGACTGGATACTACATAATGTGTATTTGATATGAATATAATGTGGTGACCAGCACAGAGCTGTAAATGTACAAAAACCTGAAATTTATTTGATCACACAAAATGTGAACAGAGACAAGAGCTGCAGCATATATCTATAGCTAAGGTTGTGAGTGTGTGTGTGTGTGTGTCACATTATTCACACTTATATCTGTGAGCAGATTTTTTTGCAGCAGATGTGTGTGTGTGTCTATGTTATTGTGAATGAATAGGTTTATATTTTACTGACGTGCCTTTTAAAGTGGGGGATTTCATGACACATGGTAATATGAGTTGTTTCAGTGTTCATACTTGATCATGTGTTTTTGTTTTTTTTTAAATTACACCTTGTGGTGCTAAAATACAAAAGACACCCAACAAAGTGCACTTCTTCTTCTTCACTAAAATCACAGCTCATTGCAGTTTGTCTTCAGCACCAATGTGAAACTGAGACAATGAAATATCAGAGCATTTCCTCAGATGAAACCTGGACACACACATCATTTCTCTTTAGACAAATGCAATCATTCTCAGAAACTGCACTGTCTTTTGCTTTATTCCATATATCAATAAACTATTTTTACCTTTAAACTAAATAGTGAATCAAACCAATATCACCTTTTTCCTTTCACACACATTTTAGAATAAAGTGTGATTTTCTTACACAGTTGGCTGTTGTTTGTGTGTGTGTGTGTGTGTGTGTGTAAATGTGTCTGTAAATGTGTGTGTGTAAATGTGTGTAGATGTGAATGAGTGCCTCCAGCCGGGGCTGTGTGAGAACGGGATCTGTGTGAACACCAGGGGGAGCTATAGCTGTGTGTGTAGGGCGGGGTTCATCCTCGACGCCTCACATGGAATCTGCATCTGTAAGTAACACACACATGTACATGCTGCCGCCGGCTTGGGAATGAAACGGGGAATAATGCAGATTCCAGACCAGGACTTCCTGAATCCATCTGAGCTCAGTGTCTCAAATGTGCAGTAAAAAAACCCCACAAACTTTATGTTTCGGCTGCTGCTCAAATATCTGATAAGTCTTCATCACACACACATAGCAGGCCTACTGTCCTGTTGTGATCAGTTACAATCACCTGCTGCCAAAAAGCAACGAAAATTTCAATCTGCTGTTGTTCAGTAATACTAGTAACATTCCTCCCAGTATAACGACTGGTACATTTCCAGTACACCAAGCCTTTTCTCAGCCCTCCTATACAACCCACACCAGTTCCCTCTGAAATGCTTCCCTGTAGTGGCAGGCATAGCAGACCGTCATTGTCATGGTTACAATAATAAACACACAGACTGTAGTAACAGTAGCATTTCTACCTTTGTCACCATGGTTACTGTAATAACAGCTACAACTTGGTTATGTTCAGGAAAAGAGGGTGATAGAGGTTGTTCCTAAACTGCATACTGTAGTGCAAATCCACATCAGAGTACTATCTGTACCGTTTACACCGTCCACAACTGATTTTACTGTATCAGTATTTTCTTACACCCCCGCTTCCAATGTGGACTTTGTCTCTTCATACTGCATCACCACCTTTTCCCTTTGCTCCTGTTATAACAACCAGGACCACTAGATGTCGCCTAGCAACAAAATGTAGCTGTGGGCCATAATAAGCTGCTGCACAGACAAACGACCTATGGTCTCTTGCTGTGGCTGCTTCACTGTGCCAGTAGAATACTTTTAAAGTGAAGGAGCAGCAACAGGAAGTTTTGGGTTGCATTCAGAGCTTGTGTGTTTGTAGTATAAACAGTTCAGCCGTAACATAATGATAACGTCCATATTTCACCAACACACCATCCATAATATAGGCGGACTGCCCCTTTAATATTTATCAAAGTAAAGGTCAGTAGAAGTCAGTCTGTGCCCTGTGCATCTGAAACGTCAGTGGGTGTATTTGTTAGTCTGAAAGTCAGCAGATGTTCCACCGACGGTCAGTGGGTTCTTTGTCCTGTTAGAGGTCAGTAGAACTTGTTGTTCTGCTCGACGTCAGTGGAAGTTGGTGCTCAGATGGTTTTTACGGAGCCTGACTGGTGATCTGCTTATTCTGACTGGCATTCATTGAGGAAGAGGAGGAGGAGGAGGAGGAGGAGGAGGAAGTGTGGGTCTGCTGCAGGATGCTGGTCTGCCTGGTAACCAATGACAACGCTGTAATTAATCAAAGCTCAAGTCTGACTCATGTCTCGTCTGTGCCACTTCCAAACTGTCTGGACCTGCTGTGGAGGGGTTGTATCATCTGCGTGTGTGTGTGTGTGTGTGTGTGTGTGGTCTCTGGTTGTCAGGTATGTGTTTGTGTAAGTTTGCTGTTCTTCTAGACTATACATTTATATATGACTTGCTTCTTTTGTCAGTTAAGTTTTGACAGAGTTATTTGTGGTTGGGACTTTTTTCCCAGTCAGTTAAGTGCAACAGTTTTGTGCTGCTCAGAAGTGTAAAGAAAAACAGTGTGTATAAATGACAGTTGACAGTCTTACATACAGAGGGTGATGTGCCTTCTGTTTCCAGATTGGGGGGGCAGTAACAGCCAAGACATGGTCCTTCATCCAACTGCCAGTAAAACTGTGACAAATTTTCATTTTGGTTTTAAGCAAACAAGATGTAAGGTACCAATTAATAAGCTATGACGACTTCTTCCATTCACTCATAGCTCAGCCACTGACGTGAGTTTACAGGTGAAAGGTCAGCCGGCACGGAATATTTCCACTGATTGACTTTGCTGGTAAAGTGAAACTAATGAAACATGATGTTAGATGGGCTCATATACATGTTCCTGTTAAGCACAGGGTTTCCAATAAAATGAGGTTCAGATGTAAGTGTATGTAAGGAGACATGGTAGGCCTGCTGCACTGTAATGATCAGATATAAACAGAGCAAATGAAAGTCGTATATAAATGTAATTTCTAGGAGACAGTTGCTTGACTCCTCCTGATTGGACCTGAGGGTCCAACTCTGTGTTGGCTGTTTGGCTGTGTTTGTCCTCAGTCATGATGTTTGACAGTCCCTCTGTGTTTGTCTTTGTTCTGTTGACAACAAACCTGATTAACAGACTTGCACTGATGTGTACTTGAGTACTTGAGTTCTTTATCTTCATGGCTGGCTGCTGTGATGTAGATGTGTCTCCAGGGTGTGTCAGTACACTGTGACCTAAGATGCTGTGTGTGTTATTGTAGCCTCTGGCATCATTGCCACTGTTTGCACAGACTGGCTCTGAGTCAAAATACCCAGCAACATACAAAATGCAGTATTTCAAAGTAAGAATATATGAATCAATATAAATAAAGTAAAAATGCTGGAATGTTAAGCAGTAAAACAAATTTCCTCAGTATTGGTTGATTGTGTATAAAATCTATCTAGAAACTGTTGTGCAACTGAGTGTGAAACTGTGCTCCTCTTGTCCCAGTGCTACCATGGACACATTAGAACACAGTCAAAAGGCCCTGCCCCTCCTGCTGAATCTTTTCATGGTGGTTGTGTGTTTCTTTATAGATGTGGGTATCTGCATGTTTCTTTGTGGATGCTTTCTGCCTCCTTGTGGCCATTGTGTGTCTTCTGTGGGTGTGTTGTCTCATTGAAGTTTTGTTCTCTTGAACATCTTTGTAGTGGTTTTGTAGCTCTTGTGTAGATGTGTGGTCATGTTATGTCTGGAGTTTCCTTTTATCGCTTTGTGGTTGTTTTTTGTCTCTTTGTGGTTGTTTGTGTCTCTTTGTGGTTGTTTTGTGTCTCTTTGTGGTTGTTGTTGTTTTTTTGTCTATTTGTGGTTGTTTGTGTCTCTTTGTGGTTGTTGTTTTTTTTGTCTATTTGTGGTTGTTTGTGTCTCTTTGTGGTTGTTGTTTTTTTTGTCTATTTGTGGTTGTTTGTGTCTCTTGTGGCTGTTTTTTTTGTCTATTTATAGTTGTTTTGTGTCTCTTTGTGGTTGTTTGTCTCTCTTTGTAGTTGTTTTGTGTCTCTTGTAGTTGTTTTTTTGTCTCTTTGTGGTTGTTTTGGGTCTCTTTGTGGTTGTGTTTTATGTCTCCTTTTGGTTGTTTGTGTCACTTTGTCGTTGTTTTGCATCTCTTTTGAGTGTTTGTGTCTCTTTGTGGTTGTTTTGTGTCTCGTTGTGGTTGTCTTTTTGTCTCTTTGTGGTTGTTTGTATCTCTTTGTGTTGTGTTGTGGTTGTTTTTGTCTCGTTGTTTTTTGTGTCTGTGGTTGTTTTGGTCTCTTTTGGTTGTTTTGTGTCTCTCTGTGGTGGTTTTTGTTTGTCTCTTTGTGTTGTTTTTTTTGTCTCTTTTTGGTTTGTATCTCTTTGTGGTTGTTTTCTGTCTTTGTGGTTGTTTTGTGTCTCTTGTGGCTGTTTTTTCTGTCTCGTTGTTTGTGTGTCTTGTGGTTGTTTGTATCTCTTTGTAGTTGTTTTGTGTCTCTTGTAGTCATTTTTTGTCTCTTTTGGTTGTTTTGTGTGTGCTTGTTTTGTCTCTTTGTGTTGTTTGTGTCTCTTTGTGGTTGTTTTGTGTATCTTGTGGTTGTTTGTCTCTTTTCGGTTGTTTTGTGTCTTTGTGTTGTTGTTTTTTTGTCTCTTGGTTGTTTTTGTCTCTTTTTGGTTGTTTTGCGTCTCTTGTGGTTCTTTGTGTCTCTTTGTGGTTGTTTGTGTCTCTTCTTGGTTGTTTGTGTCTCTTTGTTGTTAATTCGCGTCTCTTTGTGGTTGTTTTTTTATGTCTCTTTTTCGTTGTTTTTGTCTCTTCATAGTTGTTTTGTGTCTCTTGTAATTGTTTTTTTTTGTCTCTTTGTCATTGTTTGGGTCTCTTTGTCGTTGTTTCGTGTCTGTTTGTGGTTGTTTTGTACCTCTTTGTGGTTGTTTTGTGTCCTTTCCATTGTCTGTTTGTCTCTATGTGTGTTTTTTCAAATCAGTTTTTTTGTTTGGAGTTTGGTTCCAGTGCGTCTGTGCTGTCAGGGAATCCACCATCAGAGCGACAAACACATGGAAATCTAAATTAACATCAGTCACAGTTCTACAGTCCTCTGATATAAATACAACATGTAGCTTACTTAATGTTTTGATGAAGTGTATGTTCGTGTTACTAGAAATGTCTGAGCTTGCTTGATCTGTGTTGAGTCTCCGTCCCGGCTGCTCTGTTTGAATGCCTCTGTTCAACTTATCCTGAATGGACCTGAGAATAGCATGCGTTGATCTTGCATGTTGCGCTCTGCTGATGCCTCAGCTACGAGTCTGTTTGGCCCCCAGATGATCTCCAGGGTTTTCTCCCAATAACATGTGTCCTGTCTTCCTCCTCAGCCCAGAGTGTGATATCAGACAAGAAGGGTCAGTGTTACCGGGTCCTGGGCTCTGGCCAGGGTCCGGCCTCATGCTCCTTGCCCATCCTCAGGAACATCACCAAGCAGATCTGCTGCTGCAGTCGAGTCGGCAAAGCCTGGGGTCCTGACTGCCAGAGGTGTCCTTACTTTGGTTCAGGTTGGTGAGCAGGCAAGCTGAACCAGTAACCTACCTAGTAGCCAACTGATGATTTAATGCAGGCAGGAGACTGTCCACACACAAATGCACAAAGCAGGGCCATGGAAGAAATATCAAATCATGAAGCAGCTTCAACCTCTCCAGGTCGGTCCTGGTACGGGGAGCAGACTACCTCATTTTCAGTCAACATCTCAGAACTCACATCCTCACAGGGGTCAAACTAGAATAATGGTTTAAAAGTCACTTTCAATTTCAATACAAAGCATCCTGTGAGTGAGTTCCCATAAGTATGGCCACAAAAGCTCTGGTTTTGTCTCTTTGTTTCAGGTGATCACTGGTTCTGTAGAAACTGAGATACCTCCTCACTTCTGTCTCTGTTTTCTCCTGCAGTGGCCTTTAAGGAGATTTGTCCAGCTGGTCCTGGTTATCACTACTCAGCTTCAGCCCTGCAGTTCAACCAGAGAGTCAATCAACAGCTCGGGGGCGGAGGGGCCACACTGGTACCCCACAGCAGCCAGGAGAACCAGGGTAGTTACAGTAGATCAGCCTGGAACGTACTGTGTGTTTGTATTACACCTCAAAACTTCATCTGTTCTGCGTCCTCCTCCATCCACCCTCAGGTCCTGGTTCTGGATCCAGAAGCAGCGGAGCCACCAGGTCTCAGCAGAAACCCGCGTCGTCTGGAGAGACAGCTGGTGGAGCGAGTACATCAGTGGGCTCCAGTGCTGGATCAGCTGGTACCAGCAGTGTCCAGACCAGGCCCAGTCCACCTCAGCCCCAACCCAGGCCTCCACCTCAGCCACCGTCTCATCCTCAGACCCATCCAGCTGCCGGTTCTCCCGCCACCAGGCCAGTACATCCTGGAGCCACCAGCACCACAGGAACCCAGGACAAACCACAGACTAGGACCCCAGCTGAGTCTGCACCGTCACTTACAACACAACCAAGACCACAGTCTCCAGTGTCCACCGGGAGTCAAGGTAACTGAGGCTCTGAGAGCAGCTCATTTCAACAATGGAACAATCAGATATCAATCATCTGATCAGTCATCTGACTAATTAACACCTTCAACTGTCATTTGTTTTTCATTATTTTAACTGTGTATTTTCTGCTCTCAGCTGGCAGTCGTCCCTCCACTGTGTCCCGACCACAGCCACCAGCCAGAGGGGACACACTTCCCGCTCCAGCCCAGCCACACAGCCTGGAGCGTGGCTCCAGACCAGCTGTCACCCCCACCAGCAGACCCACCAGAGTCCAGAGTGAGTACCCACACAGTACCGACACAGTAACAGCTGGAGCAGAGAGGACAGATGTTTGAAGGTCCTCTGGCTGGATCCAGTCCAGCTATGATTTTTAAAATTGTTTAAACACTAAAGGTGTAACGGTATTTGTATTCGTCCCCTGCTATCGCGGTACGTTCGTCATGGTTCAGTGCACACAGTCATATGACAAATACGTCTTGGGAAAAAAAAGAAAAAAAAAGTTGTGTCCGCAGTCCAATCGAAGTGGCGGTAATGAGCCTAAAAGCTGCCAGCAACCTCATTACAGACAAAGAAGAAAAGTGGTGAGTGTGGAGTTAAGAGCGCCTGCTTCATGTAAATCGCCTGTGTGGGAACACTTTGACTTCCCAGTGAAACACAATGGCGACGGCACACGAGTGGTCGACCGGACAAAGACTGTTGGCAATGTTTCACGGAGGTGCAGTGCGTTGCTGGAAACACATCGATCGACGATGTTTTGTTTTGTTTTTCCATTATAAAACATTCACATGCTGCTACAGCTGTGCAGTGCCACTCAGATGGTGTTACATTTTCACATCTTCAACTCTTTTTACATAAAGTGCAGTCAAACACCAGGCTGAAGTGACAGGAACAGCAGAGCGCTCCTCTGACCGCTGGGCTCAGCTGCAGGAGAGCTCAGCGCTGTCCTTTTTTTGTTTGTTTTTTAGCGACTGTCAGGTACGTAAAAGGCGCTTGGTGACACACGTTACGTTACGCATTTTTGTCGCGCATGCGTACCTGCGTACCAGTTATGTGCACCCCTGCCTATTATAACACTCCTAATGCACTTGGTTTTATTTTATTTAATTTTACATTTATAACAGAAGATAGTTTTTAGTTTGTTTTTCAGTTTCAAAATAAATTAAAAAAAGTTAGTCTCATAAATATGTGACTTTTTGTTGCTGTTTTCCCATTGTACCGAACTCATACCGAACTGTGACCCCCACACCATGGTACGTACCAAACCATGATTTATGTGTACCGTTACACCCCTATTAAACACTAAAATAACTTTTGCATCTGTGTTTAATTAGAGAATAGGTAACACACTCTGACTCACATACAAATGCAGTCCATTCATACGAAGAATTTCCACCTGAGCTGAAAAATGACTGATGTGTTTTGCATGTGTGTGTGTGTACATAGCAGTGAGAGGTGTGTGCGAGAGCAGACCAGGTATGTGTGGGCATGGTCGCTGTGTGGATGAGCCAGGAGGAAAACACAGCTGTGTGTGTGATCAGGGATACCAGCTCAACTCTCAGCGCACACACTGCCAAGGTGAGATTCACACGCATACATGCACACACACGCGCACACACAGTGAGATACTTTCATAACCACACAGAAAATAATTTATTGTATACAGTGCCTGTCAATACCTGTGTGTGTGTGTGTGTGTGTGTGTGTAGATGTGAATGAGTGTGTGCAGTCTCCAGGTGCGTGTCCAGTGGGGGAGTGTCTGAACACCATGGGAAGCTACAGATGTGTGTGTCCGTCTGGATACAGGGGCAACAGCCAGCAGACTGGTTGTCAAGGTGACGTGGGCTTGTTGTTAGTTTGTCATGTGCTCAGGCTCTGTGTGCTGCTTCACACAATAATAACAGCATCTCTTTCTTTCTCTCTCTCTCTCTCTCTGACCCTCAGACATTGATGAGTGTCAGCTGACCCCCTGCAGAAACGGCCGCTGTGTTAACATGCCAGGCAGCTACCGGTGTGTCTGTAACCTTGGTTACAGGCTCACTGGCAACACCTGCACAGGTAAGGATGCACAAGGTTGCACAAAACCAGGTCCAGACTGCAAGACTTGATCATTTGATGAACAGACTTCCTCAAGGCAGCACAGAATCTGATATGATGACAAATGAATAAGTATTTCAATGTTTTTGCAGCGGAAGTTACACTTTATATTCAAATTCTTCTTCAGAAATATAAATAACTTCTAAAAGTTTACTGGTTAAACAAGATGGTAAACAATTCACCCACCCTCTGAGTGAAAAATGAGAATCAAAGCTGAATGTTACTGTATCAGACATAATCAAATAACATGATATTCATAATGTTAGAGTCACAGTAGAAGTCATCATATCATTCTGTATAAAGACCTTTGCTGTTACAAGGACATACGATATGATACGATATGAGGCGATACGATACGATATAATGTGATACGATAGGATGCGACACAATAAGATGCGATATGATACGATACGATCCGATATGATATGGTACGATATAATGCGATACGATATGATGTGATGCAATACAATATATGATATCTAAATAAAGTAGTGTTGGGCAGGTTTTACTTTATTCATTGATGATGTTTAGTTTTATTAATGTGAATCTTCAAATTTGTGGTCAAAAAAGTGTAGAGCAGTAAAAAGTAGAATATACAGTAGTGTTGGGGACAGGAAATACACTGTGTACACTGTGTAAATAAATGGTGAGTTCTCCACTCTTATACTTCGGTAGTGAGAGAGTCAGCGTGTACATTCTGCATCCTATACAGTGTATAACAGTGTGTGTTGTGGTCTGAGATTTTCTGAGAAGTCTTTTAGTATGAACAGTTTTACACAGTGATCCAGGTGGCAGTGGATAAAACGTGTGTGTGTGTGTGTTTGAGACGTGGATGAGTGTGAGGACCCTCTTCTGTGTCCTGGTCAGGAGTGTGTCAACAGTCAGGGCTCGTACCACTGCACCTCCTGTCAGCCTGGGTTTGGACTGCTCAACAGGCTCTGTACAGGTAACACACACCTGTGTCTGGTGTCAGTGAAGCTGGTCTGAGGCTTTGACTGAATGAACTGGATCTTTTTTTCATTATACATTAATGTATCTATCATTTGCTCAATTAATCGATCAGTCATTGAATTGATAAAACATCAGAGATCAGGGATTAAACATCTTGATGAACGTGCTGGCGTGACTGTGTGCAGACATTGACGAGTGTCGTCAGGCTCCCTGTTCCAATGGTCACTGTGAAAACACACCCGGAAGCTACCGCTGTGTTTGTCACCATGGTTACAAGCTCCAGAACAACAACTGTACAGGTAAAGAGGAAGATGTACTGATGCTGAACATATTTACATGCGCTGGTCACAGCACAGATGACCTCACTGTCATAATCAGTGTTTCCTATTGAGAGCACCAGAGCTGACTGTGTGACTGTCTCCTCCTGTTGCTTGTGCAGTACTTCCTCAGTGGTCTAATATTTTGGTAAAAACCTCTGACAAATAAACACCTGCCAAAGTGTTTTAAAGGAAAAGTTTGATATTTTCTCTCCCAGTTAGAGTGAGTGTAAAGGCAACCTGTGGACTGTGGGACATATAAGAAGTGTAAATGTGCTGATAGAGCATTTGTAAAACACAGCTAATGTGGTGAAAAGATACAAGGGATTTCTTCATTTTTTCACTCACAAATTAGTATTTCACCTCAGTTTTTACTTAAATAGGACACAAAAGAAAGTCTGAAGCCATAACCGATTTGTGTTTAGATAGAATGTGTAAATAAACATCTTTAACAGGGTGAAAACAAAAAATCACACTGTCCAAAATTATTCATACCCCAGTGATACAAAGACCGATAGCCACAGGATATTCAAACGAACCGTCGTCTCTGGGTCTAAAGTGTTTAATATTGTTCTCAATGTTGCTGAGTTGTTGTATTTTGTTTTTTAACCAGTTTTCAGACTATAAAAGTCGACTTGCTTGTGACATTTCAGTCATTTTCGAGTCAACACAAGACTTGCCATGGCAAAGACCAAAGAGCTCAGTGAGGACTTGAGAACACGCATAGTAAATGCCAAAAAGGAAGGGAAAGGGTACAAAAAAATTGCCAAACAATTTCAGGTGCCAGTAGCAACGGTGCAAAGCATCATCCAAAAGTACCAAAAATTTCACACGGTCAAAAACCTCAAAGGACGTGGCCGGAAGTCAATAATGTCACCTCAGCTTGCCAGAGAGATCAAGTGGGATGTTGAAAACAATCCATGGACTATCACCAAGGCTGTCCTGAAGGAACTGAGTTCAAGTGGTGTGACTCTATCAAGGCAGACAGTCCAGCGGATACTGCACCAAAATGGCCTCTATGGACGTCGACCAAGAAAGACCCCCCTGCTTCAACCAAAGCATGTAAAAGCTCGTCTGACCTTTGCAAAGACCTACTTAAAAAAAGATGAAAGCTTCTGGTCGTCTGTTCTGTGGTCAGATGAAACAAAAATGGAGCTTTTTGGCCACAGAGATGTGGCTTTCATCTGGCGAAAGAAGGGTGAAGCCTTTAAACCAAAGAACACAGTACCTACTGTTAAATATGGAGGTGGAAGCATCATGCTGTGGGGCTGCTTTTCAGCAAATGGGCCTGGCAACTCGGTTAACGTGCAAGGAATCATGAGGAAAGAGCAGTACATCAAGATTCTTGAAGAAAACCTCAAGCAGGCAGCAGAGAACCTGAACCTGGGGGAGTATTGGACCTATCAGCAGGACAATGATCCCAAGCATACAGCCAAGGTGAAGAAATGGTTCCAGGACAATGACATTAACGTTATGAAGTGGCCAAGTCAGAGTCCTGATTTAAAACCGATCGAAAACCTATGGATGGAGCTCAAGAAATGGGTGACAGCACGGAAACCCTCTAACCTCAAAGATCTGGAAACATTTGCAAAGGAGGAATGGTCCAGAATTCCTGCCGATACTTGCAAGAAGCTTGTGAGCAATTATAAAAATCGTTTGGAGGCTGTAATAAAAAACAAGGGGTATGCAACTGATTATTGAGACAGAGTATGAATAATTTTGGACAGTGGGATTTTTTGTTTTCACCCTGTTAAAGATGTTTATTTACACATTCTATCTAAATACAAATAGGTTATGGCTTCAGACTTTCTTTTGTGTCCTATTTAAGTAAAAACCGAGGTGAAATACTAATTTGTGAGTGAAAAAATGAAGAAATCCCTTGTATTTGACAGGGGTATGAATAATTTTGGGCTCAAGTGTATATATATATTATTGTCTTTAGATGAAACAGTCTATAAAAACGTTACAAATTGAGTTGAAAATCTTTTTGTCACTGTCTGGTCCATGTCACACGCATGTGAATGGGTGTTAACTGATCACATTACATCACAGTAAAAAGCTGGAGAATGGACAGCTGGTTAACAACAGGAGGAGTTAAAAGGAAAGAGTCAGTGAAGTCAAGAGTAATCCCTCATGTGTCTGACAGAAAATAAAACTGAGCTCCCCTTGTTCTCAGATCAGTCCTGGATCATGCTCCGAGGATGTATTTAGCCACTAATAGAGCCACATGTTTGAGCAGGTTATTGAAGGGAAGATGAAGATGTTGTTGAGAGGAGCTAGCATTGCTCTAGCCAAAGGAAACCTACAGCCCCACAAACACTCATGATGAACATGTGTGTGTATTTTGACTGTGTGTGTGTGTCCAGATGTAGATGAGTGTGCGGAGCCATCTCAGTGTCCTGGACAGATGTGTGTGAACTCAGTGGGATCATATCGCTGTGTGTCCTGTCAGCCAGGATTCACACTGACTAACAGAAAGTGTACAGGTAAAAAGACACACATACACACACGCACACACATACACACACTACCCTCCCCTCCCCTCATCCCTCTCTCTCGATGCAGATGTGGATGAGTGTGAGAGCAGCGACACCTGTTCTGGTCAGCAGTGTGTGAACTCTGAGGGATCCTACAGCTGTGTGGACTGTCAGCGGGGATACCACAGTGTGAATGGAGTGTGTACAGGTAAAACACACACACACACACTGATGGTAGCAGTAGGGCTCAGAGACTTGGGAGTGGGAGCAGATTTACAGCTCCTCACAGCTCAGACTGAACCACTGCCCTTTATTCTTCATTGACCTTTTTAGGTAAAAACTGGAGATGACATAAATAATTAAATGGGAAAAGTACTTTTTTCAGCGTCTCCAGGTTTTCCTCTCAGTCTGAACATAAAACTGTGTGTGTCAGATGTGGATGAGTGTGAGCAGATCTCTCAGTGTCCACGCCAGCAGTGTGTGAACACCGTGGGCTCGTATCGCTGTGTGTCCTGTCAACCTGGATACAGTATGACAGATGGTTCCTGCCAAGGTACAACACACACACACACACACACACACACACACACATACACACCTGTATCAATGGCCAGCTAAATTGATGAAAGAAGTGGTGACATTAAACAATCACTGTCTCTGATTTGAGAGTGATTTGTGTGTGAGATGAGAACTGTCTGTCCTGCAGATGTAGATGAGTGTGCAAGTGCCAGTGCGTGTGAGGCCGAGCGAGTGTGTGTGAACACTGTCGGCTCATTCAGGTGTGACTGTCCTCCTGGGTATCGAACCTCCGGACTGGGGAGACAGTGCAGAGGTGACATTCTTACACACACTGGTATTTAATATTACCATACTATTACTGTATTATTCAACATGTGTGTGCGTGTGTGTGTGTCCTCAGACATTAACGAGTGTCTGGAAAGTGATTTCTGTTTCTCTGGAGGAGAGTGTGTGAACACACCTGGAACCTACACATGTGTGTGTTCTCAGGGATACACCCTGAGTGCCAACAGGACGTCCTGCCTCGGTGAGTCCCAGGTCAACACGACGAGTCCCTCTGCTCTCCTGCAGTGTGTGTGCCTCTGTGTTCAATGAGACTCTGAAAACCTACAGTAGGAATGTCTGTAATCAATCAAAGTTTATTTATATAGCACTTGATGACATATAAAATGGTGAAAGTAGATACAACATAAGAAATTAAGATAACAGCAAGAGTAAAAAAAACATTAAAACATTAAAAACCATATAAAGACAGCATCACTAGATGTTAAAAACCATTCTAAATAAATGGGTCTTGAGTTTGGACTGATGAAGTGCCAGGTCAGTGATCAGGGGGTGAAGCACTCCAACATTTCATGTCAGTTGAATCATGGTGAATTCTTCATCCAGCTCTGACAGATCAGCTCACTCCTGAGCTCAGAGAGTTTGTATTAAACATTCAAGTTTCCGAGTCTGGCTGAGTGTGAGGCTGACACACACACACTCACACACTAGAGATGTAACAGTACACAAAACACACAGCACAGTACATACCTCTATTCTGAACTTACAGTTGGGTATAATTCTACCTGCTACCATGTGCTTACTGACAGGAAATGAACTTCATATATACCCTTCAAAATAAAGGTCTAAGCAATATTTTTACATGTATAGACAATTATGAATTTACCATGAAAACATGAAAGTGTAATTCCAAACTTGTTTCACAACATGAAATGCACATAAAGGCGTATTTCTAACATAATAAAGCTAATACCTTACTCAAGTCATGTTGTTTCTGACCCAAAGAACTAGAGTACCTGAAGTGTGACTCACCACTGTAGTTCTGTTCCAGCTTGAACCATAAACACATACAGTCCAGATCCTAGTGCACACAGGTCCGGTCCAGCCTGTTGAGCTGCAGCAGCTGGCTGTGGAGATGATGTGTTCAGTCAGGAACACTGAGCTCAGTGTTCATGTGGACCTGCTGCCAACTGGTTCTGCTCTCAGAGCTGATGTAACGCTGATGTCATCTCTGGTCTGTCCCCAAAGCGTGTGGATGTGTATACTGTGTGTGCGTGTGTGTGTTTTACATGTAGTGACTGCCTCCTTGTCTTTGTAGATGTCGATGAGTGTGTGAAGCCAGGTGTGTGTTTGGATGGCCGCTGTGTTAACACTGAAGGCTCCTTCCAGTGCCAGTGTCAAAGTGGTTTCACCACCAACCCAGAGAAGACCACCTGCCTTGGTACACACACACACACACACACACACACACCTACACACACACACACACACACATACATGTACATTATAAAAAGGTAAAGACCCTTTTGAGGAAATTTGACCTTTCATCAGAGAACTGATTTTCAGATGAGAGGTGAAACATCACGTATTGGATGACTGAGAGGGATCAGACTGTTGTGAGTGAGTGGATGACTGTTAAAGTAGCAGTTCAGCAAAATAGTAGAGGAGTAGTGTGGCATTCAGCAGCAGCCCATAATTACCATTTACAGTGCTTTTCCATCTCTCACACAGTCAGTTAAGGATGACACATCAGGGGTTGTGTGGGGTTCAGGCTGGAAGTGGGGTCGGGGGTCAAGGGATCGAACCATTGACCTTCTGATTAGTGCACAGCCCACTCAACACCTTGATCCACATTAAAGCACTACTAATAACTGTCCAATAATCACATAATAACAACTGTGGTAAAAGTTTTGTTGTCTGTAATGTCTCTCTCTCTCTGTCTCTGTCTCTGTCTCTCTTAGATGTTGATGAGTGTGTCATGTCTGCTGGGTCCATCTGTGGGTCACAGCGTTGTGAGAACACAATTGGCTCCTACCGTTGCCTCACTTCCTGTGAGCCAGGCTACCAGGTCACACAAACTGGCAAGTGTGTAGGTGAGTGTGTCTGAACTTCACACACCTGTCTGGATTCAAACTGAGGCTCACTGCACTGTACTCACTGCACTCAGTGTTGGTGGGGACAAGTTTCTCCGTCAAACTGAACATTTTCTGCAGATGTTTCACAAATAAAGCCTTCCAGGCATGTGAAAGGATTCTGCTGAAACAATGGTGAATGTGAAACAGACAAAGGGAGAGTTACACAAAGTCATTCTGGGTGAAGTGGAGTCCAGGAAAAATATTTAATTCTCTTCTGTCAGTAGTGGTGTGACTGGGACAGGTAAATCAAAGGTGTGGAGAGAAGTAACATGTAGTGAATCAAGTGCCCTCGGTTTAAAGGACCATTGAGTTGAAGAAGGAAAACCAAAATAATTCTATATGAACCAAGGAAAAAACACATAAACACATATAAGAACTAAAACAGTCGCAGGAGGAGGCTCTTCTTCACAGCCTCAGCTGTCTGCTGCAGAGGAGCAGCTCTGACATCAGCACATGAAGCTGTACAGGCAGGTTATATTCTCACTGATGAACCAGCCGTCTCTCACAGCTCCTTCCAAACCAGTGCCAACTGCGCTACTGCGCAGGATGAAGTGTGCGTCCACCGAGTGTGTGTACACAACAACACACACTTTGCATCACATTTCAGCTGCGTATTGATGAAATTAAAGGTTTTCTGGTTGACCTCATATATCAGGCCATTATCATCATTAGATGGAGCCTTGATGCGTACGTGTATGCCCGATCACTAAAACCTGTCATTCTCCAAATATTTCTAATCGTTTGTCATGTTTACATTACAGTTTTAAAGGCATCAGTGTATTGTGAACATAACAGAGCACAATACAGATTTAAACTGTAATTTCCAACAGTGACAAGCAGTATTTATGTGCATTCCCACATTTACACCAACTCTACACGCAGTCAGGAGCAGCTGTAGATTTTGTGAGTAGTTACGAAAAGATAGGCGCTAAAAGAGTGATGAATGTGGAAATCCACGTAAAGTTCCCGCTGCACATAATTTACACACCAATTCGTGCTGCTCACGTTTCATGAATGAGACCCTGTGTGTTTTCTATCACGTTGTCGAACAATCTCTTGGACTAAATGTTCTGCCTCAAAGAGTCCTTTATAGAGATACACTGGAGGTGCAGTATTTATTTTGAAGTGTAGTGGAGAATAAGGTAAGTTTACAAAATGATAATACTCTGATACTGAGTACAGTGCTCTTGTATTTCATCACTTGTTGACAGATTTCATGTTTACTTTACCATTTAATTGGGCAGTGGAGGGACTAATAATTAAATATGGTGTTAAATAAATGTGAACTGAAAAAAGAATATCTTCTTGTGTCCAGTTGGGGATTCAGAGATCAGACATCACTTTGAGTAATGAGTGTTATTAGAGAAACATCCACACACTTGAGATTGAGGCTGTCTCTCTTCTTTCAGATGTTAATGAATGCACCAATAAGACAGTGTGTGGGGACCACGCCTTCTGCCAGAACCTGATAGGGACCTACCTGTGTGTGTGTGACATGGGCTTCACCACCACTGCCGATGGAAAAGCCTGTGTTGGTAGGTGTTTCCCCTCCTCCTCCTGTGGAGACACAAAAGTCAGGTGTGTGTTCTCACACATGCCTCATTTTCTTCCATAAAGCCATATTTTAAAAGCAGAGGACACAGGTCACAGTTGTCGCTCTCATCTCTGGTCAGTGGTATGACAGAAGCAGGCAGCTTGGTTCTCTGCTCCAACTGTCTCACGTCTGCCTCTGGTGACACAGTGCCCCCTTGTGTCAATAGGGCAGTAGGATCATAAACAAGAGAGAATTATAATACATCGACACCAAGTAAATAAATGCTGTTGGACAGAATTGTATTGTGTAGCAGTGAGTTTGATTCTCATGTTGTTGCAGACAATTTTAACTCTTTGTCCTTTTATTCTTTATTTTTATGAATTAGTTAATTCATTTTTATTATAATTATTAATTCTAAACTGAAGTGCAGCTCTCACCAAGTTTTTCTTCTGAGATAACTCTCATCATCATGTCTCTCTCTCTCAGATGAGGATGAGTGTGTGTCTCTGGAGGATGCATGTGGTTCTGCTCGCTGTGAGAACATGGAGGGGTCCTTCATGTGCGTGTGTGAAGGACTGGATGAGTTTGATGTTGCAACCAGAAAGTGTGTTAGTCCTGCACAACCAGGTACATACACATACACACGCACACACACACATGCACATTAGTGTGGTCTGCATTGTCTTTGATATGAGTAGTATTGTCTAATGAATAAGAATCATATATGTAAGAAACAAACAAAGATGAAACACTGACAAAAACATATACATGTAATCATATTTAACACATTTGGATTTCTCCTTCAGCAGCAGCAGGCCCCAACTACTCTTCCTCTCCCTCTTCCCCTTCCTCCTCCTCCTTCTCCTCCCCCTCCTTCCCTGTCACTTCAATGGCCCCCCTCCCCGCAGCCCGCCCCGGCGAGCTGAGGGAGTGTTACTACAACCTGGCTGATCAAGGGACGTGCAGCCTGCTGGCCACCAATACCAGCCAGCAGGAGTGCTGCTGCACGGTGGGGGAGGCCTGGGGACTGGGCTGCCAGTACCACGCCTGTCCTCTTCCAGACACAGGTGAGACAGCAGACATGGAGGAACATGATAAACATTCAGACACTGTGCTGATGACTCATACAGTGTGACAGTCTGAGGTGTGGTCTTCCTGCTGTGGTCAGGTGAAGCAGGTGGAGTCACTTCATGATATATAAGGTGTCTCTCCTTATTGCACATGATGTATCTGAGAGAGACTGAACAACATGTTATGTGACAGAGTGTGTGTTGTATCTGAGTTTGTACTGTCACACCAAAGCAAACATTAGCATTACCAGCTGTTTATCCACCAGTCAGGAAAAAAGTTGTGATGTGTGTGTTGTGAATTTATGCCACTGAGCTCTGAGTCCTGACGCTGAGCTCAGAGTTTGTCCATGTTGCTCTGAGCTGGAATCAACCTGCAGCTTCTCACACATGAAACATGTTTTTTGTTTCTGTGCAGCCGAGTTTCTGTCCCTGTGTCCCAGTGGGAGAGGATATGTGACGACTGGACCAGGAGCCTTCAGCTACAGTGGTACACACACACACACACACACAGAGGTTACAACCTTAAACAAACTAATAAGACCAATAAGGTGATGGTGAAGCCCCATCCCCAAAGCATGATGGGAACTGTAGTTCCAAGATTTTGATTATCCAATCAGAGACCATAAAATCATAAACTTGAGGGTTTTGGTCTGTTTTTCTGGCTCCTCACCTATGACATTATGGCAAAAATATTCATTTGGACTCAAGGATTGTCAAAGGTCAAAATCACTGTGACCTCACAAACACAGTTGTTGGGCATAGCTCATTAATTACTTTTATAATTGTGACAGTTGAGTTTAACTACAAGAGTGAAATAAAGTGGTGGTATTTCATACCCAAAAGGTCAAAGGTCAACTTCAGTGTGACATCATTATGTTCTGCAAAAATATTGTATTCAGGAAGTTGAGTGTGTGATTCTAGTTTACACTCAGAGACACAAAAAGCAGCACACCACATGTCTGACTGACATAAGGGTCACTTTGCAAAAGTCTGCCCTCAGCAGAAGAAAAAATTGTTCTGAACATCCAGCTGTTTGCTCTGCCTCTGTTCCCAGATGTGGACGAGTGTAAGCGTTTCCTGGAGGTGTGTAAGAACGGAGTGTGTGTCAACAACATCCCTGGATACAGCTGCTACTGCACCAGTGGATACGTGTATAACAGCACGCTGCTAGAGTGTGTTGGTATGACCCCCCACACACACACAAACACACACACAGGAATAGAAATATGCTTTATTATTCAGTTGTATACAGTCGATTGTTTGTTTGCAGCTACGTGCTAACTTGTGGTGAACATGCAGCAACTCTGTGTGTGTATCTCAGATCATGATGAGTGTGAGGAGGAGAGCTGTGTAGGCGGAGTGTGTGTGAACACGGTGGGTTCATATTACTGCAGCTGTCAGCCTCCTCTGGTGCTCGATGACACTCAGCGAAACTGTGTCAACTCCTCCCACCTCACTGTAGGTAAGAAACCTGCCTTTATCCTCTTCCTCCTCCTTCTCCTCCTCCTCCAATCCTTTTGCTCTGTTTCCTCACAACCTTTACAACTTCTCATTTACTGTCTCCTCCTCATCTTTATCCTCTTTTCCCTCATTTTTCTTCATCTCTTTCACCATCACCTCTTTCTTCCACTGAGCTGGTGACAGTCACAGCTGGAGGAATATTGTTTTCAGTTTTCTGTCTGTCCCATTCTCACGAACACAAAATCTCAGAAACAGCTTGTCTGAGCTTCAGATTTGACACAAATGTCCATCACTCAAGGATGATCTCATTAGATTTTGATAGTTGAAGGTTAAGGTCATGGTGACCTCACAAAACTGAGTTTTGGCCTTGGGAACACAATGCCTTTTTAAATTTGGTGCAAACATTCATCTGGACTCAAGGTCAAGATCAGTACAATCTCACACACACAAAAAAAGCTTTTAGCGAAATTCAGAACGTATGTACAGGATGTAACCTGACGCTGGTCTGAGTGGTGGAGGTGGATGTTACAGTTCAGATATAGAGCTTCATGTGTCTCCTCCTGGTCTTCCTCCTCCAGATGAGAACCTGTCTGTGTGCTGGCAGCATGTCTCAGCAGACCTGATGTGTCAGACCCCTCTGCTGGGAGCTCAGGTCACCTTCACCGACTGCTGCTGTCTGTATGGGGAGGGCTGGGGTATGGAGTGCGCCCTCTGCCCCTCCACCGACTCCGGTAACAGATCTCACATGAGAACACTGATCGTTCATTTAAGATGACACAGTATAGAAAAAGAACTTCAGCATCCAGCAACAGAAAAGTGCTGATATTGAATTTGATTTGGTTCATTTTATTTATCTCTCTGTTCTTTTTATAATCATATATTTTAAGCTGGTTTGTTTTCTCTTTTTACTCTGAAACAGTTTTAGTCACTTCCAAACAGCTCCTCTATTTTAGCATTTTGTCTTCATTCTGCTTTTACTCGCTTAAATACATGTGTGTTATTCTGTTACCTGAAATCTTTACTTTCTGTTGACCATCACGTTACTGAAGCCTGGAGATTAGAATATTACAAGCGTCTCAGAATCATACTTATGAGAGTAGGAAACTTAACAAAGAGTTAAAGCTGGGGTTGGTAATCCTGTTCAGAAACACTTTTTGTTATACTGGGTGAAATGGTCCTTCTACCTTCTGAGTAATCAATACATTATGGATTCAGAAAAAGGAACGAAAATAATCAGTCCTCTGTGGCAGCTGCAGGACTGACAAACTCCGACCAATCCAAGCTCTTCACACCGAAGAGCAAAAACCAATCAGATGCCTTCATGTCTAGTTCTGTATCCGCCCCCTCTATCCCTGCCTCCTACACGTGTGCACAATCGTCACGTGTCGCTGTTGCCGGAAGAAATCAGCGTACAGAGTTACAGCAGAACGGATTTCAATGGCTGAGAAAATGCAGCCCCAGTTACTACTTCCAGCGTTACTTGTAACGGCTCGCCCCAAGAAAACGGCAAGGAAGAGAAAGCTGGAGGCGGAAAAGGCTGCTAATAAAAAGGCTCTGGATAAAGCCAGACGTCAAACCAGAGTAAACATCGTTGTTGCTTTTGTGGAGACAACTGAGGGATTTGAAGTGATGCTGAGGTTGCTCTCTTTCTGTTGGACAGGTAATTATATGCTTTGCTTCGGGGAGGATTTGTTATTTTTATGAAATGTGTAACTTTTTCTAACGTAGCTATTTTTATAGCTTGTATTAGCCTAATGCTAATATTAGCTTCTCTGTGGGTTTAAAACGGGTTGGTGACGCTAGTATTGAATAGATTATAGTATATATATATAGTACTCCTCCTGCCGCTTCTCATTTTCGTGCGGTGTGCGTTCCAGTTTGGGGGGCGTGGCTTGGACGTACACACTGACAGGAGGGGGAGGAGGGGGAGGAACTCAGAGGAGGTGCAATTTTCAAATCTTGCTAGCTCTCTTGCTAGCTCTCCAGGATTACCAACCAAAGCTTTAATAAGAAGTGGTGTAAACCTCAAACAGCAGGAGTGGTGAAGAGTTTGTATGTTGGCTTTATAGACTGATATGAACGATGCTCTCTCTGCAGACGACTACGCCTTTCTGTGCAGTTCCTTTCTCTCTCCTCTGTTTCCGAGTTATCCGGATTCAGGTGGACCAGAAACTGGAGGGAGACAAGGAACAGGAACAGGAGGAGGGGGAGGCGGTACATGTTTTTTTTTTACTCCAGATATATATATATATATATATAGATATGTATGTATATTTTTTATCTCAATTTGTTTTTATTTCTTTTGAATTTTATATTGTCTGTCATTAACACCTCCTCTTCCTCTCGTTTTTTCTCCTCTCCTCAGCTCCTCCACGTTTCCCTCCCTACAGTGTGGACTCCTTCTCTCCTGCTGGCAGAGACTTCAGTCAGCCTGATTACGATGATTACTCTCCAGCAGGGGGCAGCAGGTCAGGCTTCAGAGGAAGGACACCTGCCTCCTTCAGTCTGCCTGACGGAGCCTATCGCAGGCCAGAGTTCAGGTGAGGACGATTAAAGAGCTTTCAAACTCAGGTCAAGATATTCCATGTTTCGTTTTACACACAAAGCCAAATTCACCAAATGTTTGAATGTTAAATGTTGTGGAGACTTTCTGCTCCGCCGCACCAAAGGGGCGTGTCTAGGCACACTTTGCAATTTTTGTGAACCGCGCAATCTGGCACAAGTTCTCCTCTTTCCCACCTCCGTTCCTCCCACCGGTGCAGGCGGAGCACGCTGCAACTTTGTCATTTTATATTTCAACATGGATGAAGGAGACAGCGAGACCAGATGGCCATACTTCTCCCAGGATGAAACTGATATTTTGGTCCGCGAGGTCCAAGCTCACAGTGGCTGAATACAGTGTGACTATTTAACCTATTTAAAGTCAGCATTCAGGAGAATTGCCCCCCACTCTCTGTTAGTACAGACAGAACATGCCTGGTTCAGTCAGACTGTCTGCCTCTGTTTACATCCCAGTGGATGTGAATGGCCATGTGCATGTTTTCAGGTATAATGGTATGGATGGTCCTCATTTCAACACTCATCTGGGCTTTAAACTATCATTAACAGCCTCAACAAGTGTGATAGAGGAGAAGTGCAACAGAGAACTAATGGTCTCAGATGGACAGACATACCAACATTGGTGCTTGAATCCACATTTGAAAGATTATTCCAGTTGCAGTCATATTAACAGCAGGATGTGTGTGTGTGTGTGTGTGTGTGTGTCAGCACTGGTTACTACTCTGAAGGAGACTATGGCTCCCCTGACGCCTCACAACCCAGAACTCCATCCTTCCGCCTCCCACCAGATCCCCGGGCTGAGACAGCGTTTGGGGCCCGGCCTCCTCCTCCATCCAGGCCTGATGGACCTCCTCTCAGCCTGGCCCCTCTGCCAGGAGCTCCCTATGAGGAGCAGGAGGAGGAGGAGGAGGAGGAGCCATGGAGGCCAGGCCCACCATTCCCTCCTTTCACTGAGAGGGGCAGAGGAGGAGGAGCAGGACCGAGGAGGGTGTACGAGAGTGAGTCCACTACTGTTCAGCAGTTTTCCACCCAAGCATGACTCAAACATTAATCAGCTAAAGAGGAGCTGGTTTAGACCAAACACAGAGCTAAAAGAAAGGGAGCACTGGCAGATGTAACCAGACATTGTTACATGATATATAGATATCATTATTGGCACTTGAGCACAGTGCAGCTACATCAACAGAGCAACAACAACACCAACAGCAACGCAATACATGCACACAATGGAGGATATCAACGGGATGGTATTTGGTAACCGTGGGCCGTCATCTGAGAGTTGCTGATAAACTCGCTTGTTGCGTGTTGCTCCGTCAAGCTCATGCTGAATCTTTTCTTCGGCCAACAAGGACAGAACTGTGTCAAATTCTGAATCGGTTTTTTTTAAAATGGTGGGCCGCGCATTGATGATGCAATGAGGCAGTGACAACTCTCTGACCAATCAGTGGTCTGCAGTGTTTACATGTCACATTTAAGTACCTCTTCACCCGTTTTGGAACCTCAGCTGAGCAGGTACTAAAAAAAATTGTACCGGGTACCAGATTCCAGGTACTTTTACGTAATGGAAACGCAAAAAGGCTGAGTTGAGTCGAGCCGGTACCATGTAGTGGAAACGCCCCACAAGAGAAAGTCCCAAAATAAGTGGCATTTCTAAAACGCAGCAGAAGAGTCAGCTTTAGTAGAAACTTCGACACAACCATTATATGACAATGAAAACTGCTGCACAATGATTACTTTGGCAGGTCCTCTACAGGTCCTGCTCTGCTGTGGGGACACAGTGAGAGTGAGAGAACATTCCTCTGAAGTTCCTGCCTCCGAAATGTTACCAGGATCTTCCTCAGTGGAAAAGGGGACTGTAGTTCGCTAAAGTTAGTTAAAAAGAATGTCATCATTTCTTTATTTTAATGACATAAAATGACTAAACTGCCAACATGTAACCTTAAAAAGGTACTGTGTTGTACTGTGTTGTGATTGGTCAGTCACTGCATCAGCTGTTGGTATGGGTGCAGATTTAGGCTTGTTTAACTGCTGCAGGTGGTTTTTTCAGAGCCAGTTTAGAGATCAGTAAGATCACCTTTTAACCAAAATTTTGTCTCAAATTGTTTATTTCACTAGTAAGATGTGTAATAAGCAGTATCATGTAGTGTCAAGGTTTATTTCTCTATAACAACCCTTCCATACATATTCATTCTTGAGTCTGTGAAGCTGCTGAGAGCAAGGCTCCAGGTCATTCCATGTGAATCATCTCTAAAAACAGATTTATGTGAATGGGGCTGACACTCGTCTTCTCATCTTCCAGGGCGTTACGAGTCTTATGCTGGCCTGAGCGCAGCAGAGGATTGTGGGATACTGAATGGCTGTGAGAACGGCAGGTGTATCCGTGTCGCAGAGGGTTACACCTGTGACTGTTACCAAGGATATGAACTGGACATGGCCTCCATGACCTGTATAGGTATGCGGAGATGGCTGCTCTCACTCACATTCTGAGTCCAGACCTGGGGCTCTGTTTTTATTCCAAAGCTCATTTCACATGTCCAGGTCATTGCTAACTGAGACCACCTCCATGTGTGTTTGCAGATGTCAATGAGTGTGAGGACAGCGTCAGCATGGAGTACCCGTGTGTGAACGCTCGCTGTGTGAACACAGAGGGGTCGTTTCGTTGCGTCTGCAGGAGAGGATACATCATGTCCCGCAGACCCAACCACTGCGTGGCTGCATAGACCGGATCAAGCCAGATTGTACATTAGACCTGTATCAGCTAGTCTAGACAATCCAAGACTCAATAGCACAATAGCAGACGGGGCTAGACTAGATTAAATTAAACTGTTGTGGGTGTTACTGTAGGACCTGATGTGACAAACTAGACTTGACCAGGATTAGATGAACAGGACCAAAATTCTCTAGATTGCACTAGACTGAACTGGGCCAGACCAGACTAGGTTAGGTTAGACTGGACCAGGCTTGCACTGTGCCACTCTCTTCTTCATACTCTTTCCGACAGGTGGGTGCTGTACCCAGGTTTATGTTGTGGGTTTACTGTCCTGTAATTTAGGGACCTAGACATGTCAAAAGATTTTTCAGATGTTTTGGAGGCTAGAAAATAGAATCCTCAGAGCAGCAGGGAAAATAACAGTTGTCTGGAATACTTAAGACTGGGACCAGGATCAGTTACTGGTGTAATAAAGTGACTGTGCACATATGCATTCCTAACTTTTACTGTCACTGACTGACTGATCAACTTCTGCTATTCATTGGCTAATTCCTGTGTATCTGTTGGAGTTTCCTCTTCGGCTGTTGTGCTTTGAAGATAATTAAGCACAAACGAAACAAACAGCCTTCAGTGTTGATGACTTTGAGCAGTTGATGCGATGTATGCTTGTCAGCTTGTTAACCTAGTAGCTAAAACATGATTTAAGAGCTCAACCAGACAAGACTAAACCAGGTTTGACAGGAGAGACTTGTTTTGTTTTTTTTTTTATCTTACATCAGCTATGTACATTGAAATTGTTTTTTTCATGGCTGACCATGAGTTCTGTTTTACTTCAAATCCTCCCACTTTCTTACGAATTACTTTATTAATCCCAAAGGGAAATTCATCTGGTAAATAGTATAAGTATATTGCATGTGGTCATTTGATTATGATGTCAATTCTGGTCCCAGTCTGTGGTTTTCAAATGTAACAACAGTCAAAAACATACAGAGTTGCAGACATACAGAATCAGAGCTCAGTCTAAACCAGTCTAGCCCTCTATAGATAGCCCAGTGAGTGAAACCAGGCTAACTTACACAAAGACCCCAGGGTAGCTCTAATTAGCCTTGTAGTGCAAACCAGACCAGCCCAGTTTGGCCCTGTTTGTCAGTGCATCAGGAGTACTGGGACCAATCTGTTCCCACAGGTCATACATGTGTGTTTGACCTCATGAAGACTCACAACCATAGCATCTGGATCTGGATGTTTATTGTTTATCATATGAGAAGATCTGGTAGGTTTGTTGTTAGGAGACGTGTGAAGATGTTCAGTAGAAGAAGAGACAGTCGTGTGTGGTAATTGTTTTGATTTAGTAAACTAACCAGGCTTCACTGGAAGACAGCAGAGAAACACTGACTAACACAGATGAGTTCAGAAACAAACTTGACAGACGACCAAGGGACACTTACATCAGTGCAACTATTCTTACTTTTAATACCCATTCATCTTCGGATTGTTAGTGATTAATGGGTAAAAAAAACAACCCAAAGGAAAACCCAGTGTTCACTGTGGTGACCTAGCACAGCTGTCAGACGTCTGAAAGCCTCTCAGTGTCTTAGATTCTCTCATTTACAAACAGTTTGAGGGAAAAACAGGTGTGTGTGTGTATGTTTTTCTGTTCTGTCTCCTCTTCAATGAAGAATCAGGTAAATGCCATAGAATTAACATGTGAACCACCATCAGGTCTGGAAACACCGAGCTAAGAACTAAGAAGACACAACTGAATTGACTGTTTGATTATCACAGTCATAAGTCATATATCAACCAATCGCTGCAGCTCAGCTCAGGTGTAAAATGATCAAAGTGTCAACAGCATCAAGTGTGTAATTCACCACAGTAGACATTTATATAGTGTAACTGTTATCGCCAACACGTCTGCAGCGTCTGTGTTGTAAATTCTCAGTCTCACAAAAAGCTTCTGCTAATTTGAAGATGTTCAAGATTGCCACCAAGCACATCTTTAATGAGCCACCTTCTAACCTGAAGCTCATACACATCAGTGAGTTCCAGCTAATGAAGATGTTGGGGAACAGTAGAATTGAAACTGATTTGCTCACTGGGCTGTAGACACTGAAACACTGAGGTGATGAGTTCATAGTGTCTCCAGCTGGTCCTGTGTTTCAAGGCCTTCACTTTGTTTCTTGAACATTGTCAGTCAGCAGAATGTCAGAGGAGAGTGTTTTCCCCCTCATTGATCTGCTTCATGTTGCCAAACACAGAAGCTCAGGACTCTCCTGGACGGTGCCACCAGCTACAGGTTCATGTTCTGACCTCCAGTTTCCATTAATGCATCAGTCATGTCTTTCTGTCTACATCCCACAGTCCTCATGTTTCTCCTCGTGAATGTACCAGAAGCTGCATCTAGTCGTGTAAATAGTAACGAGACACAATAACCCTTATTGTTACCAAGTGAATGAAGCTGTTCCAGCCTGTAAGAGAGCGTGTTTACTGTTTGTGTGTGTTTTTTTTAATAACTTCCTCTTGTACTTAACACGCTGAATCTGTTGTGATGACCTTTTTATTCCTCAACACCTAATGTTTGATGTATAACATGCACTGTATCTGCCAGAGACCAGCCTTATCTGCTCACACAGGACATTTTGTAAATTGTTTTAATTGTTGTCTCTGGTGTTTTATTTTGTGTTTGTTTGTTTTGTTTTTTAAACCATTTGTTTTTAAGGTTAATGATTCACTTTTTTATTATTGTTGTTTGTATGTCAAGAAATGAAAATATATTTGCACACACTTTTAGTGAAACCTGAGTGAGTGTTGTCTTTGGTCTGCAGGACAGGGAGCAGAGAGGATGCGAGAACAAAGCTCGCTGCTTCAGCTGCTAGCAGTGTGGTCAGGGAGGAAGTGTTTGTATTTGCATTTCATTAACAGAGACAGTGCACTTCATGTGCCAGAGTTAGACAAAACAGCTATCTTTCATCTGTTGTCCCTGGATAGAGTCAAAACAGAATATAAGAAGAACTGATTAAGATCATTACAAGAATACAGAACACAGTGTAGCTCACTGGGTTGAGCAGACGCCCCATGTACGGAGGCTGTGGTACTTGCTGCAGTGGCCCCGGTTTGATACCCCCACCGGCCCTTCACTGCATGTCATTCCTCTCTCTCCCCATTCTCTGTCTCTCTCCAACTGTCCATCATTAAAGGCATAAAAGACCAATAAGTAAATAAAATAGAATACAAAAGAATAAGAATGCTACTTTAATACTTATTATTTAAAACACGCATGCAACACAGAAGCACATACATGCAAAGTATAACATGAGGTGTAGCGATGTTCGTGAAATATAGATATATAGAGACAACACAGACAACGCCTTTGTGAAGCATTAAGTGATGCAAAGCAGAAGCACAGCATCTAAAGAGTCTGACACAATAAAAGCAGAATCACAGTAAGACATGCAGCAGCTACATGGGAGCAGGTACATACAGACTGCTGTGAGGCCAGGTAAGGACAGATCTGAGTACTAATGAACCATTTCTTTAAACAAGGTCCCCCCCCCCCCACTGAGCCTCATGTGAACCGACATTCAATTGTGGAGGAGGAGGAGGTCGGTCCAGATCTTTAATCACAAGTTTACATCACAAGGACACAGAAAACAACCACACACATCACACGTACCTCTGATATTCAGCAGGTGATACGTGTGTACTTGTGTTGAACCGTTTGTTTACCCTGCTGGACTCTCCATCACCAGCAGTGTGTACTGCTGAGCATTTGTTGTTGCCGAGTCACCTCAGGTGATGCTCGCGTGCTGACCCACCTCCTGACTTAATCCTCCACCTGGCACCATAACCTTAATGCCTGCACTGTTTATGTAGCTGCAGATCTGTAAGCCACTTTATATTGTAGGACAATCCGTCCACAAAGACTCTCTGCACACACTCACACTTTCACCCTCAGGCAGCATTAATGGGATTACACACACACAGGTTCACCCAGTACTGAGGCTGAAACTGAGCCAGCGGAATATCAGCTTTTACCTTCACAGAATGGCCAGCACCATTTAAAGACCTGCATCACCATGGGTGTCCTCATCTAACGCACACACACACACTCACACACACACACACACTTTGGGCTGAAGAACCCACACAGACATGGGTAGAACATGCAAACTCCACCCAGAAAGGCCCCTGGCTTGGGAATCAAACCCTTTTTTTCTCAAGGCAACTGTGCTAACCACCATACCACCATACTGCCCCCTGCTGACCCATTTTGCCTCTCTCAAGTGCAAAACACATAAAATAGGTACATTAGTAATGCTGGCAGATGATTGGCTGATTGGATATTTGTCAAGTAAACAGGTGCAGGTTTGGATTTCTTCCTTTTTTTAAGTTTATTAAATATGTTGTCTTTGTAGTTAAGACTTTAACAGATCAGTGTGTGTGTGTTCACACTCCTCAGGATACTGGACAAACAGGTGCATTATTTAGTGTGTGTGTGTGTGTGTGTGTGTGTGTGTTGTTGATAGACTGGCAGTCTGTACAGGGTAAATGCTGCCTGCGCCCTACAGTGCGGTAGGGCAATATCAGACAAAGATAACCCAAGTACTTGGGTTATCTTGGTACAGCACTTTTTCATGGTGCTGTGTGTCAGCTGGGATTGGCTCCCTACACAGATGAGTGGTGTATAAGTGATGGATGGAAAATGGCTCCACAGCACTGCCCAGATAATTTCCTCAAGCCCCTTCATGTCCCAGGGTTTCACCAACATACCACAAACATGCAGTTACCCTTGAGTGACAATCATCATTTGAGTCACCTGTTCATGTTCTGGTAGATATAAAGTTAGTCAGAGTCAAGTGTTCTCCTGGTGTCCGAAGGTTGAGAGCCCCTCAACACTACACCCAGCTGTAATTTATCACAGAGATTTTATACAAAATGCAAAACTGAGTTTTACTAGAAACAAATGTCAAATACATGAGTCTGAGAGCCTTCAAGTAAAAATCATCAACAGTTAATGAGTGACAGTAGCTCAGAGGGTCAACCCACTCCAGCCTCAGAAAACACACACAGTTCCTCTGAGCTGGAGCTTTGTTTGTGTTCTGTGTTGATCCCATTTCATGCATTTTTTGTCAGGCACCAGCTTTTAGATTTGGTGGATGTGCATGCATTCTCTGCTGTTTTTCATTGATCCCATTGTTACACTGTGACTGCTCTGTGTGGTGGAGGCAGACCACCATGAGGTGGCCATTGCGATTTTGGTTTATTTCAACATTGTGGCCACATGTTGAGTTCTGTAACTTCAGAGTCTGCCTGGGCTTCTCCCCTTCTGTGTCCTGTGGGAACCCTGCAGTCTGTGCATCTTGCAGTTTACTTCTCTATTTGGTTGTGTCCTGCGTATATGCAGTGTGTTGTGTTCGTTTGCTTGTGTTTTCTAAAGCTGCACAGTTTTGGGCTCTCTGGGCCTGACACAACTGTAAACAGAGGCGTGAGTGAGTTTTGTTCAGCTTGAGGATGGCAAAGTGTGCTGAGGTCGTGCAGGAGCTCAGTGGTGTGAGGTGAGGCCCGGGGTGACTCAGAGTGGCACTGACCCAGATCTGAAGCGGGTGAGTGGGTCAGATGTGTGAGCAGAAGGATTTCACTTTGGATCCAGACTTACTCCTTTATCTCAGGATATTTTTACTCAGATTATCTCACCGCACTCGAGGATCCTGTCACATCTTTGTGGACAGACTGAACAGAAAGTCTCTGAGCAGCACATGAGAGCAGAAATAGTCCCCAGTCACTTCCACTATAATTCAACACTGCATTTTGCATTATGTTTGTTCTTGCTTTTGGATTCTGTGTTTGTCAGCAGGGACAGTTGAATGGATGAATCTTTCATGTTCCCCAGATCTCATCCAGGTCCAACAGCAGAACAGATGTTCTCAACATCTGTAAAATCAATATTAGATGCAATAAAAACCACAGTAAGACCACTAGAGACTCACAGTGACTGCCACTGTTCTCACATCAGACACAACAATCAAATGTCTGAGGTGACCGCAAATAACTTCATTGAGGTTAACAGATCAATAAAGTGAGTGAGACAGGGCCAGGGAGACAGACAGTGAGCAGACAGACAGCTGGACCCAGTTATGCAGCTCTTACCTGCAGATGTAGGTGAGACTGATCTGAACTGCCTGTACGTCTGAGGTGAGATTAGGGCACAGTGTGCATGTGTGTGTGTTTGCTTCATCTTGGTGTGTCAGAAAGTGCTGTTTCAGCACCCCACCCCACTCACACACATTCCAGCAGCAGGTGTGTGTTAATCCTAAAGTCTGTGTGTGTGTGTGTGTGTGTGTGTGTGTGTGTGTGTGCGTCTCTGAAGAGGACATAGAGACACACCACAGCAGTTAAATGACTGGACACTGTTTAAATTTGGACTTAAACAGTGAGTGGAGCTGTCAGTATCCTGCAGTGACACAAATATGAACTTAACATACAGCAGTCATGCTAACAGGTTACACTGATCCCACTGTATTCAGGTTGTTCATCTGTCCCAATACAGTACACAACATGAGGGAACTCAGATTCAACACTAACTGGTTTTTTCAGTCCAGTGATGAACTAATTAGATTTTGGTGGGTCAAAGGTCAAAGTGTGACCTTATAGCCATTAATCAAGACTTGAGGTAACAATCCCGAAGACTTCACACAGATGGTTCATGTTGTATGACCCTGGTTAAGTATGGATGTAACATGTAACCACTGTGATTCATTCTTTATGTTTTATGTTCTCACACACAATTACTCGACAAGATGTGCTGCTGGAGGTTGTTTTCCTTTACCTGAACATAAAACTACATCAGTTCAACACACAGTGATATACAGAGCAGTGAAGCAATGAAATTTAATACCCGACTGTACTTTACTTTCAAATGATATAAATACCACTAAATTAACATTATTTAAAAAGAATCTTTATCAATTAACATATATTCCTTAATATATAAGAGGTATATGGCTTATGTTCTATGTGTTTGACATTTTAATATGGATCTTTATTTATATGATGACAATAGACTCAGAGTTTTCTTGTCTTGTCAGTTTCAAGTATCAAGTATATCTTGTCAGTTATTGTAACTTATCTAAAACATGCATGCACTGTTTCATGTCAGTGTTTGTGTAAATGTAAATGTGTATTCTTTTATTGTCACCATGTAATCTGTTTGGACCCCAGGGAGCTGATGCAGTGCAGAAGCTGATGGGGATCTTCATAAACAAACAAACTTTTAACACATGAGTTATTCATCATAAAAAACAAGTGAAGAGGCTTTAAGGATAAAGTAATCATGATGATTTAAAGGGGAACTATGTAAGTCTGGTTGCTTTTCATCTGTTCTGCTAACCCTCCTCCTGACCATGTGCATTTGTTTTTAACAAAGCTGGCAAGAAAGCAATCCATGAAGCGCTGGATAACATTATATAACATATACGATTTTACAGTGTGTATATTTGTGTAGTATTATCTGTCATAAACAAGAGATTACGGGTTACGGAGTGCGTTTGTGTCATGGTGCTGCTGAGACGAGAGCTGTGACACCGGGTCGGAGGTGCTGATCTTACAGGGCTAGTTTTCAGCCAAGAGACCCTAGGTGTGGAAGGCAGAGAGCCTCCATTCTCCATGTAACAAGTTACAAGTCATTTATTTAACCATCACAGTTACTCTGAAGCTGTTTAATTAAGGTAAAGGTAAAAAATCCTGCTTTCCTCTTTAGTACCTCTTTAAGTGTATGGTGATGAGATCAGGCTCAACTTCTGTGTTCGCTCTGTGGTTTAACTACTAACACCAGATACAAACACTGACACACCTGCTGCGATGACTGTTGCTAAGCTGTGATTGGCCACTCGCTAGCCGGAGGAGGGGTTTATTGGACATTCAACAGAGCTTTTTTTTCATTTGAACCAACTAACTGTTTCAGGTTCTACAGGAGCTGATGCTGTGATGTCATCACACATCTGCACACACACATCTGCACACACACACACACAAACTAAACACTTTCATTTAGTGTGTTTTCTGTATTAACCTCATGTTTCTTCTGCTCTGTGGCTGGTGTGTACTTGAAGGTCCAGAAGAGAAGAGAGCTGCCCAGCTCAGCTCCAGGCTGCCGTGGCCTACATCTGTCACTGTCCAAATCAATAGGGATGATAAAAGGAGAGGGAGTCAATCCTCTGTTTAGACCAGTGATGCTGCATGATGATTGGCTTATCCTGCAGGCCCAGCCCCTCCCCTCCTCTGTGATGACATGATGAGCAGATAAATAACAGCACAGGCGTCTGTGAGCTCAGATATCTGTTTAGATCTACACACCCACCATCACCACCACCAACTTCTTGTCTTCTCTCTGCATGAAGTCACGGGAGCTTTTCAATCTGTTTCTCACTTTTCATTGGACCTTAAAGCACCCCTGTTTTACTGACTGAAAGGCTGTGAATGCAGCACTGAGGACTGCTCAGGACTCCTGGGTTTTCAGGTGGGATCTGTCAGATTCTGGAGGAGCTGCTGCTGCAGACCTGGTCTGTCTCTAAGGCTGTTGAAGCTGATCTGGGATCAGGTTCAGGATGGAGATGAAGGACTTCAATGTGACCGATGACTACCCCTTCCTCAGCCCACAGCGGTGAGAAACTCACTCTTCATTTACTTTTGTCTTTATTTTGATTTTCAGCCCATAGTGGGAGAATGAAACACACACACATGAAGGCAGAGGTGTTAACACACAACACAAACAGAATATCACATCACTTTGTTCATCATTAGGAAATTGATTGGCTACAGTGCTATGGAACTAAAAAAAAAATCATGTCTTAACTTAATATATAATAGTTGGATAAATAAAAGTCTGCCTCAGTCACTGACAGTGATTTAAGTTGTTAACACGGGACATTCAATTCTTAGTGGCTCTGACCTCATACACATGTTAATTCATCCACTTCAGGCTGCTGATCCAGGTCCAGGTTGAGTTTAAAGATCCTCTTAGACATGACTGAAATTCAATTCAATCAATCTTTATTATCCCTGAAGGTCAATTTTTTCTGTGTAGCAAGTGGTCAACACAAGTCAAGCACACATACAGACCACACAGCAACATGCACAACACATCACAATGATAAAATATGACAAATAAATAAATACTTATACAGCAGGATACATAGGTAGAGATAAAAAAAAAAAAAAAAAAGTTCAGGGATGTGCTAACACAAAGGCCATCAAGGTAGCCTGATGCACTATAAATAATAGAATTCCAGGCCTCATCATGCTCATGTTTTCACACAGAACACAGTTTGTAAATGACATCATCTGAAAAAGTCTGACATTTAACTCTGTGAACCTCCACAAACCAGCAGGCTCTTAAAATGAAGCACTTGTAAATAACACAGGGAACAGCATTCAGCACTGATGTAGAGACTTGTCACAGTGTGAAGAATCTGAGCAAAGAGGTGAGACAGGCTGGACTGAGCCTCCATCATAGAAACACTATGCATATGAATCCCAGACATTTTTATATGAATATCCATGTGTACATACATAAGCAGCTACCCTCTGTGTAGTGACAGCAACAACAAGAAGCCAAACACATCTGTGTAAATGAACGCTGTGAACCATGTTAAAAAACCACATCCATCTGCTTCCTGTCAGTGACATGGTGAGACATGTTCACATGTTTTGTGGTTTGCCTTTTTAAATCAGGCTGTTAATTCATTTCCTCTGTCACCTCTGCAGCTTGGTCAATTTCAATTGTTCAATCTCTTCTTCTTTCTCCTCAGCCTCTTGGACTCCTCACCCTTGTCCTCCTCTTCCTCCCCCGCTGATGAGGCTCAGTCTCCAGCCTCCTTCCTCCACTCCTCTCCTCTCAGTCCCTCCTTCCCTCTGGATGCTACGCTTGCTCTCAGCCCTTCACACCAGAACTTCCTGCTCCCCAGCCCGGCCTCCTCTTCCTCCTCCAATAGCTTCCTCTGTGGAGTGCCGGAACCTGACTCCCCATCAGGATCTAGTTCCAGCAGCGGAAGTGTCGGTGGCAGCACTGTGGTGACGGAGGCCTCACTGCGGTTTTCGGTGTCACACAGAGACTCGTTTTCAGTGCAGGTGAAGAGTGTCTCTGACATCACGTCCTTTGCATCACATTCCATCAGATGTGTCAGGCTTGGTCCCCAGGCTGAACTAACAGGAAGTAGAAGAAACCAATTTTTTTCTTAGTCCGACCGATAGTCTTCAATCATTGGAACATCTTAACTGAGGAATCTCAGATGACGGATGTTTTTGGATTTCATAAACTCATTTTAGTAGTGTTGTGGTACTTGAACACAATTTCAAGGTCTTGGTCTTCACCAAGGTCAAGGTCTTGGTTATGTCTTGGAATCGACGACATTTTTACTTGGTCTTGCCTTGGTCTTGGTTTAGGTGGTACATTTTAGTGTCAGCTGATGTTTGTCATATAGCAGAGTGAAGAGGACATGCAGAGCCTGGAGGCTGTGGCTGTGAACCACAGTGACATATATCAGGTTCAGCTCTCAGCAGACACCTTAATGTGTTCTCTCTCTGCAGGTGGACTCCATCCTGAGGGGAGATTACCTGACACCCATGGGTGCTGTGGGGCCCAAAAGGCTGTGTCTAGTGTGTGGAGACTTTGCATCTGGTTTTCACTACGGTGTGGCATCCTGCGAGGCCTGCAAGGCTTTCTTCAAGAGGACCATTCAAGGTGGGGATGACTCTGGGTGTGATGGTTAATAAGTGGGTGAATGAGCAGAGCTGATCAACACAGCGGCTCTCACTGCATTGATCAGTGTGTGAAACTGTCAGGCTAAACATCAGCTGCTATTTTCTCACCTCAGCTGGAGATTACAAGCTTCCCTGATGGAGCGATTGATTGACTAAGTGTGTCTGATCGGTTCAATCATCTGCACATGTTGAGTCTGTTTTACGGAACCAGTGAGACGTCAGTTCAACAAGCATCTCAAACCCTCACTGTGAACACAGGGAGAGTCAATCACTGAATACTTAATGCTGAAAGTAAAAACAAAAAACTAAAATTATATTTATTTATTTTTTAACTTTAATTTAATGCACATTCATTCAATACTGTGGAACAAAATCTGACACAAAGTGACACGTGGAACATGATCCGCATTCTCACCTTTAGTTCTTGTTATGTTACTTTATTATTGTATTCATTAGGATGTTAACTCCCAGCTCCACTTCTGGACCACTAAACCCAGAATTGACTCAGTTGAGAACCAGCTCCCAGCCTCTCCACTGCTCATCAATATCCTGTTAACAGGATGATGCAGTTTCAGCCCCAATGAACACTTGTAGTGGTGGGAGGAGGGAGGTGGAGTGGCGTGGAGTATTGTGTGGGGGCTGGTCTTTACTGGACAGACTATTTTATAGATTTCTGTGAGAATAGACAGGATGACAACACAGAGTCAAACTGAGATGACATGTTCTGATGATAATATATAAAATGAAATGCATTCAATTTATAATTCTTATCTTTTATATATAAGTTGTGCTGAAGTGTGTGGTAGGTGTCATCTGATTATTGTTGTTTTTAATTCATCCAAATGAAATTGTTTGCGGTCACTTAGGCAACATTGAGTACAGCTGTCCGGTGATGAACGAGTGTGAGATCACCAAGCGGAGGAGGAAAGCTTGCCAGGCCTGTCGCTTCCAGAAGTGTCTCCAGGCGGGCATGATGAGGGAGGGTACGTCACATCACTCACAGAGACCACTAATGTCCACAAAGAAAGAACTGAAAAGAGACATTATTAAAAGAGACATAGAATTCAAATCAACCACAGACATGAAATGGCCACAGAGGAAGCTGACTCTAAAATTGCCTCTCTGTGGTTCAGGTGTTCGTATGGACCGAGTCAGAGGAGGACGGCAGAAGTACAAGAGACGGGTGGAGACCGGGCTGAGTTTATACACCAAAGGCCCGTACAGTCACCCTGTCAGCAGCCGTGAGTTCACGTCATGCTTCATCAACGTTTTTGTTTCATTCAAACCTGGTGTGAGTCCAGAGAGTTCAACTAATTATGGCCTGTCTTTCAGGAAACAAGGTGATTTCCCATCTGCTGCTGACAGAACCCGCCCCCCTGGCTGCCAATCAGGATGATTCGACCAGTGACAGCAGCCTGCGGACCCTGCTAACCCTCTGTGACCTCCTGAACCGGGAGCTGCTGGTTCTGATCGGATGGGCCAAACTGATCCCAGGTACCCACTGCACTACAGTCATCAGTACAAGACCAGATATTTAATTTGAGACAGATATGAACGTCCCCGACAGAAGTGGACAGATAGTTTTCGTTGCTGTTAGCATATCAGTTTTATAGCGGACATGGTGACGTGATGTGTTCAGGTGACAAAGAAGTCCCCTGGATACAGAGTTGTGTATCTAGAATGCATACAACACCACAAAGTAACACACACATCCTGCATGTAGCAGCAAGCTATGCCATGAAGCAGTCATGAGGTAGACATCTGAGTGACAGCTGCTCTACCCCCCCACACCCCCACCAGGTTTCTCTGGGCTCTCATTGGTTGATCAGATGTCGCTGCTGCAGAGCGGTTGGATGGAGGCACTGCTGGTAGGCGTGGCCTGGCGCTCACAGGGTGGGGGCGGGGAGGAGCTCGTGTTTGCCGGGAACCTGCGGTTGGATGAGGGTCAGTGTCAAGCCGCGGGATTGGCTGACCTGTATGAAGCACTGCGTCACCTGACGGCTAAATACCAGGCGATGAACCTGAGCCCTGAGGAGGTGGTGACACTGAAGGCCATGGCACTCGCCAACTCTGGTACATGCACACGCACACACAAACTATGACAGATCTATAAAATAAAAAATAAAGAGAGGAGGTGAAGCTACACACAGTAGATACCTGACACTGTGTGATTCACAGGCACTGAATTAACTAAAACATAATACAACATGAGAAAAGACTCTTTGGCCCCCTGATGCCCCCCATGTAGATCTGCCCCTGACGCACTCACACTGTGTTAAAGCAGAAACAGCAGCATGGACACTGGTATTGATTTAAAATTATAAGAGAGGAGAAGTTGGGCTCATTTGGGGAGGGAGAGGCAGGGGTGCGAGTTATATTGATCCCAGAGGAGTGGTTATTGATATTGATCAGTGGCTGGGGGCTGAAGGTTCGCTGTATTGATTAGTTGCAGAAATGTACTTTTTTTCTGTTTTGTTTTGGACGGGGGACTCCTTGTGTTCTCTCTGGTGTTTCTCTTTTAGAGAGCAGTTACCAACAGTTTATTAATAATCACCAGGAACACATCCCCTCTCTGTCTGTGGTTGCAGCTCTCAGCTCATTGGTCTCTACTGCAGGTAGTAGGAGATGTTCACTGTCAGTGGGGGAACATGTACAATGCTAACAATGCTAACAGTGGGTAGACAGCAGCTGATCAATAACATCTGACTGTATTATATTTAAATACCCATGATGAAGCAGTACATGATGGGACACTGGTGAGTTCTTCCAGCTGAAGTCTGGTCAGTCTCCCACTGTCTGAGCCTCAGATCAATAAACTGTATTGATAGACTCAGTTTTGGATCTATAAACTGTTAAGTGTCAGCTAGAGGACACAGACACAGGATGTGTCTGTGTGCTAGTGTAATTCAGTCTGATGTGTGTCTTAGTTTCTCTGCTCAGGCCATTAATGGCCTAAACATCAATAGTTCACACAATAGAAGATGATATTTATGTGTGTGTGTGTGAGTGAGTGAGTGACACAAATACCCACAGGCTGATTTTGACCTATGTTTTTCTCTCCTACTTGACCTTCTCCTGACCCCTGTCTCTTCAGACTGGGTTAATTCAGGTGCAGCTGTAAAGTCCAGTAAAAATGATGTTTGAAATGACGGAGAGTTGAAAGGTGTTTATTTCAAGCATTGTTATTTTTCAGAATAAGGGTTGACATTTTTTAAAAGTGTGTAACAAAACTGAAACCAGTGGTTCTAATTACGAATACGAATATGTGTTACTTTATTAATCCCCAAAGGGAAATTCATTTGTCTGTCAGCTCATCAACCATTTGCAGAAGAATGAAGAAGCCTGATGGCTGAAGGTACAAAGGATCTTCTATATTTCTCCGTCCTGCAGTGAAGAGAGAGGAGCCGTCCATCACCACTCTTTTCTTGGTCCATCAAGGTGTTATGAAGAGGATGATCTGAGTTGTTCAGAGTGGCCTCCACCAGCGTGTATCTCTCCAACACATCCTCAGTGAGTCCATCAGGGAGACATGACTGAGGTCAAGTGACTCAGGATGTTTAGTCTGTATCCTAGCAACGACTTCATGGAGACCTTCACATGGAACTTCAGCAGTAGCCATTGGTGGGATGAACACAAGTATTGTTTTGATTTGAAAAAATGTCTGCTTCCTGAGTCTTCATCTATATCTCCAGCTCCTCATCAGAACCCAACCTCTCGAGTTGATATTTTGCATGATGACTGACGGCAGAGAGGACCTACAGTACATCTCCACTTCCAAGCCTTTAACCTCTGCACCACCAGCACAGCAACCACGAAAGCAGCTCCTCATCCCAGCTGGAACAGGGTGGCATCCTTTAGACTTGCTCCATTTTCAATGACAGAAGCTCCTCTCCTGAAGAATCTCCTCTCCCCACAGAAGTGTCCATCAGTAGTTGACAAAATACGACAAAAACATACAAAAACGCAACAAAAAAAAGCAAAGGTTGAGCAAAAACTCAGAGCTTCCAGACTTTGCTGCTCCCAGTTGAAGCGCATGTTCTGGAATGATTGTTTCTTAACTGTAACACTGAAACATTTTGTTAGACTCTTTGTTTCATCAACAGCTGTTTTACACCTAAAGATATAGTATCTGACAGAAGAAACTCAGTTTGTGAATCAAACCTTAGCAGCAGTAACAGTAATCAGTCAGGAGACAGGTTACTGCACCATTCTTGCCGGCCTTTAATTCATAAGCATTTTTACATTCTGATGTTGATGTGTTACTGTTGCTGTCATACTGAGGACCTGAATAGTAACATCCTATGTGTGTGGTGTGACAGATGCAGACCCGGTGGACTGTGCAGACTCGGTGCAGAGGTTTCAGGACGGGCTCCATGAGGCCTTGCAGGAGTATGAGTCGTCCCGCAGGGAGCAGCACAGGGCGGGCCGGCTGCTGATGACCCTCCCCCTGCTGCGACAGACCGCAGACCGAGCCGTGCAGGTCCTCCTGCGCCTGCACCGCCAATGCCGCGTCCCCCTCCACAAACTGCTGCTGGAGATGCTGGACGCCAAAGCCTGAAGGTCTGTCGCCACTCTGAGGCCAAAATCCAGGACCAGGCCTGCTCAGGTCCATCAACGTGGACCGAGGACTTCTGCCTGTCGCCACTCTGAGGC
The DNA here is from genome assembly GCA_021432705.1 of Caranx ignobilis. Taxonomy (NCBI): domain Eukaryota; kingdom Metazoa; phylum Chordata; class Actinopteri; order Carangiformes; family Carangidae; genus Caranx; species Caranx ignobilis. The sequence goes on from MU269990.1 coordinate 20,755,164, forward strand.
CAAAATCCAGGACCAGGCAGACTGTCAGACTGATGCAGACGCAGCTTAGAACCAGACCTGCAGCTCCACCTCATGTTACGGGTAGATGAAGGACCATGTAGTAAGTTAGTTAGCTGGACTTGCTGACTTACATCACACCACAGTTTACACGTGAACTTGCAGTGAGTGAAGACTCACAGGGATCCGAATGTGTACAGCTGATCAGGGATCAGTGATTCCACTGTCATGATGTAAATGTGACCAGGACAGACTCATGAGCACCTAGAGACGGAAAGCACTTCACATCTGTTTATATCTGGAACCAACGCCCCACATCCTCCACCACCACCACCATCATCATATTCATCATGGACACTTTTACTTAAAATTTGTGATCTATTTTTATAAAGAAAAACAGATATTTTTGTGTGGATTGTGTTGCGTTTATCAAAGACAAAGACGTTTTGTATCTGTAATGATTATCTGTCAGCTGCTGATTAGTTTTACTCAGCGGGCTGAAGATGTGAAGAAGTTTTGCTGTTGACTAGTTTGCAGAGATCAATAAATGCTTTTGGAATAAAACATGTCTTGTCACTCCCAAATGATTCCCACCACCACATCTGAACAAGTCACTTATTTTATTGTTTTATTACAAAGTCTGTTAGAGAAACATGTTTGGTTAGGAACGTGGTTAAAAAGAGTCCCATGACTCTCACAGCGCTCGATACAAACTTCTTTATTTCTGTCCATAGAAGTTCTTCTCTGACTTTGTAGCACGTTTGGGTCTTTGCATGTTTTCTTAAGACACAGTGTGTTGAGCTCTCAGGGCCACCATACTTATCTCAATTCTACAGGCCATAGGACACAAGGTTTGTTTTAGATGTGCAGCTAATACTGATTTAATCAAGTCATCACCTTAAATTTTACTTATTGCTTTTAAGGCTCTGTGGCTCTGAATGTTCATGTCACATACGAAAAACCAGATGGTAGCCACACTGAGTGAAACCCACAGACTGAAGAAACAGTCCAGCACTCTCAGTTGTAGATGGGAAAATCAGCAGGACAGGAGCGAAGACCAGTGTGAACACTACAGAGGGTGGACATTCAGGAGGAGTGGACGATCCAACAGGAAGTACTTTAAAATAAAACAGAAAGACAAAACCTGGGCGCTCCGAACGCTTCATTTAAGCCTCCATGTTTCCTCTCATGATATCTTTGGATGCGTCCTGGAAATAATTAGTCAGACATCAAACTAATTCAGAGTTTCATTATTATGAAAGTATCATGGAAAACCATTATGGACCATAGGACCTACAATTATCTGCTACTACACCATATTTCTCAGGCCTTCCGGGCTGTATCGCGCTATAGTTTATATTCTCATTGTTCAGTATATAATTATTTATTTTATCAACCTCATCTCACAGTGAAGTGAAAAAATTAAAACTACAGTTATGTCTACATGCAGTATGAGGAGTACATGTTCTTGGCAACACTTTCAAATGAACTATTATGTATTAACTTCCAGCTGATCCAAGAGTAAAGGACAGTGAAGTAAAGATGTCAACCGTGTAAAAGATAATGTTTTAAATTATGAAGTAATGGTGTTGTTCTTTTTCTGTGATGAATACATGAGTTGGTATGGAAACACAGAGCTGTAGAATAAAGCGTCAAGACAGGAGAACGTGTCGTCACTGACAGTGAGACATTCAGATTGGGTGAAGAGATGGACCAACTGATGGTCTGTTTTTTTGGTCATCACTGTATGAAATTAATTTACAGTTTACTGAACAAGTTTTCAAACACACACATGTAAAATATAAGTTTCTATAAAAACCTTCTTTGTTAAAATCACAGTGAGAAGAGGAGCAGATAGGAAAGGTTCTGTTGGTTCTCAATCTGTTGGTTATCAAAATGCTACAGAAACAATGTAAACACAGCTCAAGCTGCAGTGACTGACTCCGAGGACGCAGCAGCTCTGTCAGCTCAGTGTTTGCTCTCCACCAGCTCCTAAGGGAAACATCTGGCTCTTTAAGCTGCTAAATGCGCCACAGTGCCTGGTGATCTGTCTCCTGATTGGACACAAATCTGCCATGGAAACCCATAGTTAGTTACGAGACAGTGGATCGTCATTTTCAGGAAGAGAGAGACAACAGCAGCTTCCTGCTGCTGGCTGACAAACCCAGGACCTGTGGTGTCATGTGTGAGTGGCCCTTTATATTCAGTGTTATGAACTGGGAAGGATGATGAACAGTTTCCCACCTAGTATTTGTGGCAGACATGGATCTTGACTGGGTGTTTCCTTCTTCTTCTTGTACCATTCTGTGTACATCAACAAAAGTCTCTGCTGAAATTAGAAAGTTTTTTTTCCTCTATCTCAGCCTTTATTCTGTCACCAAGTCTGTTAAAGCTTAAATGTATTTTAATGATTCTATGAAGATTTCATTTTCAATATGTATCTATTGATCTATGTTGTTTTTCCACTTGTTATCTCAGGTGTTCAAAACCAAAGCTGGTTTTGAACACTGTTTTATGAATGACTGTGAATGCTGATGGTGAATTTGCCACAGTTACTATAAACTGTACACGTCTGGGATGGGGTTGAGCAAACGGCTACTAGGGTCTGAAGTATGAATAAGCCCTTTGAGTTAATTGGTTGATTAATAATGTAAAAAAAGTATTGATCAGTGCAGCTTCAGTAGAGCAGTTTAGACTCTTTGAACCAGTCTCTGGTGGTTCTGATCCATTTCTGACAAAGTCTTGATGCTGGAAACAGCCATCCCACATGTGGTAACCATGGCAGCAGGAGACCCCTTGTTTCAGCTTTAGGTCTCAACATGTGGGACAGAAATCCCAACCTGGTCAAAACCACGTCCCAGCTCTGAGGACCGACTCCATCTGAATCATTTCAGTTTCTCAGTCTTCCTCTGATTCGCTCCCAGCATCTAAACCTCAGTCATACTGGCCAATCAGAAGCTGGTCTCATTCATGTGTGGCTTGGGGCTGGTGGGGGGGGCAGTGCCAGGGCTATCTGGACTCCTGGTTCTCTCGGGTGATGTTGGGACATCGGCAGATGCTGCAGCACTGTGGTGAGGTGAAACTGGGGTCTGAGAACGGGTTGGGCTTACTGATGAGGGGGAGGGGCTTGTTGGGGAAGAAGGTGTGGCTCTGCGTTGTGACGAGGATGAGCATAACGGAGATGATGAGAGTGATGAAGGTGTACCAGGTGAATGCCGAGCACTGGGTGACACAGAGAAGGTGGTGGGGGTCCTGTGGCTAAACCTGGCCTCTAATTCGCTGCACACAGCTAAGCTCCGCCTGATGCCTTCAGACCCTGCCAGGACCCCGAGCCCAGGCCCCCCAGCTGCCTCTGAACCCTTAGCGAGCTCCTGGCAGCGCTCCACGAAGCTCCCCCTGCGGACAGACCCACACTCCCTGTCCCGGTCCAGTTGTCGCTGGGGGCGGGGGCTGGAGGTGGAGCTGTGGGTGTAGGCAGGGCCGGGAATGGCGAAAGTCTGCGGTCCAGCCCCAAGTCCGGCCGAGAGGTTGGGTTCTCGGGGGGCAGGTTTGGTGAGGGGTACTGGGGGCGGAGCCTGCCGTGGGAGGCTACCGCACAGTGAAGCTGAGCCACAAGCTCCGGCTACTCCTCGTCCTCCTGCGGAGTGAAGACGCTCCGTCCTGCAGCTGTCACTGAGCTGAGAGTGAAGACTGGTGGACAGGAAGTCAACAACAGCAACATCAGCACCAAACATGAACTCAGCGTCAGAAACAAACTGTACACACACCATCACCATCATCGTCATCATCATTTCCACTGACTCACACTGTGAGTCAAGCTAGACTCAACAGAACCAACAGAATTATACTGTGTGTGTGTGTGTGTGTGTGTACGTACCTGCAGGTAGAGGCTCTAGGTGTACTGTCAGGTGTTCTGGTCAGAGCCAGGTCGCACTGGTCTAATAGCTCCAGCAGCTCCTCCTCTGTTGGTCCACCCAGTGCTGTGAGACAACCAATCAGTGGCCACATCACACACACAGCTCAACAGAGACACATACACATACATGCAGATGATACAATGTATTTCCTCGATTGTCGTCCACTGCAGAGTTCATGTTTGGGTTACAGTTACACCTGTGGTCTGTGGTGACATCTGTGAACAATAAAGTTGTGTCAGTGTGGGTGGAGCAGTCTGACCTCTGATGTCAACCTTGCCGGCGATCTCCATGGCAGTGGTCAGGTCCCACATCTGGATGCTGCCGTTGCTGTGGCCACTGAACAAGTAGCGGCGGGGCCGTGAGCCGATGCGACTCGAGCCTTCGCACTCGTGGACCATGAAGGCGGTGATGGAGGTGCCATCCACCGAGCGCACCTCACACACCCTGACACACACACACAGACAGTTAGAGCAGTGTGTAATATCCACATGTGGCTCATTCACAGGGCTTTCTACTGTTCCTCCATCTTTTCTCTCTCATCATGCCACTCACCTCTTCCCATTGGACGACAGTCTGACATACAGTTTGTCAGTGTCCGGTACGACTCTCTGAATGAAGACCTGCTGGTCATCTCTCTCTCCGTACGGTCCTGAAACCAGACACACTGTCATCGTCTGATCCCTGAGGAAAAACCCCAAGTCCCAAACACACTCATTTCAGTGGGACCATAGCTGGACAAAAGCTGCATTAGAGTGACTGAGAATATTGGGGGAAGATTCATTAAGAAGGATCAGTTCATCACAACATATTGATCTAGTGCTTTACTCCAGTAAGATACTACGGTATTTTATGGTTTTAATGACTGTACTGAAAATAGAAACTATAAAAGTATCAGCTGGGACTTTGTTCACAACTTGGGATGCCACTATGAAGTTTAAACAACCTCTGACCTTTAACCTCTGTGATAGTGTGAGAGTATGTTACCTATTTCCGTCCCAGCGCTGCAGCCTCCGTGTCCGTCAACATCATCCAGGCTGAGGATCTTGAAGGAGGTGAGCGGCGTGGACCCTGGCTGGGTGGAGATCATCCCTCTGAACCGGGTCACTGTCCAGGTCCGGACGTGGTTGTTGTCTGCACAAACTGAGAGACGAAGAGATGAGTGAGTGTCAGGGTGGAGGAGAAACACCGACAATGACAACAAATCTCTGAACGCCGCCGTCTCTCAGACTGGAACCTGAGATGAGGTGTTTCTCTGACAGCATGATCTTGGTGACGGGGCTGCGGTGGACGGAGAAGGTCTGGAAGAGCTGAGGCCCGAGCCGACCGTCTCTGGATGCTGAACAATGACCCGAACCGTCCCAGAGCTGGTCCCATACGCAATTTCGATCCAGTTCCCACTGTCGCCTGATTAGATGGAATCAGCCATGAGTGTGAGAGATGGTCACCAAATACATCCAATAAAACAATCCCTCATTAGATTTATTGTTTCAGAGTAACAGAGAGTATTGTATTCTGCTGTTTATACTATTTGATACCAGCACCAGAACAGACTGACAATTTATAATCAGCCAGGATGTTGTGACACTTCCTTTTCCTTTATCAAAAAATAGCAGCTCCAGTGACTTGGATGTTGTGGTACTGCAGATTCAGCTGTGAACATTAGTGTGAAAAAAGCATCAGAGAATGTTGATGACCAGCGCCATACTAGTTTTGGGGGTGAGGTAGACACTGAGGGCAGTGATGGCGTCCTCAGTGGGGTCTCTGTACAGCTCCGTCACGAGCAGGTCATTGTCCTTCATCCTCAGAGGAAACTTCTGAACATCTGACAAACAAGAGACAAACAGGAACATCACAGCAGTGTTTCAAACTAATCTTTATTCATAACAATTCATCCTACAGGATCCACTTGATTTTCAAGGCTGCGCAGCTCCAGCCTAAATCCGACTTCTTTTTTTTTTTGTGTAGCTTAATTTAGGATTTTATGTAGGATAGGCAAATATAAGCATTATGCTTCAGTCTAAACCTTTTCAGTCATTACCATCATATATTAATTTGCATTTTTGTTAAGTAGAATATATATATAGAATATATTTTTGTTATTATTGTAAAATCAGTGTATATGTCTATGTCTGTGTGATGATAATTACTAGTACTAAACTAATCCACCCACTGTCCACACATTTCACACAAGACATTACGCAAGTTTATCAAATGATATGACATAAAGATTGATGGTCTGGGCCCATGAACATCTGAACAATTTAGTGCCAATCCATCCAGTGAATGTTGACACATTTCACTGGATAAGTCAAAGGTCTGACCTGCTGATGGAAAAGTCAGGATCACCAGTCACTGAGGATCATCCTCTGAATTTCAGGTTGTTGAGATATTGTAGTTTGAACTAAAGTGGTCAACTGACCATCTGATAGAAGCACCTGTGGTTCCTGGCTTCTTACCTATGTAGTAGATGGATCCGTTGTTGCAGCCCAGGATGAGGAAGGAGCCGGCAGTGTCGTAGCTGCTGATTGGAACCACGTCCTGGTTCTGCACAGAGGCAACAGAGGACATGACAATGAGACACTCATCACTCAACTGACAGCTCAACCCACATATTTAGTTTGGAAATCCTCAAAAACGCAACTGCAGTGTATCGTTCAGTGTCAGTGAGAGAGAATCCTGAACTGAGCTGATCAGACTCAACATAGGGCCTGGCGACCAATCGATTAATTCGATTAACTGTGTTTTTTTTCTTGCCGATCTTGCAAAACACACACATGCTGCTACAGCTGTGCAGCCATATTTACTGTGCTGTCTGCTGATCAGCACTCAGATGGAGGTTAGATATTCACATGTTGAGCTGTTTTTATACAGCCAAACACCAGGCTGAAGAGAGAGGAACAGCAGAGGCTCCTCTGACAGCTCATCTGTGGATTTGCAGGTGAACCCGTTGGAGAGCACAGCGCCATCCTTTTATTTGTTTCTTTTTGTTTTCGTGGTGCCATCCTTACAGGGTGAAGCACATGCAGTTGTCGGGGAGGTTTGTTGTCTGACCTTCTTTCATGTGGACAACTCTTACAAAGTTTGCAAATCGGCTGCGTGATGCACTGTGTCACTGTCAGTGTGAAAATAGAGGAAGCTCACTGAACAGTCACATTCTTACTGTTGTTTACATCAGCAGCCTGCCATCTCAATGTTAAGTAGGGGAGAAAAAAATTGATTCAAATTATCAATCAGATTTGTTGTTTTTTAGGCCTTATCACCCAGCCCTAACTCAACAAGGTCGTTTCAAGAGAGTGAGTCCCCGGCTCCCGCCCACCTGCCAGTGTTTGGTGACAGCATTCCACACTCCGACCTTCCCTGTGTGGCTGGTGGCGATCAGCTGGTTACCAACGAAGAAGAGGGCCTCCACCGGCACGTTTAGACTGAAGACACCTGCAGGAGAGACGTACAGGTTGTTCCTGTGCCATTTGTCTCTTTCAAGAAGATCCAGGGTTCAAATTACACATTTACACCAGTTAGACGTATTGCACAAATGTTCACGCTCCAAAATGGCCACATTGTCATCTCTGAGATACAGCACTGAATAATAATACTGACATCACCGTGCCATCAACCAAATGCTCAGCTTTCATGACTACATTAGAACACAGAGCTCAGCGCTCATGAGTCAGACCACACAACAGAACATCATGATGTCACAGTGAAATTGTCCTTTGACCTCTTGACCTTTATAAAATGTCTTACCAATCTCATTCCCATTGCCGTCTGGACAGATGGCCCAAAGGATGATCTCTGTCACAGAGGCAACAGCCACCATCTTGTCATTGTCTCCCAGTGACCCGCCCATCACCTTGGCATTGAGCGCGACCCTGTCAATTACCCAGTCCAGACGAGGGGAGGTGAAGACCTGCTGCCACCCAGTTGACTCCTTCACCCTGGCAGAGAGAGAACACAGAGACGCAGAGGTTAAATAAAAGGTGAACTCAGGGCTCATCCAGATGCTTTTCCACCTTCTCAGATAAAACATATTGATCCACTGGAGTCTGAATGAATGTGTTGTAAAGTTTACAACAGCACAATGGTTCCAAACTGAACTTTTACCTCACATCATCCCATCACATCCTGAAGAGACACAGTTCAAACTCCAGGTGTGTTTGGTGCCAAAAGCTCTTTTACTCTGAACACAGTAAGAGGTCAGTGGAAATGTAATGTCAGATGAACCAGTCAGAAAAGCTCTAACCATCACTGGTTGTCAATAATAAACAATAAATGTCAATATTATCATATAGTATTGATTAACTGTAGTTGAAGCTGTTTGATTTTATATAACTATTAAAAACAAAATAGCTCCATAATTCTCGGCCTGCAACTGTTTCTAAATTCATTGAAGTGGTAGAAAAATAATGAATCATGCTGCTGCTGCTGCAGCCTGAGCGGAGTCACACTGAATTGTTTACGAAGCCGGTGCTGCTGCTGCTTCGTTGGTAACTGCTTGCCGCTACCGCTGTCGTTGCTGATACCACTGCCATTGCCGGTACCGGTTGCCATTGCCAGTACCAAGCAAAGAGGGTTTTTGTGTGTCGCCAGAGCTCTGGAGGGGAGGCTAGTTGGCCATGCGGCCCAGCACAGGGTGTTTGCGTGTGTGTAAGAGGAGCAGGAAGACTGGGCTTGAGCTCGGTCTCTGGAGTTTAGCGGAGCCGTGGTGTACCAGGACTGTGGTGGCTCTGTGTTCCCACCCGCACAGGAAAGTTACAGTAGAGTACAGTTTCAGCAGACGTGACCCCGCTCAGCCTGCAGCAGCAGCACGATTCATCCTATTAACCATTTTTCTACCACTTAAATGAGTTTAGAAACATTATTTTAAGGTTTGAAAACTACATAGTGTTGCCTTCAGACCCTGTCAGTCAAAATGACAGACAATGAAACAGTCTAGTGCAGGCAACCAAGAGCACACAGCTTGACCAATCAACTCTCTAAAGACTGAGATCAACTGATCAAATGAGTCAAGCCTACTGTGGTCCTGCTTGGCTGGAACAAAAACCTGCAGCCACACCAGCCCTTCGTGGAATATTTGGAGATGCCTGGTCTAGTGCAACCTCTGCTGTGAACACATCCTGCCACACAGATTCAAAACAGGACCAGTCCAACTGTAATAAAGACATTTACCTGTAGCAGACCACAAACTGTGTGTAGGCCACAGCGATCCAGTTGTGATGACCACAGATGATCCGAACCATGCCCGAATCTGATGACTGACCTACACACACACACAGAACACCATCACAACCTCAAAATCACTTCAAATATGTTGATAGAATCATTAGACTTCATTTTAAATCATAGTCAATGTTTATGTGTGTGTATGCACACCTGCAGATGGCCTCTCTTCAATGATGGCCCTGCCCAGTATCCCAGAGTTTCCCAGGTTGGGAGGCATGGTGTTGCTACGTCTGACCGGTGCTCTCTCTACAGGCATGACTCTCCCTCCCATGAGCTGTGACCCGGCCACACTGTGACGGTTCCGCCGCTTTGCCGGGTAGACTGGGACCACACACACACACAGAAACAATAAACGGGCTATGAGATACAGTGGTGTGTCCCTCAGTGTTGGCAGGTGTTGAGGGAATCATTAGCCTGTTTTAGAGGAGGCTCAGCCTCACACAGTTATTGAAGCCAGTGTGTGTCTCTGGTGGATCAGGTGTGTGCTGCGGGGGCAGGGTGGTGTACCTGGAGGAGGCAAGTAGCCGTTGAACAGCACGTTTCCACAGGAGGAGCGGTCCAGCTCGTCACACAGCTGCAGCTTACGCACTGTTACAGACACAGTAAACTCACTTCATGTTCCAACAGAACACAACACACACATCCTGGCTCCCTGTGGAGCCTTCACTGGCCTAGAATGATGGTGAGATAGCTAGATATGTTAGATTCTGTCCTTCACTCTCATCACATCTCTCAACGCTCTGCTGTCTCACCCAGCGGTGTGATGCCATAGAACTCGGCCTCGTGCATGAGCATGTGCACGTTGATAGAGCGAGGGTGCAGCTCTTTGGTCCGCAGGAAATTGAGGATAGGAGCAAACAGAGAAGGGTCTCTGTCGATGAAGATCTATGGTAGGAGGAGGGACACACATACATACACACACACAGTTATTATAACACACAGAAAATCCATTACCCACCAGTGTAATCATGATGCCACTACAGGAAAAGAGCACCACTGTACTCACAGCCCCGGTTTCATCCTTCAGAGTCGAGATCCGACCGCTCAACAAACTGCAGACAAAAACAAAACACAAACATCCAGCTGTCGACAGCACCAACACACACAGAGAAGATGTTTAAACTGTCACTGTACTGAATGTTACATCCATCAATCCAAAAGTCATGTTTTTTCAGTGATCTGCTGATTATTCTTTCAATTCACAGAGCCAGTGACGTGACCCTGACACTCCAGCAGCAGTGTTTGTTTATGCCGACTAACCTGGAGAAAAACGAGTCAGGAACCCATGTCAGGGTCTGCCGGGAGGTGCTGAACCTGACACACACACACACACACACACACACACACACACACACACACACAAAATCATTAACTTGTTAACTCTACTAATTTTCTTTTGATGGCAAAATTAAAACTGAGTAGTTTAGGCACCATCTCATAAATAATTGTTTGATTACATGTTTTAAAGAGGTCTCACTTCTATCTGAAATGATTTCCCTGTCATCCTCTGAAGTCAGACCTACTTCCTGGTGGACCAAATATAAAGCATCCATTCCTTCTTATTCGAACTGTTACCAATTGTCTTTCTTCCTGTGTATGTTTACTGATCAGCTTTTGTCAGACTCTTTATCAATTCAGTGAATAGTTAAGAAAAAGTTGTCCTTGACCACAGCTGCTTTCCCTAAACGCAACCAAGATGCTAAATGTTGTGCTGGGATGTTACCATGAGTCGAGCTCCATTGTCCGACACGGTCACCTAACTGCCTGTGTCCTGCTGAACACTCATTAAAACATTCGTCCGTTTGTGTTGACCGTCCCTATCTGAAAATACGACACTTCAGCGTTACAGCGCCCTATAGTCGTTTCCCCCTTGTTCCATCGTCGGACACGAGCCAGCCCGTTACTTTAAACGTAATCCTAATTTTACCGAGTCTACGTTAAATTACTTGCCTATCTGCCATGACTGAATAGATACATAATGTCTATTTCTCTGCTTGGATACTCAGTTAGAAAGTCTATGAAGCGTAGGGCTGGATAACATGGTAATGAACTACAAATGGCTGTACACAACCGTCAGAGTTAAGTTAAAGCCTAAAAGCTAAAGTTGTTAGCTGTTTATTAAAGAGACATCGGAATGTTCAATGCCTTACAGCGAAGTCCCTTTTGAAAGCACATATGACCTGATGGGACCTGTCCGATAACGGACGTCGCTTCGTTAGCCGTGTGGCTAGCCGGGGTTAGCCGACACTCCCCAGACACCCTCCTGTGCCTCACCTCTTCCCTCCGACGTTCAGGTGGATGATGTCCCCGCTCCTCATCGCGTTAGACATCATCGGAGGAATCTGCAGCTTGAAAAGTGTAACAACGTTTTCAAATTTCAATCCATTTTAGGATAAATTCAGTTTCCGTCCTTGTCTTAAAGCCAACTTCCTGTCGGGCAGTGAGACCGAGGTAAAACCCGCGATGGACCACGGAGAAGAACACCGGGAAACCACGGAGCGGAGCCACAGACTGCAACTGGACTATCTGTTCTTTAGCTGTACTTGTCATCAGAGGCGGTCCTGGCTAGTTTTACGCCCTGGGCGAACCATCCCTCGGCGCCCCCCCCCCCCAAAAAAGGCTAACTCCACCAATGTACAGATGGAACAATTATATTGCACAAGTCTTCATCACATAGATGATTTGAATATTTGAGTCTGGGGATCTCATAATCCTTGAAAAATCCCTGAAGAAAGCTAAAAAAAAAAAAAAAGGGTACTCTATGGAGCAAAAAAATAAATAAAATAAAATGAAAAAATAAGATTCCTGCAGTAAACTATTTCGTATTTTGTGCTACATACGAGTTTTGTTTTGCATCAACCTATTACAGTAATAGTGTCTGAACTGTTCCAGTCATGATAACACCTTCCACCCATTAAACAATCGGAGTCAAGACTGACGTGACGTAAACAAACTCACGTGCTGATGTGCAGCACAGACTCGTTTTTGTTTTTTTTTCAATTTTCATTTTTCACATAATCAAATTAATAACATTCAGGTAACATTATATGGATCTACATTAATTTTATGGATGGAATACTATTTATTTGGAAGCAGTTTGTGTTGTGTGTGACGTGGGATCATCAGTCTATCCCTCGCTCACCCCCCTCCCCCTTGCTTTTCCTCTGAGACTCTGATACAACCTCTGCAGTCACAAGATGATCCCCGCCCCCCTCCCCCGTTCTGACACACACAACCTGTAGCCTACATGACTCTCAGCAGCAAGTTGTCGTGAGAATAGGTTTTGTTTTTTTTTTGTTTGTTTTTTTGAGGGTGCTCTTGCGCCCCCATGTAGATTGTACCCTGGGCAGTCGCCCACATTGCCCATAGCAGAAACCGGCCCTGCTTGTCATTGCTGAAAAAATCATTAGATTAGGTAGGTAGGTAGGTAGGTAGGTAGATAGATAGATAGATAGATTCCTCAACACACTCAAGACAGATGAAGCAGATGGACTGTCGTGCCTGCACTGTGGCTAGATCAGGTGACCAGATTTCTGAAATGAAAAGCAGGGACATTTTCAGCGTGGTGGTAGAAAAAAACAAAAACAACAACAACAAAAAACATTGAATATTAAATGTTATTATGAAAATGTTCATGCATTCTGACAATGTGTATTAAAGAGGAACTAAGCCTATAGGATTTTTACCTTAACTATGTTACGTTTTTACCTTAGCCTATTTAAATAGCTCCAGAAATTAAGTTACAGGGAGAAAGGAGGCTCTCTGCCTTCCACCTAGTGTCTCTTGGCTGAAAACCAACCTTGCAAGATCAGAGCCTTCGACCCGTTGTCCCAGCTTTGTTGAAAAAAAATGGTCAGGAGGATTGAGGGTTAGCAAAACAGAAGGTGCGAAGTGACCAAACTTGCATAGTTCCCCTTTAAAGAATAGGTATAGTCAATAAAAAGTTTAAAAAATGGTAATCCCAACCCAACCCAAGTTAGAGTTCCAACCTCTCACCATCACATCTGGCTCCAAAAAAAGAAGAAGAAAAAAAAAACAGGCAATAACCAAAACGATTTGCTCTACATAACTGCCTCGGTTTGAAATGTGTTACATCAGGGGTCCCTACACCAATCAAACCACTTGCCACTATGTGTCAAACCAAATTTCCAAAGTCCCAATTTCTACTGCAGAAATGATCTTTACATAAAATAAATGAACTAACTTAGCAATGCAACAGCATCAGCAACATCAACAAAATGCTATAGCATCAACAAAATGCTAGCCTATAGCCTACTCTGCTGCGGCTACAGGAGTTGTTCATTTTGTCATATAATGTCTCCAGCATTTAACATTAGAGCAGAAACAAAAATAACCAGGACAAAAACAACTTTTGAGTTTGAGTCTGCGTGCAACTTTTTTTTCTCCCCCCTTTAACTGGGGGACATTTTCAGGGACAGGTCACACAAGGGGATGAATCGAAAAAGGGGGACATCTGGTCACCCTAGTTAGCAAGAACTGCCCCACTCTTCCCTCTGCTGCCCCTATACTGCAAGAGTTTGAGAAATTTGGCATAAGAGCATCTTATATTTTTGCAGTATCAAATTACAAGTTTCCATACTAACATCCAAGCAGCCTGGATCCAGTCAGCACTAGATGGAACCAATGCTGATTACGTAGAGTTTGTGAGAAAGATAAAAGGTTTAAATGCTGAGTGAGCAGAACCACCACCCTCATGACACCTCCAGCTGTCCAGAACTGTCTGTCAGTGCCATCTTATGCATCCTGGAAGCTGTCCAGACAGTAGATTGGATCAATAATTTGAAGTGGATCAACCACAGTTATTTCAGATTGTTTCCCCACATTCTTTGCAGTTCTCCTCTATCACTTCTCTGTGAATGACACCTTTAAGTCAGTTTCCCATGCTGATTTGAGGATCATAGAGTAACAGGCAGAAGCTTCATGACAACATCCAAAACCTCTGGCATGTCAACACTAGATTAAGCTATTGAGGGGGAAACAAAAGTTTGTATGAGCAGGTGTTGTCACTGCACATACATCCACAATTCATTGTGTAGGAAGTACAAGTCCTGCCTAAGAGCCTTAAAAATATTTGAAGGTGTCGTCCCCTCCCCTGTATGACCACTGAGTGGCTAGTTAAGCCATGATGCAGTTCATGGGTGGAAGGGTGGTCTTCATGGTTAAGAGTGCAAAGGGAACTTTCAAGGTGGAACATGGTGGGGGAGTTGCGGAGGTGGCACCCAGTCTGGGGAGAGGGACCTATGCACCACAAGCCTGATAGTGAAAGCACAAGGGTAAAGCAACAGGTTAGGCACCCCAAGGCCTTCTCTGTCAGCTGGCTTCTGCAGGTTCCCAGTTTCATTCTTGGACTCTTATTGGTCCATACGAATTTATTGCAATGTCGATCGAATGTTTTTAAAGTAGCACACAGGAATTCTGACTGACAGAACCTAGCAGGTGATTACATTTCCATGTGCAATTCATTTAATAATGAGATACATTGAAGACATCAGCACATTTCTTTTAACCAAGGCAGTTGACTAGATGTGATCCTGTGATGGCGAGGGGCTACAGTTTACCAGTGAAGTTCAGTATCTTGGAATAGATGTGGACCCTACACTGTCCTTCAAGAGGCATGCTCAAAATGTTGTGAATAGTGTTCATTTCATCCTGCATAACTTTAATCAAATCAGGTCATCTCTGACATTCTTCCACTCCATGATACTCTCTCATATAGATTACTGAATCACCAGCTGGCCTGTCCCCTGTCCCTCGAGACCTTAAGCTTGTTGAGTCCTGTTTCAAAAAAGCACTGAAAGCCTTGGCCTGGCACCTCCCTGCCATTGAATGACTTTGTCAAACAACAAGCCATCAGTGATTCTGCCTCACGCACGACTAGAGGCACTAATAGAGGCAACTGTGAGATTTTAGACACAGATCCTTTTCCCAAAATGTGCCATCAGTTAAAGGCTGTGCCATCTAGAACAGTCCCATCCCTGGTGACAGGGTGCTCAAGTCTGCTAACTTTTAAAGCCTCTGTAGACCCAAATCCACAAAAGTCTTCGAACAATGTAATTTAGGATCTTATGCACATAATATTAAACATGTAAAAATAATGACAAATCAGTTTCCATCCAAATTTGAAATATTTGTCTTTTAAGTTTTTGTACATTTTTGAAATTGGCTTTGAATTAGGTGTGGTTATCTTTGAGATTTATTACACAATGAATCCAAACCAATCACTTGTCTTATCCCACGCCCCAGTGGTGCAGTGCAACAAAACCTTTCTGCTCCCGCTGGCCGCTGCCTCTTTGAATCTGGGTCAACTCGTCTCTACAGATAGCCTTTTGCAAACCCCTAGCATAAAGGTAGAGTCTGCTGGTTTGTTCATTGCAGTTAGTAAATGCAACATTCAAACTGGGCCCCTCGTCTCGGGCTGAACTGTGGCCGCCTCCTGCCCCTGACACCAGTGGTAGTTGTCAGGAATGCAAAGTACAGTCCGAGTGGAGCGCTGGCTGTCGCCAACAACAGGAGCCCTGAGGGCTATGCTACCCGAAGCAGCTACTAGCGGCAGAAGCTAGCCGCCAACACTAGCGGGTGCTAAGGACGAGCTAGCGGTGCAAGCGACAGCTGCTAGTCACTATCGCTAGCGGGTGCTGGTGACGAGCTTGCGGGTGCTAGCGGTGGAGGCTAGCGGAGCTGGCGGGGCCTACTCGTGCTCCACACCCTACTTCACCTGCGGTCTGTCACTGGCTGGAGAGAAAACAGTGACTCCAGCCCAGAAACGTAAACCACAACAACAGTTGTAGTCCCTGTGCACCACTGGACCGGCCATCGGGCATACTGGGCATTTGCCCGGTATGCCCGATGATGATTTTGGGCCAGCCATTTTTTTTTTTTTTTTAACTAATGGTAGTATTAATAGTAACTGTATGAGTCATGATACCTATTGGTACACAAAACTGGTAGATCGACCCATCATGATTGATTCTGGGCTGGACGAATTACAGCCAAGGGGCGATGGCCCCTCCCTTGGGCCTTGGCTGCCTATCAATCAATCATACAGAGAAAGAAAGGAAATCAACAAATGGAGAACAGCAAGAAACGGAAAGGAGGTGTGGAAAAAATAAGAGACAAAAAAGAGACAAGCCCTTCAGGCAGATGCTGCCGAATATGTTAAAATAACACAGATGTTTGCTGCTGGCTATGGCGGAGATTCTTCTTCAGCAGCAGCAGCATCCGAAGCAACCGCAGGTAATGATGGTGGAGGTGGCTGTCAGGTGGATGAGGGAGGCAAGAGGAGGAGAGACCTGTGGCCGCCGCCGGTGCGAGTGGAATGGAATCTGAACTTCAGGTAAGACATGATGAACTGCAGTCTACCTGGGTCAGATCAATTGAATCAAGCTTGGTTTAGTTAATTTTCGTTGTGCTTGCTAACTTAACATCAGTCAGTGTAGGCCATTTCACAATTTAGCTAGCTGTGCATGCTAGCTAGCATGACAGGGTTTCTGGGCTGTTTCTATGATGTTATAGGCCTACTAGTGATAGTGATCTTAGTGCTTCAGTAATTTTATTTTATTCATTTAGTTAGTTAAGTATAGTCTTAGTTAGGTTGCTAAATGTTTCAGTGCTTATTAATTGATGTAAGTCCACAATTCAGTAAACCTTTACTCAGAAACAGCTCAACAGAGCAAACATGTTAATGTGAAACCAAATGATTAGGCTAGTATTCATCATAAACCCTCTACACTTGCAGATATAAATTAGATTGAATCAAATTAGGATTTGCCAGGGGATGTGATGCTGCTCATTAACATAAAAGTGGCATGGAGTTAAAAGTAACTACTTAAATGTATTTGTCTTTTATACATAAATATCCTCTTTATTCTATATAAGTTGTGTTTTTATCTTATTCTTACTTTTTTTTTTTTTTAACAAACATAACCTTTCTCTCTGTCTCCTTTCACTTTTTGAAGGTTTCCATGTTTAAGGAAATATTCTGTGTTTCTGTGCTGAGTATTGCTGCTGTGTCTGTTTATTGATGTGGTGAGTACATAGTCTGTGAATATATCACTCAATCACAATCTGTCATTTATAAATTATAATATTCATCTCATCTCTGTTCCTCTCATCACACATAATTCATTGTTTGTTCAGGAGGTTCCTCTAAGTAAGTACTGTATAGAATATATAATGCAACTATTTTCCCAGATTTTTCTAGTGTAAAGATACCAGTACTGTGATCATGTAAGTCCATCAAGTGATTTTCTTTCTCACCTTTCTCTCTCTGTCTCCTTTCACTTTTTAAAGGTTGCCATGTTTGAGGAAATATTCTGTGTTGCTGTGCTGTTTATTGATGTGGTGAATAAATAATTTTTGAAAATATCACTAAATATGTCATTTATTCATTTTAATATTCATCAATGATGATGTCTCACCTCTACTCTATATACTCTGTCCTAATTTTAAGATCCCATCATACATTGTACATTGTTCAGAAGGTTAACTAGACCAAGCAGGCTTTGGGTTTCCGCCAAGTACTGTGTAGAATAATGGGACTGGGAAGATGGTGTAGGTTTAAGTTTATTAGACAACTACATATACACCAACAAGGCAGTGTACAAGCATCGTCACACAAAAGTTTGTTTTCATTCATAGGTTTCATTGTCTTTCAATCAATACCTGGTGCGCCAGTCTCAGCTCAAAATGCCTGGGCTGATTTTTTGTCCCAGTCCAGCCCTGTCCCTGTGTTTGTAATGTTGTCCCCACGGTGCAATTATTTTGCTTTCACTCAAATAAACACGACTTGAGATTTATTGAGTATTCTTATTTCATATTTTCATTATTAGTAGCTGTTTATAAGAGCAATACACCAGTGCAGGTTCCATGGTATAATGAGCACATACCACGGCCTGGTGTGATGTATTGCTTAGCTAGCTAGCTTCCTATCAAGCTATCTATCTCGCTATCCATCTACCTCTTTATCTATCAAGCTATCCATCTATCTATCGATCAATCGATCATGCTAGTTTGTGCTGTCCCGGTATGCATGCCCTCCAGTGTGTCTTTTTTTTGTGTCTCTCCCGAGTGCCACCTGCTTGGAAGTGATGGAAGGCTGTCAAGGGGCACAAGGCTGCCTGCCTGATCTCTTACGGGAGGCACAGACTATGCACTCATGAACCCATGCCTTCATGTCTGCAAACCAGCCAGGCCAATAAAAACAGTCTATGACCTTCCCCTGTAACTTCTGCACACCCAAATGACCCCCTGTTGAAACACCATGCAACTGTTCTAAAACACTAGATACCATTGATTGGGGCAACACTACTTGGACCCGGAATGCAGCATCAGAGTGGGAAGGAGGAATCCTCACTAACCTTGACCCTTGCGCCTGAAGTTGGGTCCAAACCGGGACATATTTCTGAAACTCAGGTGCTTCTGGGATATGACTATCATCCTGCTTTTTACACTTTCATCTGCTGCAGCTCAGCATCACCCATCTGAGCCTGGATCAGCTCATCTAACTGCTCCTGACCACTGACAGCAGGGTCTCTTGCACTGCACACACTTTCGGAACGACCACTCGTGAGAGGGATTCTGGGCTGGTGGCTCGTTTTTTCCAAGAAAATCTGGCAGCCTAGAGAGGGTGTCGGCATTACTATGCAGTTTACCAGGCCGGTGAATTATTATTATTTATTTATTTTTTTTTTAACATTCTTTTTATTGCACATTTTTGAAATTATAACAGTCCAGCACAGTGTATATACAGATTAGAGATATGTAGCAAATCCAAAATACATCCACAGCAATGATCTCAAAAATCCTTATTAAGTCTAACATTTCAGGTAGTTGCCCTCTGAGTTCTCAGGTACCCTAACACTTTGCCAAACTTTGATATAAAAAGGTCCCTAATACAAAATTTTAGTCTTTCCAGAGAAATATAGTCCGATATCAAAGACTTCCACAGATGTATTGAAGGAGGTTCATCTCCTACCCATTTGGTCATGACAGCCTTTCGGCCCAACATAAGCAAAAAATGTACGGTGTTCTTTCTTTCTTCTTACTTTCTTTCTTTCTTTCTTTATATTTGTTTCGAACACCATACAATAAAATAAGTCACAATAAACAATAAAATAAATGCAAAATAAATTAAAAAACAAAAGTCAATAGACAGTAAATCAAAAGTGTGTTCGGAAAGGAGTAGGAAGAAGCTACTGCTTATAATGTCCTTCCCCTTCATAACAGTTTTATATTAATACAAAATATTAAGAACAAAAATACATTATCAAATAAAATCAAATTTTCACGTACTAACACTGTATGTTAATACTACAACCCTACACAGTGCGTACACCTTTTCATCATGTTTCAACAATTTCGGTTTCCCTCCTCATTCCTGTACTTCTTAAAAATACTTTTCTTATATAAATGTTTAAACTGTAACATACTTTTACTTTGTTTGATCTCTTCCTCGAGTTCATTCCATAGGGCAACCCTGCAGACTGAAATGCATATACTTTTTTGAGTAGTGTGTACAAAGGCTGCTGTAAATCGTCTTTCCTTCTTAAATAATACTTTCCCTCTTCTTTATCCTTAAACATTCTTTGTAAATTCCTTGGGAGTAAATAATTAATTGCTTTAAAAACCATCTGAACAGATTTAAAATTGACAAGGTCCATAAATTTCAAAATCTGTGACTGTAGAAATAAGACATTTGTGTGCTCAAGATACCCAACATTGTGAATTATCCTTACTGCTCTTATTTGTAGTGTGCATATCCTTTTAAGGGAGCCCAAACTTCTGTGCAGTAATTTAAATATGGTAGGATAAGTGCACAATACAAAGTGTGCATGGCTTTGTAATTGAGTATGAGCTTCGTTTTGGCCAAGATGCCAATCATCTTGGCCATTTTAGAGCACAGATAAATTATGTGGGGTTTCCAGCATAATTGGTGGTCCAGCATATCCCCCAAAAACGTATTTTCGTATACTCTTTCCACCATTACATCTTCGATTTCAATCTATATTTGTATTTATTTTGCGGTTCCCAAACACCATAAATTTGGTTTTGCTCAAGTTTACGGGTAATTTGTTAGTATCAAACCAGCATTTTAGTTTCCTCATTTCCTTATTTACCACCTCTACAAGCTGCTGCAGGTCCTCCCTCGAACAAAAAATGTTTGTGTCATCAGCAAAAACCACAAACTTTAAGTCATGTGAGACTCTGCAAATATCATTAGTGTATAAAATAAATAGTTTGGGACCCAACACTGACCCCTGGGGGACACCACAGGAAATGTCAAGACAGCTGGACTTATGGTGACCCATTTGAACAAATTGCTGCCTGTTTTCTATATAGCTTTTCAGCCAGTCAAGAGCCACCCCTCTAATACCATATGTTTCCATTTTTCTGAGTAATATTCCATGGTCAATTGTATCTAATGCCTTTTTGAGGTCAATAAATATTCCAACAGCATATTTTCTATTGTGGATACAACTAGTTAATTCCTGTGTTAATTCTGTTAAAGCCATTGATGTTGATCTGGCTGATCTGAAACCATATTGACTCTCCATTAACAACTCATTCTTTTCAGTGAAATCACCCAATCTTGTGACAAAAACCTTTTCAAGTATCTTTGAAAACTGAGAAAGTAGGGATACAGGTCTATAGTTAGTAAAATTCTGTCACCAGCTTTATATATTGGGATGACTTTGGCAATCTTCATTTTTTCTGGGAATATTCCTCTTCTAAAAGATAAATTACAAATATAGGTTTGTGAATCTACTATTCCATCAATTACTTTCTTTACTAAATGCATGTCAATGTCATTCCAATCTGTGGATGTTTTATCTTTACAGTTATTTACAATGTCTGTTATTTCCTTCTTTTCTATAGCACCCACAAACATTGAGTTTGAATTTCTTTCTAGATAGCCAGTGCAATTATGCCCTGGCACTGTGCTTTTTATCTCTTGTGCAAGCTTTGGACCAACATTAACAAAGAACTTATTGAAACCATCAACCACCTCATTCATATTGGTAAATGGTGTACCATTGTCAGTAAAATGTTCAGGGTAGCTTGATTTGGTTTGTCTGTTTTTAATAATACTGTTTAATATATTCCACATACCTTTCATATTATTTTTATTATCCTCCAGTAATCTAGTGTAATAATTCTTTTTACATACCCTCATAATATTAGTTAACTTATTTTTGTATTTCTTGTATTTTAGCTCTGCCTCTATCGTTCTGTGTTTTATAAATGGCCGATATAACATATTCTTTTTTTACAGGCATTTTAAAGGCCCTTAGATATCCGAGAGCTTTCTAAGTATTTCTTGTTACTGCTACATTTACTGGGCAGTTCTTATCATATAAGATCATGAATGTGTCTAAGAATAAATCGTATGCTTTATCAACATTTACTTCATCATATATATCCTTCCAATTCCAATTCAATAAATCCCTTTCCAACATGGACACAGTTTCCTCAGTTCTCATTCTCTTGTATCTAACCTCCTTATACTCTTTCCTAATTTTACGATTACAGTCAAATTTTATAAATACAGGTAGGTGATCGCTAATGTCATTCATTAATAATCCACTCACAATATTATCTTCCATATTATTTGTGAATATATTATCAATCAGAGTGGCACTGTGAGATGTAATTCTACTTGGCTTTGTAATAGTTGGAAAGAGACCCATGCTATACATTACTTCACTAAATTCATCTATCAATTTATGTTTGTTTGGTTTCAATAAATCAATATTGTAATCACCACAAATAAATGTAACCTTCTGACTGGTATTGGCAAATATCACCTCCATGCTGTCCTTGAATTTCTCAATGCTAGAATCTGGTACTCTGTATACACAACTGTAAATTATATATTTTTTGTTTTTCCATACAAATCTCTACTGTTATACATTCCATTAAGTCATCAATAGTTATTGTCATGTTCTCAACCACCTTGTAATTTAGGCTATTTTCAATATATAGTGCCACACCCCCTCCTCTTTTCCCCCTTCTATTCATATAATTGAACTCATATCCTTCAGCTCAAAATCAAATCCCTTCTCTGGGCAGAGCCAGGTTCAGAATCAGAATCAGAATCGTTTTTATTGCCAAGAGCAGTAAACACTTTACAGCACTAGGAATTTGTTTTGGTGTTGAGTGCAAAAATATAAATATAAATGAGAGTTTCAGATGCAATGATATTAAATGGCTTTTTGAATTCATTCAAGTAGTTTCTGATGCTTGTGTAGTTAGCGTACAAACTTCTACTATTGAAATGAATAATGGATATTCCATGATTTGGCTTAACATTCAAGTCATTGTACTGATCATCAGTGTAATAGCAACACCTACTGTTTATATGATCATAGAAGTTATTGTCTGGATCAATATCTTGTTCAAGTCCCTGCATTTTGTTTGTCAGTCAGTGCCTGTTCTGAAATTGCCATGTCGATGGCTTATGATACTTACCTTGGTGGAGTCACTGGTATTTTTCCAGCTCATCCATGTCTCTGATTACCAGCACTTTGGCCTTCTCCAGTGACCCATTCAACTTAATGCACACCTTGCAGTTTGCAGTCCATGTTGATTGAATTTTTCCCTGCTTTCTCAGAAGGCGTGCTTTTCTGGCAATGTCTGCATTTTTCTTGGTTAGGTGCTCATTAAAAAACACATCAGACCCCTTTAACTTCTTTCTTTGTTTGAGCAGTGCAATCTTATTCTTCCTGTTAGTGAAGTGGATTATTACAGCTGGTTTGCTTTCCTTATTTTTCTGTGGGAGAGGATGGCATGCCTCAATGTCGTTGTTGTTGACTGAAATGCCTTTGCTGTTTAAGAATTTCGATGGACTCCTGGTCAGCCTGGTCGGGCTCGTTGGCCTCACTGCTGGCCACTGTTGAAACTGCCCTGGCATATGACCGAGGCTTGGTATTCAACCTGCTGACAATGATATCATTTATTCGGGAGTACTGCTCCAGGTCTTCCAATCTGCTTTCCATAAGGGCCATCTTCTTATCCTTCTCAGCACATTGCTTCTTTAGTTCTTGAATTTCACCCATCATGTCTAGTATCAATTTTTGCTTGATCGTTTGATTGTTGAAATTTCACAAGACATAAAATTCAGTGATGCATTTATCTCCTCAATCTCTTCATCCAAAGCCCCATTTCTCTTCCTATTTGGTGCCATTGTAGTAGCCTTGTAAGAATCGGTTCTTTTATTGGAAGCCCAAGAACAAACCGGAGAAATCTTCAGTTCACAGACGAAGAATTTATTCAGGTCACAGGTAAAGTACAGCAGCGCTGGGTGCGTAGTAACAGAGCTCACTCAGGATCTCAGCCAAAACGAACACAGCTTTGAGAAAACAATTCACATTTATAATTCACAATATCTTCTTTGGCTGGTCCTGCCCAATGCAGAGGTTGGACTTTATGATAGAGTGTGATGAGTCAGATGATGCTGTCTACTCTTGGTTTATGATGTGTGTGCAGAATATGTGTTAAGTATGTATGTGAATCTGCTGTGAGTCAGGCGTGTATCTATTGTAACAGACCTAGCTGACAGAGAGAGAAGACACTACAGTTACATCTTGTACTTGCTTATCAGGTGAGAGTCACCGCTATCTGGTGTCGTAGGGACACTCATCAGGTTATGTGAGTTCAAGCACAGGACAGAGCACACAGTGTCAGATCATCTATTTGTAACAGAACAGTGCATACATGATATCAAATCACAGTCAATCGAAACATTACTAAATAATGCATACAGTATCAAATCATAGCTTAAATATACAATACAATACAATACAACACAAATTACTTTATTGATCCCCAAAGGGAAATTCATTAGTCTGTCAGCTTATCAACCATTTGCAGAGGAATGAAGAAGCCTGATGGCTGAGGGTACAAAGGATCTTCTATATTTCTCCATCCTGCAGTGAAGAGAGAGGAGCCGTCCACCACCGCTCTTTTCTTGGTCCATCAAGGTGTTATGAAGAGGATGATCTGAGTTGTTCAGAATGGCCTCCACCAGCGTGTGTCTCTCCACCACATCTTCAGTGAGTCCAGCAGGGAGACATGACTGAAGTCAAGTGCCTCAGGATGTTTAGTCTGTATCCTAGCAACGATTTCATGGAGACCTTCACATGGAACTTCAGCAGTAGCCATTGGTGGGATGTACACAAGTATTGTTTTGATTTGAAAAAATGTCTACTTCCTGAGTCTTCACCCATATCTCCAGCTCCTCATCACTCTTGTTGGGCAGAGAGTTGATATTTTGCATGATGACTGACGGCAGAAAGGACCTACAGTACATCTCCACTTCCAAGCCTTTAACCTCTGCACCACCAGCACAGCAACCATGAAAGCAGCTCCTCATCCAGCTGGAACAGGATGGCATCCTCCAGACTTGCTCCATTTTCAATGACAGAAGCTTCTCTCCTGAAGAATCTCCTCTCCCCACAGAAGTGTCCATCAGTAGTTGACATAATATGACAAAAACATACAAAAACACAACAAAAAAAAGCAAAGGTTGAGTAAAAACTCAGAGCTACCAGACTTTGCTGCTCCCAGTTCTGGAAATATAGCATCAAATTATAACTTATTCATAACAGCCTGCTAGCCTGGTGAGGCTGGCTGGTAGTCTGCAGGCCTGGTGGAGCCTGCTGTTTGCCTGCGGACCTTGTGGAGCCTCCTGGTAGAGCCTGTTGGTATATGGCTGTTGTAGTCCTGGTGGAGCCTGCTGTTAGCCTGCAGGCCTGGTGGAGCCTCCTGGCAGAGCCGGCTGGTAGATGGCTGCTGTAGTCCTGATGCAGCCTCCTGGTAGATGGCTGCTACAGGCCTAGTGGAGCCTCCTGGTAGATGGCTGCTACAGGCCTAGTGGAGCCTCCTGTAGATGGCTGCTTCAGGCGTCGTGGAGCTTCCTGGTAGATGGCTACTGCAGGCCTGCTGGAGCCCCCCGGCTGGGCCTGCTGGTAGATGGCTACTGCAGGCCTGGTGGAGCCTGCTGATAGCCGACAGGCCTGGTGGAGCCTGTAGCAGTGAGCTAATGTTAGGGCCTTGGCCTCACCTAGCAAGTAGAACTCAATCCAAATTTTGGTCCAAAAGCTCTATTTTGAGAAACACTCACAAACCACCGGTATCACTTTGGTTAAAGAAACACTGGGGATTGTTCAGATTATTGATGGATTGTTTCAAGACAGTGTGCTGCTGCAGTGCTCTGGAGGGAAACCAGCAGCAGCCCTCCTGACTGGATGGAGTCAGAGTGTCGATGTTGTTGTCGATGTGAACTTAATGATTCAGGGATACATCAGGGATACATCCCAATAGACATAATATTGGATTAGGCTGTAATTGCTGCTTGATTATCACACTAACCTCAGCACATACAGTTTGCCAAAACGGTTGAATCTTTTCGAATTCCAAAGGCAGTGAAATCTTGTCCCTAAAATAGTCTCACATTTTGGGCAGTTTGGAGAGGCCCCTGCTGTATATTTACTATACATATATGGAGATAAATAGACATTTTGTAAGATATTATATTACATTTCTCTGAATCTGTTACATATGGATATTTTAGAAGGTAAAAGTAAAATTTCCTCCCATATTTCAGTGTCTATTGTCGATTTCAGTTGAGTCTCCCATGATTTCCATAGGAATGACAATCTCTCTGTATTCAACTGTTGCAGCTTGGAATAAAATTTGGAGACAAAGTGACCTTGTTTAAAACTATCTAAAAGAGTCTTTTCTAATAAGTTAAAGTCATCTGGAAAATTGAGAGTATCCATTTCGGTATGTACATAGTGTCTGACCTGAAGGTATTTGTAAAATTCTTTTGTTTGTAGTTTGTATGTAGCCTGTAAGGACTCAAATGTTTTAAATTTTCCCCTATCCCAAAGATCATAAATATGGTAAATTCCTGCTTCATACCAGATCTGAAAGTTAGATCCGGTGCCCCACCCCCCCGGTTAAATCAGGATTATCTGTCATTGTCGTTAGACAACTCAATTTATGTAAGACAAATCAGCTTCATCATCAGAGCCACCTACAATGTTCCTACTCCCAAGAACCTAAATCAGTGGATTGGAGAAGATCCTTCATGTCCTCTCTGCAAAACCCCAGCAACACTCAGACACATCCTCACTGGCTGTAAAACCAGTCTGTCCCAAGGCCGTTACACCTGGAGACACAACAAGGTCCTATGGCAACTGGCAATCACCCTGGAAGAAAGAAGAACTTCCATCAATGCCCTCCCTCCGCCAATATCCAGACACTCAACCACCACCCCCTTCATAAGCCTCCAGTCAAGTCAGCTGCAAGAGTGGAAGAGTGGAAGAGACCCTCTTGGACGCCGCACGAGACTGGAAAATGCAAGTTGACCTAGACCAGCAACTTAAGATTCCACCAGAGATCATAACATCCAATCTCAGGCCGGATCTGATTTTGTGGTCAACAACGCAGAAGTCCCTGTTCATCGTGGAACTAACTGTGCCATGGGAGGCTGCAGTTAGTGAAGCACATGAACGGAAACATCTGAAGTATGCCGGCATAGCAGCGGAGGCACAACAATGTGGCTGGCGGACCCAAGTGCTTCCTGTAGAGGTTGGGTGCAGAGGGTTCGTAGCAACATCTACAGCCAGGCTTCTGAAGGAGATGGGAGTTCAAGGACAGGCCTTCAAGAAAACCATCAGGGCATTGTCAGAAGCTGCAGAGCAAAGCAGCAAATGGCATTGGATGAAGAGGAAAGATCCAAACTGGGCTGCAAAATGATCTTGAGGAGGGTATAAGCAGAGGGGAGCACCCTGGGACGCCAGGTGTTGCTGTTGAGCCCTCTGGAAGTGTTGTGGGCCTATCAATGAAACACCAATGACAGAGGGTGCCCACCTGATGACCCCGATGAAGTGATTACCCCTTCCCTTTCCCCCCCACTCACAACAAGAAGGTGCTTTTTATTCGTAGGGATTGTGACATCAAGTCCTATAAGCTCATCTATGTTTGGTACCAAATAATTTCCGTAGAGACTTCCACGCACCACACACATTAGTAATTAGAAAACTGTCTTTCGCCATAATTGGTAATTCACTCCTGTGTTTATCAAGTAAGTTAACAGGAGAATACGGTTTGGAGAAGGTTGCTTCAATCTCAAACCATGGTGGCTTTGGTTGAGCAGTTGCCCATATTGAGATAATTCTGGTTTACATTGAGGATGTATAGTTTGTAATGTTGGGGAGGCCCCATCCCCCTTGTTCTTTTGGTAGTTGTAAAATATCTAATTTAATTTTAGGCTTTCTGCCAGCCCATATAAAATCAGAGAGAGCTTTATTTATATCTTTAATATTGTTTCTTTTTGGAGATATGAAAAGCATAGATAGAGGATAGATAATTTTGGGGAGAATTATCATCATAATAAGATTGACTCTGCCAAGAAAGGATACAGGAAGCTTTTTCCAGCTCAACATCTCGTCCTTAATGTGTTTCATCATGGGGTTAACATTTTCAGCATAAAGTTGACTAATTTTAGGTGTTATCTTAACCCCAAGATATGTGAATCCATCTGGTGCCCAACGAAAGGGTTTTACAAAGTCACGTTCATACTCATACGAAAAACTGAGAGGCATGATTTCAGATTTTGCAAAATTAGCCTTGTATCCAGAAATTTGACCAAACTCTTTCACACATTTGATTAGCGCAGATATTGAGTTTGGTGGGTCTGTTAATATCAGGAGGATATTGTCTGCGTACAGTAAAATTCTGTGCTGTGTTGTTCCTATCACCGTTCCTTTGATATTGGAGGTTTGCCGGACAGCAATTGCTAATGGCTCTATAGCTAAAGAAAACAACAGAGGTGATAGTGGTGACCCTTGAGCTGTACCTCTGTTAAGTTGAAATTGGGCAGAAATTAGCCCATTTGTTGGACTGAGGCAGTGGGCATTTTGTCCAAAAGCTGTATCCATCGAACAAAATCTGATTGAAAGCCCAATCTTTTCAGCACTTCAGGCATGTATTTTCGCTCAATATGATCAAATGTTTTCTCTGCATTCACCGTTACTATAGCACTTGTAGTTTGATGGAAATTAAGATAGTGAATAATATTAATTAAACGTCTTGTGTTATTCAATGAAGTACGGCCCTTTATAAACCCTGTTTGGTCTGCATTAACTATATCAGTCACCACTGTTTCTAGTCGATTTGCCATTATTTTTGAAAGTATTTTCAGTTCTGGATCTTTCCCTTTTTTGGGAATAACTATAATATGAGCCAAGTACATAGATTTTGGGAGTTCACCCTCTTCAAAAGATTTGTTGAACACATGTTGTAGTAATTTGTTAATTTTGCTTTTCATCTTTTTATAAAACTGTACACAGAATCCATCAGCCCCTGGACTTTTATCTGATTGGAGTGAGGAGATTGCTTTATCAATTTCTATTACTGTAACAGGTCCTTCCAACAATTTAGCTTGTTCATCTGTTAGCTGACGCATCTGTAAGCCATCTAAAAAAGTACTACTGGTGAGTATATCATTGTCTAACTCTGAGGCATACCGTGTTTCATAAAATTTTTGAAAGCATTTATAGATCTTTGTATTGTTTGTTTGACGGATTTGATCCTCATCAGATATTGCAGAAATAAAAGCTTTTTGGGGAGAGTTTCTTGCAAGACGAGCTAAAACAGCCTTCGGAGGCACCTCTGAAGGCCGCGTCACCCGTTTGTAATGGGACAGTCTGGTCTTCTGCAGCGTCGTATTTGCGCCACGTCAGTGTACTTGCATAATAAAGTGTCGCACCCGTTGGCTAGCAATGTTGAAGTCCACACAGCTGACAGACACATCTAGAATCGGAGGAGAAAGAAAAACAGACGATGGATCCAAGAGTTAAGTCCTCTCAATTCAGGAAAAGGAGGCTGCATTTCTCAGCCGCATTTAGAGGAGCCTTCGTATTGAACTGAATTGGGACAGGCCCTGTCGCAACACTGTGACTTAATCGGCCTTCAAATGCCACCTCCGAAGACTGCAGCCGCTGAATTTGGACAGAGCTTGTGAATGCTTTCAGTAAACTTGTAGTCAAGACTGCCTAAACCAAGACCAAGACAATACCAAGACCAGAGAGTATCCCAAGACCAGTTGAGCTCAAGACCAAGACCAAAAAAAAAAATAGTTACACCATATTTTGCTATTTCGCATGAGTTGTAGAACATAAACCCCATACTGGGTTCAGCTGCTTAGTATAAATATGAGATTGTAGTATTTCAACTACAGGGACAACAATACAGAGACAGCGCATGTCTTGAACTCAATATAAATGTTTTCATCAATTGGCTGAGATCAAATATATGTGGCAATTACATGACCACTATTTCTACACTGTTAGAGGATTGACTCTTGAGTGCTGTTAAGGACTGACATGACTATTAATTAGTCCCAAAGTCATCTAACAAAATAACAAGCCTCCAACCCCTCCCTGCACCTCAAAAAAAGTCTAATGAATGGGAAATATGTTACTGATTTAAAATGTACTTAATTTGTAGATGAAACGTGACATCATATTAAAGATACACAATTATCAACTTGAAATGCCATAGGTCTAATGCTTAATGAACACAACAATATGCAAATATTATTCAAGTGATATGAAAATTAAGTGTACAGTCTAAACATCAAGTCTTTGCATTATGAAACGTAAATCCAATCCAGTATGACACATTAACAGATCATTAGACACAACTGGTTGTAAGAATGAGAATACTGGAGTGTTCAGGGTTGGTACTCCTTAAATAGCAAGAACAGAAATACATTTTAAAGGAATTTGCAAAAGGCTACCTCTGTACTGACTTCATCTTTTTGCATAACTGCACTAGGCCTACTTCTGTCGGCCAAATAACTCATGTGTATTGTTAATAAGAAATGAAACCAATCTTAACAGAAAATAAACTTCTACTCTATAAGGTCTGATGTTGCACTCAACAGAAAAGACAGGTATCATGCATAACGTGTTCACAACAATTAACTTTTGATTTGCCTCTTAAGCAACCAGAGAATCTGTAGCCTAAACCATTCTTTGAATATGACACAGCAAAGCTCATTTAGTAAGGCCACACAGGAAAGGACTTAACCATGTTAACCACATCAAACATTATAAATACATGTACCACATCATATACCACATCAAACATTTACTGTCTATGCATCCACGCAGGCATAGACAGTAAAATAAGGCTGCATCGCATGTTGATCATGTAAGCACAAGAGGGAGCAAGTGTGTGTGTGTGTGTGATTGCTCTCCCAGATTGACAGACTGTGTGCAGTGTCACTGTACCATTGTCATGGTTTCTAATCTGACATCCTCTGTTATCAGAGCAAGTATTTTGAGATGGACGAGCATTTTTTGTCATCATGTCATAATCTGTATTTCTCTCTCACAGGGTGACACTGGTCGAGCCATTTTTTTCTTGAGTCTGCAAATACCTGACATGGATTGACTCTACTGTTGCCAAAAACTGAACATGTCAAATATGAACAACAACTCATGCTGAACAGTCATAATAAATAAGCCATAAAAACTTGGGCTCTTCAGTGAACCGTGTGATGTATGTTGTTTTTGTTGTCATTGTTTTTATGTCTCTTCTGTGGGGAAAACCTTAAATCATTGTGTTTAATGAAATCACTACTGCAGGATCATAACATGTAATCATCACTGCCCCCATGTGGTCACATTGAAACACTACAGTCTGATATGGACCTGTGCTCGGTCTCCTTTTTTCCGCACATGATGACTCAATATAACTCGTGGTCAATGTTTAACCAATGAACTGTCAAATTAAGGACATTAAAAAATACAGGTTTATGGTGAAAGCAGCTGAACGCCATTGCTGACGCAATGCTGAATAAGCTGAAGCAATTGTTGAAACAGTGCTGAATTTGCTAAACAAAGTGCTGAAGCAACATTGAAAAGGCTGATGCTAAAGCTGAAATGTATAACTTGTAAGCTGAGAGGTGAATACCTTTTTAAAGGACTAAAAGCAGTAGAAATGTTAAAAAGGAAGAAGAAAATGTTTCAATCCTGCATGCTGAAGAGTTAAAATGTGCAGCTAACCTGACAGTAAAGAAAACTGTCTTTTACGGCTAGTAGCTAAAGCTAAGTTAAGGCTAACGGTATTTAACGAGCAACAGCTCCAGTGTTGATAGCGAACTGAAAACACATCTCATTTCACACTAACTCACCTGCAGACAAACACGACAAACCCACAGCATCACACCCGCACCGGAAACATTACGGTGCCGGCTGACCGTTAGTTAGCATTGCAATGCTTTCACCATTCACACTAATAAGTGAATGCACTGATGGTAGACTTGTAGTTCTCGAGACCAGTCTTGGTCTCGAAACCGGTCTCGTGACTTAATTAATCTGGTGAACACTGAGTGTAACCACATGCTAATTCTCACATTTTGGGGGTCAGAAGGCAAGACAAACATGCAAATATATGTTAAAGAGCCTTCAAAAAGTGTCCCTCTAAAATCATTTGACATTTTTACTCAGCCCTTCACCTTAAAGCAGAAAGTCTACACTTCCTTGTTTCATTTCAAATCCACTGTGGTAGCATACAGACACAAAACTATAATAAAAACTCTATCACTATCCAAACATTTCCAGACCTAACAGTACACTACATGTGTGTGTGTGTGTGTGTGAGAGAGAGAGTAATATGTGAGAGAATGATATTAGCTATATGTGAAAACAATAATGAATTATTTCTCAAACAGCCTCTCATAGATTCTGCAGACTAGATACAGAGTTGAAGGACCATATGTGTCTTTTTCTCTTTATTTGTTCATTTATTTGTTTAACATTTATGACAGGGACAGAGATATTAATGAACATTTCAGTATATATGCTAAATTTAGCCAAAAGGCTAGTTTCTATCTGTTGTCCCTGGTCAGATCTATCTATCTATTTATCTTACTGAACAGTTAAGACATGCAGGCAGCGGTCCACACATGCATGCATCAAAGCACATGTGACACACAAAACACAATCAAGTTAGCAAGCAGTGCATCAACAAATCCAAGTCAATCATGCATCTGGACAACCCTTCAAGTACTGTGCAGACCAAGCATTCACCGGGAAAAAAACAACCACCCTGGAGCATACACAAGAAAGCACTGAAGCACGATCAGAGCACCAGGCAATAGGCACTTCATACTGGACAAGACATGGACATGGAATCAGCATTTGAAGAAAACATGAGGACATAAACTATCTGACATTAACAAGCTGGTGCAGCTGACAGAATGTTCAGTGCTGGCAGATTTGGTCACTGATCATCCACTGTTTTAAGTGAGATTTAAATATTATCTTTAACTGCTCCACAAAGATCCTCCTCTCTCAGACACAAACAGGCTTGATTAAACAGTAAAACACTCAATAATGCTAACTAACATGCACTCATCATTCATCTTTCAGATTTTGAATTTCACATTTTCCACAGAGCTGCATTTAAACTGAACCCACAAGTCCCACCAGCATTGCAGCAGTGAATGCAACACAGCAGGGCTGCGTTAACCAGCTGTGTCACTGCATCTGTGCAGATGTTCAGTGTTGTTTCAGCAGAGATGAATGGAGATGCTCCACTTCCCCCTCTCGTGTCAGATATCTTCCTCCTCCCTGCTGGATTCCTCTTCCTCCCATTCTCCTCCAGAGCAAAGCAGCGTGGGTGGAAGACACACAGAGGCACGTGTGCAACAACTGCATGCACAACATGTTCAAACTTGATTGCGTTTACAAAAAGTTAACAGATCCAGAGAAACCAGAGAAACCAGAGGCTACTTCTTTCAGTACGGAGATTCAACTTTTATTCATTCAACATTTAAGTTCATGCTTAGTTTTATCCAGATCCTGAACTAATGCATATGCTGTATGAAATATAAGTCTTTCTATATAACTTCAAACAATTCCCTGAAAAGCAGTCAGTTGAGCTCTGAAGGTGATAAATCATTACAACAAATGATGTGATTTCCAAAGAAAGTTGCTTTTCTTGCACTTTCCATCTAACACAATTTAGAACTTTTCTGACTTTATAATACTATTAAGTTCTGAGTGATAGAAACTCTTTTCCTTTCAACTATCATAGTCATATGTAAAAAAAAAAAAAGAAAAGAAAAAAAAAGCATGGTTTGGAGTGTTGAAAATGAAAACTGCTGATTGTAGTTTTCATATCTCAGAACAGCAGAGACGCTGTCTTTCATCACTGTTGTGTGTAGATTAATCCCCACAAACTTTAAACCAAATTATACTATTCTATTTACATTTACATAAATACATTTGCTAATTATTAAAGCTGCCAACTTACCAATTATAAGCTAATTGTATCATGTTTATGAAGCAAGTAATGAAATGCTGTAAGTTTTAGGCTACTTGGTATCGGGTGAATTATCACAGAAATGTGATAATATGTAAACAGTGTGATAATGTGAAATGTGGTCTACTGTTACTCACAGCATCATTGTCAGCCAGAGCAGCTGTAAACCTCCACCTGCTAAGAAGCAGACAGCAGACAAACACAGTCAGAGAGCAGCTGGTCAACAGTGGGGCATTTAGCAGCTAAAGAGGAGCTGGTGGAGATCAAACACAGAGTTAAAAAAAGAAGGAGCACTGACTGAGATTCATCAGGTGACACAGACACCACAACACAAGGATTGTGAAATGTCGATCTGTACGTTTAAACCTGAATCTCCCTCAGATAGTAGACAGTATCAGAGATTAACCTCAAAATTTCCATTAATATGATTACATTGGTTTTAAGAGCTTCATCACTATAGGTTGTTGCTATAACAAGATTCTGATCAATCATATCCCCATGAAAAAAAAATGAAAAAAAAGGAGGGTGGCAGAGGGGAGCAACTCATCAGGTTGACTTTAGAGAGGGGAAGTGAGGAAGGGGCTTGGGAGACTAAAAGTGGAAAGTGAGAATTTCTGTCCAGAATCAGTCTGAAACACATCCTGTTATCTGCTGAAACACAGACAATCAGGAGGACAGACAGAGCTGGAGTGAGACAGAGGACATTCACTATATTGGATAGAAATAAACTTCAGTCTTGTTAGAGTGAACAGTATCTACTGAATGTAGTCATCTACAAACACACCATTTCATCCTGTTTGATAAAACCGACAACTAAATACTTAACCTCACAATTGAAGGAGCTATATATAAGACTGTGGCCAAATTTATGTGCGTGAGTTTATTATTTCTCAGCGTGAGAAATGTCATGTGTGGCATGTGAGCGTGTGAACCTATTGAAATGCGATGAAGCGACACAGAGCATAAATAAAGGAGTCTGTTTCCACCGATGTTGCCATTTCGATGTGGACTGCACGACTTGCAAGGCAGGTGAATATAACACCATACCTTTTTAAAGATGATCTTCCACGTTTTACGTTGAATGGGCTCCCCATTTGAAGCCTCTCCCTTTGGTGAGTCTTTTGGTTTCTGTTTTATGTGTAGGAGTGTAGGGTGTGTTGCTGAACATATCTGACAGCTCTTCTTTTCTTCACAGACCTTATTCATGTGCCCTGCTGTAAGACAACTGAAGCAAAGTGCAACATTTTTTGAAGTTTCTTGCATTGTTCTATGGTATGGTCTCCCTGACAGAAGATACAGCGTTTGTTGAAGGCCTTGTTTATATTTGTTCCCTTCTCCTGAGTTGTCTTGTTTCCAGCTCCGGCACCTTTCTCGGCCTTCTGTGCTTTTACTTCGGTGGCCAGGGTTGTGTTTCTTTCCACTTGACAATTCTGTCTTACTGTCTGTCTGACGTTTTGTTTGCCATGGGATTTCACCGAACACAGGGTGTGATGCCATTTCCACCTGTGTGTTGATGACCGTTACTACATCTTTGAACTTCGTCCGGCAATCTTGCTTTTTCTGAATGTCTATGGTGACACTCCTGAATCTCTCTTTCAGCATGTAGGGGAGCTTTGCAATGATCGTGTGCATGTTAGCAGTATTTTCCATCTCGTCTAAATACTCGAGATCTGACATTGCATTACTGCAGTTTGTGAGAAAGAAGGCGTATGATTCAACTGCCTTTGTGTCATCTGTTTTTATGGTAGGGTAATGTGTGTAATGTTCTGCAACAACTGTGCAAAGCACAAAATGTGTTTAAGGTATGGTCAGAACGTGTTTCAGGTATTGTTACAAGAAGTTCTGGTTTTGAAGCATTTGTTTTTTGGGTGGAGACAAAGCAAAAGCAAAAACTGTAATTGGATTTGTGCTTTAAAAGGTGTCCTTAATAGGGTGTCAGCCTTGACTCTTTGAGCTTGAGAGGAGAAAGAAGGGCTGGGGAGAGAGCCCGAACAGCAATAAGAACTGTTAATTGTTAAAAGAGGATAGGAATTGATGTGACTGTATGTGCTGTTAATGGTCAATTGCAACAGGAGATACACACTCTTTTTAACATCCTGTAGGGGATATTATGGAAGTTTGGAACTTTAGGTTCTGTCATCATTTAGTCAACCTGATCTGAATCCATCATGGCTACTAATACTTCCCAAAAAGGAAGTAATTACATATCAATCCCATTTGTCATTGTCATGGCATTCATGACAATATTAAAGGAAATGCATATCAGGTGAAAAGTAGGGCTGGGCAATATGAGAAAAAATCCTATTATGATAATTTTTTTCAGTCAATATCGATATATATCACAATATAACAAATTATAAACAAATGCATCAGTGTTTCTTGTTCTTTTTCCTCGGGTCTGCAAACATATTCTGCGCTACGTTGCACTCTGCACAAGACTACACAGTATAACAACACCTGTCATGTTGAAAAAGTGACAATTTAACTTGGAAAATATTGTCTAATGGTGCTAAATAATATGTCAACAAAACGAAACACTTGAACCACTGCACGAGTATGTGAGTGAAGAGTAACGACTTGCATTTAACCATGTTAGTGTATTGCGCATGCTTTTTGTGTTTGTTGTGTACTTCTTTACAGCTCTCCATGTATCTTACAGAACGCAAACTCACGTATTTATGGATGTACATTAAAAAAATTGTTCACTTGAAGTCGCAGTGGTCTGAGGGAGGCAAGGTCATGATGTTACCTCTGTTTCTGTCAGGTGAGTATGATGCATTCAAGTGAACAGGGCAGCGTTGGACGTGAGCTGTATTGTTTGAATGCAACTTTACACCTCCTCACCTAGCTTCTCAAAGTAGACCTAGTTTTAAAAGCCTGTAATCATATAGTGTGTAGTGTTTTGCGGAGTGCAGCGTAGCACAGAATAGGTTTGCAGACCCGAGGAAAAAGAACAAGAAACACTTATGCATTTGTTTGGGTATTGTCAAGGCAAGCCAATGGTAACCAGTTGTTTTAGGTCAGCCCCGATCAAAATATTACGTGGATGTTGACGTAATTGACTAATAGGTAAGGAATCTGGGTTCAGGTGGGAGTTGCGAGGGCTCATGGAGGCTGAAGACTGTTGTGTTGGAGTTTACTGTCTTCTTGCTGAAGCAAGATCGAGTCCCGCTTTCTGCTTTTTTAAGTGGCTGGTATGGAGAGCTCATGGGAACTGCGACTTGAAAATCGCTGGTAATGTTGTGTATGATTGTGAATTTGTGATGAATCTCCCGCGACGGAAGCACAGCACAGCTGCAGCTGTTGAGTAAAGG
Source organism: Caranx ignobilis (assembly GCA_021432705.1). Classification (NCBI taxonomy): domain Eukaryota; kingdom Metazoa; phylum Chordata; class Actinopteri; order Carangiformes; family Carangidae; genus Caranx; species Caranx ignobilis. The sequence goes on from MU269990.1 coordinate 20,791,975, forward strand.
AACCAGTTAACGCAGAAACCAGTTGGGCCATAACACTGGCAGCGTCCCACTGCAGACGTGCACGGCTGCGGCGTGGCTCTATTCGATGTGTGCTGCCCCCTCTGGCATGCATGTCCTGATGGCGGCAGTATTGTGACAGTAGTAGAGTGAGTTGATTGATATCAAGAGAAGCACAGTCAGCAGGTAAACTCCAGCTGTTCCAGTTGTTTCCACAGAGCAAAGAGAATATATGCCTGTGACTATTGTATGTTAATTGTGTGTGTTACTGTTACTGCCATGTTTGTGTCAAAATGAATTAATGTTGTTATCGCGATAGCAATGATAATTTCTGTTAGCACGTCTATGAGGTTTTACATTATACGTTAGCATTAAGCTAGCGGACTTTACGCTTAGTTGTAATGGCAGTGATACAGGCTGTGTGTGTTTTGAGCGTTGTTTCAAACTATGTGGGTTTGATTTTCATTGGAGGACTGACCGTATATACAGTAATTAAATAAAGCAAGTTCACTGCTGTCCCATAGAAGAACATGACAGTGGGGGCTTTGTTTGGAACTACTGAACCACCTGACTGATCTGGCAGTGACATCAAAAGCTGCCACAACTCTTATCACTCTATGGCACTGGATGAAATCAACTTTCTATCGACCATGTTTCATATCGCTATCGAGGAAAAGTTATTTCGCGATATCATTATCGTTGTATCGCCCAGCCCTAGTGAAAAGTATTGGTCCAAGCACAGAACCTTGTGGAGCTCCTTGACTAACTTTTGCATACAGAGAAGTCTTTTCCAACATGAACAAACTGGAAATAGCAGTTCCTTTAAAGCCAGTGACCTATTCTCTGGTCCTGAGGTCGATCATATCAAATTCAGCACTAGAGGGAGAATTCTATAAGATTTCATGTGTTCTCTAGTAGTTACAGTTATATTTGTGAAGAAGCTGATAAGACCACCACTCCTAATGGTAAAAGGAAAATACAGCTCAATAAAGCTGTGGCTGTCAGTCAGCCTGCCTGGCTGCAGTGCTAAACAGAAACTTGTTTTCTTCTATTACCCACACAATACACACATTATGTCTTGTCAATGTTAACCCTATATATAAAGTTAGAGAGATGTAGCATGGAAATTGTATTCTAATTGGATATCAACAAGTATGGCCTTCGATCACACCTACCTGACAATATTTAGATGATGAACCAAATGCGTAGCGTTCGGGCTACATGGGCTGTATGTACTAGTACCTTTATTATTTAGGTCAGACCTTTCAGGTTGCAAAATTTTCATTATCAAATGTGAAAGTCAGAATTGACTTCCAAAAACAGCTACATGATTTTATTTGGGTGTGTGTGTTTGTGTGTAACAAAAGAGACCAGATTCAAGTTAAGAACTGTAAGGCTGGATTGCACCAAAAAGGTTTAATTTGATCTAAGATTTTAATCAGAGATTATTAAAACTAGGTTGAGCACCATTTAAAATTAATCTCAGTTTAGTAAAACTCAGATTATATATTTAAACTGAGTTTAAACTGATTTAAATCAATAGGGCGTCAATGAGAGTGCATATTGAAATGAAAATTACAATTTAATATGATGAGCTAGCGGGTGCTGGTGACAAGCTTGCGGGTGCTAGCGGTGGCGGCTAGCGGAGCTGGCAGGGCCTACTCATGCTGCACACCCAACTTCACCGGTGGTCTGTCACTGGCTGGTGAGAAAACAGTGACTCCAGCCCAGAAACGTAAACTGCAACAACTAAGTAATCCATGTGTTCTTCATGTTGTCTCCATGGTGCAAGTATTTGGTTTCCGCTCAAATAAACACGACTTGAGATCGTGTATTCTTATTTCATATTTTCGTTATTGGTAGCCGTCTTATAAAAGCAATACACCACTCCAGGCAGTGGTTGCATGGTATAATGAGCACATACCACGGCCTGGAGTGATGTATTGCTTCCTATCAAGCTATCTCTCGCTATCCATCTACCTTTCTATCTAGCTATCCATCTATCTATCGATCGATTGATCATGATGGTTTGTGCTGTCCTCAGATGCATGTCCCCCGGTGTGTCTTTTTTTTTTTTTCCCCAACAGAGGCGGAGATGTCAATCAAAACGAGGGAGCTGTCAATCAGAGCATTGTCTGCCACGCCCACTCAGTCCTGACTGGTTTTCTAGTAATTATGAATAGTTATTTTCACTAAGACTTTTGTGGAAGCTTAATGAGACACTCATCTCTGATATAATAATAATTTTTACTATTTAAGGCTTTAAATAGTAAAAATGCTTAAAGTTAAACCCACTCAACTGTCAGTTAAACCTACTCAACTGTCAGTTTAAAATTAATCCTAGATCGCAGTTTAATCTGGAGTTTAAAGGTCTGGTGCAACAGAATTAAATTTAAACTCGGTTTAGAGTAAAAATTTAACTGAGGTTTAAAGAGTGCAGTAAAGTTTGGTGCAACAGAATTTAAACTTAAACCATGACTCAATCTGGTTTTAAAGTTAAGCCTTCTTGGTGCAATCCAGCATAAATGTCAGTGCGGCAGCACAGAAAAGAGAAGTGATGAGGAGAAGAAACATCACAGTCTAAGGACTGACACAGCAAGTCCAGATTCTCCTACTGGAAGAGGAAGACATGACTATGAGCAACAAATCCTTAGTCACCTCACCACCATGACCTCATTTCAACTGTTACTTTTAGCCTGATTAAATTCATCGTTAAATAATTCAGACAAATGGCCTGTTAGCCGTGTCGTTTTGGAGCTGTTGGATGAACCAAAGGTAGCCTTGGTGAACCCAGATGAACCTGCCACTTCATTTCACTTTGCAGATCCATCTGGAAAAGAAGCCACTGAGACTAACACTAACATGCACTAACATGCAACATGGCAGCAAAGGAGGAACGGCTAAGGTGATGTTGGTCGAGTGGCTGTGGACACCAGACACTCTCATATGTATTTTCTCCTTAGACACTATCACTAGATAGGCTTAGCTCCTGTCTAACTACAACAGTGTTTTCTGTTGCTCTGCTTAGAAAAAGCTGTTTTTCAGGTGTTGCAGGTCTTTCTATGAATATCTCAACTCCACCAGATCAAAATTTCCCTTTACGCTTGCAGCCATCCAGTTTTCCATCCAACCTCTCTGTGATGGAAATGATTACAACATGCAAAGCTCATTTAAACACTACTGTTTGCATGTGTACACACCAACCTAACATGCAAAACCTTACCACTAACACGCAATTTAGGACTCTTTATTTATGAGCTCAGCAAATCAGGCCGCAACTGTTTTGTCTGTCACATCAACTTCCCTGTCTTAAAGTCACGTCTCTTTTATCTTGGTGTTTCAATTCATTTGTGTCACCTCCTGTTTTATTCTAGTCACTTACCCCTCATTACTTCCCCAGTCCCTTGACTTGTGCCCTGTTTACACGTATGCAGTTATTTTGAAAAAAATTTCCCTTTGTTTCCACACAGACGAACAAATACAAATACAAATGCAAATACAGCTGCTCGTTGTTGTTGATGCTGTTTTCGGGATTCTGATTGGCTAACATGGGCTTGAGCTTCTCCTTACACTGCCACCTACAGGTCTGGCATGCTCTTGACAGCATATATACACGGGTTAGTGTAAATTTTTCTGTAAACGGACAGGTGTGCACAATGTTATTTTTGTAAATTGAGAGGGAGAAATGTCCCTTTATGAAAATATCCGGCCACGTGTAAACATAGTCTTAGCTGCTGTCTGCTTCCCCACCTGTGTCATCATCTGCCCTGCCCCTACTGTGTTCCACTAGAGTCTCATTATCTCACATAGTGTTCTCTGCAAGTCAGTCTTCATGCATTGTGTCAGGAGTTCCAGACTTACTTTCATTGTGAGCATTCCCTGTGTGTTCAAACTTACCTTCTGCCCTGTTGACCTTGTTGTTGTGTCTCATTTTGGATACTACTACCTCTGACAAGTGTGTGTACAATGAAACCTGTGAACTTTGTGTGTGGGTGTGGGTTCACAACTTGTACTTGGTTCTGGTACCAACTGTATCAAACAATGCAGTAGTGGTTTTCCATAGTGTCCATAGTGTTTCAACTACCACATTTCCCTAAACTTCAAACTGCTGTTATTGTGTAGTGCAGTCACCAGGTCAGGAGTGTGTACTGTGTACACTGACCAATCACTTGTAGTGACTCCAGTGCTGTGCATACACTGAATTACAGCTCTATTCAGTTATTGCAATGCAATCTAGCACTTTACAATCTTGGGCAACAATTTCACGTGATCATCTTCTATTTAACAGATACCAGCCAGTGAGGCTGGAGATGGAAAATAGCCACACGACCATAATAATTCATTCATTCATTCATTCATATTTACCAAGTCTATATTTAATTCTGTACTAAATGATTTTGCTGTTGCAGTTTTATATCAAAATGACTGGACTGAGTGAAATGTCTCAGCAACAAGTGGATGGATTAATGTAGACAGACAGACGTATGCTGGCAGTGTTTGGTCATTGCTAACACACAAAGGACACATCAGTTGCATCCAACTCACAGTGCCATCTTGTCAAATTAGCCCCACAGATCTGCAGACAAGACTACAGACTGTTATTAGAGGGACAGACAAAGAGAGAGAGGGGGGTGGGGAAAGGGGAGGGACAGAGTGAGACAAACAGGAAGTGGAACTCCTCCAGAGTTTTAACAGCTCTAACATTCAGCTCTGAGCCACACTGTGCATAGGACCCTCCTCTTATATTAAACTACTGTGAATGATATCAATGAAGTGAAGGGAACATCTGCATGGGAACCTGAATCAGACTCTTTATATGGTGAGTAAGTGCTTGTTTTAATATCTAGATGAATAAGACTACTATTTATGCTTCCATTTAATGATGCTGATAAATGTAGATGACTTAAAGTGGACTGTAAATGTGTCATTGAAAGTCAAGAGCTGGCTGGATGATTTCTTTTAAATCACCTGCTGCTGCTGTTTCATCTGTGTCAAATTATAACTGTTTTAATAAAAACACACACACATAGCACAGAAATAACATGAAAGTTCATGATGATCCATGAATTGTGGTGGTAATCAACAGACTGACACACTGTGCTTGGTCCACCCAGTCAGTCACTCAGCTCTGACCTGAGGAGAAAGTCAGACTCCACATTTACAAAGTGCTGTCATTATTAAAATGGATGTTTTTTAAGATTTATTATTTCACCTCCTGGCAGAGTGGAGAACAGCATCTAGAATTGACATTCCTTTGTATATTCAAGTTTATAGAACATCAGTAAATTGCACAAAGTCAGGAACAAGCCAAAATAAAAAGATAAACAAAAAACCTTCTGTTTGGTACGCTCTGGGAATGAAACAAAAACTCACATAATGTAAAGCATGTAAAGAGAGAATTATGATATACTAAATAATATACTTTATCAAGAATAAATCAAATATGTTATCCAACTTTATGGGCATACACCCACATACATATATACAGTGTGTATATATATATATGAATTTAACTGTAAGGGTGATATAAGGAACCTGCAAAAACACTAATAATTTAACATATTGTACACTTGCTGGATTTTTTTTTTTCAAATCATGTTGACACTGACTCCGAAAGCTGTGACCACAGGAAGAGCTGCTGGTTCTCAGTGATGGTAAAGCCCTTAAAACCACAGCACTTCATCAGAATGCTGTGGTTTATTTATTCGAAGTGCTGGTTTTTTCAGCTAAATTGACTTGTGTTTATATCACACCTTTCTAGACTCTACAACAACACAAAAGGTGTTACACTGGGTTGGGGTGGTGGTCCTCCCCAACAACACTTTGACATGTTGACTTCTACCAGTGGCAACCAGTGTTGCCACTGGTAGAAGAATTTGCCCACTGGTTGGGCTTGGGCAGACCTACTGCATACAGACTAGATAAATCATGCTTATGATTAAAGATTCATACTTTGAATGTTGTTGTTTGTTTTTAAGTGCAGTAGTACAACTCCCTGAAGTAATAATCTAATAGGATACTTAACATGCTCCCATCTTCCAATAAATTCCACCTATTAAAATGACTTCATCATTAGTGTATTCCATTCAAACAAACACCCTGGTGTCACACTGAGTTAGAAGCTGTTTTGTTTAGCGATTCTTGTACATGTTCTAAATCTGTCCCTCTGAACGCAGCAGTTCCTTCTGAAAGCCTACGGAGGATGCATTGCATCACTTCCTTGTCAGGTCATCTGAAGGGGGACAAAAGCTGAAGTTGTTCCTTTTCTGCTGTAGATCAGCAGCATCCACAGAAAAAGCAGAAGCTGTCTTCAAAAAGTACATTGGAAAGAAAAAGTAAGAGTAAGACAGAAATTTCACTTTAAAATGATGATGCATTAGGTGTTCAAAAAGGTTAATGTCCTTGTCTCACTCCTGTTCCCATAAAAATAACCTTGAGAGCCCATAATGTTTCACACTGTGCTGTTCTCAGGACAGACCCCACACTTTTAGGGTAGAAAAATCCTCAGTGTGTTGTTTGTTCTGCACAATACAGTGATGAACAGATTGGAGCAGCTTCTAGGAGATGCCACAAACCCTTCAGGCCATGTTCTGAGCCTCTGATTGGTTGGGCAAAAAAAAAAAAGTCAGCAGTTTTTTGTGCTATTGCAGATTTGCGGATAAATCTTGCACCCAAACTAACAGAGTCTCTCCCCACACAATAGAATTAGTTTACACTGCATCTTAGGCAATTGCAATAAAGTGTAGTATTCAACATGTTGTGGCCAAAAACCAGAAATGTTGTCAGTCAGAGTCAGTTTTAAGAGAAACACCGAGCTGCAGAAGAAGAGTTTTCTATGTTTTGAGCCTGAAGTCTTATTGCCGAGGGCAGCACAGCTAGTTCATGTAAAATAATGTGCTCAGAGGACGTAATGTTCTATAAGATATGAGCTGTTTCCGGGACTTGGTGGTTTTCTTATCGAGTCAGATCAGCATTAGAAGTGTCAGTTTTGGGTGTTGGGTTGAACTTGCTTTGGGTCAGGATGAGGGCTAAAAATAATGGAGTCAGTAGAGGAGAACAAAAAAAACCCACCTAGTGTCGTCGTCATCCTCCTCTGTCTCTACTTAATGTAAATGTCCTGTTATTATAAGAGTGGATGAAGGCGTGCGGCGCAGACTGAATGTGTGTGTGTTGGACTGGGATGAATCAGAAGTAGGAGGGAAGTGTGTGTGAACAGAAGTGCAAGATGCTTGTTATTTGTGCACGTGGCCCAGTGTAAACAGAGCACTGCATGCTCAGTCCATGAACATGAAAGGCCCCTGTGGGGAGTTGACAGGGAAGTTCAGCAGAGCAGGACACACAGAGACTTTTTTTGTGACTTCTTTGTTGATATGTGATGTAGAAGGAGTCATTGTGAAAACAAGTCTAAGGGACTAAAATCACACTAACTGTCCTTTAGATTAGCCAAAGGTCCATTCCTAAGAATGTGATTTGATGATGGCAGCATATTAAAAGATAAAACATCGCTAGTGTTAACACAGTCTATCCTCAAGGAACATGAATGACTCAAACTACAGTCAATTCTCAAATAGAAGCCTGGGCTTTTATTCACTTAAACTGCTGAACTGAACTGTGTCAAATTATAACTGTTTTAATAAAAACACACACACATAGCACAGAAATAACATGTAAGTTCATGATGATCCATGAATTGTGGTGGTAATCAACAGACTGACACACTGTGCTTGGTCCACCCAGTCAGTCACTCAGCTCTGACCTGAGGAGAAGGTCAGACTCCACATTTACAAAATGCTGTCATTATTAAAATGGATGTTTTTCAAGATTTATTATTTCACCTCCTGGCAGAGTGGAGAACAGCATCTAGAATTGACATTACTTTGTATATTCAAGTTTATAGAACATCAGTAAATTGCACAAAGTCAGGAACAAGCCAAAATAAAAAGATAAACAAAAAACCTTCTGTTTGGTACGCTCTGGGAAAGAAACAAAAACTCACATAATGTACACTTCAACTGCTGAACTGAACTGGCTCATGTTTGAGAGGCTTTTAATTCATTCTGCACAAATCTTTTGCTCAGCAAAGATGGGAACATACTATGAAATCCATTGTTTTAAAGAGTGAGATAAATACTTCTGTGTAAAGTGAATTTAAAAACACTTGCTCTCGAGTCTTTGGTGTCACTTCAACTGATTGATGCAAGGAAAGAAGAAATTTAGAGGAAGTTTAATCAGAGCTGATTAAACTTCTAAATTAATGGAATGCTATTGGGACTTTACCAAAGGTAGGGTGTCTCCAAAAAGGACCAGTTCGTTTCTTTACTCTGAATTGTGGAGAATCTGAGAGATCTAACTATGTGCAGCGAGTCCATGTTGACAAAAGTTAAGTTGAACAAATGCTATAACAGTGGCACCAAGGGGAAAAAAGCTATTTAAGCAGTGGCATCTAACTGTTGAACACACAAATGAAGCAGCTGAGAAACTGCTCCAACAGGTGATCTAGTGGGCTTTGAGAGGTTTTGTACATTCACAAGAAAATAGGCCCAGCTTCTGATTGAGACCGACTTTTATCTGCTTAAACCTGCAGCCAGACCCGACCGGTACAGGGAACCTGTCTATTTAAGACTTGGCTTTTATTTAAGAATTAAGCTTAATTTCATCATGATTCATCCAGTTGTTGCTTGGACCTGGTGGTGGTCCAACTGTGGAACACAAATCTCTAAAGTAAATTGTGGTGGACCTCATAGTGGCACTAAACATCAAAGCCAAGAGGATCCATCCTCCGGAACCATGAATGTCAACATGCTAGTTAACAATTCTTATTGTTGCAGGTGATGATTGTGACATACGACTGGAATAAATTACTACAAAACATTTAGTTTAATCCCACATCAGAATGGAAGTATAACCCTACGCAACATGGAAGCTGTGCATGATTTAGTACCTAAAGACAATGAGTCTGGCACATATACTTACACATCTGGCTCCACATCCAGATGTCCACAAAGATTTCATGGCAATCCATCCAATAGTTTCAGTCTGGACTGAAAAACCAGCTGAGCACTGAGTCATGCTGTGTAAAAGTAGTCTGTGCTTTATAGTACTATTACTGTATGCAATAATCAAACTACAAGAAGAATATGCAGTATTGGAATCTGTGAGTATGACCATGATGTGTTTTTGTGTTTCTTAGGGAATGGATCACCTCAACTCCACCCACCTCCCAAGCAGCAACCAATCAGACTTCAGCAGTACCTTTACCCGCCAGGTGCTCCCTTCACTCTACTTTGTGATCTGCATCGTGGGGATGTGCTTGAATGGTATGGCTGCCTGGATCTTCTTCAGAGTGCCCAGTGACTCAGGTCTGGTGGTCTACCTGAAGAACATGGTGGTGGCTGACCTCCTCATGCTGATCACCTTCCCCTTCAGGCTGGCGGCTCAGCTGGGTCTGGGCGGCTGGCGCATCCATGTCATCAGCTGCCGCTACACTGCTGTGCTCTTCTACTCCTCCATGTACGTGGGGATCCTCTTCATTGGCCTCATCAGCCTTGAACGCTACGTCAAGATTGTCCGTCACACCTCCTCTTCCAGGTTAGGCGGGGTGTCTGCACTACACCTCCTGCAGAGCGTCAGCTTTGCCCGAGTGCTGGCATTCTTTACCTGGAGTTTGCTCCTCCTCTGCGTCCTACCCAATGTCCTGCTGACTAGCAAGTTGGCTACTGAGGAAAACTCTCGGCACTGCATGCAGCTAAAGACGCCCCTGGGTGTGCAGTGGCACCGGGTATCCACCCTCTTCAGTGTGTCCTTGTTCTGGGTGACACTGCTGGTCCTGGCCTTTTGTTACGTCTCCATCGCCCACAGGGTTTACCAGTCGTACCGCCGTGTGCGCCGCAACAGCAGTGAGGCCTGCCGCAAGTCCAACCGCAGCATCTTCAGCATCCTGGTGGTGTTCTTCATCTGCTTTGTGCCTTATCACATCTGCCGTGTGCCGTACACCATGAGCCAGATGCCAGAATCGGGTTTCAGATGGGACACCCGGTTCCTGCTGTTCCAGCTGAAGGAGGGGACGCTCTTCCTGTCGGCGCTCAACGTCTGCCTTGATCCCATCATCTATGTCCTGATGTGCCGGAACTTCAGAGAGTCGCTAATGAGGAGACTGTCAGGAAGAGAGAGGAGGAGGTCCCTGACCACTGCTCAGAGCCTGAGCAACATTTAGGAGCGGAGAGGAGGCAAGGACAGGAGACAAGAGGAGAAAACAAGGAAATAAAGCAAAAACAGAGGAAAGGAGAAAAGGAAACAAGACAGCAGGGGATATTTTTGAAACCGTAAACACAATCATTAAAAAAAACAATATGAACTCAGGTGACCCACTTACTTGGTTTTTCTGTTTCTTCATCATCAGATTGAATTTGATGTTTTGCCAGAAATGGAAATGCATATGTTCAAACTTAAGGTGGATCGTTCTGCCCACCAGATATGAATCACATTGTATCAGTGTCATTTAGAAATGATAGAAAACAGGAAGTTGAAGCTGAATGTAACATCTCAGTCTGTTTTCAGGAAGTAAATTATTGAATCTTCAACTGACAGATTCCAAGATTGGACGTCAGTACTGCTCTTTATTAGGTCTCTATTAGTGAAGCTGGTTGTCATTTTAAGAAAGGTTAGTGTAGCAACAATGCAACATTTACACTTACATGCAATAATGTGACACTCACACAGCGGTGGGCCTTATTACACAATGATGTATATGTAATGGGAATATAATGGAAAAAATAGAATACTGTATATTAACAAATGTGATGTATATAATACATAGGATTGACTTTCTGTTTCTTTCTATTTCTGTTTTGTTTTATTTATTATTTAAGAATGAAAGACAGAGAGGGACTAGAAAAAGAAAGGAGGAAGCCTTTGCTGGTATGGAAGTGAAACTGGACTGTGATGAGCGTGCATCCAACCTGTGGCACCAGACTTTTAAGTGGTGACCAGTTTTCTTCCAGAATCACGTTACTGTGACTGATCCACAGTTCAGTGGATTCAGTTGATTTGGTTTTAGTGGTTTCCGAGGTCACAGGAAAAGCATGTCTCTCTGAAGGGTGTGTTTGGACTGAATCTGGTCCTCCAATCACACAGTAACTTGGAAATGATGAGTTATACTTAATCTCACAGGTTCAATCAGTCAGAAAAGCTGCTGAAGCTTTGGCCTCAGGTGTCATCAAATGAAGCAGCTGTGCAGAAACCACAGCTGTTGTGTTTTTGCAGCTGGAGTAGGGTACTGTACACTGGGCAGAGATTCCCCCTGAGGACAATGTCTGTTTTCTATTCAAATATGTATATTTTGAATATAATGAAATTATGATAATAATTTCCTTTGAAAACAATATTGCAACCGTATCATCATCGATATTTAAAGTCCCACAGATTCTTAGCCTGGTCTAGAAAAAAATTAAAACTTACACACCAGTGCTACAGAGAGCCACTTATTATATTACTTTTGTTAATTTAGCCATTTAACCTTTCAACATTTTTATAATACATGTAATAAACTTCTTACTTTACCATGTCTTTAGCTATTGAATATTTATTCACTATTACCTCTGCTACTAACTCCTTCATCTTAACATTTAGACACATATTTCTTCTTTTTTTCCCCTTGGTGCAGCAGTTTGTTGCACTTTGAGATGAGGAACTTTCCTGGATTAATCCTGTGTGTCCAGTGCCCTCTGGTGATCACAGTGTGTAGCAACTTTCCAGTCTCAGTGTTGCCAGTGGGTAGTGTGCACTCAACAGTCTAATTCCTGACTGAACTAACAGAATGATGATGATGAACTATTCAGAAACAGGTGTATGAGATACACTAACCACCAGAGGGTAGTGTAAACACATATCATAGACATTTAAACAGGAATCAGATGTATCAAGTATTATGCAAAGAGAATATCACACCAGGGGAGTCACACACACCGTTGGTCAAATTTCCTCTTAAAGAGACAGGACAATGAATTGGACATATGATGTAGCAATCACTGAACAAATGGAAATAAATAAAAACCTTGCCCATGCTATGTCTTTGTCTCTCTTTTGTTGAAGCAGCAGCAACGGTCCTTTCTTAAATGTCACAGCTCAGTAACACCTTGAGGGAACTTCACCAAATTTGACACAAACACTCCTTTGGACTCAAGGATTAATTGATTTGATTACAGTGGCCATAACTCACAAATTCATTCACTAATTGTGAGGCAGCTGAACTTAAAATGACGTTTTATATCCTACTTTAACAGTTGGTTATGTAATCTGCAGTGAAAACATTCATAAACCAGTGGTCCAGTCGTCACAGCTTGTGTTTTTAGTTAGAATACTTGATCAGCTTTTTACCACTGAACTGAAAAGCTCAGTGTTGAGCTCTTGCAAGATAAGATCTCAACATACACAAATGCATAGTTGTATACTGTAGTTGTTGGTATAGTTTTCTATATTTTGTGATCACATGATTGGAGTGACCATTGGAGGGCACTGGAGTACAAGCATGATCACAACAATGACATTAATCCAATTATCATGACTCACTGTTAATCTGCAGCTGCTATGATAGAAGCTGCTCCACCTGCTGCTGCTCTTTTCCTCTTCACAGGTGCCTCAGGTAGATACACCCGATAAATCCAGATAAACTTCCTCAATCCATTGAAACAGGAATGTTGTTCCTGAAACTTGACACATGGCATCCAGACCATCCAGTCTAACACCTGATAATTCATTCCTGGGCAGCACGGGCAGCGATCCTCTTTTACATGTCTGCAGAGAGTGTTTTAGGAAGCTTATGCAAGAGGAGGACCAGCTCTAACCATGTGCAATGGGTGTAGTGTTTACATCAAGTGTTTGAATGTTTTTAACCTCATGGTGAGTGAAGATGCTGCTGTCCAACCTTCACCCAGTCAGATCATGGTGACCACAACAGAACAGTGCCTCTATAACTTCAACCAAGGGTGTGGGTGTTTGTTGCCTCACCTATGTTGCCACAGTTTGTCATAACCACAATCTTTACCATAAAAGTACATTTTAAGAGCAGACATTTAAACTTTTCTTTTTATTTCATCCTAACTAATTTCAATTATAAGGAGTAAAAGTTTAGAAAAACATGTTGTGTTGTGTGTGTGTGTATGTGTGTGTGTGTGTGTGTGTGCCTGTGTGTCTGCTCCTCTATCTCACCGATTGTATAGTACATTTTGACTTATTATGTATTGATTAATCAGTGATGTGATCCAGTTTTGTCACTTGGCAACACTGCAGACTGTAAACCACCACTGACGTAAAGAGCAGCAACCAATGACAACTCCACTCTGATCTAACCAGTGGATGAATAAGTGAATAACATCTAGTATCTAGCTGTTTAATGTGTACAGAAAACCAAAGTGTAAAAAAAAAAACTTCACCATTTACTATCATACTGTAGTGTTAATTCACGATCTGGGCTCTGTGGCTGAATTCAGAGGTGTTTTCCAGGAACTACCCAGGTACATAGCACAACTGTTACATGTGAATATATGACTTGCAAATGAGCAGAAGCACTACACAATGACAGCACAGAGGCCCCCCCCCCCACTCATCAGTTCTTCCTGATGTGATTGCAGATGAGGAAGTCAGTCAATCAGTTCTACACTGACAGACACAGAAACAGGTGAGTGCTGCAGGTGACTCTGCTCCTCTTAATTCACTGGTACTTATACTAAACATTTTACATCTTCCTGGCTTCCTGGGCTGTAAATACTATGAAGGATACTGACACACATTAGAGTCATTAAAATTCGAATTTCAGCATTTGAGTTTGCTAACTCATTTGTATATCTGCAGTGGTTTGTCACTGAGTACCAGCACAACAATGTAGAACAAAGTAAAACGTCCTGAAATCAAAATCCCACTTCATTTAAACTAATTTACATTTACATTTTTTCATATAAAAAAATAGTTTTGGAGTACCGTGCGTGTGTAGTGAAGTATTTCTTTAACTTGAACGCAGAAATCATTGCTCATTATTATTCATGACCGAGGATCAGGATTGGAGACATGGAGTATTTTTTTTCTTTTTATTCTCTATTAAAACAATATTTGAATCTCTGTATGTGTATGTTTTAATATTGTGGTTTTAGTCAGCAGACCATCATCAGTGAGAAGGGACCAAGGAGTGATTTTCTTCTAACTACCTCTCAGATTGTTTCATTGGACTGTTTTTTAGAAGACATAAGAGGAAGGCATAAAAGTAGAGAGTGGTGGTAGTCATAGAACGTAATGAAAGTACTTCACACACACTCAGTCAGTTGGTCAGTCTGTCTGTCTGTCGGTCAGTCAGTCAGTCAGTCAGTCTGTCTCTCTCTTTGGGAAATCTGGTTAATATCCATGTGGAGTGATGCATCAACCATAACATGTCATACAGGCAGATATTTAGATGTTTTGTCACTATGGCAGAGGACCACTGAAATATCCCTCATGTCCACCTCTCCATCTCAGCTCAGTCCTTCATTGACAATGGTTACTGTACTATTTTTTTTGTCTAGCTCAGTGGTTCTCAACTGGTGGGTCGTGACCCAAAAGTGGGTCGCGGACCCATTCTGGATGGGTTGTGGACAGGTGAACAGATCTTGTTTTGTAGATCTTTGATTATCTTGTGTAGTTTTGATATTTATATTTATTTACTTTTTGTCCATGCAGTTGTAATGGTCCTCCTCAGTTTCTTATTATTTGCTCTGAATGCAAAGATATAGGCCTACATAGAAGTGAAATATCTCATTTTGTAGCCATAATTACTTTTTGCACTTCTGATGATTTTATTCACTTTCTCCATGCAGTTGTCATGGTCCTCCTCAGTTTCTTATTAATGTGGCCTGAATGCAGTGAAAATACCTTGTTTGGTTTTGTGGGTCTTTATTTTGTGCAATTTGATATTTATTCACCTTTGGCCATGCTGTTGCATGGTCCTCCTCAGGTTCTTCTGAATATGATCTGAATGCAGAGATGCATAGAAGTCAAATATCCCATTTTGTTGGTCTCCATTTTGTGCAGTTGGTATTTATTTTATCCACTTCTGTACATGCAGTTGTCATAGTCCTCCTCAGTTGCATTTCAGTTTCATTCATGTGCTCTGAAATGCATTTTAACTAAGCTTAGCTTACTGTGCTAAATGTAGGCTAACTGTGCTAAATGTAGGCCATCTGTGCTAAATGTAGGCCAACTGTGCTAAATGTAGGCTAACTGTGCTAAATGTAGGCCAACTGTGCTAAATGTAGGCCACCTGTACTTACAGTTTTTTTCACAATTGTTAAAACACATTTTTTGAATCCTCCTGTCCTTTTTTCAGAATTGTAAACACAAAACTTTTCTCACACTACATAGTATACTACTACATAGTAGTCTCAAAATAGTTTACCTGCACTCAAAACTGAACAATGTTGTCAGATCTTGCACTGATTGGTCAAAATAGAAACAATGCTGAGAGGCCATTACACACTACACCAAAAAAAAGGAAAACACAGTGTTCAGGGCATGTAGCTCATGAAGAAATGTTTGCTGATCACATTACAGTATAGCACATGCATTTTCCATCCCCAAAACTAAAGAAAAAAAAAAGATTTCACAACTAAAGAAAAAAAAAGATTTCACAACACAGTAGATTTAGCATTTACTCTGCATTCATCAAACATAAACTATAGTAAGAGGTAGTGTGAAAAAAATCATTTTCATCATTATCCTCAAATTGATCAATACAGAAAGTCTACAGCCAACAATGCAATGTAAAGGGTAGAAAAATCAAAAGACTTACACAATCAGGCCAAAGTACTTCATCAACATCAAATGCTACATTTGTCCTATTTACACTTCACATAGTGTGATTGTTTTGATGGACCATCTCAACTACAATGTTCTCCTGCTGGGGTTTTGCAATTCTACAACAGGTGAATGTGCAAAATACAGTACTTGTAATGTAATTTTCTGAAATGTATATACACATAGTAACTTTCATTGATAAAACAGTACAGTAAAGTACACTGTACCTGTGTCTTGTCTAAAATCTCCAGATTATGGACACAGACGCATTGTCATGCCATGCACAAGGACATCGTCCATGACAGTAGTCCAAATATCATCAGAAATGATCACTCTTTGTCTTCTTGCATTCTAAAGTGGTTTATATTAGTTTTCACACCATGAGAAACAAATGTGATTAATTTTGAGTTGTTGTGTTTGACGGATGTGTTTTATTTGTGTTTATGTTTTGCCACTTGTTACGTTATGCATCACAAGTGCAACACAATGACAAAGGTGTTTTATTACCTTACATGAGAATGTGTTTAGAGTTTTGTAAAAGGAACAACTGAGATCTGCGAATAGTATTTTAATAGGTGAACATAGTTTTGTCAAAAGGATGTTCGATTCAGTGACTGAGTTTAGAGAACTGAGCAACTGATTCACACAACAGGAAGTACTGTTTTAGCTATTCAGAAAAACTGTTATCATTTGCAAAGATGTACTGAGACATTTGCAATTTGATGGAATTAATGAGAAATTCAATTCTGTTGTGAACAATTGCCAAGTGGTTTGGAGGTTTGTCCATGTTATTTTGAGAATGTAACTTCTGTTTCAAGAAATTAGCCAAACCAATGGAGAAAAACTGTAACACAGCTGAAAAGGTCAAACAAACAAACAAACAAAAAAGAAAGCGAGTCCAGAGGGAGAAGGTTCAGAGGCTGTTTGTTTACATTCAACCAGAACCACCATCTTTACTGACTTGGACCAAAGAGCTGGACTCTAGGTGTAAGACTGGTCTCTGGAGTCACAGTTATGCTGTGAAAAACAGAAAAATGACCTCCTAATTCTCTAACCTCAGGTGGCAAGTGCTTGCAGAACCTCAGCAGAACAGGAAGTGGCTCTCTTCTGTCCCCGCCCCCAAAGACCAGCAGAGCATGTCGGAGTGAGGGGGAGAGGTGCAGGAGAGCAGGTCATGGTCCAAACACAACTGATGGCTTCAGAAATCAAGATAGAAACAGATGGCAGGTTGAAAAGTGATAGTGAGAACAATAAACTAGATAAAATCCAGGCTTCTCCCTGACAGGAGAACAGATGTGTCTGTAAAAAGTTGATGCTCTGCCGCTGTGGTGATCTGCCAGCTTCCTCTCAGCTCCCACCACTTCCTCTATCGCAGGTGCTTGATGTTTAAACCATTTTAAGTCACTTGCCACATCTCTTTGCTCAAAACACCCAGAGACATGAGTGACCTTGGAGGGGAGGACGTGACCCTGACCTTCAACCAGTCCTTATTGACTCACAAGAATGACACCGGTTCGATTCACTGTGATCATGTGGCCACACAAGGGCTCCATATGTTTCTCATGGTGCTCTACAGCCTGGTGTTTCTGGTGAGTCTCTCATGTTCAAACCCACCCCTCACTCTGTCTGTCTGTGACTGATGTTGTCCTCTCCCTGTTCCCTGAGCAGGTAGGTCTGGTCCTGAACGGCTTCACTCTGAGGGTCTACTTCTGCGGCACTCAGCAGCACATGTCCAGCAGTGTGACCATCTACCTGAAGAACCTGGCAGCCGCCGACTTCCTCATCAGCCTCTGCCTCCCTTTAAGGATTGTCAACTATGCCAGCAGCTCCGTCCCTGTCCGCCGGGTCTACTGCAACTTTGGTGCCTCTGCCTTCTACCTCAACATGTACGCCAGCATCCTGTTCATGGGCTACATTGCAGCCAACAGGTAGGCTTGACCTGTGTGTGTGTGTGTGTGTGTGTGTGTGTGTTTGTGTGTGTGTGTGTGTGTGTGTGTGTGAACCACTGTGTTGGTTTGTGTGTAAGTCACAATCAGTAAATGGTGTGTGTTTTCAGCATATTCAGTGGGTGTTTGGCATCACTCTGAGTCATGTTAGTAAGAAACAGCTGTGTGGTTTACTGTTTCTTTGCATCAGTCCAGGTTTATTGAGGTCATGGTGTTAGGCAAGGCAAATTTATTTGTATAGCCCCATTTTTACAAAGAGTTTGTCAAAGGGCTTTACACAGCATCATAACAACATCCTCTGCCATTAGACCCTCACATCAACTGAGGAAAAACTCCCAAGAAACAGACATCTTTTGCAGTAGATGACATGCAAAAGATGTTGTGTACAGACAAGAAAACAGTTGGAATATGGAATAAACTGGGAATGTGCAATCAAGAGGAGCTGATGAAGGCAGCTCCTGGTGGGAAGGCTACAGGGAGAGCAGGTCAGTTTAATGGGAGTACTGGTGAGCAGACCGGGTCATAAGTACAATACATGTGTGTTTGCTGCTTCACTTCAGTGCTGCTGCCCTGCTGCCTGGTTGATTGGTTAATTGACCAAATCCTCATTCTGCCACAGTGCCTCAGAGCTCCATGCACCTTCACACTGTGAGAAAATTACTCTTCAATCTCTGAACGCTGTTGCCACTGATACTGACAGTGAAACCTGCAGCTGCAGTGAAACACAATGGGCCCCTGTCTTACACATGTGTTTGCTGGTTTCACACTAACACAATCTCTCTATCAGCAACTTTGTTCTTATGTTCATGACTCATCAATCGTGACCACAGTTGAGGGTGGGAACATAGACTGAACAAGAGCTTTGCCTTTGGCTCAGCTCTCTTTTTGTCACAACTTTGCGGTACAGCGATTGCAATACTGCTCCCGCTGCAATCATAACATGTCTGCAGCATAAGCACCAGTGCAAGCAGTGAACACATACAGTTCCCCATGCATGGGCCTATAGCAGGGCACATGCAGAGGAAAATAGATAAGTAATACATATGAATAAAACAGAGCTTTGAGATTGGAGTTCACCCCGGCCTGATTACCCTAGATAAGAGCATAAGGATGTGAACAATCTATAAATATGAGGTCTGAGCTGCTGCTCTGAAATTGTTCTGGTCACTTGTGCTTAAAAAGCATCAAGGGTGTGGTTTGACAAAATAAAGACACAGACAAAACACACACAGAGACTGAGCTGCACTGAAGGCACTGACCTTCAGTGTCACAGTCACTAACTGGGTTTCCATCAGCCTACTTTTATGCACATCATTGATTTGCACATATGTATGGAAACTCTGCATTTTCTCTTTCGGAATTAAAAAAAAAAAAAAAAAAAATTCTGTAAAATTTGGGTGTTCCATGTGTCAGCACCCAGGATAGGATGTGTCAAGAACGTGATTTAAAACTGCCAGTGCATTCTTCATTTACTTTTCAGAAACAACCTACAGTTTAACAGTTTCAGCTGTAGTCGGATTTACATCAACTCTCATATTCAGCTCATTTTCAGATCAATCAGTACATTTTCTATGCAAAACACTTGATTTTATGTATAATGCATAATTGAAAATTGACAGACTTATGACTTCTCAGAAAGTCTGCAGCCTTGCTAAGTGGACTTGCTGATCTTTACCCAGGCAGTAGGTCAGAGCCCTGATTGTCTGTTTTTTCACTGTGGTTCATTATTGAAGCTTGTCCTAATTCCACATGCCCATCAGATATGCTGCTCAGTGTCTCCTTCAGATGCTCCACAGCTCCATCACTGGAGTCACAGCACAGATCAGACATTGCTCCAACACACGTGACAGTTGTTCAGTCAGTATTAAAGTGCTGGAGAGCAGGATTTTATTAATATTTACATATTTTCTATGTTCTTCTATGATCACAGTTGCTAAACAACAACTGGCAACATCTCACCTCAAAACAATGCAAAGTTTAAATTTCAACTTCAACAACTTTTTCTTCTCCACTGTTGTTGTTCCATTCTTTGACCGAGGGTTTGTGTTTCTATGCAAATAAAAAGCTAAGTTTACGATTTTTCTAGCTCATGGCATCAAAAACAAACATTAAAATGTAAATTTGACAGTGTGTTGTTGGATGTTTTGGCCTCCACAACAAGCTTATAAAGACATAAATGGGACATATTATCAGTTCAGTTCTGTGTTAGTATCAGTTTTGGAATCCACTGGGCCAATATGGGCACATCGTAGTGAACAGCTGAACCTAGACTAGAGCTAGAATGAGACTGATGTGGTTAGAAATAGGACAAAACATGATACACTGCTATATACATGAAGCCCTTGAGACCTTACAGTCACACAGACTGGCTTCATTCAGAGGAGCTTGAGGACTTGGGTTTGAGGTGTAGATATGTACACATGTACACAGTACAATGTCACACATGCAGGATGTTATGACCAGTGATCAAGACAACACTCAGCTGTGTTTTGTCACCACTGGTCTTATCCAGAGCCAGTCCAACCAAGGAGTGTAACTTCAAGTCCTGTGAGATCTGAATCAACTAGACCTGAAATAAAGTCTGGTTGGTTATTAGAAATAACTCCTTCCTCCTTCTCATATCACCTAATTTCTTAGTTCTCCTGGTTGTTGGAATGATAGTCATGAGGTCAAGTAGGAATCATTGTTAAATCTCCTATTGACAGATAAAGGGACAGTATTAGTGTAAGCCAGTATAAGTTGTGATGTAGATGTCCTCCCCTGTTTATGAAAGGTTTCTCTACTTTCATACTGATGGCCTCCTTCACTCCTCTTCTGTTCTCCCTCTCTGAAGTATGTACATTGTAGCTTTGTGTCCCTCATGGCAGGACATTATTCCGAGCCACTTGGGTTGAATTTAATTTGACTTCATGAGAGTCTCCTCACTAACAAAGTGGACCTATCTTATGTGTAGTTTCACTGCTTTTGCTTTTAATTTGCACTAAGGAGTCCTTGTGCATTAACTAGTCAGTGGTCTGAAAGGAACCTGGCAACCAGACAGGCACTGTGGAACCACAGGGGACCTGGGCCATCATTTCAAGCCACCGGGTCCTTATATAACACAAGTGAGAGTCATGTCTGTGTTGTCAGCAGGAAGTGAAGCATGTTTCATGATGTGAAACTTTAACCACGTCCTCTTAAACAGCTATCCATCAGTGTTCAATGTACAGCTGTCACTAAGCTATCACTCATTGCTCAGCAGGGGGTCTGACAGACAGAATTATTTCTGAACATGTTGTGTGGTCTTAGGCTTTGGCCTCCCTTCACTTCCTGCTCTAGCTTCTGTACCTTACTTAGATATTCCAGCGTAAGTAACACCCCCCGTGAGAGATGAAGTTTGCCGACTGCAAACTTCTCTAGTTGCAGCGGCTTCAGCAAAGACCGCACAATAGCTAAATACTGTTGTCTATTTCTCCACGAGCTAACCGCGGTCAAAAAAGCCACTCGTAGACACCAATAATGCTCAGAACAGCACCAAACTTCATCAACAGTACAAACAGGGTCCCAGCACATAAAAGGAGGCATCAAACATCTGCTAGCTTTGTCTGGTTTCTATTGAAAAGAGACAAAAATAGAACTCACCCACTTGCCTCTAGCTGCTTGCAAGTTGTGGGAAAAGCTCTGACGAGTCGATTACTGAAAAGTTCTACTCGGTGTCACAGTGTGTTAGACCATGGTTTACATTTAGGCCGGAATATCCCTTCAACAACTTTATTGATAAAAGGATGTCAATATTCACTTGGCCTTTCCTCTTTACCATACTGAAATTGCAGAAACCAAGGGAGTTGAAAATGAACACAACAGGTTATGAATCATGTTGTGGCCTCTCCTCTCCAGGTATCTGAAGATCGTCCATCCTTTAGGAACTGACATCCTGCAGACAGTACGAGCTGCTTATGTCATCTCTACGGTGACCTGGGTTCTCCTCCTGGCTATGATGATGACCTACATCCTCCTGTCGCTGCTCACGCAGGAAGAATTGCTGTCTGTCCCCAATGCAGTGAACTGTGACATCCTGCACAGCAAACCTGTCAGCGTGCTCTACAAAGTCCTCCACTCATGCTCTGCTGCCATCTTCCTGCTCGTTCTCATCTCCCTGGTCTTCTTCTACTACAGCACCTGCCACAGGCTGTCGCTGGCACAGAAGAGGCAGCCGGCCTCCTCCAGCCCCAAGAAACTCGCCAAGTCCCGCAGGAACATGTTGGTACTGGTCAGTGTCTTCTGCATTTGTTTTGTTCCCTACCACCTGGTTCGTCTTCCCTATGCCTTCCTGAAGGGGCGGTGCTCGTGGAGCCAGACCTTCTTCTACCTGAAAGAGCTAACCATCATGGTGTCTGTTCTCAATGTCTGCCTGGACCCACTCATCTACTTCCTCTTCTGCAAGGCTTTCAGGGCCCAGTTGAACCTGAGGGGCATGCTCAGCACCACACACATGGAAACGTATGCAGGAAAATCTGTCAGGAGAAGCAGCAATGAGCAGATGAGCACCATCAGAATCAACAGGAAGACATCTTGTGTCAGCCTGACAACAAAGCAGAACTGTGTGCTGTAGCATCAAGCTAACAGACAATCGTGACTTTATTAGTCTTCTTCAGGTTTCCAACAGACCTGGGGTTCTTAATCTGCAACTTTTTTCTACTGTTTTCCAGGGTTTTCTCCAGCAACAAACCAAACAAACAAACAAACAAACAAGATAATGAATATAGAGAATATAGCAACAGGAAGCACTCAGTGACTTTAGATATTTATGGTCATGTAAAACTCAAGAGTTTATTTTCTAGAAAATTAATGTTTGCTTATTATGTGGAACAATGTTGGATATTGAATGAATGGTGACTGGTCTGAGAGAGCAGTTATATAACAAACTGTACAAATATGTTCAATGTGTACCACATATATATGTGATCAGGGATAAGGGATTAAGTCTAAACATGGGTTTTGTTCCCTTCTTTTGTTTTTTTGTCAGCCAGCTGACCCAAACCCTCAAGAAAAGGAAATGTATCCAGGACAAAATATGAATCTAGTGATGGACCAGATGAAATATACAGTATAAAATACAACAGTGGCACCTACTGGACAAAATGGAGAACTTCAGAGAAGAAGAAGCTTCTTGCTTTTTACAGAGCTGTCACTCCACCACTGTCTGCAAAACAATTTGAACAAGATGTCATTTTACTGTAAACTAAGTAAACTAAGTACATATATATGTGTGTGTGTATATATATATATATATATATACACACACACACACACACACACACACACAAATATATATATATACACACACACACAATTTATATATATATGAAGAGAGAAAGAGAGAGAGAGATGTAGATATATTTTAATGTAATGAATTAATGTAAATGAGTGTACATATATAGATGGCTTTCAATGCAGTGTCATCGCAGATATGCACATGCAGCCGGGGGGCAGAAAACGGGACATTTCTCATTGTTTACAAGCGGAGCCAAGCAGCAAAAGAAATTAACAAGGAGTTGTTGTGCTGTTAACTGCACAAACTGGCAAAAGGATTGATGGAAATTGTATAATATCCTGAGGTGGTCTCACCCGTTTGCCAAAAGAAGAAGAAGATTATGGCTCCAGGGCATTAAAAGGGCAGAAGTTTTGCACATGACCACAAAGTACATAATTATATGCATCTAAAAATTTATATGCACGCAAGTTGTCCTTTGTGTACACACTGGGCTTCTCTATGAGATAACTGTATATGTCAGGCCATATGATAGCTGGCCATTTGGACATATATCTGAAATCCATTCATCACTGTGAATATTATATGGGTCTGGAAATTTCTCACCATTACTGAAGATCACTTTCTTGAGGTAATCGGTGCAGTCTGAGCTGCTTAGGCTGTTGATATAATTGGTCTGAGCCATCTCTGTCCCAGACCTAGCTAGCGAACTATCAGACGTGTAGTGTAACGTACAGCGACATCGGCGGTTATTATAATTTTTTCTTCTAAATGTTGGCAGGCCGTAAAGTAGCCTCATCGTAAACATTTTTACTTTGACTTTGTTAGCGTTCACTAAACTTACCACCATGCTTCTGATATTGTAGACATCAAAAACAACCATCACAACCTGGTAAGTTGAGTAAAATTCATGGACATTTCAGCAAGTGTTTTTCTGATTTACGATGCAATGAAAGACAGGAGATTTTTCTATGAAATGACATTTTATTGCAATTGAGTCAGGGAGAAGTTACAAACAATATGGCATGATATCAATTCACTCCGACGCTGTCATGGTGTACAGACGCACACCTCGTATTGTTTGTAGACAAGAAACCCATAAATATGCAGAGGATGTGATGTGATAATTTGTTGTTTTGGATAAAGGTTTGAGTAAATGTGAATGCAACAAACAGAGCTGGTCACACAACTGATGATGAAGAAGACTCACTCACATTTTCCACTGCAGGGACTTAATACTGTAGAAGAGTTCACCTTTCGATCACTGAAGCAATATGAACAGTTAAAACATTGCAGGTTCAGTTACTCTTTAACTACATTAAAATTCTGATAAAACTTCTTCAGTCCCTCTGTGACATACATTTACATATACATTTATATACATATTAACATACACTTTTTTGCCAAAAGTATTTGCTCACCTGCCTTGACTCGCATATGAACTTAAGTGACATCCCATTCTTAATCCATAGGGTTTAATATGACATCGGTTCACCCTTTGCAGCTATAATAGCTTCAACTCTTCTGGGAAGGCTGTCCACAAGGTTTAGGTGTGTGTTTACGGGAATTTTTGACCATTCTTCCAGAAGCGCATTTGTGAGGTCACACACTGATCAAACACGAGAAGGCCTGGCTCTCAGTCTCTGCTCTAATTCATCCCAAAGGTGTTCTACCAGGTTGAGGTCAGGACTCTGTGCAGGCCAGTCAAGTTCATCCACACCAAACTCTCTCATCCACGTCTCTATGAACCTTGCTTTGTGCACTGGTGTACAGTCACGTTGGAAGAGGAAGGGGCCATCTCCAAACTGTTCCCACAATGTTGGGAGCATGGAATTGTCCAAAATCTCTTGGTATGCTGAAGCATTCAGAGTTCCTTTCACTGGAACTAAGGAGCCAAGCCCAGCTCCTGAAAAACACCACACCATAATCCCCCCTCCACCAAACTTTACACTTGGCACAATGCAGACACACAGGTACCGTTCTCCTGGCAACCACCAAACCCAGACTCGTCCATCAGACTGCTAGATGGAGAAGTGGAAACCCATTCCATGAAGCTCTCTACGCACTGTTCTTGAGGTAATCTGAAGGCCACATGAAGTTTGGAGGTCTGTAGCAATTTAAGCAGCAATGAGCAGATGAACACCTTCAGAATCAACAGGAAGACATCTTGTGTCAGCCTGACAACAAAGCAGAACTGTGTGCTGTAGCATCAAGCTAACAGACAATCGTGACTTTATTAGTCTTCTTCAGGTTTCCAACAGACCTGGGGTTCTTAATCTGCAACTTTTTTCTACTGTTTTCCAGGGTTTTCTCCAGCAACAAACCAAATAAACAAACAAGAGAATGAATATAGAGAATATAGCAACAGGAAGCACTCAATGACTTTAGATATTTATGGTCATGTAAAACTCAAGAGTTTATTTTTTAGAAAATTAACGTTTGCTTATTATGTGGAACAATGTTAGATATTGAATGGTCTGACTGGTCTGAGAGAGCATAGTATGTTGTTCAATGTGCACCACATATCTATGTGATCAGGGATAAGGGATTAAGTCTAAACATGGGTTTTGTTCCCTTCTTTGTTCCCTTCCCCAATTGACTCTGCAGAAAGTTGGCGACCTCTGCGCACTAAGCACCTCAGCATCTGCTGACCCTGCTCTGTCAGTTTACGAGTTGTTGTTGTTCCCAGTCACTTCCACTTTTTTATAATACCACTGAGAGCTGACTGAAATATTTAGGAGCGAGGAACTTTCACAACTGCACTTGAACACCATTGGAATGAATTAGAGCGGAGATTGAGAGCCAGACCTTCTTGTCCAACATCAGCGTGTGACGTCACAAATGCGCTTCTGGAAGAATGGTCAAAAATTCCCATAAACACACTCCTAAACCTTGTGGACAGCCTTCCCAGAAGAGTTGAAGCTATTATAACTGCAAAGGGTGGACCGACATCATATTGAACCCTATGGATGTGACGATTTAGTGCAGGTGGACCCAAGACGCTGGGAGACTTGTGGCAGTTTCAACCAAAGTTTATTTTGGCTTCCTCGAAAGAAAAAACAAAACTCAAAAAGACGCTTTGGGTAGCGGTAACGGGGTCCAGCCAGGTGTGCTGCAGGAGGCGGTGACAGGAGGCTGGCTGATGGCGAAGGCAAGGACTAGGAGAGACAGAAAAACAAAAACAGCAGGTAAGATATGGAAAGTAACTGTGGAGATAGCTGTGGCTGGTCTGTCAACTCTACCATAGCTTTGCAACCGAATCATCTGTCATCAGCTTGGAGGGAGAACCAGGCTTTTCTGGCATGGTGATTGCAGGATTGAACTCTGCTGTGCTCTGCTCCTCAGGAAAAAGAGGGTCAGCTACGCCCCAGTCACCGCCTGCACTGCTGGTGTAATGGCAATTTCAGTCTTTCTGTGATTCAATCACTTGAGATGTCCCCACACCCTGCTTTTCCACCAAGACAGCATGTCTCCTTTTGTGTTTTAACCATTTGTGAATTGTGATGGCTAGACCTCTTAAATTCCCACCTAGATACAAAACCCTGCAGGATACCCCAAGTATGAAACACACCCTGGGGGGAGTGCCACTCCCTGCAGCCGACCAAAAGGTGTAAAACACCTTGGGTCGCTCAGGTGAGGACTGACCTTTCTTTGCAAGGAAATAAAAACTTGTCGGCCAGCAGAAGTCTCTATTTCATTATTCACCATCAGCTAGCAACAAAAATTTCCACAACAATGGAGACGAAAAAAAAAGTAAATTTACAGCCAAAACACAATCACAGCCATAAACTATATGAACATAAGACCCAAACAACAAAAAAGTCAGTCCATTACAATGGATTAAGAATGGGACATCACTAAAGTTTATATGCATGTACAATGTATATATACACATATATACATTTACATATACATAAATATAGACAAACACATACACATTTACATATATATATACATTTACATACATATTTACATATGCATATAAATACATCTGCACATTTACATATACATATGTACACATTAATTTACATACACATAGACAAACACATACACATTTACATACACATAGACATATATATACACACATAAATATTACTATCACTTACAAAAAATAAATAAATAACAGCAGCTGATTGAATAAGTTTGATGATTGTGGGTGAAAAAAGTCACCACTCTCCAGGATCACCAGGATCTTGAAGTCAGTGTCTCTTTATTCAAGTTGTGCACAGAATCTATGCTCCCCGAACAGAAAAAGTTATCAGTATTTAAGCTCAATGCAGAGCACTCATAAGACACTTCATACTGCCTAGCAACAGCCACGTTATCTCTGACATTGCAAGGAAGATGTTTTTGCAACTTAACCTGTCAAAGCCTTTTGCGTACCTCCACTATCTTCAAGGCCACTTTCCCAATTAAAACTGGACAGGTTCTCACAAAACTTTTCTGCAGGACAGGACATATGATCAACATGGTAAAATGAACTCTCAGTATTTTCCCCCTGTTTTTCCCCCCACTTACAATTACTGTTGTTGTTTGTTGCCATTGTATCGGTCAAATTAAGAATCGCCTGTTGAATGACTCCTCCATCTTTGTCACAGTCAGGTATATAAGTGCAGCTTGAAGTGATAAAAACAAAAACACCCCCCTCCCCCATGATCAATTGCTATGTGGTTTCGGAGCATCTTCATGCCTCATAGCTCCACTCTGCCAGTGGTTCAAAACTTAAGATCCCAAGGAACCTCTGTTTCCCAAACAGGGTCGTGTGACTTAAATACTTCTCCTGCGCCTCTTCTCAGGGCGAGGCCTTTCAGTTAGGGTTAGATGTAGGAAGGTCCTTGATATCATATCTGGTGCAAAACCTTTTACAATATTCCATGTCTGTTTTTTCACTTTCCCCCTGGGTACTAAGGTCATGGCTCCATAATCCTCTGGGCTAGATGAGCAAAGTAGGAGGTGATCAACATATGCCAGAATCAGTGTCAATGCATTTTTTTTTTAATCTTTTTATTTTTTTCTTGGGAATAATTGTTGGAGACCCACTATAGTCTTGAGCTAACGTCATTTCAGTGTTGGCTCTTTTTTTGTTGGTAAATGCAAATGCAAGAAATTCTGTTTCTTGGCTACACAAACTGAGATATAAGCCTAAGTTTTTGTTTTTGTTTTTTTTCAAAGGGGAATTCAGTTTGCAGTTTGATGATTCATGAACACTTTCATTCCAGCATGTACATTCCAGTTTCACTTTCACAGTGTTTCAACCAGTTTTTTTACACTCATCCACTTTCAATATGCCATTAAACCCATACCTTTTGTTTTATTTGTCAAGAGATTCTACACATGAGGAATTTAGACATAAACATGTATCTTGGATCACCCACCGTCCAGATTTCTGGTGTTTTCTTTACTCATTTTTTTTTACCATGGTTATTTCTCCACAACTCCTTTTTTTTTTTTGGTTTTATTATTATATTTTTATGGTTGTTTTTGAATTATTATATTTTTATTGTCTTTTTTTATTTTTTATTTTGTTCCTGGGTATTTTTACTAAGTAAAACTTAGAGTCCTACTACCATTTTCAACGGGGAATACCACAGGTCATAACTTTTTCTCAGTATTTTTAGTAAGTAACCTTGGAGTCCTGTGACCATTTTCAGCAGGGAATACCACAGATCTCAAAATTCTTAAATAAAGAAACAGACTTCTCACCTCTGTTCGATCCTGTCGACCAATCAGTCCCTTCTCCCACCATGGAATGCCTTATTCTGAATTAACAGATGAGGATTTTAGCTCTGCCGTGCACGGTCTTTTCATTCCAGGTTATGGAGGAGGAAAAGACCCGGGATCTGGCTCGATGGACCAAGTTATGTGGGTGAAAAAAGTCACCACTCTCAGGATCTTGAAGTCAGTGTCTCTTTATTCAAGTTGTGCACAGAATCTCCAACAACAGAGTCATGACAGAGGAGCTCCTCGAACAGAGAAAGTCATCAGTATTTGAGTACAATGCAAAGCACTCATAAGACACTTCATACTGCCTAGCAACAGCCACGTTATCTCTGACGTTGCAAGGAAGATGTTTTCGAGCTTTAACCTCTCACAGCCTTTTGCGTATCTTCAAGGCCATAATGACGTCCTGAAGGTAGCAATGAGAATTCATTTGCTAAAATATGCCTGGAAGTGCTCAATGCTGTGTGACTTACTCACGACCTGTTGTTCCCATAGAGAACCTAAGTGTCTCTGTTTGAGTCCAGTGATCTTGGAGCAGGTTTTCACAACACTGTTGAGTCTGTTTTTATCCTTCAGTGACAGGTTGTTAAACCAACAGATAAAGAATAAAGAATAAGTTAAAAGGCTTTCAATAAAAGACTGATAAAAACGACACAGAATTACTGGACTGACAGAAAAAGAATTTCACATCTGAATGAGATGAATCCTCTGCTGACCCTGTTTGACCAGTGCCTCGGTGTTTACATCCCATTTAAGCTGGTTGCCAAATACCGTACCTAGGTATTTGAAGGAGCTGACAATTTCAAGCTCCTCACTGTCTATGACACTCCTGGTGGTCACCTCTAAAATCAATGATCATTTCTTTGGTTTTGGATGCATTTAACTCTAAAATGTTTTCTTCGTAAATGCAGGGAGAGCTGCACCATGGTCATGTTGGGCACCCTGAAGGAGAGACAACACCATGTCATCCGAAAACTGCCCTCACACAAGGATCTGCAGCTGTCAGTGTACAAGATATAAAGGAGAGGTGACAATACGCACCTCTGTGGTGAACCTGTATTAGTGACAACAATGTCAGACAAATGACCATTAACAATCATCCTCTGCTGTCTGTTGGTCAAGAAGTCTGAAATCACTACAACAAGTTGGTGTAATAGTCCTTTTCAGCCTGATAAACGAATTGTAGAGGGTCAAGTTTACTTTCTCTAGGATTTTCATTGCCAATGAAGTGAGGGCAACTGGCCTGAATCCTTTGGCTCACTCGTCTTATTATTATTCTTTGGTAGTGGCACAATGTGAGATATTTTCCAGATATTGGGAAGTTGAAAGGAGTCAACTATCATTTGAAAAATATGTTTAAAAACTTCACTAAGCTAAGTTTAGTGGGGCCATGAGGTGGACAGCATGATGAAGAGGACTGTTTCAATACAAACTGTCACTGAAGCAGAACATTTAGTGGTGGATTCTTGGATCAGACACTTGTTGTGATGTTTGTGGTTCATCACCTTGTTAGAGAACAGCATGTTATGTTACAAGGACTGTGCATTCAAAGGTTTAGAAAAGGTCAAATTAAGATCATCTGTAAAGGTTTTAGTGCATCAGTGGAAACTATGTGGAAAGGGTTCACAACTTTAGATTTCTAGGACCCCACATAACAGACAACGTCACACCATGGCCATTGGTAAAAAACAAAACAAAACAAAAAACTGCCAGCAGCGCTTGCACTTTCTGAGACTGATGACAAAGAAATGTTTGCAGGACAAACTTCTCTCAGCCTTCAATCGCTCCACAATACAGAGCCTAACACTTACTGCATCACAATCTGGTCCGCAGGCTGCATTACAGAAGATCATCAACACACACACAAGAAAAAAATCTGGCTTCACTCCCTGAACAACATTGCAAACACCTGCTGCCTCACCAGAGCCATCAACATCATCGAAGACAGTTCATAGTAATCCCAGACATTACCTGTTTGACCTGTTGCCCTCTGGCAGGTGCTTCAGGTCACTGACTCAAAATCAGCTGTTTTTCACAAGCAGTCATCACTTTAAACACACAGAGTTCACAAAATGAACATCAGTGAAGAAGACATTTTACTTTCCAGTATGTACTCCAGTAACACTAAGTCAATCAAGGCACAGACTTTACTCCTCTCTATTAGCCTTTCTAACCTTTTCCTTTTCTTACTTCCTCATCTAGTGAACTCTTTTGTTTCTATTCAGTGATGTTTAGGGACTTACCCATCAGTTCTTCATGAATGTACTGCCCCATGCCTCCACAGGCATATTTATGAGTAAATGAGAAAGATGAGAAAAAAGAGGAATAACATGTCAAAGCAGTACAGATGCTACTGAGTCACATCTGAATTTCCACTGAATGTCAATCTGTCATTGAACACAGTTACTGAGTATTTGTTGGCTCCTGTATTCAGAGACCAGTGGTAGTGATGAAGTAGGCTGTATTACTCACCACACAACACCATTTAAAAAGGCCTCAGAATGTGTGTAAGTGTTAAAGTCTGTGTTATCTTTCAAACCTACCTCCCACTCTTTATCATGATCACTCACTCACACACCCACACAGGTAACTGATATGCAAGAGACATTCATATCTGTGGATGAGTGATAAACCAAACACTTTCCTCATCACTGAAACCAACCTGACGGATGAGTCAGTTACTGAAAAGCTCTGTATATGTTGTGTACGGGCGCGCGCACATGTGTGTGTGTGTGTGTTAGGGAAGTGTGGTCTGTGGTCTGATGACAACAGGAAAACACCTTTGTATGTGCAGCTTCCGCAGCTCTGAGCACATGAGCACACTGACAAACAGTTAGAGGACCTGAGTGGAACCTGGAGAAGCAGCTGGTCCCGAAAGTCCAAGGACCTGTGAGAGGACGGCACAGGAGGTAACAACTTGTTCAGGTTTATCTTGAGCTTTTCACACTGATGATCACACCATACTGTGCGCCAGACACCATCCTCCTCAGGCGTGACCGCTGTTCTGGTTTAGCGCAGCATGTTCCTCTTTACTCTTAAATAAGAAAAAGACTAAAGTGAATAATTGACAGTTTGAAGTATTGAGAAAGATCTTTCATCTTCTGGGCAGGAAAATTCAAGTTTGATGTATGTTTCCAGGTGTGGTAACCTATTAACAATACTACACACACACACTCTGACTGTTAAGGGGGTGTACTGTAGTAACACATTTACTATGTTTGGATTACTGGGATTTACTCAAAGTTTCTGAGGAGCAGCACTCTCAATCCATAGTGTGTGATTTTGGACCATTTTCACCAGTTCCCTGACATCCTCTGGTTTAGTTTGTCTACCTCACCCACCTACAGACTACTCAACCGTTTCTTTCCCTTTTATGCACTCAACAGGAAGAAGTGAGCCATGATTATTTCACTCACAGTAGTCTTGTGCTGTAGAAAAACTAACCTCAACAGTTTACACAGAGGCATGGAATAATGATCTCAATCTCACAATGGATGAAACAACATGGGCAGAAATTTGGCAAATGGCAAAGGAGATTTCTATATAGAACCAGAGAGATCCATGTTGATTTGTTTGTCCAAGTGAGTGCGGGGGGGGGTCATTTGTAGGATGGCATAAACTGATATTTGAGTTAATACCAATGGAATATCTATATTGATTGATTTTCCGCATTTACTAATATATTTTGTTTTATGAAATGTTGTTGAAAATTTCAGATACTTCAATTTATGAAAGTATATATCTCAGCACTTCTATGTGCATATTTATATAGGTGCTACGACACCTCCCACATACGGTGGCCAAGAAGGGTAACAACACATGCAAATGCCAAAACACCTGCAAACTCAGAAAACACATGCAAACTCAGAAAACACCTGCAAAGTCAGAAAACACATATAAACTCAGAAAACACATGCAAACTCTGTAATGACAATGGTTTCCTGGGAGTACCATAATCAGACGGACCCACATCCTGTTTCCGGTCACAATATTTTTACGGTCTCTGGAGCCAGGACCGTGGTCTTGGTACTCCGCAGTTCCACTAAGCTCCAGAGACCGAGCCCAGTCCCCACAGTTGAAATGTCGACTGCAGTCAGGAGCCACAGACATCCATGACATCCCCATGTGAATTCACATTAACTGATAACTTACCAAAGCTCTGCATAAGTGTGATCTGTCATGTTCAAAAGGTATTTTTTTTTTTTTTTTTTTTTAGTGTTACGCTAGCAGCTGTTTTAAAAGGGTTCTGTTCTGTCAAGCCAACGTCACCTGCCAATTGGCCAATTAGATGCCTGCTCATTGTGAATACTTATGAGATTCCTGGACTTATCCTACGAAAAAGAAATATCGTGACCGGAAACAAGATGTAGGTCCATCACTGATTATAGTCCCCCTGGGAAACATTTCCGTTGTCATTACAGAGTTTGCATGTGTTTTCTGAGTTTACATGTGTTTTCTGTGTTTACATGTGTTTTCTGATTTTGCAGGTGTTTTCTGAGTTTACATGTGTTTTCTGTGTTTGCAGGTATTTTCTGAGTTTACATGTGTTTTCTGAGTTTGCAGGTGTTTCGGCATTTGTAGCGCTCGTGTTGTGAAATCGATGAAAGCCTTTTTCTGAATTTGCAGATGTTTTCTGAGTTTGTAGGTGTTGTGGTGTTTGCATGTGACCCTTCTCGGCCACCATACCCACAGAACACCGATAAAAATTACTTTAAAAATGTATTTTTGTGATAGCATTGCCTGCTTTGTAGTTAAACTCATCAAACTTACATCATGGCTATTGTGGATCTATATAGATATCTTTCATGCAAGTTGTCAGTGCTAATGTTTTACTTGTTAGCATTTTGAACACACTGGCTTAAAAGAATGAATGAATGAATTCAATTTTTTGTCATCATGCATATGTCCGTATGCCCAGCACATCAAAGAAACAAATAAACAGAAATACAGTCAAAACAACCAGAAACTCAGGAGCAATCAGAGCGCCAAGATACAGACAGAAGTGTCATAAATCCCATCCCCAGTAGGGGAGACCGACCATATATATAAGGCCCAATCATCTTTACTCTTCAGTGTAGAGCAGGGGACAACCAATGGGCTCTGGCCCGAAGGCCTGCTGGTGTTGTAGGGATAGAGAAGGTTGCCAGTTTAACCGGTTGCCTGATGATGAAGGGCTATGTGATAACGAGAATCTAGAATCTTGAATCCTGAACCTAACTGGAAGTCAATGTAAAGAACATAGAATGGGTGTGATGTGAGTCATCCTGCTGGATGATGAGAAGAGTAAATACATCTTCAGTTTGTTAGAAAACCAAATTAAAGCTGGGGTTGGTAATCCTGGAGAGCTCGCAAGAGAGCTAGCAAGATTTGAAAATCGCACCTCCTCTGGCTACTCTGAGTTCCACCCCCCTCCTCCCCCTCCCGTCAGTGTGTACGTCCAAGTACTCTGGTTTGACGTCTGGCTTTATCCAGAGCCTTTTTGTTAGCAGCCTTTTCAGCCTCCGGCTTTCTCTTCCTTGCCTTTTTCTCGGGGCGAGCTGTTACAAGTAACGGTGGAAGTAGTAACTGGGGCTGCATTTTCTCAGCCACTGCTCATAAATGAGCATGAAATCCATTCTGCTGTAACTCTGTACGCTGATTTCTTCCAGCAACAGCGACACGTGAAGATTGTGCACACGCGTCAGAGGCAGGGATCGAGGGGGGTGGATACAGAACCAGACATGAAGGCATCTGATTGGTTTTTGCTCTTCGGTGTGAAGAGCTTGGATTGGTCGGAGTTGTGTCAGTCCTGCAGCTGCCACAGAGGACTGATTATTTTCCTTCCTTTTTCTGATACATAATGTATTGATTACTCAGAAGGTAGAAGGACCATTTCACCCAGTATAACAAAAAGTGTTTCTGAACAGGATTACCAACCCCAGCTTTAAAGGCAGTGAATGGAAACACTGTGGAGGATCAAACAGGTAGACAGACAGAAGCTGATGGCCAATTTAACACTTAGAGCTCATTTTAGCTCACTCAACAACACAGGTGCTGAGCATAAACATAAGCGTCATTTAAAAATCTCTCTCTCTCTCTCTCTCTCTCTCTCTCTCTCTCTCTCGCTGTGTTGATGTGAGGAGTCTGAAAGTTCTGAAATGTGAAAAAATGAGATGAGAGGGGAGGGGAGATTTGTCCTGGGTGGTCATGGGTGCAGCAACCTTACAATACATTAAAAGCATAGAGAAAAGGCAGAAACAGAAAGAGTGACAGTGTCAGTAGACTCTGGGCCCTGCTCTGGCACACAAAAGCAGCTGGTAAGGACGCAATAATACATAAATGATTCTTTCAATTGATTTTGCTGTTTTCATAGTTTTTGCACATCTTGTGCAATAAGAGAGAAGAAAAGGTCATCTTCAGGTAATCAAGTATAAAACAACAAGTAAAGTTCCAGAAAGCCTGATTAGAATTAAAACCACGTAGACAACACAATGAACAACAGCGCAGATTGGTATCCAGCTTTAAAGATTAAAACAGACGATAAATAGAAACACATGATCAACAACAATATAACACCAACAGCCCACACCTTATCAAACCACAGTAATGAAGAGAAACAGAATGTGAGGCAACAGATGAAAGGAATGAAAAGCATGAAGTGAAATAAAGTGTCAAAATCTCATGATGTGATGACTATAATTCTTTCTTTACATGTAAGTCAGACATGCAGGTTAGGCTAACTGGCTACTCTAAATTGACCATAGGTGTGAATGGGAGTGCGAATGGTTGTTTGTTTGTGTATGTTAGACCTGTGATCGGCTGAGATCCAGCTCCCCCCACAACCCCGTGAGGATAAGCGGTACAGAGGATGAATGAATGTTTTATTATCTTTTGTAGGTTAACTACGTTGAATGAAGCGCTCAGAGCTCAGACCACAGAGAGAGACATCAGGTTGTTGGTTTTGATGCCACCCATGAACACCCAGCAGCATGAAACAGCAATGACTTTGTTAGTATTAAAAACCAGCTCATACTGGATGTAACTGTAACTTCTCCCTTCTTGACTTGTCATCCTGTGACCTATCTGAAACCTGTCCCCTGGAAAGCACAGAGGTTTGTCTCAGTTTATCTTTACAACTCGTGTGTGACTCATCCTCAATATGTCATCTGTCTGTCACCTTAAAAATATCAAAATGTCATTTAAAGAAAACGGCCTGTGTGTCTGGAAGAGAAGCACAATACACAGTTTTGTTTTTGCTGAAACACCTGAATCTTCTGACTGTGACACTTGGCTGTGAGAATTGTGTTTGTGCTGAATAGAGGCAGTGCGCTTCAATGGAAATGAATACACAAAGTTCTCTTATGGTTTCCTGCTGCAGACAGTTTTGCAGGCTCTCACCGCAGTATTTGTTTACTTGACATCCTGCTCGGTACCTCAGTTCACCTGACTGTCGGTCTGTCACCTCCTGCTCTGTTCCATGAAAAAAAAATTCTGTTCAATCCTCAAAAAGCATGGAAAAAAAGACAAACCTGCATCAGAACCACACTGAGAACAAGGACAATACAATTCCAC
This sequence comes from Caranx ignobilis, assembly GCA_021432705.1. NCBI lineage: Eukaryota > Metazoa > Chordata > Actinopteri > Carangiformes > Carangidae > Caranx > Caranx ignobilis. The sequence goes on from MU269990.1 coordinate 20,828,257, forward strand.
ATGTAATTTATTTTGAAGGTGGAAATGAGTGAATCCCTCCTCTGTAAAAACAAAGCAACAAAAAATGTCCGCAACTTCCATGTTGCACATGTTGGCAAAAGAAAAGTCTCAGTGGCTGTATTTCTGCACATAATAATAGCAGCTGTTATTCTCTAACCTTTGGCCTCCTGCAGATCTCAGCTCTTCCTGTTTCTGATCGTGCAGCTCAGTGAAACCCAGACGTCCAGACCACAGTCAGAGCAGCTGCTCAACACAAACTTCCTCAAACATCATTGACAGTAAGTGTGATAAACCTACATCTCCTGAAAATGGATTTGCTGAGTTTGAATTAAACATTTAAACATTTTGTTCTTCTTCCCACATCTTTTTTTTTTAATATCAAACTAATTCAAGAGTAAAACTATTCACTGTGCAGGAAAGCAAACAAACGTTACACTTTGTTTTTCAGCTCCAGGTGGTCCTGAAAATGCCTCCATCCTCCAACGTCAGTGCTGGAGGAGCTGAGATGGGGAGGCAGTGTATTGTCAATGACCAGATGGGCCCCTTCACTGTCCTCTACATCCTCATCCTCATCATCAGTCTGCCGGGGAACCTGCTGTCAGTGTGGGCCTTCATCCGCAGTCCCAGAACAAAGGTGACAGACTGAAACTGAGAACTCATCTCTTCTTAGAGTACATCCTTTCCTACATGTTTAACTTGCACTTATTATGCACTTCTGTTGCACATCTTTAATAATCTATTTGCACTTTACATAGCATCACTCAGATTCCAGCACTGAAGCTCACATACACCGATCAGGCATAACATAATGAGCACTGACAGGTGAAGTGAATAACACTGAATAACACTTCATCATGGCACCTGTTAGTGGGTGGGATATATATTAGGCGGCAGGTGAACATGTTGTCCTCAGAGTTGATGTGTTAGAAGCAGGAAAAATGGACAGTGTCAGGATTTGATCCAGTTTGACCAGGACGACTGGGTCAGAGCATCTGAAAAGCTGCAGCTCTTGTGGGCTGTTCCTGGTCTGCAGTGGTCAGGGTCTATCAAAAGTGGTCCAAGGAAGGAACAGTGGTGAACCGGCCACAGGCTCATTGATACACATGGGGAGGGAAGGCTGGCCCGTGTGGTCCCATCCAACAGACCAGCTACTGTTGCTCAGACTGCTGAAGAAGTTCATGCTGCTCCTGATAGAAAGGTGTCAGATACACACAGTGCAGCACAGTTTGTTGTGTATTTGTCAGCAAAGGGGACCGTCACTGTATTAGGCAGGTGGACGTGATGTTATGTCTGATGCTTTAGATAAAAGTGTATGCTGAAGCACTGAATGTAGGTCTACATGTTAAGTGCACTGATGAGGGATCAATGTAACACCATTTGGGAAAGAAGGCACATATGAGATGACATGTCATCAGGTTAACGATGAAATAACATCGATAAATCGATGAAATAATGATAAAACCTGATGAGCTGTGATCGAATAAGGGAACCACACAGAAGGGAAGAAGTGACAGGGTTGAAAGTCTATGACTGTAAATGTCAGATGACACCAGGTATGAAAGTAAATATTATAAGTACAGAATCAGATGAGATGACAAAATCTGAACTAATCCATCTGAAGGGATGATTTTACGAGGAAAGGGATGAAATGGGATTTACAGATTTTATTGATGAGATTAGTCAGTTTGATGAGATGACAGTATTAAATGGCATGTTATAACAGGAGGAAAATGAAGAGGTAATGTGAGATGAAATGAATATTATGACAAACTAAAAAGTGAAATGGTTTGATGTGGTGAAGCAGGAAGGTGTCAGGTGAGTTGATGTGATTTCAGGTGGCATGAGTTGGAGTGAGTCCAGACGCTCCACGTGAGATGATGTTATTGTGAAGGGATTGTGTCAGATGAAGTGAGACTAAAGTGAGCCATGTGACTGCAGCAGCAGCAGAGTACCAGCGTCTACCTGATCAACCTGCTGGTGGCCGACCTCCTGCTGCTACTCGCTCTGCCCTTCAAGATCCTGAAGGACCTGGGTGCGGCGTCATGGAGCCTCATGGTGTTTCACTGCCAAGCCAGCGCCGTCACCATCTACATCAGCCTGTATGCATCCATCGCCTTTCTGGCCCTCATCATTACTGACCGCTACCTGCAGGTACAGTCGGGCAGCTGCAACGCTCTCAGCAGCACACACAGTGTGTAACACTGGTTCAATCATTTTTCACACTGACTGTCTCACCTGGTTTGACAGTCCTTCCATTTCCTCCCCTTCAGATTACAGGATATTATACTATCTATACTGACTCTCCAACTGAAAGTCACAACTGGAGAGAGTTGGTAGCACGTTGTGCTCTCTTCATTTGAACTAACACCTCCAACCTTCGATTGTGTTTGACTGATTTTAACCCTCCTGTTATGTTCATTTCACAGGACCAGCAATGATGTTCGTGGGTCAATTTGACCTGGCACATGTTTAATTATCCAAAAAAATCTGAAACCAAAAAATCCTGATAAACATTGTTTATATATCATTACTAACTCCATTACTAACAATTCCATCAATATTTAGTGCAGTGGTGTATTTTACCTCTGCCAGATAATCGTTTAGTTAGAATAATCCACTCGTTTTTTCATAAAAAATATATGTTAAAACATTTTTTATGTACATGGGAAAGACCTACATATAAAATATAATAGTTCTACATCACAAGGATTTTATGTAATATTTTTCTATTTATTTTTTAATTTTTTTAAAGTTATTTTTGGGGGCATTTTTGCAATTGTTAGATAGGCCAGTGGAGGTGTGACAGGGAATGAGCAGGGAGAATGGGGAAACATACAGGCAGCACATGATGGTCATGGTCAGGAGTCAAACCAGTGATCTCCTGCACAAGGGTCATAGCCCATATGGGATGTGCTCCGTGACCACTCACCCATCAGAACACCACCTCCACCACCCCATTTTGTTTTATTACGGACTATACAGACTTTTTTCCATGTAAATACATTTTATCCAGCTCCTTCCACTTCTCCTCAAAACAGACTTTGATTTTCTGTATTGACCCCCATGCAAAGAATCGTTATATGTTTATATGTTTTGCCCTCTACTGTTGAGTTTCCATGCAGTGTGGGTGAGTTTACCCACAGGAACAGAAGTGGTTCCCGTCCAGTCATAACACCTGCACTCTCGCATTTTATAGATGAGGTCAAGAGAATGGGGAAAGGGTGTGTGTGAGAGAGAGACAGAGACAGACAGGTAGCTATAAAGGGACAGATAGACAGATAGACAGACAGCAAACAGGCAGACATATACATACATACATACATAGCAGTCATACATCCTGTGGCTCAGGAGGTAGAGCGGGTCGTTCACAAACTGGAAGGCTCCTCTGGGCCACATGTCGAAGTGTCCTTGGGCAAGACACTGAACCCATGCTTGCCCTCTGATGTGTCATCAGATGTGTGGATGTGTGTGAATGATTAACCCCCAAAAATCCTGTCTGCGAACAGTGCTGTATGAATGTGTGTGAAAGGGTGAATGCGACAAAAACAGTGTAAAGCGCTTTGAGTGGTCCAAGTGACTAAAAAGCGCTATATAAGTGCAAGTCCATTTACCATTTACCATTCCATAGGGAGAGAAGGAGAGAGATGGAAGGAGATAGATAGATAGATAGATAGATAGATAGATAGATAGATAGATAGTGAAATGTCTCACAGTTGCAAAGAAAGACTTCACTTTGACCTCTTTTAGCCTCCATTTTAACTGCTACTTTTAACTATTTTTTAAAGATTTTAAACTTTAAAACAGATCAATTTGACCCACAACATAACAGGAGGGTTAAGCATGTAGCATGAAATTATCTGCAAATTTTGTGTTCTACCTTGTGAGTCAACTTCACCCCAACTTGTTAAAACTAGTTTTACACTTTTTTTTGATATATGATGTCATAGACCTCAGTTGTACGGCTCTTTTGACTGTGTTAAAAAGCACAATATTGTAACTTTTTATCCTACAGCAGCACCTAGTGTGTGTGTTTGGGTGGGGTGGAAGGGGGTGGGTTGGTCCATAGATATAAGAAGAAATACTGCATACTTAAAATCACAACTAATTTTCATCATGTACTTTTCTATGAAAGTAACACTACAGTAACATTATGCATATTGTTAAAGTAATAGCTATTTACTAACACAATTCCACAGAGTTATGACTAGTTTTTAAGTGCAGATGACTGGATCACCCACCTTACTGCGAGTAGACTGACCCAATATGGCCGCCTGTGAGTTACGTCTGCATTGTTCGATCCACCCCCTTGGGTTGGTCTAGGTGTGTGGGTTTGGATGTGTTGATTGTGCTAGAAAACAAAATAGTGTCCTATAGCACCACCTAGTGGTGGGCAGGTCATATGGACCTGTGAATACCAGCAGTGTTGTGAAATTTAATAAAATATCCATAATGCAATGCAAGTAGTGATCATCAATTTCACTTGAAAAAGGGAATAGTTCTAAATGAATATGTCATTTTCAGGCAATTAAATGGAAGAAAAGCATATTGTTATAGTGCTCCCTGTTGGCCTCCAGGTCATATAGACCTGAGGGCCACACGAGGGTTGGATTCATAAAACTTATAGCAGCCCATGAAACCATATTACATTGTTAATTTATTAGGAACACCTGTACAATTGAATGCAATCCGATACACCAGTCCTGCAATAAACCAAAGCCCTCTGAGAGGGGCTGAAACAACAGAAGAAGTAGAAGTAAGTCAGTGCTGAGCTGTTCCTGGTGAAGGTGGTTTTTGAGGCTGATGTGTCTCTTCACCTGCAGGACTGCCACACCATGAGCTCTCTGCGGCTGCAGGAGGTCGGCTTTGCCCGGCTGCTGTCTCTGGTCATCTGGCTTCTCCTGCTGCTCATCATGGTCCCCAACATGCTTCTGCCCATACAGGAGGTCCAGGTACAGTAAGTCTTCCAACTGGAAAACTATCAGTGGATGCTTCAGGTGCATTCTGTTTGTGTTTCAGTTGGCATCATCACCTTACACTGTGGTTGTGTTTTCAGGAGCAGCGTTACCTCAGCTGTTCGTCCCTGAAGAAGGACATCAGCCTCCACTGGCACACCCTCACTGTATTCCTCTGCATGGCTTTGTTCCTCAATGCCTCTGCCGCCGTGCTCCTCTCCAGCGGGCTGGCTCTCAAAAGACTCATGGCCAGTCGTACCAACCCTAAACTCTGGGTGGATGCGAGGCGGGTGGCGGGGAACGTGATGGCAGTAGCACTGGCCTACATACTGAGCTTTGTTCCGTACCATGCCGTCCGGACTCCGTACACTCTGGCCCAGGCTAAAGTCATCACAGACTGCCAGACCAAGAGGCAGCTGTTTCTGGGGAAGGAGTCGACACTGTTGCTGAGTGTGCTGCACCTCTGCTTCGACCCTCTGCTCTTCTTCTACCTCTACTCACCTTTCAGACACACAGTCAAGAAGTTGTTGCCCAGAAAACAGACCGTCAGCGATGCAGAGGAGCAGGCTGCAGAGGAAAGGATGCAATGTACAACCTCTGTACAACAAGAGCTTTAGGTCTAACCACAGACGCCAACAACTGTTTCAAATACTTAAAGTTGACATTGGAAAAAGTTGAAAAAAACTCCTGAGACAGGCACAGTGTATGTGTAGCCTACCAACAACACTGGAGGTATATGGACACTGGAAGCCTCAAATATATCTTTGAACTCAACAAATGGACTGAGTCCCAAACTGGGTCTGCTCCTCACTCTGAACTCCAGGCTCCTGGACTCAGTACCTACAAAGAGTTAAACCTGGTATAAATCTGCATGACTTAAATAAGTTTTCCTTCATCACTAGTCATATAATTGCATTTACAGTCCTATTGCAGTAAATGTGACAGGTTGGTGTCTTAATGTGTATGATGTTGTATTGACTGTTCTAAAGGGTTAAATCTGAAGAGATCTTCTGATATTAAAGCTGGAATAAATCAGACCTTCTCTACATGTTGTATTCTGATTTGATCAGAAACACAATTGTTTGATAATGTCTATGTCAACAAAGTGTAAATATCAGCCTGTTGTTCTGTGTTTCAACCAGCAGAGGGCAGCAATGACCATTGTCCAGCACTGTGTCTGACCTGATGAAAGCTTGAGAGGAATGTTTAATTCATACATTTTTAGATTTGTGCAGAGGCTGTGTGTGTGTGTGTGTGGGGGGGGGGGGGTTACAACTGGCAATGTACAAATATTATAGCTAATCATAAACTATAGTTAATCAGCCAGTTCATGGTCTACTGTCTTTGGTTGAGGTGTTGGACAGTCGAATGACAGTGAGGACAGACCATCCCCTGAACCTCTCAGTCCTGCAGTGACATGAGATGTTGCTGCTGCTGTAGCTTCATCTCATGTAAGCATCATCCACTCTGATGTGTTCCTTGTAAACAAACTGTAATCGGCCAAGTGCATGTTCAACCTGTGGCCTCAGAAGACAGAGAATGTGCTGCTCCAGGGTCCTTATGATGTGTGATGTGAGGGCAGTCATTTACCTCAGCAGCTGCTCATCCTACTTTAGCAGCAGGGCAAGACATGATGGTTTCCGCAGGCCCATGCGTCTTTGTGGACTCAAGTTAAAGATGAAGTTGAAGATTGTTAAGGAAAGTCAAATGTTCTGACTGTGATATTTAAAGCTGATTCATTGGATCACACACACACACACAAACAAAAAAACTCAACACAGATGACAGGAAAACATGCAAGTTCCTCATAAAGGAAGTCCAAGTCAACTAACCATAGGGACTTAAAGACTGTGTCCTCTCTGCCACACTCCTCCCAGCCAGAACATTTTAAATATGCATTGTGGGTAGTTGGGGCGAGTTGGGGTGAAACAGCTGTGTGTGTGGAGTCTTGGCAAACTTGTAGGTCACGACATGTGAGCCCATGCACCCACCCAAAAACAATGAGCTGGATGATCACAGTCATCTTAGTGCCTCCTGGACCCAGGCCCTCACAGATACCAAGTCCATGGAGGTCCAAGAGAGCACAGGAGACGTTCAGGTATAGAGGTTCTGGGTCCCCTCCAGACCAGGTGATGATGGAGATGGACTCATCAGTCATTCGTGGCCGTTTTTCCGCTCAGCTCCCTTCCACAAATATTTTGGCAGGATCCACTGTGCCGACTGTCAGCCGGTGTTCAGCCTGTCAGACATGCAGCTGCCGCCACAGTTGTAAGGGTCAGCAGATTAAATCAATCTCAGGGTCTCTGCTATTTTTTCCTTCTTGAGGAAATGCAACTGAACTCTGCTTGTTTCTATTCGAGGAGGTGCATAAGGAAGTTTCGTTTTGTAACAGCAGGGGTGGTTTATCTATCTATCAATCAATCAACCAGTCAATCAAACTTTATATTAATAGCACTTTGCACACAATTACAAAGCAACACAAAGTGCTCTACATAATAAAAACACCCTATCCCACCCACAGTCCCCTGCCCCACAACCCAATCCCCAAATGCAGCATTAAACTAAAACAGGGGCTGACAAAACGGTGATATGGGGAAACACCAAAGGAGTCTTTCAAAATGAAGTGTAATGGAAACTTAATGAAAGTGGGGCATATTAAAAATGTAAAACCATAAATATAAGACAGGACGAAAAGAAAACAGGATAAAATAAGTAGAGGAAATAAATATGTACAGAACCCCTCAAAGTGCAACAGCAGTGTGGCCCCAGAAATGAGAAATTTAAACCAACCAGGAAACATAGACAACACACAGTCATTGCAAAGGAATGTGTTTGTGTGCTTAGCTCAGCCGAACATATCATATCACACAGACTGCACCATCTGACTCTGGAGAGGGAAGGTCACAGAGCAAAAACTGTGTGACTGTCCCTTTAACTGGTTCTGTTGCCTGACGATGGAGTCTCAGCTGGTGGGTGATGTAGTTTTCATATGAATCTGCTGCAGCCAGTTGAACTCATCAGCCCGTGGAACATGGCTCTTTTTTTTTGGTGTCATAGTTTCGGCACAGCTGGCTGCTGTGACCTGGCTTCACTCTCCCTGGACTCATTTGAAGGGAAACATCTGGGCTTTGTCTACGTGTGTGAGTGTGTGTGTGTGTGTGTGTGTGTGTGTGAGAGAGAGAGAGAGAGAGAGAGAGAGAGAGAGAGAGAGAGAGAATGAGAGAGAAGACTGTGTGCACTCACTGTGTCCTTGGTGTTGCAATAAAACACAGCTCTAAAATTAGACCCTGAAGACTCTGATATTAGCTCACTTCCCACATATGGAACTACACACATGCACACGCGCACACACACACACACACACACACACACACACACACACACACACACACATTGTGGGTTGTGCAGTGAGTAAGTTCTTTTTTTTCTCTTGAAACACAGACAGCAGTCATCCCTCCATCACTCACAAGGAGGAGGACAGGGGTTACGTGTGTTTTAACTCATATTACTCTGGGAAATATTACAATTATGTATCAGGGTAATCATTTTACAGCTGTTGCCTAAAGGCCCGACATATGTTTGCAATGTAATAAATGTTATTACAACATTTTTATTCATATCCCTCTACAGTTGTATCAGGACATGATATGTCCAGAAGTATGTGGATAACCCTGCCCCTAATTCTTTCTTTTTTTGTGGGGGTGTTATTTTAGAAAAGCTCTTCCTGCATTTTTGTGTCATCAGTTTGTGTTTGTCTCTTTCCTGTTTCAACATGACAATGCCCCCCGTGCTTCAAACATTCCAACTAATGGCCAACATCTGTTAACGTCCCGGTGTCAGCACCCTATTGGCTGAAGGAATGACTGAACAGGAAACAAGAATCCTGGCTGTGAAAACACTCACCAATAATGTATTGATTCCATCTGTTAGTTATTGATAGGACTGTATTTTACTCAGTAGTGTTGAGTGGAACTGTCATTTCCATATCAGGACTATCAGGACATTACTCTTACTATTGTCTCTCTGACATAGTTTTTGAATTGGTTGGCTACTTTTATGGTCTTTTCTTTCGCAATTTGTTAGTGTGTGTGTGTGTGTGTGTGTGTGCTGTGTCAGTGTAGCTGCTCATCTGGTTTCTATTAAACCTTTAATGAGACTTCTATTGACTGCATCAGCTTCTCCTCTCCTCTTACTTCCTAAGAGTCTTCATCTGCTCTTCCACTCTGCCCTTTTCTCCTCCTTCCCTTCCTCCCTTCCTTCCTCTTCATCAACTTTTTTTTGTCTTCCTTTACCTCTTCAGCTCCACGTACACAAAAATCACAGAGAAGTAGCCTAATTTTCATTTTGGTGAAACTGACACCTGGAGCCCACGGCCCACAAGCCAAAGCTGAGTGGTGTATCATACATAACCTGATTCTAAGACCTAAAGAACAAACTTTGGCCAGTTCTTCCTCGTGTTGAGTGACAGGTGATGGAGAACCACAGAGGGTGGGGTTGGGGACAGATACAGGTCAGTTGGAGCCCAACAGCAGATTTTCAAACAGAGTCCTCAGAGTCCTCGGAGCTTTTAGACTTTGAGTAGTTCTGCTTGACTTTTAGTCCACACAATGTGCAGCTGAGTTTGGGCAGTTGTGTGGATCAGCTCCTAAGAATTGTGGTTACCATAGCAACCGCTCTGTGTGCAGGTTCTCACAGACTTTTATGTGGATCACTAGATGCACATAATTCCAGCTGGACCTTAAAGGGGAACTGAACACCAGGACGAACAGCTGTCTTTCTCTGGCCTGTCTGGTTGAGTGTGGTTCATTCTGGTCCACGTTTGTCCCGGTGCAGACAACAGGGAGGAAGAACCAGAGCCTCACATAGAGGATGTCAAACAGGCTGTTACATGAGCAACTTTAGGTAACACAAGCAATATACCAAAACAAGAACATGAGTCCAGAGCAAAAACAGGACCTAGTGGAGATGGATTTAAACACATAATAAGGAGGATGGGAACAGGTGCTCAGGTGGGAAGGTCAGCTGCCTGAGAGCAGAGGACAAGCTGGATTTGGGGCTCTGGAGGGAGGTTGGAGACTGGTTTCACAAAGACAGACTTTGAATATGGCTTAAATTTAACAAACAGTCTGAATTATGAGAGGCGTTTAGGAAATAATTCATATTTGCTCTCACACACCACTATACTCATACACACACACCACTATACTCATACACACACACCGCTATACTCGTTCGCACACACCACTATACTCATACACACACACACGCACACACACACACCACTACAGTATAGTGGTGTGTGTATGAGTACAATAGTGTGTGTAAGAGAGTATATTAGTGTGTGTATGAGTACAGTGGTGAATGTAAGACAGTATAATAGTGTGTGTATGAGAGTATAGAAGTGTGTGTGTTTGAGTGGTAATAGCCTGTGTATGAGAGTATAGTAGTGTGTGTGTGTATGTGTGTGTGTGTGTGTGTGTGAGCGTGAGTGAGAGAGAGAGTATAGTAGTGTATGTAAGAGAGTATAGTGGTGTGTGTGTGTGCGTGTGTGTGTGTGTGTGTGTATGAGTATAATAGTGTGTGTATGAGAGTATAGTAGTGTGTGTAAGAGATTATAGTGGTGTGTGTGAGAACAAATATGAATTATTTCCTAAACGGCCTCTCATACTGAATTATCTGTTGCATTTTAAACCATACTGAGGTGCCAAACCAAATATTGTGTGGACAGAGGAACTGTTTGTCTTTACAGTGTGAGAGTAAAAAAAAAGTATCTTAGGCCTGAGTTATCCTGGGATGAAGGTAAGCTAGGCTAACCACACCCTGACTCTCTCTGAACAAACACACACACTGGATTGAGCCCCATCTAAACAACAAGCAGATTTTCCCTAATTCCATTTCTCTGATTCCTTTGCCTTACTTGTCATTCTTCCCGTCCTCTCTTTTTCTTTTTCTCTGTCCTTTTTAAGTCTGAGTCGTCACCAACTGCCACCAGACGACCCATTTATAGAGTGAGAGAGAAGAGGAGAGAGAGAGATGGAGGTCGTTTGGTGTCGTGGGAACAGCCTAAAAAAAATACAACTCTCCTATCACATCTCTCTCTCTCCTCTTCTCCTCTCTCTCTCTCTCTTTCACACACACACACACACACACTCACACTGAACAACTGCTTTAAATTCGGTCATTTCCTCCACCAACACACATTTACACTGTAAAAAGAAGTCAAGAACTCAAAAACTATGACTGTTAACAAACTGAAACTCTTTATAACAGTCATGTATCTATGTATATAGTATAACAGTAATGTATGTATACATCAAAGATGGGATAAAGCCACAAATGTGCAAGTCTCAAATATGTCTTAAGCAAGTCCTAAGTTAAGTCTGTAAAATCACTGAGTACTAATATCTTATTCCTGCATCAATAAACATTAAATGTATTATTACAGTGGGAAACTGGCTGCAGTGGTTGCCATAATTTAACATCATAAATATGTTAGAACTTTGTTTGTTTTGGTTATTTGTTTTTTACAGTGTACCTGCCCTCTCTCTCTATCTCTCTGTTTTCACTCATCCTCTCCTCCTCCATATTAAAAACAACAGAAGCCCAGTATGAAACTGTAGCTTTACATATAACACATTCACATGCTACATATTAAACGGAGCCTTTTTAAGTCTGTCACCATGATGGTGATTTAAGATGTCTTGATGTATGACTCAGTACTTCATTCTACATATTAATTGTTTTATGTCTTAAACCAAATTCATGGTAACATATAATACAAAGTAAAAAGTATTAGTATTTTGACATTAAATTTGTTGTATTTTCTCTTCATATAAAACAAATTCAGACATCTGATGACTCATCCTGCACTTGTGGGCCGTCCTAATTTTGCATCCAATTAAAATCAATTTCTCAAATGTTAACATTTCTCCTCAAACAATAAATTCTGCCAGTAACCATGGAAACCTCAGTGCTGGACTTGCTTCTTGATCTGGTTATATCATAAAACTCATACACTTCTGTTCCATTGTGCTGCATTTGGGTCCAGAAACCATATCCAACTCCTGCAAACGCAGTTCACTGTTCATTGTTCACTGTGGACAGACTCCATCATGAAGCATCAGCTCTGTCGTGGGGATCAGCCTGTGTTTGTCTGTCCCCCACTAGCATCACTGATCCCTTCAGCTATTGGCTCTCAGAGGTAGAGTAGCAGATCATGGAAAAATGGTTCGAACAGGCTACATATTGAAAATCCACTATTCAAAAGTCCAAGCCCCTTTCCTCAGACTTCTCTCTGAAGCCAAGCCTCCAGAGCACAGGAACACGCAATGCCTGTTCTTTGTGGTGTTTGTACAGGATTGTCCATTCCACAGGTCAGGGTTATGGTTTGTGGAAAAGCATTAAATTAATTGGTTACAATCAGGGTGTGAAGAGGATTTCAAGCAATACAGCAAAAATGCTCCAGGTAAAACCTTTGATATACAGTCTCACTACAGCAATAGGGCGTGTCTGCGGACTGCAGAGAGGGGGCAGAACTTATAGGGGGCGGAACTCATAGAGTGTTGAAGCCACGCCCCCTCAGGTGGAAGAAAAAAAAAAGAATGGCAGTGAATGAGGAGAAAAATAATATTTTTTGATCTCGTTTGAGTTGTGACATGATTTACAAATGTGTTGTTAATTAATTTAATACATAATTTTTAAAGTCAAGAAAGTCACATTTTGTTGTAAAACTGTTGAGATATAAGATAAAAGATAGAAAGATAAAAAAGAATTACACAGGAAACTCTACAGCATCATGTTTTGATTTCCTCATCCTCATTTTTTTAATTAAAAACATTTTTAATTGCATTCAGTCAATCATTGTTTTCTTGTACACTAACTTGCTCACACTTTGTCATTATATAAGCATTACTGATGATTATCAAAAATCTTGTTTACATATTTTGTGAAAGCAACAACAGCCATCCACTCAACATTGATATTTTGTCAAAAACATTGACAAATTTACCAAAATCATCAATAGATGATCAGCTTTGATAACACAAATCAGCACTGTTACCGAACTATAGGCGTATTTAACGCATCATGCTAATAACTGGTTAGCATTTAATTCCACAAACAGCATACAACTATTGTTTACTTTAATAATGATAAACAAGGTAGTTCAGTAGGTTATTAACTTCAATAACACGACCATTACGTGTTATGAGGAATGACATATTTCAATATAAACATTTATCTCTGCAAAATATGTTTACCATTGTCTCACTTTCTGCCATCTTGAGGTCCAACAGTCAATCGGGGTTGGCAAGGTGGCAAGCGACTTTATCTTGAGTGTCATCTGATGCAGTTGTTGCAAACAGATATTATTGGATCATTTAAATACTATAAGTTCCGCCCCCTTTCTGCAGTCCGCAGACAACCCCGTCTCCACTACAGAAACAATATCATCATTTTCCTCTGTTTCATCCTCATCCAACTCCTCTATGAGGTTAGCAGGTGGAGGAGAGAAGTCCTCTACAACAGAGTGCAGCCTGTTTACATTGTTAAGATCTTGGTTACGGACATTGATGTACATTCCACACAATTGGCTACTGTAGATGTCAATCAATATCGCAACAAGTCCCTCCCATCACCTGCCTGCTCCACAGCCTTCCTTCGATCCTAAACCAAGCTAACCGCTTTGCAGTCATTTCAGTCTACAGCCATATACCTGCAGTGGAACCAGAACCAACACAGTAGAGATGCCTGTTGTAGCATTACACAACAGATAGAAACAAAAATGAAACAAATGCATTTTCTTATTTGTCTGAAAATGCAATTTTATTGTCGGATGGTTTAGAAGATCCTTGTGTTCTGAAAAGTTGATCCAATATTTATTTTAATAACTGTGTGACTGAATCTGTGATCCTATTGACTTCTCCAACCGGGCAGAACAGACTCCTTGAGGGGGGTGTGATACAGACACAAGAAATAATTGTAAATGCATCATCTCCTGTCTTTATTGTCTCCTGTAGTAGAGAAGTTCAGAGGTTGAGTAAATGCAGTTCCAGAGATGACAGTGAGATAAGCAGTATAAATCTAACTAAAGCATGGACCCAGGTTTATGTGGGCATTTACTTTTAAGTGCTTAAAACACATTACTTCTTCTCCTGCCTCTAAACTGGGAGGATACTGACTGTAGAGATAAGATAACCAGCTTCATACAGACAAAAGACTGTAACCAATCTGAACATTTAGGTCTCAGTGAGAAAGAGAACCAGCATGTTCTCCAAAAGGTTCAGTGATTCCTCGAAGGACAGGAGATTGTTGCACACAAAAGAGCAACACATGAAATATAGCCTCACCACCGTGAGTGAAAAAAATCCAAATGGAGCTAAGATAGTGAAAAAAAATTGAGAGTGATAGATAGATGAAGGAAAGGAGTGAATAAGAGGGTGAAGGAATGGAGAGAGAGAGAGATAAGAGAGAGAGAGAGAGAGAGAAGCTTGCAGTGAATCAGAGGTTGTTTTCTATAACGAGCCTGAGAAATATTAAACTGCTGAGATGGAAAATACTTTAGTGTGTGTGTATTTGTCTTGAGTACCCAGTCGTCTGACCTCTTCAACCGTCTGACTCAACCACAGAGAAAATAGCAGGCAGATAGCTGCTGATGGTAGTCATCAGTCTGACTGAGCAGATACTGTTTCAAAGCTGACCAGCCACCTCTTTAGAGATGATGCCACATGTACACTTCAGGTTGTGTTAGGTTTGGATTAACACGTCGTAAGAGCCAGGGGCGGCTGGTGTAGTTTTCTCCGGGGGGGGCGGGGTTATACCAAACTCCAAAATAAAACTGGAGTATCAGTCTATGTTCCCAACTTTTCTGCACATTACAGCACTACTATGATTAACAACACCACACATTTAGCTTCTATCTCATCTCTGTGGCTCCACTCTGAAGATCACGCGGGCCCAGTGTGCTGCTGAAATATACAGCCACTATGGTGGGTGGTGGGGGTGGTGGTGGAATGTAATGGTTCCATTTACATTGGAAGTTGGAACACGGAGCTTGAGTTGAGCGCTTTGCAGTTGAAAAAGAAGGCAAAACACGGAAGTCAGAAAAATTGGACAATTAATAAAACAAAACAAAAATACAACATTTATATTCTTAGAAACTCTGGTGCACCTGGAACGCACCATCAATGAGCTGCATTAAGCTTTAGGCACAGGAGAGAATCTGCACATGTACAACCAGAGTCTATGGGCAAAGATTTTTGCACTCCATAGAGGAAACACATGACCATATCTTTTAACAATGTAGAACATGTTTATTCTACCTTTTTATTGCTGGTAATGCATTTAACTCACCAACTATATAAGATTTATCTTGCATATCTCAAAAATATATACATATTTCAAGTATTTTATTTTATTAAGTCTTACTAAAGGTAATGTGGGGAGTGGAGGGTCAGCGCCCCAGCAACCTCTACTGGCCAGCCGCCACTGATAAGAACCATCACAGGTCAAATGAGGGTATCATATCAATCAAACTATCAAAGTAAGGTGGAGACATATCAAAGAGAGGGTGTAAAAAGCAAGGAAGTAGAATTTAAAAGAAAGAAAAAAGAAGGTTGTGAGTAACGGCCCAAGGTTGATGTCTTTCCCATGTGGTCTCATGGCTGTGTCCAGGTTCAGGGAAAATCCCTGCACACACATGCAGAATTATTGAAGGGTTTAATGATGAGAAGATCTACTTACAATAACCGTGGTCTTTGTGTAGTTCTGATCACTGACAGACCTAACATAACAACATCCCGTAGCTGGCTTGTTTTACAGCCACACTGCAACTGTTCTACAAGCTTTGCTCCCATCAAAGAGGAAACCACCAAACACACGAAAGGTCAGAGGTCAGAGCTGTCATCACAGTCAAGACCCACACTTTCTTTGGTGTGCTGGGACAACGTGCTGAACTTTAAGGTAACACAAGGTAGACCTCAGTTTGTGGAGCAAAATGACACGTGCCTCCAAAACATACAGTCAGTGCAGGATTATTGCACAACTTGACTGTTGTGTAAGCCTTGTGATTATCACACCATTATACAGAGAGAGAGAGAGAGAGAGAGAGTCACTTAGACTGATGCTTCTCTGTAATCTGTCCAGATATGATTACAAGCCCCAAGTCAAATTTTATTATCTCAGCCAATCACCATGCAGCTCACCTGGGTGCCAGGATGACGGCTGGCCCTGTCATTACTGTCTCAGTGGTAACTATGGTAACCAGGTAGCTGTCTGGTTTGTAAGGTGACAGAGTGGAGACAATGACACACACGTGTGAGACAGGTTGCCCTCTGACTCATATCTACATGTTGAAGAGGGCACAGGACATGACCCAGACTGAGTCATGGGCTCTGGTGTGAGACGGATGTGCACTGGAAAGGACTGCCAGTAATGATGAAGAACACTTTAACAGCTTGTGGCCTAAGTCCAGCTTTATTAGTGGTTATGAACTGCACAGGTCAAAGTCTAGCATGTTTTCCTGTTCCTAAACAAATGTTTTACTTCCTGAGTCCAGACCAAATAACTCACTCCCACTTATAGGGAGACCCCAGTGTCTCAATCCATCCTCTGTGCCATGTTCTCTTCTATCTCATGCATGGTGCTATGTCAGTGAAAATGAGCTGTGAAAAAATGACTCCATAGATTAGATCACAGCGGTCATCTTTTCTTATGTGTTGTTCCTGGTGGTGAAAGGTCTTGTAATTGGTGAAACCCCCGTCTCCGATCAGTCATGTAATGTTGACACCACAACCATACTCATTACAAGTTGTGCTGTGTGTGTAAAGCATGGCAAGGATAAGGAGTCACAGAAGATCCTCAGTGTTACTGGCAAATACAGCAGCAGCTAAAATAATGGTAGAGATGTGAAGTAACTGCAGCGAGAGCCAGTCTAGAGCTGAGATGATGTTTGTGGATATTAAAGATGGATTCTGTTGAAAGTTTTTGTTGACTTAAATAAATTAAACTAAATAATTTTAATAAGAGGAAGAAAGTAAATAAGAAACAAAAACAGAAATATTTCACTCCATTCATACATTTATATATTCATATAGTTACAACAATAATAGTTAGATTTTTATTATGGTAATACTTTGTTTATGCAATTATAACAAAGGTGCAAACACTCATTCTCATACACATCAGTATGAAGTCTATGCCAAAATTCAAAAATGTGAATATTTTGTTTTTCAAGTTGTGTAGGGACTGAGGTTACCATGAGTGGAGAGCCCCCACACACTGACATGGGCAATATGATGGTCCTACAACTGAGGCATTGAACGAGACGGGAAGAAGAACACAGGTAAACAACGCATGGAGCAGCAGGTGAGGGTGCAGCACAGGGCCACAGTGACGAATGGAAAACTAGAATCACCACTTTGCTATTGCACGCCTCTGAAAACCTGCTACGTTGTAGTTAATATGATCACAAACGTCCCTTCCTGAGTAACAGCATGAGGGTTTTTGAAGAACAACATGATGTCACAGCGACCTTAACCTTTGACCACAACCGTCTAGTCAGTTCCAAATCATTTGCGTCCCTCAAGGTCTTATTGAGACTCACAAGAATGGAACATCTTGATGGAAAACCTAAGAAACATAACACATCTGACCCCGACTGTCACCAGTGTGGAGCCATAAGAAGAGAAACATGCAAAGATGTCCAGAACTCATCAGGCACTCGTTCTAAATGACCAACACCCAGGGAGCAAACAGTGTCACAGAGCATTTGAAATGAAAGACACACAGCTCCCACTGAGTCTCAGAAGTTCACTTTAATATGTTTAATATGTTTGCTTGTTTGGGTGAACGTTCACTTGTTTTGAGCAAAGTTAACCTGTTCCTATTATGGAACCAGCTCTCTCCATGGGTCAGAGAGGCAGACACTCTTTCTACATTTAAGTCCAGGCTTAAGACCTTCGTCTATGACAGAGCTTTAAGATAGGGCTGGCTCAGGTAGTCCTGATCCATTTTATAGCTATGCTGCTATAGGCTTAGACTGCTGGGGGACACATCAGGTTACATGGAGCCCTATCCTTCCTCTCCTCTCCTCTCCTCTCACACATTTTGAACTGTCATTAACTGTTGCACTTTGTAGTCTGGCCTTGGTGTCTCGCACTCTCTGTATTTCCACAGATCTCTTCAGAGCTCCATCCCCCTGCACCAACCAACCAACCACCGCCTCCATCACCTCCTTTCTCCTGCTGTTAAACCGGTCTGCACTCCCTGCTCACGACCCAGTCAGTAGTCCCATTAAGCTGGCCTTCCCTCCCTGCTCATTTTTCATTAACTGACTGATTCCATTTTCATGTTTTCCATATTCCATGTTGTAAATTGTTTTCTTTGTCTGTAGACAACATCTATTGCATGTCTGCCCGTCCTGGGTGAGGGATCCCTCCTCTGTTGCTCACCCTGATGTTTTTCCATTTTTTCCCTGTTAAAAGGGTTTTCTTGGGAGTTTTTCCTCAGTTGATGTGAGGGTCTAAGGCCGGGGTGCAAACACTTCGAGGCTAACACACACACACAGCAGACACAGGCACAGACACATACACACACACACCCCTGAAGGGGTGAAAAGGTGACAAACTAAAACCCTGTAGGGGGTCTGGGGGCACCCCCCCCCCACACACAAAAAGGATGCGATTTTAACACATAAATGAAGTGTTCTGGTGTAGAAGAAGATCATGAAGGGAAAACACAACATTTGCTTCAGATAAAAAAGCACATTTAGTACTGACTGAGGTTAATGACAAGAATGGCTGGAGTGTATGACACTGGTCTAGTGGGGAGCTGTGGCTGGTGAGCAAAAACAAAACTCACTTTTTAAATCTTTTGTCCTGGATCAGCCTTTCAAGGACCTCTTTCCTCTGCTTCACCATGGGCCTCTTTCAGGCCACACTTTCCACCACTTCTGCCTTATTTGCATCTGTAGGCCTGTCTTGATAGCTGTACTGTCAGAAATTAATATATGAAAGGAGGCTCCCACATGCTTGATCTGTACTCTGCTGAATCATCAGAACAGACGTGCTGTGATTTTCAGCCTTTGATATTTATGTTTTCAGCCTTTTGCCTTTAGCCTACAGCAGCTGATCTATCGGATGATACACAGCAGTGTTTCTCTTCTATAATAAACATTCTACATCTCGGAGTTTGCAGGTATGACACACACAGGCACACCTGCTGCTGTGCTGTCTCTCCTCTCACACCCGTCACTATGGGCGGCCCCCAAAATGCTCGTGCCCCCCCACTCAAGGCACAGATCTCTTAAAAAACAAAAATATTTTTATTTTATCATAGGACCTAATTTTGTGTTTAAAAATTCTAATGTTGCATTCTTTATCACTAAGACATTAAAAATATTTTCTTTTAAAAATGGTGTGATTTTGTTTGAAAGTTAGGCTACGTATTTGACGTATCCTCCATCAATGTTGCCTTACAACAGTTACCACGCATTTTTGAAAGGGAAGCTGTGAGTTTTCTCCAGCTGCCTGCCTCCCCTCAAAGTAGGTCCAAAGTGTGTGTGTGTATGTGTGGGTGTAATGGGAATGTATATCTCTCTGTTTATTGCTTTTTCAGTTTGAGAGATGATGTTGGTGTTACATCTAATATGTTGTACTCAAGTGTTTTGTGAAAATTGATAACATTGTTTCTTGTAATTTATTGCTTTAAAGTTATGGTTGGTAATCATGTTCAGAAACACAACATCAACCATTTGCAGAAGAATGAAGAAGCCTGATGGCTGAAGGTACAAAGCGTCTTCTATATTTCTCCGTCCTGCAGTGAAGAGTGAGGAGCCGTCCACCACCGCTCTTTTCTTGGTCCATCAAGGTGTTATGAAGAGGATGATCTGAGTTGTTCAGAATGGCCTCCACCAGCGTGTGTTATATATATGTATGCATGTATGTATATATATTATGTATTCAGAAAAAGGAACAAAAATAATCAGAGCTCTGCAGCAGCTGCAGGACTGACAAAACTCTGACCAATCCACGCTTTACGCTCCGAAAAGCAAAACCCATTCAGATGCCTTCATGTCTAGTTCTGCCTACGCCCAATCAAGCTGCCGTCTCTCTCCCACTCTCCCTCCTCTGGCGTGTCTTCACCTACGTCCGCAGAAAAGCCACACTCCAGTCTGGTGGGTGGCAATGTAGCTGTGTGTTGGGTGTCTTTGCCTGCATCCACAGAAAGGTGAAGGCGTGGCTTCAGAGAGGTCATATTTGCTGTTGGTTATGTTTGTTGTGATCTGATGATTAGTGTGTGTCAGTGCTGCGCGGATAAAGTATAGGATTATCAAAAAAATATGTACTGTAGGCTAATAATAATTGTGCCCTCCCATGCATTTCATATGCCCCCCTTAAGACTGAGGTCTGGCCACGGGTCTCTCTCCTCTGCTCTCTGGACTGAGCTGCCTGTCCGTTCTTTTGGGCTCCCAAGTGTGTATGGACCTCTTTGGGCTTAGATTTGAGTTCTCAACAGGCCGGGCTGGAACAACCAACCAGACTGGAAGTGTAAGTTCAAACCGCGTTCGCTCTGAGAAGTGTAAATGACTCAATCAGGTCGGGCTGTGCCTCCAGCTTCTTCTTCTTTTTTTGGCCGCATCGGGTCCGGGCTTCAACACCCATGGGTCAGCTTTTAATTTTCAGGCCCATTAGAACTTGAGCTTGATACCAGGAGCAGGACTTTGGAGCAGCATGTCAGTGCTGCACTGACGCTGCCCACCATGCCGCTGTATTGGCTAGTAGGTTAATCACAGGCTTTGGGCTGTGCGCTTCAGCAACTGTCCAATCAACACGGGGATAAGTATTGCACACCAATCAGAGAGTTATTTGAGAGCCTACACGACGAGCACCACAGCATTTTCTTTTGGCGTGAGAGTGTGAGACAGAACGTGAAAGCGTGTCACACGCCAGATGTGTGATAGTTGGCAATCCTGTATTTCAAGCTAGCAGCTATCTGTGGCTAACAGGCAGCAGACACACCAACTCATGATTTTCAACAGCTCCTTCTGTCACTTAGTTATTATTTCCGGTGTCTGTCCCGGTTGAGTAAACGCTGGCGCGATCTGCAAACTGATCTCTGCCTCATATGAACTTTTGCAATGTTGCGATCTTCCCTGGCTAGACTGCCAAATGATCAGATTGTGTGTGTATTTTGGCGTAACTTCAGCCTACCTGCTGGCCTATGCTCCTCACCTGGTGGCTGTGACTGCTTGGAGCCCCCTCTGGTCTCTCACCACCAACAATGTTAATGAATCAGCCGTTTGTATCCTGTGCCCTGTTCTTCATTTTCAGTATATCAACGGCAGTTTTTTCCAACACACAGCTGCCAAACTCCTGCAGCTTTGGTTTAATATAGCTTTCAACATGGATCCTGACAGAGCTTTGACATTGACAACTCCAAACCAGTATCCACCTGGTCTTCAACTCAAAGAAGATAGTGTCTTTGGCCCTCATCTAACAAGATGAGTGCCCAAGATCTGGTGTAGATCCTGGTGTAAAAAATCAGCGTACACCTGGTGCCAGCGTACACCTGGTGTCACAGGTGTGTAAGGTGTGAAAACTGGTGTGGCATTGATAAATCTGTCAACAAATCTGAAAACAATAGTAATTTAAATGGCGCTTACCGATATATTCCTTCTTTAGAGGCCTCGCTCTGCCCACTTTACAACATGGAGACATGGAAAATTGCTAAGAAGAGGAAATTTACTGACATTATTATGAGATTCAACATAATCATGCATAATCATTGGTGTTGATTGTATTGGCAGTGTGTTTGGATGTGCACACACTCAGGGCAGCGGAGCATGTGTGGATGTGAGTGGTTGGAGGTTCTTCCTTCCACAGTCTGTTTGAATTTTGCTTTCTTCTTGTCTCAGACACTGACTTTATTTTCTTTGTCTGGTGTACAGGACCAACATGTCTGAAGCCACAGCATTGTGTTTTAGCCTTGGTTTACTGAAGAAGTTTGATAGTGCTTTTTAGTAACAAATTGATTGTATTGTACTTTTCCAGTGTCAATGAGTGACTCTTATTATTTATTCATTATTTATTTTTTTGCTCAAAGCCATGTCACTATTCTCACACTTATCTGTAGTGACTTGTACCTTTAGGTTGGTGTGGGGTGAAGCATGGCCTTACTCTCTCCAGTTAGTTGGTCACACATACATGTGTGTACAGCAGCTTATGTTTGTTTGTTTTTTTCCTTTTTTCTCCTGTGATTGAGAATGCGATGTTGAGAATCATGGAATTTCTTTGGGACTGGTTCCAACAACCAAACTTTAAGTATTAAAACATTCCTAGCGTGGACAAGTAGAGCCAAACCATCAGAGATAAATAAGCAGAGTCTCAGACTTTTCACAGTACCATCTGCACAAGTATTGAAGATACTTTTGAAGGAGCCAGTGAGCTCCCTCTAACTGTGCAGTGCATGAGTGGTATAAGAGGCAGCTGGACTGGATGTGTCTGAGCTAATGGTGGTGTAGCTGAAGGTAATGGGATGTTGAAGAGCACCACCTGCAACACTATTTACTTACAGTTACAAAATAGTTATTTCTTCATGTTACCAGTCTACCTACTGGTAGTGGCCAGGTACTTCCTGCTGCTGTTCTTAACTGGTTGTTCATGAGGAAGTCAGCGATGTAAAGTTGTTGTGTTGACTGGCCAGTGCAAAGAAATTCTGGTAGATTTATGGAAGCAGACTGAAACATGACTGGCTGTCAGGAAGAGCCACAGAGCCACAGTGTCATCCTAATCCACACAGCTGGATGTTAACCTATAGAACTGTACCAGACAGTGTGTCACAGCTTCAGTGGGCCCCTCTGCTCTGTGTTTTATTACCTGAGTCTTACACTCATTATTGAGGCACCTACATTTTTTCACCACAGTTTTCATCACTGTTGTTGTGTTTGATCAGCTGGTAATGATTTACAATAAAATGTTGTTCGTGAAGACACACACACACACACACACACACACACACATACAGCAGCAGTTAACATGCCTATGTTATAAGAACATTGCCAGGAAGCAGAAGTTGTGCTGACATGTCTGTAAGGAATGCCAGTCCACACACACACACACACACACACAGCACAACACATCATGTCAAATCTGCTATTGATCTATTTTTGATTCTATGAGTCTCTTATCACCTTTCTTATGTCATCGTCGTTGACTTGTGTTTCTGTCTAAGTGGTTGACAAACTCTGCTTTAGTGTAGAGGGCATGCTCTGTTAGCTGGGCATAAGGCCAAGGCAATTTGAGTTCAACCAAATTACTATTGAACACATCATATCAGCTGGTCACAGTTTCAACATGGATGCGGGTTCCAAAGTTTTTCTCCGTTTCTTCCTTTTTGTCTTTCCAGAAAGTCTCTCCACGTCTCTTGGGGCTGTCCCAAACAATATGGTATGATCTCCATCCATACCGCCATTCATCTAATGTTTGTTTGGCAAATTGTTCTTAAAAACACAGGCCTAAAAAAAAATCTCATGTTCATCGTCCAATGAAATTCTTCCCATGTTTGGCTCTTCACCCCCTTGTGTCATCCACAAGAGATGTCTTCCGATGTGTCATCATCTATAACTGTTTTCAGTTCCAGTTCCCACTGTCCTTTAATATGCCAAGTGTTATCTAATGTATCCATCATTAACCTTTTATCTATCAATATGTTGATTTTTACTGTGACAACACCAGTGTTGTGACTCTTTAGGAAGCTGTAGTGTCCCTTTTCTCATGCACACAAGTCAAGGTCACTTCCTGTCATCTTCCTGGTCATCGACACATCAGAGCTAAGGTCAGAAACCAGGGGTGGATGACCTCCATACTTTGGAAAAAGGCACGAGATGGAAGACAGAGGAAAAAAGAGTGAGGGGAGAAAGGGGGGAAGAGACAAAAGGTGACTGAAAAGAGAAGTTTGGAGAAAATGGAGGAGAAAAAGGATGGAGTCAAGGAGAGGGGAGAAAAAGAGACAGGAGCAGGAAGGGGTGGTGTTTGTGTGTGAAACACAGTGGAAGTCGTTTATAACAGAAACTGAATTTCTGTGTTTTTACCAGCCATTCCGCAAATTCCAAGTTTATATTGTGAAACCATTTATGTAGGAGCTGAGTGTTTACTTTTCCACCCTCTCAAGCTTCCTCTGGATAATCAAAATAAGTTGGCCAATCAGCTGTGGCTCTGTTTTGCAACTCTGTGCACATCCTGTTGAGATGGAGCTGGTACCACCATCCTGGATGGTCCGCAGATCACAGAGTTCTGGTTGTGGTGCGGGCTGCTGGCTTTGAACAGCATCTTCTCCTTGAACGGATTCAAAGCTTGTCAGCCTCAGTCCCTCACAGTCGACCCGTCTTCATATATACATCGCTGCACAAGACCTGAAAAGTCACAGCAACCAATAACCTTGTTTTCTCCTTCTCCTCTCTTTGTCTCTTCTGCTTGTGTCTCGACATCAGCTTCCTTTTTCCTTATTTACTTTGTACTCTTTTTCGTCTTCTCTCTTAATTTAAACAGGAATTCCTCCTTTCTCTTTGGTCTTGTTTCTTTTCGTCTTCTTTTCTTTGTTTTCTTTCATCCATTTTTCCTATTGGCTTGTTTTCACCTCACTCCCTGCTCTAACCTGTTCAATCTTTCTTTCTTTTTTCATTCACATTCTTGATTGTTGTATTAACTTCTGTTCCATTTTCGTTTGTTGTCCTTCTTTAACTGTTTTTCTCCTTTTCCTTTTAGTTTTTTCTTTTCTCTACTGCTGTGTTGTCTTTTTCTTTTTTCCATCCTTTTCTATATAAACAACTCAAACAGCGTCTCCGTCTCAAAGCTGAAAATGGACTCTCTCTTTTTTGTGACTGTCCTCTGCAGCGACTCTCTCACTCGCTTGGCTGAGGCGTCGCTTGTGGTGTTGAAGCTCGCTCATCCTGTCGTCGTCCAGAGACCACAATACAACCAACATTTAGGTCACACACACACACACACACATACACACACATACACACACACCACAGCTCTAAGTGCTTCTTGGCAAAGATGCAGAGAGATTAGGACAACATGGCTGAGCCAAGCCCACATTCAGAGTCACACACATGCACACACACAGACTCTGGGTCTGTAATCAGCAGCAGGGTTGGAAAGCCTCTCCACTCTTCTGCTAATTAAAGACCATAAAACTATGTGAGCAGAATTGTGATTTAATGAATAAAATCTGCTGCTTCACGAAGCTGAAACGCTCCAGAAGCTGCAACAGCCAACAACTTCATCAGAGAGAGAACAAGATGTTTACGAACCAACACCTGCAGTGACCAACAGGTAAGGTTGTGCACTCTAACTCCCAGCATGCAGAGCGAGTGAATGGCATTTTTCACTGATGCTGTGTGCTCATGAATGCTATGCTAGCAGACCTCCTGATTGGTAACAAGGTAAGTCTTCTTGAAACCCTGGATTTCAAGATAATGGGCCAGATGCAAGAACATGTTCCTATTTTTTCTTCTTAAAGTTGTTGCACTTTTTTCCATTTCATTATGAGTGTGCCACATCAGATTCACCAAACACTCATATCACCTGAAAACAATCATACAGTAAATGAGCTGCGCAAACATGATGTTCTCAATGAACGTGTGTTCCCAAGATCGGGAAATTTGCATAAGTGACACCCTCACAGTGCCATATAAAGTCAGGTGCCCAGCATCCTGTAGACAAGCTCTATTCATAAAAATGGCACCTAAAACCAAGAAGTTGTTGAGCGCAGATATTGATGTACTATCATCAGAAATAGAAGAACGCAAAAACATACCTTTTAGTATTCTGGCGAAGAATAAGGAATGGTAAAAAGTAAACTCTGTCTCATCTGTTCCACGCACCATTACACACATAGAAAAAAGTGGTTTGAAATGGTATTGACACATTACCACTGGGCCATATAGGGTCTTCCGCAGAAGTTGTGATGTTATCCTGTGCCATCTCTGTAGCTTGAGCCGTCTAATGCTCCAGGCTCCTGGCCTCATTCACAGACACAGGTGATTTGGATGCAGATTTCGGATGCAGTCTTAAAAAATCAAGAGGACATCATAAAATGCAAACAACCCTGAAGACAGCCTTGAAGACATAAGTAAATCATTAAACGCACATTGTGTGTGTGTGCGCGCGCGTGTGTGTGTAGGCCTAAAGCAAGTTGTTAGATGCAGCTTTACAATAAGATTTTTTTTATGTGGATAAGAGTTGTGTACCTGAGAGTTGTGCATTAATTGTTGCCTGATGCATATTGCATCTTCACCGCGGACTCCTGGTCATTTGGCATGTCCTCTGCAGGTTTTCTTCATATTACAACTCAGAATGTCTCCAGAGTATGACTGAGAAACAGTTTGAATGACTGGAACCCAACTGAGTTGTCAACAGCAAATCTTTATTGCTTTGGAAGAAGGCAGGTTGTTTGTGCACGACTGGTATGAGACGTCTGCACCTCTCGTAGATTCTGTTTGTGCCTATGAGAAAATCCAAAATACGTAAAGATTGGTGGATGATTGATCTCTGTAAATCACAAATGTTTTTTGTGATTTAAAAAGTGAGATGACATTGAAACTTAAGTTGTTATTATATGGTTTATCTGCATTGAGAGGTAATTCATTTGATTGTATTTTATTGGTAAACGCACAGGGTGGCAGTGAAAATCTGCATTTGTTTGTATGATTAATGCACTTGCATTAATCATTAAAAAAAACAGGGACGTGTGCGCCAGATTTAGCAGGAAGCTACTTTCCATCTGTTGTCCTCACATAATACATAAAGTATACAAAATACATTCTTACACACAACTTCATGCACGGCTCTGAGTGTTCCATTAAGTGATGAGGTGCAGAACGATACGTATTCTGTTTTGTTATTAATGCCCATAAGTTATAAGCGTGTCCCCCATAATTAACATGTATTTGGTAACTGCTAATTACTAATAGCTAATTGCTAGCTCAATAAATGTGATATAGTAAATTGTTAGTGCTAGTTCTAAACAATGTAACAAAATAACAGAGTGAAATTGTTTTTCTCAGCCTGCAGACTCAGAGACCATATGATGATGTGAGAGGGAGAGAGATTAGACTTCAGTAAATATGTATTTATGAAAGCAATATTTGATTTTTGCTAATAAAAAGCCAAATAAGTTACACACTGTACCTTTAAAGTACTCCTAATAAAATGTGAATTATAGCAGCAGGTCTAGTCAAATAAGTAAACATCAAAAGA
The DNA here is from genome assembly GCA_021432705.1 of Caranx ignobilis. Classification (NCBI taxonomy): domain Eukaryota; kingdom Metazoa; phylum Chordata; class Actinopteri; order Carangiformes; family Carangidae; genus Caranx; species Caranx ignobilis. The sequence goes on from MU269990.1 coordinate 20,855,468, forward strand.
GTATGATAATTAAAACAGTAGGCAAAATTAGTTACAATGAATTAAACACAAGTTGAACTGTCTTGTGCATTGTCTTTCAGAAGAAATATGTATTTCATATGACTGATCATGTGAGATTTCTCCCCTTATATATTTAGAAAAGTATATTATGTTCCTGACTTTGACTTCAGTCCAACACAATATCCAGCCTCAAATAAATCCGATTTTGATCAATCTCATAAACCTGATATTATACCCTGTCAGGTTCATTGAGCATCAGGCATGCCCATCACTGATACTGCACCTGTGTCCAGATTCAGGAGCTACAGCTATGAAGGTGTGGCCATTTGTAACCATCACAGACCCCAAACACTGAAGCAGCAGAGGACTTCTGCTGTGCCAGCACCAGCTGTGGGGCCAGGAGCACTCTGGATGGATGGCATGAGTGCAGTGCTTCATTACACAGAGCTGAGAATCATGCGTAAATTCCCATAGAGTGTAGGGCTTCACCTGCCGGATCTGGCTCTCTACACAGTGTTATTAGAATGTTTGATTAGAGTTGTTTGTCACTTACTTATTTACTTTTGACAAGGAAACCTCAGCCATATGTGCCTGTGTCTCCATACACAGCTGCTTCAGTGTTAAAAAAATATCTAAGGAGGCTTTCACACCTACTTCGTTTGGTCCAGACTTTCAGACTTTACCTTTTCTGTTCTGAACCAAATTTACATGTGTGAAAGCTCCCCTGGACCATGGTCCAGACCAAAGACCTGAAATTTGGTGAGGTGGTCTCAGTCTGGACTAAACTAAGCCATGGTTTGGACTTTTCCAGTGTCAAAGCTTTTTTCAATGGTTCGGACTTTTGAACCTTTAACAGGAAGTTCCAATGGTTAGCGTAAAAAGTCTGCTGGAAAAAACTCTTCTCTTCTCCTTCTTCCACCCGGTGACAGTAAAGGATTTTCATCTGAATCTGAACTGGGCTCCATATTGGCATGGTGTTGATGCTGCTGGTAGCAAAGACATAACAGTATAATTATCATTGTCACAGTGCAAACTTTTCCTAGATGGCTACTTTGCTAACTTGCTCATTTAAGGAGAGCTTTGGTGACATGACTACGCACGCCTGTTCACCAACCAATCAATGTCAAGTGTAGGGAGACGGAGCATACATAGGTGAGGACAGGACACTGTCACTAAAAAAAATATTTGGTGTGCTCGCATTAATGTTGATCAAATGTAGACAGTGTAGCAAAAACACAAAGTTTGGTTCAGACTTTAAGTTGTGAAAATACACTAAATCACCCAACTTTAAAAGAGTCACTGGTTTGAAGACCTAATGATGCACCTATGTCAGTGATATGGAACAGATACAGTGGTGCTCCTGGACTCTGAGCAATAGGCAAAAAGGCACACTGAAGTCCAAGAATGCCTTCCATGTAGCAAGGCATCAGGGGCCCCACTTATGAAGGTTTTGGGGTGACAGCAGTTCACTGTGTAGTGTCTCTATAGCAGGTTTACAGGCTTAAAGTTAATGTTTGTGTGCGTGTATTTGACAGTCATGTTATTTGTCGGCGCATTACTCAGGAGGACCAGACATGCCTGTTGATTCAGGGTCCTGAGGGTGAGCTGGAACTCATCTAAGAAGCCTGTCATTCCCCATGCCATATGGGCACAGAATGCAAAATCACTGCATTAGGGAAGACCTGTGTATTTTCAAATGTGCTCTCTAATAGACTATATCTAGGCTATAATACACTCCAGCTGCTACTCTTCCCTGCCCATTTACACTGTTGTCTTTTATCTATGTTTCAATGGCCCCTAATGTCATGTGTGTTTTTAAAGATTTCTTATATCATTGTTGCATTTGAACTCATCACAGAAGCTAAAGACATTTCCACCATGGTGGACAATAAGTCTATCTTTGTGTCTCTCTGAGGGTGGACGGGCCCCTGAGTCTCTGCTCCTGACTGCAAGCCTCTGACCACATCACACAGTGAGGGTGATTCATAAACATGATCAAGACAGAACTACACAGATTAAACAAATGTGTCTTTTGTTTGTGAAACATCAAAACTGATATATCAGCAGATTCTCTCTCTCTCTCTCTCCCTCTCTCTCTCTCTCTCTCTCTCTCTCACACACACACACACACACACACAGTGAGAAGAAACCTGTCCAAGCTTCTGTGAGACTCAGTTTATTTACTGAACATCTCTTTCCCTCCAACTGTCCAGCTTTTACAAACCACCTGCAGCCTTGATCACAAAACACGCACACACACACACACACACACGGACAGTCTGTCTCCCATACACACACACACACACACACACATTTTCTTCCGGCTGATGACCCCTAACCTTTGACTTTCCCCCAGTGTGTTTGTTCCTCTCCAACACACACACACACAATCACAGTTGAACACAAACACATGCACACTGAAGCATGTAAAGCACACAAATCTGCCGGGGCTGGGCTCACCATACTGCCACGCTGCCTCTGGTTTCTCAGATAGCCTGTAATGAGACAGCAACAAGAGCCAAGATGGCCGCCACTGTGTCATTAGCAGTGGAAAAGTGGTTGGTTATTAGAGATGGAATATCAATATGAGCTCTGGTGACCTCATGTGAGTCTGTTAGCTGATCCAGCACAGAGGAAGCCGCCAAGAGTCAGAGATGACGGTTCAGTCTGGATCAACCAGGATCTTCAAAAGAAGAAGAATGAAGACTGAGAAAGTGGTGACAGGGGCGAATCAGCTCTTTATCAGGAGTTATCACTCAACTTCATGGTGTCAGACATACATGTAACCACACTGTCTGGTTCACTGGTTCAAAGGAGACAAAGTCATGACAGGCATCACATTCTTTTATCTTTGTGAAAGAAGCAAAGTCTGATCATGGAGTTCACTTTTCATCTACTGCAGCAGTTACAGAGAAAACTATACTACATATACACAAGTACTCACATCACCACAGCTTGGTTTCATTGGTTTCTTGTTTCATGTGAAGAACAACTGAAGAGGACAGCTCAAAATAACTTACACACAGTTGTTCTTCAAGGGGCTACAGAAAACTCAAAATGCACTTCATAAAACTTGCAGACCCTGAACACATCATTCTCATGCAGGATGTGCCTGTTTCTGACTGGACTCACTGAGGAGGAGCTCACACTGAATAATTCCACTGAACCATGAAGTGATTTTGTCCAATCACATTTCAGTGCTCTGTGCAGACAGAAAGAAAGAAAGAAAGACAGACAGAAAGAAAGAAAGCTCCTGACAGATACTTCTTAACAGCAGTCAATAATAGTCAACAGTCAACCAATATTTCTTATTGGATGTCATTAAATTAGCAGCTGCTGATTCTCATTTACTGTCTTCTCAATGACATCTGTTTTTAATCAAGTGAAGGAAGATACACCATTAAACTATACTTAAATGTGACTTCTGCCTCTGACAGTGCTGCGTAACATGAAATAATGTGGAATCATGGGAGTTCTTGTCCTGGTTTGGATTCCTTCAATGACACATGATCAGAGAAGATATGACATTGTTAACGGGCAACCAGTAATATGGAGGTTACCATGATTAAAATCACACATCTTGCTTGTTTGAGAAATGATGGAGACATTTGTGAAAATGCACAAACACAACTTAACAGCAGAACTTCCCACTGGAGTTCTGCTCTGACCCATCGTTGTTGGACCCACTGGGTCAAAATTTAAAACCGTCATCCTTTTCTTTTTGTTTTCAAGGTTTGGGATGACACACACACACACACACACACACACAGTTTGGAGGGAGGAAAGTTGGTTGTGGAATGTCTGAGTTTGGAATAACAGTCAGGAACAGTGCCAGTCAACTAGCACTGTTTACCCTGTGTGTGTGTGTGTGTGTGTGTGTGTGTGTGTGTGTCCTTATTTTTAGTGTTCACACTAGCTTACATCTGCTTGTGTTTGTGTATGCATTCCATCAGTGTGTGTGTTTACCTCAGATTGTGTTTGTCCAGTTTAAAGGTCTGACTGGTCCAGACTGGTAAACTGGTTGCTTAGAAGGAACAGATGTGGGCAAGAATGTCTCTTTTGTTGCTCAGTGTGTGTGTGTGTGTGTGTGTTTGTGTGTAGAGGTATTAGATGCACAAGGTTACAGGTGGAAGTAAATCCTGTTATCAACAATGTAACAAAACACTGATGTGCCAACCTCAAGTTGTATTCAATGCCAAACATGAGTTCCCAGAACTAAGACACACTAAATTCATAATGATAGAAAACAGAGTAAAGCACAATATGTCCTAATATTGAAAATGCTGCAACTACAAGATGATTTCGCTGATCATCATCATCATTCAAGTGCTGTAGGAATGAGTTCTAAAAACTTCCAGCTCCCTTGTCTCTGGGTTTCTGCTCTTGTAGAAGAGGTCAGAGCTAAAATAAACCACAGGTTCAAGTAGAGTGGTGCTGATGCTGAACTCATGTGACTGTGCTGTAGCTGGTTTACATTGCATTAGCTTTTTACTTTTGCTGTTTGCATTGATGCATCAAACATCATGCAGTGGTTAATGAAGATGAGCCTACTGAACAGAACCTGTCAGTGCTAGTTCACTATTTAGGAGGGCCTGCAGGCGTTTCAGGTTGGCCACAGTTGCACTGTCTGTAAAAAGCTTCTTTTCCTGAAGTTGTTTTTTTTTTTTTTTCATCCATTCAAGTGAACACTTTTCATGACAATCTATGTGTATTACCGTATTTTCCGCACTATAAGGCGCACTTAAAAGCCTTTAATTTTCTCAAAAAACGACGGTGCGCCTTATAATCCCGAGTGCCTTATATATGGATCAATTGGTTAATTGGTTGATCCATACTGGTTGTACACGGCGCTCAAGGCGCTCTGTCAAAATGTTTCAGTATGAAAAACCAATAAAAACAATTTAATAATCCAAAACACCGATCCCTTTATTTTTCTAAGCCTTTTGCTAGACTATCCGCCGGATTAGCTATAAAAGGCTAACGATCCTCATATTCCCGTTTAAGACACAAAGTCTTATCATTCACACTTGGTGAATCTCTAATCTCACCAACAAGTACGACTGGTAAACTACAAGGCCGCACCGCTTGCAGCATTACGGCTACCGTAGTCAGTAAACACCGGTACTGTGCTTACTCACAGTCCTAGTGGTGACCATCAGCCCAGTCAGTCTGGTCAGCCAGCACTGGCTCACATAGACAGGCAGAGCCACTGTGTGAACACAAATAAGCTGCATCCCAGGGACATCCTGCTGCCAGTCAAAAATACACCCCAGGAAGGTCACCATACAGGAGTCAGGCTGAGATGAAACCAACTCACCGGATGTTTGAGTGGGCTCTCACCACTCTGGCTACAGATGACATTTAGAGTGGAGAAAGTCGTTATTTTGGCCTTTTGACAAGGTGAGCTGCTTTGTGTTTGAAACCTGTGGTTGCCATGATGACCGGCTCTGTTTACTGCCTGTTGTCCCTCATTAGTTTGCCTTGTTTCCTGTACATCTGTGTGTGCGTGTGAATCATCCAGTAGTAGTTGTGTACAGGTAATTAGTCAACTCACACATCCTGCCACAGCTACTGAGAAGATGACACCTAGCCTAACAGTCTTGCGAAGTAAGCCAAATTAAAAAGTAATGAATTAAACTAGAAATTAATTTAAAAATGAAATAATTAAGATTTTGAGATGTTCTCTACTGGATGTGGTAGTAACTCTATCAGAAAGTGGGGAGAAGAGCCAAAGTGGAGCTGCTTGCACTGGGGCTAGCTTGTTAGCATGTTAACTGTGGTAGAAGAAAATGAGAGATGGGAATAGAAGAAAAATAAGAGGATTTATTTGCCTCTGGAGACAGCTGTGGGTGAAGGAAGGAATGATGCTTGATCCTGAACTCACAATGTGTCATCTAGACAGGAACGTAAACCGCTGCTCGCCATGTAGCAATAGCAATGCATAGCCTACTCCCTTTAGATGTAGTAGTACATATTCACAGAATCATGGAGCATCACAAATTGCAAAAGATTCATGTGGATGATTATGGAAAATATTCATACACAACTAGACCTACTAAAGAAATGCCAGGTAAGTCAGTACACCTGAATCTACTATATTATCATGTGTTATTTAGGAAACATGGATGTAGTTCATTAATTCATTCATTCTATCTGGATCTGTCCAAACAGTACCCAGTGTAGGCTACCTGACTTGCACTCTCAGGTGTAGGCCTATCAAACCCCGCCTCTAGGACTCATAGGATTAACTAGTGACGTCATTGATAGTTCAATCTTTAGCATTCACACCTGTTTGATGACTGCAGCTGTTCTCCATGAACATCATAACATTTCCCGTCCAGTCCAGGATTAGAACCCAGACCACAGCAGGCTATACTAGCCTACTGTTTCTTTGGTTCTCCTATACATCTGTAGCCTCTCTCTCTCTCTCTCTCTCTCTCTCTCCCCACTGATGGTTTTCGGACCTCCTCCCTCTCCTCCTCCCTCCCCCCAGCTGCAGCAGCAGTACTGGGTCAGGCCGACTCTCCGCCGCCCGCCCGGAGCTCCGGAGTCTCCAAACTACCAAATCACATCTTCCAGCTTGACCCTCACAGCGCCCTAATGCCACTTTAGAACTATTACTCCCCTTCCTGTGAAACTCCTTTTTAATGAAGAGATTACATGAAGATCTCTCCGGACAGAAGTTGGATGGATTCTTTTTTTTCTTTTCTTTTCTTTATTTTTTTCGCTTTTGTTGCGTAAAACGTCCAAGTAGGTTACTGGAGGAAACGGAGGACTGACAAGTTAGTGAAAGAACGTGAGTGGAAATACGGTGCATGTTTAAGCGTGAGTGCGTGAGTCTGTGTGTGTGAGAGAGGAGAGGAAAGCAGTTCGGGAAGTATTTGATCCAATGCGTCCGGTTAAAGAGCAGGAGCAACACCGGAGAACGACTCAGAGAGACGCAGGAAGGGACTGAGGTCGGACTTATCGGCTGCTGGACGTTCATGTCTCCTCTCCCCACCGGCACCGAGGTAGGCTACACTCACTCTAACTACTCCACTTTTGCATTTCTCTCTTTTATTTTGAAGCATGGGAACAGACTTCAGAGCAGACAGATGCGGTAGAGGTCAAGAGAAGACCTCTCTTCAACTTAAGACAAAATCATAGGCTATAAACATGTGGAAAACAGAACCAGATGGAAAAAAGAGACATTCTAAGTAAAGCATATAACAATGCAGTTTAATGGTGCTCATACATGCTGCAATACTCACTGACTTGAACCGTTGTCAAAATAACAGCCAACAGCTTCAAAGTGCTCAGTGGTCGGTCACAGAACTTAAATTAGAGAAGTGTAAATGAATGTGTGTGCATGTGTGTTTCAAATTTTTGCACAAGTGGTTGTGGCTCTGTGTCATGCACACACTCTATGTCAGTGTCCCCATCATCTGCAGCTGGGGTGATGAGGTCCCTCTGTCCCCAGCTAAGAGGAACAACCACCTCACAGTCAGATCATCACAGTCTTCAGGTGATTCTCCTCCTGACCCCCTCCTCCTTGCTCTCCAGATGACCCCCAGACTTTTCCTTGGGTACCAAAATGTCCACTTAAACACCGACACTGGCACAACTGTGAATGCTGTTTATCTTGAGTGAAGTCACTCCTGGGCCCCTTTAATCTGAGTTTTTCTGTGAACACTCAGACAAACAGTTAAATGGTGGCTTGTTCTGTAAAGTCACTTTTGGAAACAGCTGTGGACATTGCAGCCTCTAGGGGGCCCTAGCAGGTCTAACCAGTGTAACATACTGCACTGAACTAAACTGATGTCATCTGGACTGAAGTTGTTCAGCCATCTGGCTGAAACTGCTGAGGACAACAGCATCGGTTAACCCTGAGAACAACCTGAACAGCTGCTTCTTGGCCTTCACTCCCTTTACTCAGATACTACCACTTTATCACACCATGGCAGGTCATATATTGTTGTTTTCAGAATTAACTGGACTTATCTGAAAGCCATCACTTTTATGAGTTGTATCCAGGATCGTTTGTATTCAGTTTGAAGTGTTGGGGCACATTGAGACTTGACTGTGATGTTTTTGACTCAAAAATGAGACGACATGAATCTGATCCCCTCGTCCTGTTTGCTCTCCGTCTGTGTCACTTTCCCTGTGGCTCATCTTTCAAACACTTCTTCTGAAAACAAACTTCCAGCAGAAAAAAAAGTGGAATGTCAGCAAGACAAAGAGAGGCAGAGGCCTGGTCACAACACAGCCAGTCATGGATTTGGATCTGTAATAAGCTGTAACACACAATTAAATTAGTGCATCTGAAAACAACATTTGTTTCTACTAAAGAGTTTTTGCGTGTGTGCAGCTGATATATCTGAGTCTACTGTTTCCAAAAACAATTGAAAACACATCAGCGATCCACACATTGTGGTTTATTTTGACTCTGTCACACACAGAGTCCTGCTTCGATAAATACTCACTAGAGCAACAAATGTGGATGAATCCGCTGCTGAAAATAGTCCCCATCAGATGCACTGTGTCCTCCTTTTTGTTTAATAAATACTGTAGTCAGCAGCTGTTTGAGGGAGTGAGACTTTTCTAAAAGAAAATGAAAATGATGTGTTGACAGACAGATTAACAGGGTGGCTTGTGTCTGTGCATTAAGTGACAGTTTGAAAAGGTGATATAATTAGTCTTATCTTTAGTTTTAAAGCTTTTATTCTGAAAAATCAGAGAGGAAAATCTATTTTTGACAGGTGAAACAAAACAGGATGAGTGGAAATCTTCCAATAACTAGACATGCACTCACTACTCACCACTTAATTGATGGCCGTGTGTGTGTGTGTGTGTGTGTCTCAAGGCTGAATGCTTACTGAGGATTGCGTCTTTGGGCGTCAGCCAATAAGGCCCTTCGATTGCTGACTGAGAAAAACAGTAATAGACTTATAATTGTTTGTGTGTGTGTGTGTGTGTGTGTGTGTGTGTGTGCGTGTGCGTGTGCGTGTTGGCAGAGAGATGACAGTTAAATCCTTCGGAGCATGGATCTCACTAATAACATTCTTTGTCGAGAGCAAAAACACATCAAAGATTAAAAAGGACAGAACTGGGTTAAGTGGACTCCTTATTGATTCAGTGTGTGTGTGTTGACACAAGGTCATGTAAGGTGGCAGGACACATTAAGCAAAGCCAAAAAGAGTGATACAAGTATTGCTTGTATGTGTTTAAGGACCAGAGTTATTAGTGTTTGGCTTCGCCTGCTTTAACATCCATATTGCTGATGACATGTGAGTGAGCTGACACATTTGTGCCACTGTCTGGAGAATAGAGGCTGACGTGGGAGTGGTTTTTCAATCCCATCCTGGTCCTGTGACAAAGTCAAAAAATAATTCCATCCTGTCCCAATCCTGAATAAATCACTCCCGATCCTGTCCCGTTACCGTTTTTTCTATTTTAGAACACACAGTCGTCATGTAAACGATTGTGATGACAGACAGATCCTGTTTGGACCAAGTGCACTGCAAGCTGAATGACAGCTCCACAGAGTCGGATTTCATGTCACAATGTGTACTCAGATCTACTTTGCAAAGTGAATCAGAATCAACCAGCATAACGTAGGCTACTGTAACAGGCTAACCAGGCTAACTGTTAGCCAGCTGCCTATTGGCCGATTGTCAGTCATTGGTTACCAAAACAAAATATGGGCACAGGCCAACATTCACTCAGTTCAAGGACAAAAACACCACCAGCTGTCAAATTATCATTACGAGTTTAGCCTCAACTGTCGCGGAGGAGGCGGAGCTGGGTTTTACTCTGGTCAGCGATTGGCTGCCTATTTCTGCAAACAAAGACACACTGGTACATTTTTCGATTAGAAAAAGTTTATTTATCATTAAAAAGACGCATTTTTGTTTGATTAAAGACAGGAAAAAAAAAGTAAAAAAGACCGCCCCCCCTTCGCTCCCGTTTAGATTTTTCCTGTCACGTCCCAATCACGTGATTAATTGGTAAATTGACTCCCGAATCACAGGAATCCTGCGGGGATCCTGAGAAAATTTCAGCCTCTACAGCCTCTACTGGAGAACGCAGCTGGCTGCTCACTTTGCTTCAGTCCAGCAGTAGTGGATCTTCAGATTTCATACCATGGATGTGTGCTGACCCTGGATGTCCTGAGGGAGGCAGCAGCCAGGAGACACCTGGTGTCATCAGAGAATCTCCTGACGAGAATCCTGAGGGACTGAGAGCTCTGGACGTCCAGGTCTCCTTGAACAGTGGTGACCTTTGTAACCATTGCTGAGTCCCTCCCTCCATTGGTCTCTGTTTTTTCCAGCTACTGTGTTCCACATGCTCCTTTGCAGGAGTCAGACTGTGGTTGGCTACCAGATGAATTCTGGTATTTATTCTTTATGACATTTTCTCTAGATGTTTTGATTCAATGAGTTAAAGCACCCAAATGACAGTTCATTATGATTGACAGGCTTAACAGATGCTTCTACTGGCCCTGAAATGAAAGAAAGAGGTTCAGATTTTTAGACTTCACATTTACTCTCAACAAAGTCATTTTGACACATCAGCTGAGCTACGTAGTCTTATAAATAGCTACTGGTTTGGTCGGCGTAAAAACCAGAGACAACTGTATGAAAGTGTTTTTAAAGTGATTGAGATGATTTATTTAAAAACATAATTGAATGGTGCACCAATCAGAAGCAGAGCTTGTGTGATAAAGAACCAATCAAAGCTGGTTGTTCCACAGTGTCTCAGAGCTGCACTGTGCAGAGAGGGAGGGGCAAGGACTCAGAGAAAGTCTGACAGAATAATAAACATGAAGCAGGATTTTCAACATGGACTTGTTGACTTTGAGACGCAGAGGCCTCTCCCTCTTCCTTCTCTTCTTTCACACCTCCAGTCATCTCTCCCTCCGTCAATCCAGACAAGCTCTCTCACTCAGACTTTTAAACTTGTCCAGTTTGTGTCTTCTCTCTTTTCCTCTTCACCCACTCCATCCTTTCACTGTTCCCTCTCTCATTGTTCTTTGTTCTGACTTCTCCTTTCTGCAAACTGAACATGTTGACGAAGCTGTCGGTACTAGATGTTTCACTATGCTGCAGTGCTCGGCATTCTGAACTTCCTTCAAAGCAACAATATGCATTAATGTGCCTTTTCTGTCTGTGGCCAATGAAAGACCTTAAATCAATACATATTCATTTATTTCAGTAGTTCAGTTTAAACAGTGAAACTCATATATAGATTCATTACACTTAGACTGAAATATTTCATGTCTTTATTTCTTTTTAATTGTAATGATTATGGCTTATATTTATCTCAAAGAATTAGACATAGTGAAAAAGTTGACTGTTGTAACCTAATGGTGTCACACTCTAATCGGCTGATGAACTCCAAACACCTGCAAAGGTTTCCTGAGCCTTTAAATGGGCTCTTAGTCTGGTTCAGTAGCTCCACTGTCATGGAGAAGACTGCTGACCTTCAGCATGAAACATGAACCAGAAGAGTAGAGTGGTACCTGTCACAACTCACTTAATGAAGCCCAGGAAATATGGGAAACCATGAAGAAAATCCACTTTTCTTTCCTGCTGAAGAAATATTGTGATCCACTGCTGAGACTCCAACATACCACAAAGTCACCAGACATACAGCTTTATACATTCACTGATGGCACAAACAGCCAGTGTCATTTTAAACAGACAGGTTTAAAATGATATTGTTTTTTTTATTAAAAATGATACAACTAGTTAAATACTGAAGAGCTGGTTCAAATATGGTACTTTTGAGGTAGATATTGTAATCAGCAGCTGCAAACCTCCTGATGTTGTGTCTTGCTTAAATGGAGAGACCGTCAGTGTGTGGGTTATGTGGTGCAGCAGGCAGAACGCCTAGTGACACACATGAGAAGAAACCCATAGGTTAAGGACTGTAGCCCTGTGAGTGTCAAACTGTAGGACAGCACATTGAGCTGAAGCTTTAGCTGAATGTGTTGCAGCAAATTCCGGGGACGCTTGAACTCAGCGTTTCATGAACAGCAGCCTGTGTGTGTCTCTCTTTGCTCTTTTTCATCTGAAGGAGGAAACACCTTCCTACAAAGACAAGGAGCCATTGATTTCACAGGCAAACAGGAATCAAACAAACCCAAGCGCCTCAAGTATTTAATATTGAGCCCGCGCAGTGTAATTATGGGATGTGGGAGCATCGTTTCCTCAGTGACCAGTGTTTGTCGTTTATAATAATTAGTCTGACAATTTAGCATTGCCTGTGGTCAGTCAGAGGCTCTCTCTCTTTCTGTGTGTGTGTGTGTGTGTGTGTGTAGCTCAGGCGACAGATGTATACCACAGTGTTTCCAACCTCAGAGCAACCCAATAAACAACATAAACAGCACACACACACACACACACACACACACACACACACACACACCTAAATAAAACATAGATACACATACAGTGAATATGTATACATAAATGTAGAAAATGGTGAAACCAGTTGAACTGGATGTACTGTGCCACTGGCAGTGATTCTCACTAGAGTCTCACTAGAGCTGAAATCATAGCCCCTGATATGCACAGGGTGAGAGCTAGTACAACTGTTCCAAAGTTTCTCTGTAAATGCATCATGATGGTGGATCAGTCACATTTGGTCAACAGCTGGACTTCAGCCAGGTCACAGCTCGTTGATCTTACCTGGAGGCATCCAAAGCACTTGGTTCTTGGTTTTTCTGATTGCCCTTGAACACAGCATTGAGCCTGTCATTAAACAGAGGAGAAGTGATTCAGTGTTTGTGGTTCTGGGTCCTACAGATGATGAAATAACTGTGTTACAGGTGGCTTTCCATACGAGGGGCGTGTTCAAAGTAAACACTGTTTACAGCCTCAGTTATACTTTAATGGCTTCAGTAGATTTGGTTCTAACCATGATTCATTCTCCAGCATCACTGTTCTGATCTGAGAGCAGCAGGGACAATAGTCTAATGTGTTCATTGTGTTTGTGGTTGAAATCAGGTGTGTGAGGTTGGTGTGGATGTTCAGGTCTGTGTGTGTTTGACAGCTCCAGTGTCTGTCTGTATATTCCCATTATGAATCACTGCTCCCTCTATCATTCCAGACTTCCCATAAAAAACATGTCTGTAATTTTATCTTTCCACTAATTTGACACACACACACACACACACACACACACACACACACACACATACACACACACACACACACACACACACACCTTTTCTCCAACAGTGTGCTATTAGCCATTCAAAAGACATAAATACATACAGGGAATTTCCAAACACACACACAGCCGATGACAGTTTTACAGCCTCACCTCGATGGTTCAACTGTCCACTGAGACGACTCTGCTTCCAACAATACATCATAGGACAAAGGAGCAGAAGAAAATAGACCATGACTAGAACAACAGAACAAATGTATTCTCTGATGGGGAACAAAATGTTTATGTTTTGTTGTACAGCTCATATTTTTAGCCAGGCTTTTACAGTGCTATGATTTGGTTCAAAGATCCATGCTCTCCTCTGGATGAACTCGTCCAATGCTTTGGTTTATGAAGCATGCTGACACAATAAACACAATAAAAAGTATGCATTTACTGTAGCACAGAGCCGTACAAAGAACAACCTAACAGACGTTGGCATAGTTTATTAAATAGCCGAACATGTATAGCACTGACCTGTTGATTGCCAAATGGTAAGTATTTCATTGTTCCTCATATTTCATTATTTACTGAGCTGCCCTTTTCTGCTACACAGTTACAGCTCTACTCAGCTGGGCTCGACTCGGTTTAGGCCCTTTTCCATTACATCTGAGTGCTTCATAGTATAGGGTGACCAGACGTGCCCAATTTTCGGGACAGTCCCCAATTTGGGTGACCTGTCACCAATTAAAGCTGTCCCCGATTTTGATATTGAATGGGGGGAACTGCAGATGTAGTGCCATGCACACACCCAACACTTTCAATGTAGACATACATCATGCGCACTCACAACCCAAAGCGATGCTCTTGTTTTTTCGTGCAGTTCTCGGTTCCCCCTGACTAAAACGTTTCATATTTATATTTGTTTATTTGTGATTCAGAAGCATTAACAACCATTTTCATTGCCTGATTCTCAACCATTCATAGGGTCTTACTGTGAAGAGGTACAGTTTTTGTCTTGTTCCCAGACTGAAATCTTACCCAGGTCAAAGTCCAGAAGAACAGTCTTTCCAAAACTTGTTCTTGTCCTGGTTCCATTGCTTCAAACTGAATTAAGTTCAAAACAAGTTGGAGGAAACAAAAACAGCCGTCCAGATTTAGCCATGCACTAACAGGCCGAGGTCAGAGGTCACAGTCTCTCTGACTGCTGTGACTCAGACTAGATGTTTCCCTCTGGAGAAGTTTCACAACACTATTTTTACATCATTCTTTCTCTGGTCCATAAACCTTGATTGCATCTATTGTTCTGAGAGGAGAGCTTTTCATCCCGAGCCAGAGAAACTGTACATTGAATCTGATATATTAGTCTGTGTTCAGGAAACCCTGATAAAGATCATGATAAAGATACATGAGTACATTTTATCAGGCTGAAAACCATTACAATCTCATACCAGGAAATAATCAAACCATTTTTACATATTAAATTATTTTATTTATTGAAAACAACAGTTGTTGAAACAAACAGTTATACATATACATATAATATATAACAAAGAGTTACATTGAAAGACTTGCCAAAAATGACTGTTTCTCTGCGACGTCATAACAGTGAACAGTATGTGTATGTTCTTTCTGAATTATTAAAAAACTAAATCCCATTGTCTGAACCAAACCCTCAGTTTTTGAATCAGTCATTATTCTAAACACATTTTCACTCTCAAAAACACATTGTGCATCATGAAGCAGTCATGATGCACAATGGAAAACACAGGTTACAGGGGTTAAAGGGATAGTTCCATTTTTTTTGAAGTGGGCTTGTACGAGGTACAAATGGCTCATCTCAAAATAATACACCAGTTCAAGTGGACACTGTTTACAAACTATTTAACTGGTCGGATCTGGAAACAGAACTACCCAACTCACCCAGTATTCCTCTGCGCAGGCAGGCTGCGTGACATGCTGTATCTCTCTGCCTATCAGCTCTTTGTGTCAAAAGGGAGAAGAAGGGGTCACTTAGTACTGTTTGGAAGAGGTGGAGTGATACAGCGCATTGTGGAGCCTGCCTGCGTGGAAGAATACTGAATGAGGTGTAAAAAGTTTGAATATAGCATCCACTTAAACTGGTGTGTTGTTTTGAGATGGGACTTCTTGTAGGTGGAGAAAATACGCTGTTGTATCTGTTCACAGCCGTTTGTCTCTGTCCAGCTCTATGAGCTGGTATGGCTCAGTGGAGGAGAGCAGAGAGCTGTCTGCTGCACAGATTATACTTAGAGACCATTTGTACCTCATACTACCACACTCAAATATCCCTTTAAACACAAGTACAGCACAGATGTCACGGCTTTAACACAACAACTTGTTCACAGTTTTTGGTGATGATAAGAGATAAGAGAGCTCAGGCTGTTGAAAGTTGAAGGTTGACATTTGAAAGAATGGATGGAGGGAAATAATCTTAGCAGGAGAGAAGGAGGAAGAGGAGGACCAAGAGCAAGACCACTTCAAATCAGATTCGACCCACTGTACTGTAATAGATCATGTTCTTGTGTATCGTTTCTTGATATAAATATACAGTTCTAATCTAGATGATACATCCATGTATCCAGTGGGTATAATGTTTATCCACACAGCGTCATGTCCCAGCTGCTCATGTTCACATTCACACCTATGGACAATTGACAGTCACCATTTAACCTAATGTGCATGTTTTTGTACACAATTCAAATGAAGTGGAAAGTACAGATGTGTGATACTGGGCTACATTAACAGTGTCATGTACTTTATCGTACTTACAGTGAGTAATAGTGTGAAAAAAGTCATTTTCCAACATTTCTGGAGCTCCATGCTCTGGGTAATAACTGCTCTGGGGTGTTTTTATTTTGGTTGGCTTCTGTGTGACCTGACAACAGTTTTAATTTTGAGCATAACACTGTTTTGAGGAGTGTGTTTGGTTTTGCAGCAGTCACATGTTTGGTGAAAGTAGTTTGACGACTGACTTTTGTGTTTACAGTTTTGAGAGAAGTGTTTCAGTAACTGTGAGAAGCTGTGAAACATGCTCTTTGAACAGTGACCTCTTGTAACCCCCGGTTACCAGAGACATGACATAAATGCAATTTAATTACATGATTAAATAAACAATAATAATAATTTATGTATATGATTTATCAGTACATGGTTTAAATTAATAAATAATAATAATTAATTTAAGAAATAAATAAAAAAAAAATATATATATATATATATATATATATTTTTTTTTTTTTTTTTTTTTTTTGACAACTGTAACCATAACAACAATCCCCTAATATAAAAGGCTGTGTAGAACCAAGTGCCCTCACTCTCACAGCTTCACCCTGAGAGACACCCAGACAGACAGAGTCAGAGACAGACTGACAGAGTCAGAGACACCCAGACAGACAGAGTCAGAGACAGACCAACAGACAGAGTCAGAGACACCCAGACAGACAGAGTCAGAGACACCCAGACAGACAGAGTCAGAGACAAACCAACAGACAGAGTCAGAGACAGACCGACAGACAGAGTCAGAGACACCCAGACAGACAGAGTCAGAGACAGACCAACAGACAGAGTCAGAGACACCCAGACAGACAGAGTCAGAGACAAACCAACAGACAGAGTCAGAGACAGACCGACAGACAGTAACGGAAACCTCAAACAGAGAGAACAGAAGATAAACCTTCCTGGAACAGTAACAATCCTGCTGTTTTAAATCAGAGATCTTGGTGAGTGAAACGATCATTTCTCACCAAGTAATTTCCGTTAACTGATAAAGTCAATGACACCGTCAGAAAGCCGGTAGCAGCGGCAAAGCCGCTAGCAACGGCTAACGTTAAAACCGTTGGTGGCCGTTTGTGTAAGTGCTAACGGCTATAGCGTTAGCAACTTCTTCTGGTGTACTGTTGTTTTGCGCCGATCAGCTGCTTATCAGCTGTTTGAGTGACATAACGATGTTGGGAAATTCCCCGATATCATTAATTATACGTTGTTAAGATAAAATCTGTATTTTGTTGCTGAAAGTTAACATAATATGCAACTGTCTTTTTGTGTTGTTGATTCGTTATGTTTTAATGGAAAAAAAGAAAAGATATTAAGGAAGTATTTATTTATTGAATTGAAATATTTATAATATTAATGGCATAAGTAATTTTTTTTCAATCAAATTATAATTTAATATCCACTGTAGATATTCTGAATGTAACTGACACAGTTAATAATAATTGTCCTGGCTTTGTGTTTACAAGGCCAGGAGCTTGTTCTTTTGTGCTGGTGTTTTCCTCCTCATCGTCGTCCTCCTCCTCATCGTCCTCTTCATCCTCACCCCCTTCACCCTCATCATCTTCATCACCCTTGTCAACTTCATCACCTTCATCGGATAACTCATCAACGACATCTTTTCTTCGGCTCAGCTGGTCTTAAGGACATTGCAGTTGGGACTGAGGTGGCGAGCCAACCCATTTGAGCCTGTCAGAGAAGTTGATTCTTGTTTGTTTTTTTTATTATTATTATTGATAAGTTACCTGCTTGATTGATATTGTTGTTGTCATTATTATATTTTGTTTATTATTTTATTTATTTAATTAATTGCTGATTAAAAGAAAGACACACCACCTGCAGGTAAGAAACAAAACAGATTTTAAATATAGCTAATAAAATAGGAATAAATACACAGCATCATTAGTAATAACAAAACAAGATATTTTAACTAAATAGAAATACATTTAACACTTAATATTAGATCTAAATTAATACTCAACCAAATTAGATACTTACCTGACAGGTGGATTCTGGGTATAAATTTGAAGAAAAAAAAAGGGGGTCATTGATCATTCAGTTTTTTTGCTTTTGTTTTTCTTTTTTGTGTTTATATGTGGTGCTGTTGTTGTTATATGTACTAAGTTTTATTTAAGAAAGAGATAAGAAGAGATAGATAAAGAGAGAAAGAATTGAAAAAACAAATCTGATTAATGAGAGAACAAATTTTATTACTTACCTTTTTAAAAAAAAAAAAAAAGTTCTGTGGTCTCTTTATCTGCTCGACACCATTTCTCCAGAGCGAATCAGATCTTCTGACACACTGGTCCAAAATTGTGTTTTCTCATGTTATTTTAATTTATAGCCTCTTATACAGAGATGATCATAGTTAATTTAATTTGGCCAAACTGCTGGTTCTGTTGTCTGTGTTTTTACCAGTTGTTACACCTCTGGTTTCTCTAAACCTTTGACAGAGTGTGCAGGTACACTTAGCTGACAGGTGTTTGCAGAACAGGAAGTGACTCCCTTCTGTCCCCGCCCACAGAGACCAGCAGAGCCACAGCAGGTCGTGGTCTAAACACAGCTGATGGCTTCAGAAATGAAGACAGAAATGGTCCTAAACATGTTTTTCACACATGCACACACACACTGTGGTCAGTGTTGACTCATATTGAACTCCACCAGCTGTCAGTCTCAGCACCATCACTTTGTGTATGTGCATGTCTGTGTGGTTGTGGACGCTATGAGGACAATAGACACAGCAGGACAACAGTGTGCTGTGTCCGTACACAAAGAGTGAGACCACACACGGAGTACTGGCCTACATGTTGTGTGATGATGAATATGTTCATGAAGTGACATACACTCACTCACTCACACACACACACACACACACACACACATGAATAACCCTTCATTGGTTGGAGAGAGAAGAGGTTCATGTTTACATTTTAAAAATCAAATCTGTCCATACTGAGATGACCCATTTCAGACATGCACATGCTCAGTGTACAGAACAATGTGCGTCTGCACCTGAGTGACCATGAAGATAATCTGTCCACACTGACACATCTGAGCAACACAAACGCATCTATCACAGTTATCCCAGTCAGTGTTTCTGAAAAGCTCATTTTATGAAGCTCAGAAAGAAAGAAAGAAAGAAAGAAACAAAGAAAGAAAGAAGAGGGCAGCATATACAATGTGGGCTTACCCCTCTGCAGTGACCTGGGTTCAAATTCAACTCTGCATGTCACCCCCCTCTCCCTTCACTGATTTCCTGTTTCATACTTTCTCTATTATGATAAAGGCGTGAGACGCCCCCGAAATCTGTAGAAAGACAGAGTAGGATAAGAGAGAAGAGAAAGAGAAGAAGAGGTGAAAATAACAGAGCACAAAAAGTTTTGAATTCCCAGACATTACCAAATGTCACATTTAAATCTCAGATGCCTCTGTTGTCTCCATTACTGTAAACCTCAGTTACATGAAACTGAAGTAGAGTATACACACACACAATCACACAGAAAACAGAAGGCGCCTGTGTGTCTCTTCTCTTAACAGCACTACTGGAAGTTTACACTCACTGTCAGTGTGTTTGTTTAGCCTGGACCACTGAGTGTGACTGTGTGTGTGAAAGTTAGTTAGTTTCATATGGCGTGTGGATACTTCTGTGACTGTGTTAATGAATTATCATGACTATGTGTGAGTGTGCATGTGTGTGTCCACTTTCCCACATCTACATCTGACCTTTCTCTGCTACCACCCTGCTTCAAAACAATGGGTGTGTGCAGGTGTGTGTGGATTTCCCCCTCTGGGTTTGTGGGGCCGCCTGGCATTGTCTTGTCTTAGGCAGAAAATGTGTGTGTTTTCAGCATTTTTCTTGGGCCTCATGTTATGAACTATACTGTATAATAATGATTTTTCAGGTGGGGTATTCTATTATGAAGGAGGAGGGCCACGTTGTGTGTGTGTGTGTGTGTGTGTGTGTGTGGGGGGGGGGTCTAATTCTGAAGGGAAAAAGTAGAATGATAATATTATTAGTCACTTCGAGTAAAACAGGTGAAAGGAGTCAATGCAGCCTGAGCTGCTTCTTGCTGTTTGTCTGTCTCACAATAGAAAGGACTCAGTCTGTGAAGATGATGTGATGCTAATGACCCAAAACATGAAGGCTATATGTATCTGAGACCAGTGCTAAGGTAGAACCTCAGGAGGCTTCATGTTCCTCTGATAAACCCCCTCTAAAACAACACAGAACCAAAAACTACCACTATTCTTACGATATTATCACTTCATTCTCTTTTTTTTTTAAACACACTGTAAGATATTTCCAGTTTCTATGGCTATTATAACTAAATGTGGGTCTGCCATTCTGATATGGTGAGATTATAAACAATGTGATTTCTTAAAGCAACACTGAAGACTTTTCATTTTTGGTTGAGTTTGGTGGTGCTTGTGGACCAAAGCGGTCGTGTTTTGCCTGAAGGAAGACCCCATTTCCCATGAGCACCAGCGCGTAGTGTCGTAAACATAGACACAATATACGTAAATGCCTCATATAAAATCATCAAGCATCAGTGCTCACTACAGAGTTGACAACTCAGTCGCAGTACTATATATATATATATATACTATAATCTATTCAATACTAGCGTCACCGACCCGTTTTAAACCCACAGAGAAGCTAATATTAGCATTAGGCTAATACAAGCTACAAAAGTAGCTACGTTAGAAAAAGTTACACATTTCATAAAAATAACAAATCCTCCCCGAAGCAAAGCATATAATTACCTGTCCAACAGAAAGAGAGCAACCTCAGCATCACTTCAAATCCCTCAGTTGTCTCCACAAAAGCAACACCGATGTTTACTCTGGTTTGACGTCTGGCTTTATCCAGAGCCTTTTTGTTAGCAGCCTTTTCAGCCTCTGGCTTTCTCTTCCTTGCCTTTTTCTCGGGGTGAGCCGTTACAAGTAACGGTGGAAGTAGTAACTGGGGCTGCATTTTCTCAGCCACTGCTCATAAATGAGCATGAAATCCGTTCTGCTGTAACTCTGTACGCTGATTTCTTCCAGCAACAGCGACACGTGAAGATTGTGCACACGCGTCGGAGACAGGGATAGAGGGGGCGGATACAGAACTAGACATGAAGGCATCTGATTGGTTTTTGCTCTTCGGTGCGAAGAGCTTGGATTGGTCGGAGTTGTGTCAGTCCTGCAGCTGCCACAGAGGACTGATTATTTTCCTTCCTTTTTCTGATACATAATGTATTGATTACTCAGAAGGTAGAAGGACCATTTCACCCAGTATAACAAAAAGTGTTTCTGAACAGGATTACCAACCCCAGCTTTAAGCCTGTAACACTGGGAAACCTTCAAAATGTGAAGAAGGAAAAAAAAAACAGCAAGAGACAGTTTCTGCTGTAATAACATTACACGTAAGTAACGTTAGTAACGATGACATAAAAGTATAAATGGTAAAATAACCAAAATTATTGTTCAAACTTACTTGTGAAAGGTAATCCCACGCGATCTGGTATCAATACTGCGCTGGTTATTGCAACCATAAGATGCACAAAATACGGGCATAGTTGCTTGCTCTCCGTTGACTCTGATTGACTCTGGTGCTAGCCTAGAGTGAGGAGACCCAACCGATATGGTGGCGACGCTGGATTACGTTCACGTCTTGAGGCGTCTATGTATATTATGTCTGTGGTCGTAAAACATCCTGATCTCCCGGTTGCGTGCAGTTTGATTGGAAATTAACAGAAGACGGGTCCAAACTAGGGATGGGCATTTCAAGCAAAAGCACTAATCCATTCTTTTTCAAATATTCGACCCCCCCGCTGAATGAGAGCAAAGTCTCCTCTCGCGGCGTAAAACTTTTCTCCGGTACCTCTTCTCATCAGAGTCGCACCGTGCAGAGTTTGCACTAGTTTCACTTGTTCTTTATTTGACAGAGTTTCACACAGAACTTTCTGATTGTTGTGGAGTCTTCACATGTTTCTCCTTCTGCAGCAGTAAAAAGGGAACATTTACATTTTTCAGACAAGACGATGGTCTCATAAACTATTTGATTTTTTTAACTGAACAACTATTTGAATATTGGAGCTCACGCCAGAGAGTGAAAGCCGGGCCAATATGAATCCTTGTCTGGGCTTTGATTCTGTTCCTCTCTCTCTTTAGTTTTTTAGTTTCCTCAGACAAAACTTTTCATTTCTTTGGTTTTCTTGCTGCTTCTGCCATGAGAGCGGTAATCCCACATATGCATTCGCATCGACTTCCGTCTTTTTAACGAATGGGGAAAGGGGGAAATGATGTATGCCGTAAAGTAGTCAGCAAATTTGTAGTTTTTTGCATGGAGGGGTTCCTACCATCCACCTCGAAGCTGCTTAGTGCCAGTGAAGGCCACACAGACCCCCTCAGGCCAAGACAGAGGTGTCATTCAACCTGTTGTAAGTCGATGTACCATCACAAAATTCTGAAAGTATTATATGGAGGTTGAAAAGTTACTTAGTGTTGGTTTAAAGTGAGAATTGTAGACATGTTAAGTGGGTGAAATGTGATTTACATGATGTGCATCAGTTTGACTGTATGTTACCATATGAATGATAGAGAGACAGTGAAACAGAAGATAGAAAATCTGTTGGGCAAAATAGCGCGCGCAATCCATTTAGCGCATTTGCCATAATGAATATGCAAATATGGGCGTTTCTATTATTGGGAGGAGTAGATGCAATCTGATTTAGCAGACCGCAATTTAGCACTCCTTATCGGGGATCTTAGTAAATCAGGCCCATAGTGTTTTAATAAAGAAGACGAAAATGTGACTTTAAAATGGTGACTTAAATACATGACCCCTCACATCCACTCCACAACTCATTCCAACTCCTTTCAGGCATCCACCATCAAAATCACCAACAACTCACTATGAAATCTTTTAATGTCCTCATTCTGTATTGCATTGTACTTGCATTTTGCACTTCTGTTTTATGTTAAACTGTGTTTTATCTTGTGTTTTTTATTATCTGCTATTTCTGATTCCTGATTTCTAATGTCAGAGAAACTGGGTGAAACTGTGACACAGACTTTGTATGAGTTGCTGCTGAAAGTCTTGAAAAAAGTCTTGAAAGCTCCAGTCATATATTTCTGAAATTGAAAATGTGAATGAGGCCTCGGCTGAGGCCTTCCTCTCAGTCTCAGTGATGTCATATAAACATGAACCCTGATAGAAGCAGGGGAAAAGTAAACACACATATTTCTGTACTCCCTGTGGTCTGCAGATCTGCAGGCCCATTAAGGTACAAGTATGACTAATAATTCTACTGGCTGAGATTTCATCATCAGGATCTCTGATTACTCTCATCAGTCTTTATTTTTCTGTTTTACTTTTCTATTCAAACCCAAAGACAATGAATACCAGAGGAGGCACTGAGAGAGGCCTCACCTGCCAGTGTCAACACAACCAACAGTGTTCATGTTCATTATGCTCTGGGTTGGGCTGTAGTGCAGTAATAAGGTGTCCCACAGCATCTTAAAAACAGGCATCAGTTTCATCAGTTGCCAAAATTATCATGTGTATCTTGTAGGTTTGTGCTGATCTGCAATCCTATTGTCTATTGGCGATCGAGAGGACGGTCAATGGTTTTTTTTTTTTCTTGCTGATGTTATAAAACATACACACACGTGCTGCTACAGCCTGCAGTGCCACATCCACTGTACTTTGGCTCAGCTGATCAGCGCTCAGATCGAATTAGATTCATTTTATACAAAGTGCAGCCAAACACCAGACTAAAGAGCGCCATTTTTACAGTTGATGTAAGTTTTGTTGTGTGACCTTCTTTCATGGTTATTCACAGTCAGTCACATTTTGGTGACTATGCCTGAGCAGTAGGACACCATGATTTTTAATTGGTCATGGTAATATGGTATACAGCGGGAAAATGGGGAGGAGGTCTAATGGTATCAAAATTTGGTTCTTTTCTTTTTTTTAACCTGTCAGCTGTTACATACAGCATCTCAAGAGGTTCCCATTAGTCTCTGATCCTTTTAACTCTCTGTTTGTGCTGCTTATGAAAGGAAACATTTTAGTATTATCAGTGATTTTGCTGCTGAGATTCAGAGGGAATCAGGCAACAGAATCAACAAGAGGTTTCTTGTTTGCCTCATGAAGTCACTGAGGTGATTCAAAGGGTCTGAGTCTGAATCCTACTTGTCAAAAGATAAATGAAGATAATGACTGTTGTGTCAGTGGTGCAATGGGTAGCACTGTCACTTGGGGTGATTCTGCCTGCATGTGGTTTTTCTGGGTTTTTCAGCTCCCTGTGGCAGGTTAGCAGCCTAACAGATATATAGCATGTTTCATACACCAGGCAATTCACAGTGCTTTACAGGGACACAGAAATACATTAAAATCATAAACAATGAAATACATTTAAAAGAAAAAGAAAGAAATAAGCCAGTAAAAGAGGGTTTCAAAGACAATGATAATGATAAAATGATAAAATGACAATGATAAAATCATTAAAATAATGCTTAAAAGCTGCAGCAAATAGCAAGGTTTTCAACCCTGATTTAAACAAATTCCACAAAGGAGGAGCAGAATAACTGAATGCTGCTTCATTTCATTTGGCTCTGGTTCTGGGAACACACAGTAGACCTGTCCCAGACCACCTGAGGGGTCTGGATGCTTCATATGGATTTAATAAATCTAGCATATATTTTGGTCCAAGACCATTCAGTGCTTTGTAGACCAACAGTAGGTATGCCAGTGTTGTGATCTGAGGACCTGTGTAGTATGGTCTGGTTTCCTGGTGTTGGTAAGGGATGGACAGTCGCAAGTCAGGCAACCATGTCATAGTGAGGTTACCATGTTGGACTTGTAGACATGACCAAAACAAAGGTGATTCAAAGTTGTGGGTCCATTTTCATTTACTGTCAGAGGCATTGTGCCTCTCAACTTGTGGAACATGACCTGCATTGCCTGAAGCTCGGTAAAAGCCAAACTAAGCTCCCTCTCCTTCAGAATCAAACATGGCATGCATCTAAGGGTGTACTATGGACAGCTAGAGTCTCTCAGTGGCAACAGCAGGGCTCTGTGGTGCAATGAATAGTGCATTGGACTTCTAGACAAGAACAAGATAAGAGATTCAAAGGTTGTGGGTTTGAGTCCCACCAGAGTCAGGCTTTTTACAGAGAATGTATTCTTTCACTCTCAAAGGCATGGCGACAGTACCTGTGTCATCTGGAGCTCAGTAAACACCAAACAAACTACCTGGTACATAAGAATCATGCCAAACTGTAGGTTTTCCAACAGGCAACACATCACAGTTTGTTTTATGGATAGCCAGACTCACAGTGTGACACTTTGCTAACTAAAGCAGAAGACGTGGCTCTGTGGTGCAATGGAGAGAGCATTGCACTTTTAGACAAACACAAAACAACAGATTCAAAGGTTGAGGGCTTGAGCCCCACTGGAGACGTGATGTTTACAAATAATGTGTTCATTTACTGTCAAAGGTATGGGGAGTCATAGAGTCAGGCCTGATTCTGAAGTAACAGGTGTTTTTTTCTCTCTTTTTTTTTTGGTAATGTGCAACAAATTGAGAATCTCAAAAAATGTTTAGCTTGAAATTCCAAGTTGAACAGGATAAAGATTGAGGAAGATGGAGAGATATAGGTGAGGTAATAGGATCTACAAGAGGTTTGAGGTTTGTCCTTTGAAGGTCATGGTGTGCACAGCACTGTTGCACGACAGAAAGCCCACTGAACTGCACGTATTTCCTAAGGGAAGCCTGGGTCTGTGGCACAAGGGAACACATTGGGCTTCTAGACAAGAACAGGCCAAGGGATATTCATTTACCAAAAGCCTTGTAGTAATGGTGATTCTCAATTGGCACAATGTGCAGCACATTGGTCTTCTAGCAAAGGTTGGGGTTTGAATCCCAACAGAGTTGTCACAGGTAGCACATTCCCTAAATTTTCATGAGCCATCAGTAATGTGGCATTATCAGCACAAGCTCTTGTGCTACTTTTCAAATGATGGACCATGTGGTGTGGATATCATGCGTGGATTTGAAATGATTTGACAGTTACAAATAATAACAGATTTTTGGAAAATATCTTTTGTTTATTCGATTTTAATTTCCATTTGAAGGAGGAGACTTAGAATAAACAATAATAAATTAAGATCTGCAAGTCCAGCAACAGGTTCGACAAGAGGTTTCAGGTGTGACGCATGAGGCTGTCTGGTGCAATGGACAGAAATTTGGATGTCTAAACTCTGCAATGGAATGGCTGTTGGTTATTTGCACTCAAAACTCTGTTTAGAGTCTGAGTTGAAATCCTAAGGTTTCATGAAAGTCTGGTGTTTTGCGCCAGTTGAACATGAATATGTATGTTTTTTTTTAACCACATCGGTGTCGAAATATGAACTTTTTAAAATCCTGGTCTGACATAAGTTTGGTTATTTGTCTGGGATCTTTAAATGTGGAATCCTCTTAGCAGCACATGAAGTCTGCAGATGTTTCTATACACAGCACAGGGATTTAAACCTGCAACCTGCATCTGGATTATATCACTGACACCAGCTGACCACCCCCACTGCAATCCTCCACCCTGATCTGACCCACATCTCAGTCTTTTCACAGACAGCTGCAGAAACTCTGGTTCATGCACAATGGACTAATTGGGTCAACCCATTACTGTATCAATTAAAGGACACACACCCTTGTCTTACAGATTTTTTTGGGAGCTGTAATGACATAATGCATTCCACAGCCCCTTCTCCTAACCCAGCCATCACACCTGAGTATCTGACCCCAACTCTTAAACCAAGTATTTACCCTCACATACCAAGGTTATAATAGTGTTGTACTTTATAGGATCTTTTTTTTTTTTTTTTCAGAAATGCTGCTGGTAACCATATTGTTGTTGTTGTTGTTGTTCTTCTTCTTCTTCTTCTTCATCTTCTTCTTCTTCTTGTCCTCACTAAATGTGATGTTTTAATATCTACTTTAAAAAACAAAAAACAAAACAAATCATAACATAAACCAAAAATAAACTGGTCGAAGGTTGTTCATCTGATTTTCACAAACTGTTGTCTACATGATCTATACACAATGCTGTGTCTGATGCTTAGTTTGCTAAGAGTCTGATTTTGTCCATCTGTCTAGAAATGATAAACTTTTACACCTGGAGATTTCACTTTCTACAGTATGGTCCCTTTGAAGAAAAGGCTGCATTCTTGTCTTCCAGCCAAACATTACATACATCCTGAGTCTTTTTACACAAGAAGGAAGGAGTGCTGTTTTTAAAAAAGGAAAGAAAGAGGATGAACGGTACTTGGATGTTGTGTAACAGGATGACACAGAAACTCAGTGTTGAAGTGGAAGCTAACCATTTCTTTTTTATTATTATTATTATTCAGGTTTCTACTTCCTGTGACATCATCACACCATGCCTGAGGGTTCACGCCGTGGCAGCCAGCGATCGCCTAGTACCACAGGTAAAAGAGAAGGGGGTAAGTGGGCAGTCCTCATTAAATAACCTCTGATAAGTCTATTACTGTCTACATGGCTGGTGAACAAAGTGGATTATTTAGCAGGTAAAGAGCTGATATGTCCCTTAGGAGCAGATGGAGACCCAACACAGTACTATAGGTGGAACACTGGACTTCATATTCATCAGGTGGATGATATTTCAAATTGGCAGAAGCGTAAAGAAAAGATGTTTTAAAACCTGTAAGTATAGGTAAAACAATGTAGACACAAACTATAGGCCCAGAAAAGAACTCTATGATTCCACTGAAAAAATCTTTTAGCTCACAGAAAGAAAAAATATAAATTGGTTTATAGGTTGTGTGTTTGAATTCTGTCATTCTGTCAGTGCATGTCTTGCATCATCTCTCATTATATGGTAGTATACCAAATCCAAAAAAATGGTAGTAGGCAAAAGTAAGAAAAGCTGTTCAAAGGTGAGTTTTGCACCAACTAAGACTGAACTGTTCATAGATAACTCACTGGTAAACAGATCTTATACATGTAAATGAAACCTGGCTTTGCAGATCCAGGGTTCTCTAAATGGGAGTGGGTTGGTGAGTAGTGTTCTCAGGGTGAGGTATAATGGAATTGAAAGAAATAGAAACATCAAAATTACAAAAGCTGACATCAAGTGCCTCAAAAAGAATTAATCCATCAAAGAGATATTTTGGCTGTGTGGCATAGTTGAAAGGGCATCTTACATTTGTATACACAACAACCTATGAATCACTTACACATGTAGCAGGAGAGAAGCATGGTTTTGTGGTATGGAGGACAATGCTCTGGTTTTGAGTCCCACTCCAGTCAAACTGTTTGCAGATGACACACTGATTTATAGACATGAACTGCCTGATCACAACCTGCTAATCCCTGTTTACCATCAAAGTAAGGGCACGAGGTAATATCAAAACCAGACACAGATTAACAGTGTGTTATGTGATGTGATTTAATGAGTGCTACAGTTGAATCCATGTGGTGTTCTTCAACTTGAAGTCTCATTGGTGGAAAATTAGCGCACACTGGTGTCCTGCAAAACAAGCTCTCATTTGGATAGACAGCTCCGGAGGGACCACAGAACAAACAGCATGAACAGGAATATTTGAAAATGTTTGATATCTGATCTGATGAGCTTTTATCATGCCAGAAACATGAGGGAGACGTGAGCATTGTACTTTGAGACAAGAACTGGACAAGTGATTTGTAGGTTGTGGGTTCAAATGTCACCCTAGTCAAACTGTTTACAGATGACACATTGAGTTATAGACAATAGCCCTGTAGTCATTGTGCTTGTCAGGTGGTGGATTACCAGTATGTCTTCTGACTATGGACATAAAGAAGCAATGAATGTTATGAAGATGAATGAGGGCATGCTGAATTTGTGAAACTTCTTGTGAAACTGCTCCATGTTCAAGATAATTTTACCCAGACTTATTTTAGCTTAACTTTCATTGAATTGTGACTTCCTGTCACCAAACCGGAGAGAGGGCTATAGAATGGACTGTTGTTCGCCACAATAACACACACACACACTCCTCACATCGAGAGGTTCAGTAATGATGTGTAATTACACACAGCCACCATGCTGTTTAGTTGCTTTGCTTTTATATTGGCTTCCATAGTTAGATTTCACTACACAAACTGACACACACACCCACACATGCACACACGCACACATGCATACCATACCATGTTACATTTCTGCTCAGAACACTGCAATTAGAGAAACAGGCAACAGAATTATACACAGTGTGTGCACACAACACTAATTGGTGCATTCATGTAAAACACACACAGACAGACAGACACACATACACACACCAATGTACGCTGTGTGCAGGAAGTTGTGTGGTTGGTGGCGATTAAATGTAGCACTAAACACAATGTTTCTGCTGTCACACGCACTCTCTCTCTCTCTCTCTCTCTCTCTCTCTCTCACACACACACACACACACACACATAATAAAATGGCACAGTAGATCTGTTGATTATAACCATAGAAAAGAGCCAAGCAGAACGCCCTCGATAAAGCAGCAGAGAAACAAGATGAATGATAGAATAGAAGGAGAGAGGAGAAGGAGAAAGGGAGGAGGTTACCAGCAGGGTGGTGGTTGGGGGGAGGGCCGAGGGGCAACAAAGGAGTGGAGGGTCAAAAAAAGTAAGGGAGGAGAGCAGGGCAAACAAATATTTTTAGCTCCAATTGTGATCTGGGCTGGTTTGGGGAGCCTCCCTGCTGCCAGGCCTATGATAACAGTCAGTAACATATCTAACACTAGTGTTTCATCTTGGATCATAAACTCTGACTGATCATCACAATTATTTATCCTGAGACCCCGATTAGATAAATCTCAAGGGGCTTCGTCATTTAATGAGAAAGTGTAGATTTTTCTGTAATGGACAAAATGAATTTGAGAGAAACGAATGGTAATCTGAGCCTGGAAAGAAGGACATCTGTAAAAGCTGTTGGAATATTATACTGAGAAATGTGAAGCCTCAGAACAGAAGCACAGGAGTAGAGAACACAGAACAGACAGAAGGAGCAGGGCTGTAAAATCAGCAGAGTGTTTAAAGGAGTTCACTTATGACAGAAGGAATGAATGTAAACACGGCCTATGATGAATCTGTGTGTGTGTGTGTGTGTGTGTGTGTGTATGTATGTATGTATGTATGTGCGTGCGTGCGTGTGTTCTTGTTTTAAATAGCCTCTACTGTAAAAGGTAATGAGAAGACTTTCACTGTCTTTCTCTGTCTCTGGTTACATCATCTTCAAATGACATCTGCTATTTAAAGAATGAAGCTCTGGTGGATGTATAAATACAGAGACCATGTCCACATCCAGAGACCAGATCCACTTCCACAGACCAGGTCGCCATCCAGAGACCAGGTTCACATCCAGAGACCAGGTTCACTTCCAAAGACCAGGTCCATATCCAGAGACCAGGTTCACTTCCAAAGACCAGGTCCATATCCAGAGACCAGATTTACATCCAGGGACCAGGTCCAGTT
Organism: Caranx ignobilis; assembly: GCA_021432705.1. NCBI lineage: Eukaryota > Metazoa > Chordata > Actinopteri > Carangiformes > Carangidae > Caranx > Caranx ignobilis. The sequence continues at coordinate 20,885,905 of MU269990.1, forward strand.
CCAGAGACTTAACTGTAAACTATAACCAGAAAACAGAAAATCCCTCAGGCTCACTGACTTCACCCTGAGTGCTGTATGTTCAAATATGATGGTGTAGCCTTTCAGTGTTTTCAATATCTAAGGGAGACTTGCTTTTGTCCTGATGCTAACCAAGGGTTGAATGTAAAAAAAACAAATATGCTAACAAAAAAATATTGTCGACCAACATTAAAAGCTTTTGTGTAGTACACTGGCTGAAAATGTTGATCATGATGACACTGTGGAGATTTTTTTTTCAAGTTGAGTAGTTTCCATGTGTTTAAGCATCTTCAAGCTTGTGTCTGCTGTCAGTCTGAAGGTTCACTGCTGACGAGCTTCATATATGAAACCTTCTCATCGTTAAAACGCAGTTTGAGGGTGTTTTAGTTTCTTCCACAGGGGGTTGAAATGTGATGTTGACTTTAATGCTAAACTTACATTCCCACCATTTAAACATCTGGTTTAAAGCTACGACCATCCTGTTTGTACATGTGGTGCAGGGGCACATCAGTCTCCATATTCTCATTTATTTCTCTAATTTTGAGAATAGTTAGAGTTCAAGATATAGTAGTATGTTGTTCTTATATTTTATCATTATCTCACAGGAGAAGGGCTGATGCAGATACTATGTTTACTGGTGTAATAAGTGACTAGCTAAACACTGGAATCATAGGCCTGGTTCAAGGTTGGCCATGGGTCCAGGTGGGCTGTGCTGGAGACATAGAGTGGTTTTGCCTGATTTATATTCAAACAACATACTGAGTTCTACCTTTATACAATATAGGAGCTTTAGACTAGTTGGAGTTTCTTGGCAAAGACAGATTGAATGTGACAGCTGCCTGAGAAGACAACCTCAGGGGAAGAAAAGGACCTCTACTTAACATATTTACAGGAATCGGCAGAGGACGACAACTTAGAATTATGTGCACCATTTATGGTGGTGACATGTATCATACAAACTTTACAATTTTACATCAAAAGTGTCATTTTATGTCAAGTGGAACAGTGAGCCATTCATTGTTGTATCAAAAATGTGATGTGGGCCTTAGTTCAAATCTGGATTTGGAAGTGTAAGCTAATGGCTGTAGATTTTACAGCCTATAATAACTGCTCTGTAAGTAATCAATTCTAGTTAAAGCCTGCCTCTGTCCTGGTTTATAAACCTAGCTGCAAGCCAGTTTCTGAACTATTTACACTTGCCCATTTTATGGAAGAGAAAAAAGAAAAACTCATCATTTTCATGTTATAAATATTATGGAGTGCACTGTAAATCTAAATCTTTTTCCCTGGAATTCCCCACCAGTCAGTCAGAAGTGAATGTCTGTGAGGGGTGAGAGGTAAAATCTCAGTAGGAAGCTCAAGCAGGTCCAGAATGGATGACTGAGAACCTTCATAGACGTTCCACCAGTATGGGAACCTAAAAAAAACCTGTCCAGCTCTGACCATTGCAGGCACAGAGGTACAAACAATAATCGCAATTTCAATATTGATGAGGGAAGTTATAGTGAGGCATTACCCTTGATCTATGTGTCTCAAACCAGCTGTCATTTGTTGTTTTCCAAGAAACTTCAGAACTGAAGCTCCAATGTGTTACATCACAGTCAAACATATAATGACAGCCAGGAGCTGCTCTCTAATTACTGTAATCATACACACATTGGAATCCACTCCACCTTATAGTTTCGCAGCATGTGATTTAAGGGGAATTCCACCCAAAAAATGACATTCACAGCTCACTGGTTTCTGCCAGAAAGATAAGTGGTTTCATTCAAGTTTGATGAAATTAGCTTTTGTCAGCTTTCCATTCAGCTTTCAGCTTGCCCTAATTAATTACCTATCAATTAACTGATTAGTCTATGATCCGAAAATAACTTAGTTGCATCAGTTAAACTGATCTCTGAAGCAGAATATTTACAAATAAAATGACATATATAACCCTTTTCATAATATAGTACACTAATACAGTGATGCAGTAGCTGTTTAGATGTTTGGGTTTTATAGGGCCAAATGGTGATTCATCACGATTAAACATATTTGTTGAAACCATTTCTTTGTTGCACATTCCATGTCTACATGGAACAGGAAGACCAACCAGGGCCTTTAGACCATAGTATCCTTTATTTTCACGGTTGTCCTGCTATGTGACCTGAGATCACAGAGGTCTGTCCCACTGTGAGGATTATGTTTTAAGGTGGATGTCATCCTCAGAGTTACAGACCCACTATCTGTTATGTAACACAGACACAGAAACACGTGTTCTCCCTGATATGGGGATAATGGCTCATATTCCAGTCAGACTTTACAACAGTGGAACATGAAAATGAGCAGGCGGTGTCATGTTTGAAGATTCCCCACATGTTCAAGGACAGTGGAGGCAAAACCCACACACCTTAGGAATGATGAGGGAGTTCCTCATGGAACGCTCCGGGGTCCTTTGATATTGTGAGGATGAAATTGATACTGGGCTATTTTTATCCAATGTAAATTCAACATCTGGATACTCAAATAGAGACAACTGTGAGGCCAAAATGCATTTATGAGACATCTTTTGAACGGTTTTTGAGCATATGCTTGTTTAGCATGAGACTAAGAGCCAACCTGAACTACAACAACTCATACATGATTTTTTTTTTATTTTAATGTCTTTAGCCTTTTATGTGATATATATATATGATAACAATAACTAGGCCATACTTTATATATGAACAATGAAAATCATCCTATTCCTTCCTTCAAGCCTCTGAGTCTAACCTAAATGGGGCTATGGACATCCTTGAACCTTCTTAAAGTCGTAAAGGAGAAGCAGCTTCAGCTTTTAACTTTGAAACTGTAGCAAAACCATAGCAACACTTTCTGCGACTGAAAGAACAAATCTGATAAGGAATTAAGTCTTTTGCTTGGGTATGCTTGTTGTCTTCACCCAGGCCCCAAGGAGAGAGAGAGGGAGAGAGAGAAATCTGGGGTTTGCAGGAAGAGCTCCATTTGTTAGCCAGAAAGCTAACAAACTCAAGCATATCCACCAACACAATTGTGGAGATAAGTGACATGAACGTAGTCTACACCATGCCCTGCTATGATTGTCTCATGATGATATAAATAACAAGGAGTACTTTTATGAAGTAAATCCTTTTGATTTTTGTCATCTGTGGACTCTAATGGACACACATTTAAAACTTGCTTGGCGGTAATTCGGTGTGTTTTTTATTCTCCTGAGGGGGGGTGCCATAGAGCTGAGCGACAGGCAAAGAAACTGTGTTGTTGTCTTTATCTGAGTCAGAGCTCAAAATCAAATGTTCACACAAAGATATGAAACACACATGATGCCATATCAACATCATTCTTCTAGAACAAACCTCCAGAGATCCTCTCTGAAAAGAAAAGACCAAACAGTTTTCTTTAGTATCACAGTGTCTGTGAAAGAAGTGGCCCAAGGATAACAGCAGCATCCACCCACATGGCATTTCTATTGCACATCTGTTGAACTTATTATTAAAACACAACACACATACACACCAACTGAATTTAAAACCACTGACCATATAAGGTAATTCTAAAATCATCACATCTCACCATCTCATCCAAATCAAACACTATGAGATATCATTTTCACAGTGACTGTGGACTGTCCATTCACTCTGTGTGTTTGTGTGTGCATGTAAGAAAGACAGAGACACATGATTGCCAAACCACATCCTGTACTTCAAGTCAACGGCAAAGGTTCTAACTTTGCTGGGCACATCACTCACACACACACACACACACACACACACACACACACACACACACACACTGAGTCAATAACAGGAAACAGCGAAACAGTGTTTTCAGACTGACTGTGACTGACAGACTTCACTCAGCCTCAGTTCAGTGTTCGTTAGAATCACTGGTTTAAACAGACAAATGGACCCGTGGACTGACTAATACACACGCGCACACACACACACACCCTGCAAACAGTAAGTAACTCTACTGTCAGATTTCTAAAATTTGTAAATCTTGATGCATTATGATCTGCTGGTGTGGTTTTGGGTTTTCTGTTGGTGGGTGTTAGTGGATGTGTTATACTCTTATCATCATAGATTTGAATGTATCTGTTGATTGTATACTTTTTACAACCAGGCCATGATCAAAACAAAAGTGCCCAAAAATACACAGCTCCACATTTAGCAATTTTTATTGTAACAGTTGTGAAGATGCTCGTGCAGTCTGCACATGTTACTTCTCTTCATTCTTAAAGTACACTTTTCACTCTAAATGGTTGAAAAGCCAGAATGTTTTTCCTCCTTGAGATCAGCAGCCAGTCAGTTCAAAGAAATCAGTTCAGATTCAGCTTCTGTTAAACATTTTGCAGCAATTGCATGTGAATGAAGTGCACCAGTGCATAAGTATGTGTGTTTGTGTGTTGTTGCTGTTTTGTTTGTTTGTTTGCATTGAATAGCAGTGATGTGAGCTGTATAATAGACAGTGGTGTCAATGCAGACCATAATTTTAACATAAATTAATTTGTTTGGACAAATCATCAAACCTTCTTGTTTGCAGTTCATATTTCCTGATACATTAATCTGAGTCTGATCTAAACCTGTCGGCCTTTTATATGTCTTCCTCTCTCTCACTCACTCTCTCTTTCTCTGCTGTGAACACACCATTTCTCATGTAGTTGATATAATGATGATGTGATGAGGTCGGCACTCACCCATGTCAGCGCTGTTTATATTACACGAAGTTTTGTGCTGGTGCAGTGCCAAACGTGATAAGAGATGGAGCAAGGGGGTGGCGGTAGGGTGAGTGAGTGAGTGTGTGTGTGTGTGTGTGTGTGTGTGTAAGCAAGAGAAAACTGCAGTGATCTCAGCAGGGATAAGCAGACTCTTGAGCTCCTTTCAGACATTGTTACATAATTGGTCTATTATTTCATGATTTCAGATTAATGTGCCACTAGATGTTAAATGTTTGTTTTGTTCAGTTTTCCCAAGAGTATTGAGTTAAAGGTGTGAGTTAACCAGGCACCAACCTCCCATTGTGAAACATGCAGTTCCTCTAATTACCACTAGAGTCTTCCCCCAGAAGTCAGTCAGTCGGGAGGCAGTGGACCGGTCGGTCCAGGAGACAGCACATTTGACAAGGCTACAAATTAGAATTGAGTTGTAGCTACACTAGTGAGTAAAAACTGAAATGAATTTCATTGCTACATTTTTGTCATGGCTGATATTGGGATGGGATACACAAAGAGAAACCTACTGCTTTTGTCCACAAGGGGCACCAAAATCAACACAAAATGAAAGTTCCTTGTAGGAGCTTAAAAGGTTCAGTTGGTAACTTATAAGGATGCACCAAAATGAAAATTTTTGGCCAAAACCAAAAATGAGTAAACACTTCGCTGACAAACGAACCACCAAAATTAATTATTATGCCACTTTTTAGTATCATTGTGTTTATAGCTATGATTGTGTACTGACCTCACTAAATCAAGGCATTGCAATTGCATAAATTAATATTCATGCTTCAAAGAAACCAATTACAAAATGATGAAAATATTTATTTAGCTCTGACATTCCAACAATATAAAATAAAATAACATTTTACCTCTAATAATAACCTACAGGCCTATAACTGACTGGCCTATTACTGGCTGCTGAAAGGTTGTAAAATTAAATGTTGTATAAATATATACATAAACTTAAGTGCAGCCACAGCATGTCTTCACACATACTGACTGTATACAGTGATACGTTGTTTCATTTTTCAGCTCGGACACACATTTGTTTTCCAAACACTGCACCACTGACAGAGCATCATGTTTCCATGACAACTGACCAGAAACGACGAGCGGTACGTCATGTTTACATGACTCATGAAAATTAATGCTATACTTTAACAACAGAGACACACATACGCAGTACACATGTACGGAGTACACATGTACGCAGGTTATTTGTAGTGCTGCTCATTTCATTTTATAAACAGACCGCTCCAGACTGATGTTGGCATTTTCGGCAGGTTTTTGCTTGCGTCATTACGGCATCCTTTTTCAGCCGTGTGGTTTCAGTCAGTAGTTGAGTTGTAAAAAAAATTCTGGGGGGATGGTTAATTTTTTTCACCTTTAAAAAAAAAATAGGGGAGGGGGCAGGGGTGTAATTCATGTAAATTCATTATCAAAACAAATAATAATAATAAATAATATATTTTATTTATAAAGCGCTTTTCAAGGTACTCATAGTCGCTTTACAGAAATAAACAGCAACCATGTGTCATCAATGCATGGCCTGCCATCTTAAAAAAAACAGATTCTGAAGTTGACAAGTTACCAGTCGGCTAAATACATCCACGATGACAGCTGCAAAACAACTCCACGGTTGGTCAAGGAGATTCAGACATTTCTGGGTTTCCCTCAGGTCATCTTACCTTCTTGTGTCGCCACGCAACCCGACTCGTTTCGTCGTCTGAGCTCTGTAGGAGTTCACAAACACTCCTATATTTCTCCGCAGTACTTTTTCTCGCCGCCTCCAGCCTCATCTGGAACAACACTTTTCTCCCTGCTGTGACAAACAGCCACATACCAAGGATCAGAAACACCATCCCATCCATATCCTCTATTGTGTGCGTGTATCGCGTTGTTGTTGTTCTTATTTTCCTCCCCCTTTGTTTTTAACGTCAGCTGCATTGCGCTGACAACGACATCACAGAACATATGCACAGCGTCGCTATGACGACCAGGTACTCTAAAGGCGGTACTATCCTGTAATGAAAACGGCCTCCAGGAATAGTACTTGGTACCTGAGACGAGTTGAGTTGAGTCGAGCCGGTACCATGTAGTGGAAACACAGGAATAATTGCTGGAACTGTCACTACATCCTGATAATAGTGCGTGAAATAGGTAACTCCTTTGGGTCCACCTACAGCCTGTAATCAAACTTGCAAAAATCCAACGCTCCTGGTGCTGTTCCTCCAGTTAGGTAGAGGGAGCAGGAGTAGCGGCCAATCACAGCTCGCACACGTGCTGCAGACAGGTACCCCCCACCCCCGCTGCAGAGGTTCAATCGTTATCGTTTTGAAATTTTCGGCCAAGTCGCAGACTTTACTTTCACTTTCGTCGACTTACCAACTGTAGCTTTAAACAGTGAATACAGTGAAGCCTTGTTTGGAGCAGATCATGTCTGATCAGTGTTTGATCCCTTTCCAAACATCCATGGTGTTTTGGGAATGTTAGAGGAAGTGACTGATGTTTAAGCATCAGAAAATCCACAACTATGAAAAAATTAAATGTTTCTGTGATGGAAGTTAGTCTCAACTCAGACACTCAGGCTGGATCATGTAGCTGTAACTGTGATGTTTCTTCTATGTGATGGTTCGATGCAGTTCAGGTGATTCAGGTTAGGTTTGTGTCTCCTGCAGACACTGTTCATCTGAGACAGGAAATATGAATGAAGCCACACACACATACACACACGCACACAAATCCCAACTGACTCACTCTTTTGCAATTATGTCGACTCAGAACTGAAGCATGTGTGAATGCCATGACTAAATAAGGCTGTGACTGCTGCTGCTCCGTGTGTGTGTGTTGTGCATCACTTCAGCTGTTTGAGTTTGAAAACCACTAATAAAAAAATTTGTTTACTTGTACAGTGAGAGATTTGGTTAAACTTCCTACGTCACTCCATCGGTGTGACTAAATGATTTCTCAGTAAAAGCTACAGTGCAAATTTTGAAAAGGAAAACTTCAGCTTTTCAATATGTATATATATATACACATATATATGTGATGTTTTTATGTTGGTCTATTTGCTATCAGTCATATCTATCTATCACCCACTGGACCTCATTTAGGCCCAATTCCTCTTTCAATGGATCAAATCAAACATCAATGTGACGTATGTCTATGGGAACCAGTGACGACAGGCTCCGGCAGTTGAGGGTTGTTGGGTTTGATCTTTCAGTGAAGTTTACACAGAGCCAACAACTTTCTCAGGAAATATGTTGGTGGTTTTCCAAATGAAACATCACCTCTTCATGTGGAGAAAAAGCACAGCAACTTTTTAAAACCACACGTCCACACTGCTTTCACCATGTGGACATACCACATGTATGAAGAGGTTCACTGCTTTACAACATCGTTGGCAGCTGCTCCAGCTGTTCCTGTAAGAACCTGCACTTATGTTATAAAGCTGCCGAAGTACTAAAAAGTCACCTAAATGGAAAAACGATTTGAGGGTGTTGTGGGTGTACAAGGAAATTCCTCCTGCCAGGACGTCTGGAATTCAAACACTAATGAACTTTAAATACTTCTCCATCTCACAGTCAGGACAGGTGTGTGGTTGTCTGGGGCAAAACTGGAAATAATTGCAGGCTCTTGTGAGGAGATGATAAGAGGAAAAGAGAAAATTATAATGGTAACCTGTTATCTTCAAATTTACTAACAGCAATTTGACCCCAACAATTTCAACTTCCAGAAAAGAAAAATTGTCCTTCCAGTGTCAGCAGTCCAGAGCCAAGTACTGTATGTCCTTCCTCATGGTGTTATGAGGAGCTCTCAGGTGCTAATTGTATGTGCTGGACATGGCTGACAGCATATCAAAGTTCTTGTGGGTACTTCTTCTAGATATTGTTAGATATTTGTATTATTATTTTATTCTTATTTTTCTTATGAGAAGGGTAATTTGTTATGATTATTCTAAGGAACTTATTTATTTTAATACACTCAGTAACTGTGACATTACATTATGTATTACTTACAAATGGATGGATTGATGCCAATCTAAATGTTGTTGTGTTGTTTTATCAGTACAGTGACTGTAAAGTAATCTCTTAGCTCCAGTAGAGATACTGAGGTTCTGTCATATACTTCCATCTGTCTGTCCCATCCTGGTGGACTCAATAGCTGTGTCCCTGTGCAGGGGCCAGATCTTTAGGAGCCGCCTCAACATTCCCATAGCAAGCATGCTAGGTGGCACCCGGAATCTTGGGATATGGGATGCCAAGAAGGATGGGTGCAGTGCATCCTCCTAGAGCAGGCAAGAGGATCTGATGGCCACATTTGGAGGAGCATTTGATTTGGGACAGGCCTTGTTGCGACGCTGTGATGTAGTCAGCCTTCAAATGCGACACAGCTAATATCTCACTAACATTCAAACATTCACATTTGGCACAAACATTCAGTTGGACGTAAAGATGGACTGATGAGACAGTGGCGGTCAAAGGTCTAACAGCAATTCTGACGAAATTTCACAGTTTCTAAAGTGACTCTGGAGAAAACAGGAAACTAGTGTGTTGAGGGGGCAGACAGCTACAAGGAGGTGATGCTGGTTTGTTGTTTTTGTCCTGTCACTTTAATGTCTGATCTGTTAGGATTCTGATGTGAAGATGACGTCAGTGTCTGGGTAAGAGCTTTTAAATCACTAGAAACTAGAGTTCAGTTCATCTTCAACTGTTATTGACTGTAACGGTGTTGGCAGGTCTATAGACATAACTAGGCTAGCTGTCTCTACTAGTTAGGATTTGGCTAGCTAAGCTAGGCTAACCACATCTTCACCACAGTTGTGCTGAACATGTACAATACTGACACTGATCACCTCACTGCAGAGTTTACATCTAGAACACACTGAAGGGCGTGATGATTGAAGCCAGTAGAGTCGTGCTGCTCTGCTGCTCAGACACTGGTGTCATTTGCACAGCCGTAGTAGGAGAGGGGAAGAATGAATGTAGTGTCAGTCAGTGATGATCAGGTGCTCTGCTCTGCTGCACACACACACTTCCTGTTTACCCTGACAGATGAGAGCTTCACTCCGGCTGTGCTGTCTGCATTTGAAGTTCAGAAAATCATGTGAAGGACTAGTTGATAGTGTTTTCTTTTGTGCCACTCCCAGAGGTTACTTAGGAGACCATGTGATTACATGAAGACAGCAGAATATTACACCTGTGTGTGGCCTGTGTGTGTGTATAACAGCCAGCTGTCTAACTAGGTTGGACATCAGCACAACAAACACACTGCATTTCAATCAGTTAATATTTGCTCATACAGTGTGAGAGGTGTGTATCAGCCTGCATTAGCTGTTCAGTGGGAATTTGCATGATTTGACTAATTATTCAAATCATCAACTAATTTAACTGAATCAAAGTAAACATAGAAACTGGTCATCACGATGATTCATATTCAGCTGAGAGATGATTGTGTTAAAGTACCTGAGTGAAACTGTGTTGTTGTTGCTGTATGTGTTTCTGTGTGACTCTGTGTGACGTTGGAGGTGGTTTATTGCATCTTAGTCTGACAAAACTCACTTACAAAACATTTCTTCATGGCAGAGACTTGGCTGACCACAGGAGATCATTACCCCCTCACTGAGGCAACCCCCCCTGATTTTACCTACCTCAATCAGCCCCGGACCTCTGGCAGGGGAGGGGGGGATTGCACAGTGTACAGTGGTATTGGGCCTGACTACTTTGAGATCAAGGATATCTGTGTGTCCGACCACAAAGTAGTTTTATTCAGTATGGTTTTATCACACCTGCCCATTGTAAACAATCCATCTGTTCACTGCAGAGTTTTTAACCCAGTGTCTGCTAGCAAGTTTTCTGCCTCTGCCTCTTTAACTGCCTTCAACCCAAATTTTAACACAAAAGAGCTGGTCTCCCATTTTAATCATACTTGTCAGTCTGTCCTTGATTCTGTTGCCACCTATGTGCTTAAAACCTCAAACAAAGCGCCTCAGCCTTGGTTAACAGAATCCATTATAGACTTAAAGAAAGACTGTAGAAGAGAAGAAAGGAAATGGAAGAAAACCGGTTTACATGTTTTTCATGAAATATGGAAAAACTCATTGATGAACTATCAAAAGGCAATTAAAGATGCAAGAACAGCATTTTGTTCAAATCAGATTTTAGCAAATCACTCAAACCCCCAAATATTATTCAAGGCTTTAGACTCGTTTACCAACCTTCCTCCCTCTCATTTTACTGATGTCTACCAAGAGCTCTGTGAAACGTTTTTAAACACCTTTACAAACAAAGTCAAGGGTATAAGGCAACAAATTGCCCCACCTGACCACACCTTGCACACCAGTAGAGAAATTTGTAACTATCTCACCAGTTTGGAGCTTGTGTCTTTGCCTTTTTATCTGATACTGTATCCCACATGAAATCAACTATATGCAGTCTTGATTTTATTCCCACCAAGTTTCTCAAAGAGGTTTTTAACACAGTCTGACCTAGCATTTTATCAATCGTGAATAGCTCTTTAGAGGAGGGCATATTTCCCTCTGCTTTTAAACATGCAATGGTCCAACCCCTTTTAAAGACACCTAACCTTGACCCCTCTGATCCTAACAATTTTAGGCCAATTTCCAAACTCCCATTTTTATCAAAAGTTTTAGAAAAGGTGGTCTCAGCACAACTTTTAACTTTTATGTTGCATAATAACCTCTTTGAGATATTTCAGCCTGCCACAGCACAGAAGCAGCCCTCCTCAAGGTAACCAACAACCTATTTTTAGCAATAGATAGAGGGGAGAGTGCCATTTTAATTATTTTAGACTTAAGTGCAGCTACAGTGGATCACACCATTTTTATCGATCATCTAAATAACTGGGTTGGAGTCAAAGACTCTGCACTTCCACTATTATCTTTTAGAACGAACCTTTGCGGTCACCATAGGCAGTCACTCATTGTCTACCACAAATATTGCCTGTGGTGCACCGCAGGGTTTGGTTTTAGGCCCTATCTTATTTTCTATTTATATGCTGCCACTTGGTCAAATAATTCATCACCACAATATCTCATTTCGTTGCTACACAGACGACACACAGATACCCTGGAAGCCTAGCTGCTGTCAAAAACTGTCTTAATGATATTAACTGTTGGATGGCTGAGAACTTTCAGCAGCTAAACCACTCCAAATCTGAGGTGTTACTGTTCAATTTACAAAACCCCACCCAACTCATCAAGGACTGCCCCAGTACTCTATCCTCAAACATCCAACCCATTGCCAGAAACCCTGGGGTAAGTTTTGACAGTAAACTTACCTTCGAGCCACACATAAAACAAGTTGTTAAGTCTTGCTTCCATCAACTACAGACCATCTCCAAAATCAAACACATTCTCTCGAAACCGGACCTAGAAAGAGTAATCCCTGCCCCCATCTCCTCAAGGCTTGACGACTGTAACTCCCTTCTCTCTGGAGTAACCCACAAATCACTGTCTCACCTCCAACTGGTACAAAATGCAGCAGCTAGGCTTCTTACTGGTTTTAACAGACGACATCACATCACTCCAGTTTTAGCATCCTTGCACTGGCTTCCAGTTAGTTTTAGAATTGATTTTAAGATTTTATTGATCACTTAAAGCTCGCACTGGTCTGGCTCCAAGCTACAGTATATATCAGAACTTTTGACCTCCTATGAGCCTGTCCGCAGCCTTAGATCCTCAGGAGGGGCTCTGCTGGTCGTTCCAAAGTCGAGGCTCAAGTCCAAAGATGACTGGACCTTTGCCATCAGAGCCCCCCAGCTTTGGAACGGCCTGCCTGGGGAAATAAGGCATACTGACTCACTGCCAGCCTTTAAATCACTTCTTAAGACCCACTTTTACAGACTTGCTTTCAAGTGATCATCCTCTTCTTTCTATTACCTATTTTATCTCACAGATTTACAGACTTGCTTTTTATATGATATCATCCTTTTCTTTCTATCATCTATTTTATCTCACAGTTTTACTCAGATGCTTTTAGCTTGACTCTACACCTTCCTCTGTTTTAATTCTTTTATCCCATCTTTTCTTCTCTTACGCATCTCATCTTATCTCTTTTTATCATGTATAACTCCCTTCTTTTATTATTTATCTAATTGACTGCTTCCTGCATTTTTAATTTGAGTCCTCCTGGTCTCAATTTGTTGTTGGGTTCTCGTATTGACTGTACTGCTGCATTGCTTGGGTGGTCCATCTCTTATGGTTTTATGGCATTTGTGACTGTCTCCTTTATGTTGTTTTGACTTGTCTCTCAATTGTTGTTTGTGAAGCACTTTGTAAACTTATTTTTCAAAGGTGCTATATAAATAAAGTATTATTATTATTATTATTATTATTATTATTATTATTATTATTATTATTATTATTATTATATATTATTATTATTATTATTATCATTATTTCCTCACAAATGAAAAAAGACAGCACAAATTGCAGTTCCTCTACTATAACACACTTTACATGACAAAGGATTAAAGATATATATAATAGAGGGTGTGAGCCACCACTTGCCAAATTTTTGCTTGTCTACCTCTTTGCCCATTTTTACATTAGTTGGGAGTTAGGGGCAGAATCAACAGAGAGCCGCTCACTCTGATCTTCAGAAAGCTAACTTCAGAAAGCTGCTGGTGATGTCATGGAGGTCTCCACAGGTAGATTTCATGAATATGAACATTACCACATGAACACATACAGTGCAGACATTTACTGCACTGTCCTCCACCTCTATTTTGTCAGTGGGTCAAACAGCATTTTGTTGATTCTTTACTGAGAGAATTATTTCTTGTTTCATATTGTAACTTTTCATTGGATGGGATCGGCTGGACCAGTGATGGATGAATCACAACACAACCAAACACCCGAGTCAGCGAATTCTGTCAAAAACTTCTCTTTTTTTCCTTAAAGAAGTTTGAACATGTGTCTGACACATTCTGTCTGTCTGCCCCTTTCCAGCTGCCAAGCGTCCCTCCTCGGTCTCGTCTCTGAGTGGGATTGTGGGAAGGATGATGTCATCCGGGGACCGAGGAGCTTCATCCTCCTCCTGTACCTCCGTCAATACCGTCTGCTCGGATGGCGAACGCCCTGCCTCCCTCTCCCTCTCCTCCTCTGCCTCCTCAGTCTCTCTACAGGATGCATCCCACTCCTCCTCTTCCTCCTCCTCGTCCTCACTACCATATGGCACTGTGCCGACCTACAACGCCTCCTCGTCATCCTCATCGTCCTCCACGCCAAAAAGGAATGGCTCGGACATCAGCCTCGACCTCACTCCCCTCGTCACACAACATGGAGGAGGAGGAGCCCCTGCAGCAGGAGGAGGCAGTGTCTGTGTTGCCAGGGTGATAGGTGGAGGACACCACGTTGATGGACATGGAGCCAGTGTGATGACAGTGGCGGCACCGGCCAGGCCCAGGCAGCTTTCACGGCTGGAGAGAGTTGTGATGGAGATTGTTGAGACTGAACAAGCCTACGTGAGAGATCTGAAGAGCATTGTGGAGGTAAGAGGCAGAATCACTGCTGATGTGCTACCGAACATCTCACCCTCTGAGCTCTGCAGGGGACTTAGATAACATGTACCATTTTGCTGATTTCTTTGCTTTGAAATGACACGACCATGTTCAAAAATGAAACAGAAACTTTATTTTGCTCCTCCTGATTGTTTCCTTTCTTTTTGTGATCAGATATTTATTCGTCATTTTCGTATTAAAATAGCAGTGATACAGTTATTCTAATGTCCAGCAAAGCAGGGGACTTATTGTAACAGAACTGTATCTGCCCCATCCTTAACCCCCCCCAACCCAGGTAGTGTGCATAAGACAGTACATCAGGACTTACATACCTATATAAATGTAACAAATGATGTGCAAACCAATAACACCACCACCAACAACAACAATAATAATAATAGCCAACTTATTAAATACATGAAAAGTTGAAAGAGAGAGAGAAAAAAACATAGACAAACCAGGTTCACTCAGTCACTCACTGGAAGGTTTCCTGTATCAGAGTTTCACTGAGTGCTAAATGATAGAGAGACAAGGACAAACACACTGTGCCACCTAAATCAGCAGGTATGAGTGACATTTTAAACAGAGGCAGTTTAACGTTCCTGTCTGCCCCTCTGCTGTTGAGCTCTGTACATCATCAGATCATCAGACCTCGGCTCTGTGGTCACATCGTGTGAGGTTGGTCATCCTCATTACTGTGGCAGTGACTGTGTATTTTACAGTGCTGGTGCTCATTAAAAGTAACTGTAGTAAATAAACAGAAACAGAGGCACAGTGGAGAGGCCACAGTACACAGCACTGTGTGTGTGTTTGGGAGGAGTTGGCTGTAGCTTAGATTTACTGGCCAGGTGTGAATGCCTTCAGGCCAGTTCACTTGCAGCAGGCCTCCACACAGACACACAGACACACACAGACACACACAGACACACACACACACACACAGAGTAGATGGATATGTTTTGCCTTTACTTTGGATCTGAAAACCTTTCTTCTATGAAAACATCACAACTTTATCCCAGAAATCACATTTTTATCATTTCATCCTTCTCATCCTCTTCCTCCTCTGATACCTCAATCTCTCCTGGCTGCAAATCTCAGACAAATGATGACTCAGTCAATCAGGTCTGGATTTGAGGTTTACTTTGTGCTTGAGTATAACAGCTGTGTGTGTGTGTGTGTGTGTTGAGGTTGTACAGGGCATGTATGATAGCTGTCTACTGAATATTCATCTTCTCTATTGAATTGTTTATTTTGAATATTCAACTATATATGCAACACTAAAGTATAAGATAAAACAAAGGAAGCACCACATAGACGTGGCAGACAAAATATGCAAACAAAATGTACAAAACAAATAAATAAAGTTGCATACTCGAAAAGGAGTAGAAGCATAATTTATTCTCTCCCACCTTCTCCATAAATTATAGAAATAATATGCTTCCTCTCAATAACTGGCTATATGTCATTAGAAGTGTAAGTGTGTTCTTTCTTTAAGTGCTGCAAATAACCAGCAGCCCCTGCACCGCCTGGTCATTTCCAACATTTACGTCATTTCTATATTTCATAAGAATTCAATCTTTATCTTTCTTTTCAAACTGTTTCAAACTTGGACATGGCTTTACTTCCACTTTAAATCTGCTCCGTAGTCTTACCCCACTCACAGACATGCAAAACTTGCAGGTCCTGACTCACTGGACAAATGACCAGTGATTCAGAATGAGCTCTTAAAACAGGGCACACATATAACAACCATACCTGTCCTAATGTTCTGGACTGACCACCATACCAGATATCAAAGTATTCTAATGTCATAATCTCATAATTGTAAACTTGTAATCACCTTCATGCACAACACTGGGGGTAAAAAGCTTAAATGGTGAAGCGTTCTGAGGTGACCTTAAGGAGAAATCTTCTACTTGAAGGGAAATGTAACATTGACTTTACTTTTCCTTTTGTGCAGTTGGCCCTGGGCATGTAATAGGTCTTTGTTTCAATGTGACAATGATATTCTTAAATTAATTATGAATTAAAATTTGAATACAATTCACATTTTTACCTAACTTTATTTTGAAGAGGTAGGTAAAGGTAGCACAAGCCAAACGAGTGTTTAATAAAACAAACAAATGCTCTAGAACAAGATCATTGAAACGATCCGTGTGCTGTACTACTGTTATTGTTCCTGTTGCACCATGGGAAATCAGCATCAGCATACCCAAGGAATGTGTCGGGCACACATTCAAACTTCTTTGAGGGAAAGAAGTGAAGTTTTTAAAGAGAGTTTTGAATGAAAAAATTGAGAGTTTTTGACAGAATTTGCTGACTCGGGTGTTTGATTGTGAGTGTGATTCATCCATCATTGGTCCAGGTGCATCAGAAGTTAGCCAGGCTGTGTGTGTGTGTGTGTGTGTGTGTGCGTGCGTGTGTGTATGTGTGTGTGCGCAGTGCCTCCATCTGTCCAATTGGAGTATGAAATATCCTTTTGAAGTAAAAGAAGAAAATTTACTGCTGCTTTCATCCTGTGCCATGACACACACATGCACACACACTGGGGGCTGGGCTGTCATCAGGTTTATCAGCTGTCTGTCAGTTTCTTCTCTTTGACCTTCAGCAGAGGATGAACCTCCAGCCTCTTCTCTCACCACCACATCTTTCTTCTTCTCTCATTGGTAAATCCCTCCTGTCTCTCTTTTCATCCGGAGGTCACTTTCTAAACCACACAGGGCTCATGTTTGCATGCAGTCGTCACTGCAGTAGTTTATCAGAGAGTCATTAGCTGAGTCTTTTTCAGGAAACCTGTTTACAATTTTCTCTCCTCCCCTAACAAAATACTGTAGGATGAAAAATAAATGTGTCACTAGGGAGAAATTCCTCCAGTGTAAACAAGACAGATGAGAAGGAATGACTGAATTACAACCAAAACATGAGAAAATTACTGAAAATGTCAGATTTTATTTTGAAGGGTTTGGAACAGCCTTGTAGCCCCCTGATGTTTTTTAAGGAGAGAGGAGAGACGGCTCTGAGCCTTTCTACTGATTGGTTGGCTGTTTTATGAGTGAGCCAATGAAAATATGGCAGTTATTACTGTAGGTAGCAAATCCTGCAATTTTTGGATGGTGGGTACAGGTGGGTGGCTGTTTGGGGCGTGGCCAAGAGCAGTGAGTGCTTTGTTGTGACATCACAAAGTTGCAGAAGTCCTGGTTGCTTATAAACACTGAATACTGTGGCTGTGCATTTCTCTACTGACGGCATCAAAGCCTCAGGATGAATATAAAACCTAGGCATGCTGTATGATCACAGCACACATGGACATCTACCTTTACACTGTATGGAACATTAAGAAAGATTAAATCCTATCCATATTTGGCAGTTTCTTATTCTGACAGTTGCATAATGTAAGTGAATCAAACTGGAAACTTCACAAACAGAGTGGACAAGTTGGATTCAACAGTCTGAGACCACAGACTTCTGGATCCAACTGTATGTTTCCAGTAATGTACTAAAACTCTGCTGTCACACCAGTCTCTCTCTCTTCTGTGTTGCATTGTGGGAAAACATCAACAGTCAAAAACGTAGTGATTTCAGCTGTCACATTTTTAACTCAAGTCATATTTTTACAGGCAAGAGTCAAAGCAACAATCCCAGAATTCCTTTGTCCTGATGTAAAGGAGGTTTGTTAGATGATAAGTGTGTGTGTGTGTGTGTGTGTGTGTGTGTGTGTGTGTGTGTGTGTCCTGCTGCTCTCAGTATTGGAGGTTTTGCTGAAGTCTGGTTTTGATTGAGGCTACATGATGTCACGATCGCTGGGAATCTGAACCAACTACCATAATAGGTCTGTGTGCACGCGTGTTTGTGTGTGTGTGTGTGTGTACGCATGTGAGTAATGATAACAATACAGATGCACAAAAAGAGGAAAAGAAGGGAGGGAGAGTACAAACAGCTCCTCTCCGTCAGTGATTGACTCATAAACTCATTTTTCTACAAAGTTTTTGAGAAACTTTTTCTCATAAAAGTGAATGTGTGCTGCCAGCAGGCTGAGATCACCACACCTGGGTCATTCTTTTATCAATTACATCTGTCTCTCTCCAGCTGTTTCTGGGAAACTGCTGAAGTAAGCAAAACTAAATTAAGAGTAAGTGGAATCATTTCATTTGATTGAGGCACTTTTTTTGTAGATTTAGAAGAGAGTGAACTCAGTTGTGCAGTAGACGAAAGACATTTGGTTCACTGGGGACCCTGCTGTTGACCTGCAGCCAAGTGGGACAGGAAACTGGGGAGGGAGAAGGAGGAGGAGGAGGGAAAGAGAGAGAGAGACAGAGAGATAGAGAGAGAGAGAGAGAGAGAGAGAAGGTGGGGGGTAGAAAGATGGTGGAGAGACAGATGAAGAGAGGGGAAATAGAGAGAGCAAGAGAAGTAGGAAGAATGAAGTTAGAGCTGGAAAGACAAGAGAGAGGTGAAAGGAAGAGGGACAAAAAGGAGTGAGAGCTTTACACGCAAAGAGAAAATGAGAAGAAGCCAGAGGAATGTGAAAGAAAAGACGGAGGAGGTGAATTTGGGGTTGCAGAGAGGATTTGGGGAATGGGGGGGGTTGAGGAGGAAGGAAACAGGAGTGAACAAAGGAGGATGGAGAGAGGGGGAAAATTCAGCCTGTCTCTCAGTTTCTACAGTTGCAGGGTGTTTTACTACTGTGCTCACACACCGAGGTCCTGCTGAATGGGTCTGTGATCACACAACCTAACAGTGATGTTAAACAATGAGGAAAATACATTTAACCTGATCAACATATTTGCTGAGGTGTTGTATAGTCTGAGACCTGAGCCCAGCTGCAGGGTCAGCTTGTGAAGGAGAACAGCTGAGACCGAGTCAAAGCTGCTGTAGACCAGGCTGAACTCACTGGCTCTGTCAGTGGCCCTTCAGTAACACGAACAATCAGCAGCTTCTC
The DNA here is from genome assembly GCA_021432705.1 of Caranx ignobilis. Classification (NCBI taxonomy): domain Eukaryota; kingdom Metazoa; phylum Chordata; class Actinopteri; order Carangiformes; family Carangidae; genus Caranx; species Caranx ignobilis. Next base: position 20,905,095 of record MU269990.1, read on the forward strand.
TGGATTCTGTCAGGTTCCCACTTGATGATTTTCATCTTATTTCACATTTACAAATGTATTTATTTGTTTTCTTTTCTCATTTCAAGGATAGTAAGAGCTGTAACAAAACATATGATCTTATATGTTCAAATCAGAACATATGTGACTCCTCCTTTCTCTTAGTTTCTATCCTAAAACCCATCCCCCACACTGACTGATTGTCTGTGTCCCATTTCTCACTGGCTCAAATCACAGTGATCATGTGACCAGTGTCAGGAAAGCTGTGCAGGTTGACGCAAAAACTCTTTAATGATTCTCCATAATTTCGACAGGGATCCAGGTCCAGACAGGGCAGCATGTGGGTCTGGTCCCTTCTTACTGACCTCTGCTCCCTTATTCATTTTCTCACTCTATACGTTTTTTGCCTGATCCCTTGTTTTCTTGCCCCTCTCCTCCGCCTGTCTTTTCCTCATTTCTCCTGTCTTCATCTTCCTTCTGAGCTCTATCATTTTTCACTCATCTCTCTCTTGCTGTTTCGTCACTCTGTTACCCTCTCTCCCTTCATGCCCTCGAGTGTGTTAGTGTGTGCGTGTTTTTCCTGTTGCCTTTAAAAGGTGATGAATGTGGCCAAGACCTCTCATTATATGCCCCATCACACACACACACACATACACACACACACACCCATAGCATGTAGAGCAAAACAGAAAGGCAGTTAGTGGGGACAGAGTGCAGAAAGTGCATTCCCCCCAGACCACAGAGTAGCTGCACCTGAATATAAAGTCTGAGAGACACCCACAACATTTCAATGAGACTAATGCACTGATGCAGCAGGAATCAGGCTCTATGATGGACCACAGTGCAACATCTGTCCAGGAGATGCCAGCATGACTATGAATGTTCAGTAAAAGTTGGCATTGGGGATGTATCATTCAAAATACATACTAGATCTCATTTCTCTATGTAAACTCTCCTCAAAGGAACTTGGTCTATTCCCATAAAATAATCAAAAGAAATGGATGCAACCTCTATGACATCATCCACAGGTCTCTGAATAGCAGTGTTGTAGCTCAGAGTGAGCTTCTGTGCCTCTGCTACCTTGGCAGTGTCTGACCCCTAACGCCCACTAGAAACAAGGCCTACAATTATACTCACCTGTAATCATCATGAAGGAGGGCATGAGCTGTAGAGACATTGTACCAGGCTTTAAATGTGCTAATTTCTGCTAAAATGTTGTACAATTCAGTATAGGAGTTGAAGGAGACTGACTCACTGTTGCAGACTCACTCTAGTGGTCAGGAGAGGAACTGCACTCCTTTTGGTTCTTGAGCGCTGACCTCAAGTTTCAACCCTGGAGGTTAATGTTTGGGGTTTCACTCCTCTGCTGATGGAAACAAACAGCTGGTGGAGTTCAGTTCAGTCAGATGTTTAAAAGACCAATCTAGGATGAAGGGAAAAAAACAGTCTTTGTTAAATCGGCAAGTAGAGTTGAGGCTTCCCTCATTTTTCTATCAATGGAAGCTGCTGCAAGTCTCACACCTTCATTTTTAGGAGCGCTCATGAATTTCCACAATAACTTGTTACACAGTTTTATCCTGGTTGTAAATCTCTGAATTATTGTTTAATGAAAATGGTCAGACATCAGTAACATGAAGGAGAATCTCTCTAAGGCCCGCTTCATGCAGCTGCACCTCTGACTCTGACATGTAAACAGAAGAGGAGCAGATTCTTTTATCTTGGCTGAGACATTTTGTATCTTTTTATAGTGGATTAGATTAGTGAAATCAAAATCAAATCATGTTTTTCTTTTTGGTGACTGTGTAGAGACAAGTCATGGATCCCAGTTTGGGAACTTGGACTGGAGCTGGTGATCTGACCTCAGCCTCTGGTGCTTTCTCACACATTATTTTCTGTTTGGCTAAATCTCTGTTCCTCCTCAGCCCAGTTTCTGTCAGCTTGTCAACCTGCAGGCTTCTGTTTGCTTCCCTGTGTTTGGTGGTGTGTTACTAATAAAACTGTGTGGATGTGAATGTGAGGACAGTCTTCTGTAGTCTCTCTCCACTCTTATCCCCCCGCCTCTCAGCCCTGACTCCTCTCCACTGTAATCTAATTACCAGCTACCACAGGAAATGACATCATCTGGACTCTGACAGGGTTGTATGATGGTTTTCAGTTTGGTAAAGTTTCCATTACAACATAACCGACTTACATACAGTAAACAGTGTCTGTGTGCATCAGGTCCTTAGGTCAGCTTTAACCCTTTAAAAGCAGCAACAGCCATTTCCTGGAGGACAGTTCAAATATTAAGCAGTAATGTATTAATAAAATTGACAATATTGATCTACTAATAATATAAAAATAAATTATTATGATACATTTTATTTCTAGCCACCTCTTAAGGCGCTCATCTCTTTTTGTAAAGTGCCTTCAGATAACTTGAAGTGAATTGGTGCTAGAGGAATAAAATACACTTGAATTGATAAGGCACATTCACAATGAAAGATAAAATGCAAGTACAAGGCATACAATACAATAACATAACTGCATGGAAATAGATACATGGTCAAATTGTTGTCAAATTATGTTGAGACCAGAAAGAATAAGCAAGTTTTAAGAAGTGTGTTTGGTGGTCTATGGTCAGAGTGTATTTATACATGCTGTAATTACGATTCAATTTAAAACAAATATCTGTAGGAAAAATGAAGTGATGGCATTTTATCTTTAAAGGTGTTACAACCCAGAAGTCGTGAAGAAAGTCTAGGGGATAGTTTTAGGGAAGTAACATAAGATTTATTTGTAGACGGCACAAGGCTTAAAGAAAGAAAAAAAACACAAAACAGGACCACAGTCTAACCACAACTTTAGAGCTTCGGGCTCGTACAATTTATAACACACTTTGAAAGCTTAGCAGCTCAAAACACACTCTTGAAAGCTTAGTAGCTCAAAACACACTCTTTAAAGCTTAGCAGCTCAATACACACTCTGTATAATACACGATAACCACAAACATAGCAACAATTTCACAGCGTGGGTGAGCCTGCGTATGGCTGACACAGACTCCCCACGATCAATGCAATCAGGCCTCCTTTTGAACTCTGGTGTGGAGACCAGGAAGCGGATCCAGCCAATTAGCGGAAATCGACAGCAGCTGGAGCTGTGGAGGCGCGGCGAAGGCGGAGCACCTCAGGGGAATCCCCAATGACGTCACGGGCACGCTCCCTCAGGACCAGGCGGCGTCATCAGGCAACAGGAAGCGTTATAAAAAACACACAAAAGTAACCGTCATAGGCCCCTGGATCCCAGGATCCGTAACAAAAGGTTAAAAGGTCAACTTCACTGTGCTAATGTGCTGCAAAAAAACAACAACTCTAGTTTTAGTAATTATCTAATCAAAGCTTGTTAAAGTGCAGTTTCAGGAGCAGGAACACACACCAATCACAGCCTCACAGCCTCCTATATAGGCGGACCTAACCCTCTCCTCAGGATCTCCCTCCTGCATTTGCCTTCGAATCACCCAGAGGAATGGAAACTGCTTACCAAGATTATGGATTTCTTGTCCTTATCTCCCCTCCGATGGCGACTTCTTCGGAGGAAATCAATACCACCAACGTGGGGATCCATCACCACAAAGACCACCCGAAGAAGTCGTACCATCTCCAGATATCTCTGTGCCCGAGACCCCTTCATCCATGCTCCAAGCTCGGCAGCAAACTACGTGCTATCTGCGATCCACATCCCGCCTGGTTCCTCCCTCCTGAATCTGCAAAATTATAACTCCTCCGAAGACTCCTCCACACCTCCGGGCATACCACCTCCACTGGCCAAAAGAGGTCAAGGTAGGCCTGCTTCGAGGGGTTTTTCCAGCGGGCACCGCAGCCATTCTCCTCTCTCACCTGCGAGGATGACAGCCACTCGCAGCCACCAGGACACCGGCGTCTCCACTCGCAGCCAGGCGCCATGCCCCCTCACTCCAACAACGTCTCCCGCTGGCCAACCATCCTCCAGGATCTCGGACCGGACAGTAGCCACCCTCCAACAGGCACTGAAGGACAGGCGAGTACAATTTCACCATTCTGACAATAAGGCTAAATTTTTCAGCAAAGTCATAACCGTATGTTGCCCTAGCGGTCCACTCCGGCACACTTCCGCCACTTCCGTCACTACGCACACCGCAACCAGCTGTACCCAGACGACCCACCGAGGGCTTCCATGTGCCAAAATAAAAGTCCACCTTTAGTCTCTCCTTCCCATAGGCATCATGACAGTTTTCCTGTTACCTCTATGCCTAACCCTCAGTCTGTGTTTCCTGGGGTGCATGACGCAGCTGCCTACAATTATCTCCAGCGCGTTTCCCAAACAGCCGAGTTAGGGGAACCTGGCACCGGGATGCCAGGTCCCCCGGTATCTTCCTCTTACTCTGTTCAGCTGTCTATTTCCGCTGCAGCTCCTGACACTGGGTTGCCTGCCTTGCCGGTACTCTCTTTTTCCCAGCCTTACCTTATCCCTGCAGCAGTTCCACGTGGCACCGGGATGCCTGATAATTCTGCTATTCCACCTAACCTCATTTCCGTCTGGGCACCTGGTACCGGGTTACCAGGCCCCATAGCCCCTCCTGCTTATCTACCTCAGCCTTTTGTTCTGGTTGAGGCTACTGGCACCGGGATGCCAGTTCAACATGCACACCCCACATCATCACCTCGGCCCATACACGCAGCAGATTCACATGGCACCAGGATGCCCAAAACCTCCGCCAGCCACAATTTCACACTTTACGGGGTATCAGGCACCGGGATGCCTGTACCCCCCACAGCTTGTTCATCGGCACATTGGCTGTCCACTATGGAGCCAACGGCACCGGGTGGACATGCTCCCAGGCTGCTCACTTCCATTTGGTTTCCAAGTTATGTAAGCACTCCTTCTTCGTCACTGGCTTCACAGACGGCTTCCACCCTGGCATCGCAGTGGGGCCATCCGTCTCCTTCTCTTGCAAGAACCTACAGTCAGCCATTAACGATCCTGAATCCATCGACCGCTTACTCGCTGCCGAAGTTGAACAGGGCTTCATGATTGGCCCCTTTGCTCAACCCCCTTTCCCTACCTTCCGCATAAGTCCGCTCGACATTGCCACCAGGAAATATTCTGGAAAGAAGAGACTGCACTGCACGGCACTGCACGGCAGCACTGTTCCCAGCATCAACAGTCTCGTTTCAAGCGACGACTATTCCCTTCACTATGCCTCCGTTAACCATGCCATATCTGTCATCAAGCTTGCCGGCAAGGGATCATGGCTCTCAAAAGCTGACATCGTCAGCACGTTCAAGGTCCTCCCCATTCACTCTGACTTCTGGTGGTTCTTTGGCATTCGCTGGCGAGGGCCAAAGCTGTTCGACACCTTGTCGGAAGCCCTCTGCTGCCAACAACCACAGCATCCCATTCCTTATCCATCTCCTGGATGACTTCCTCCTCATCACCCCTCCCTCCTCACCACCTGCATCAGGTCTGGCCACTTTGACCTCAGTGTTTTCCATCCTCTGCGTTCCTCTGTCGAAGGAAAAAACTGAGGGCCTGTCCACCTTCCTTGAGTTTCTGGGAATCACCCTCGATACAAACCTGTTCCAAGCATCTCTTCTCATGGAGAAGCTTAATTGTATATGCCTCACCATCTCAAACTTTCTCCAGGCCACTTCTTGAACTAAGCGTCAACTACTCTCCCTCCTCGGCCACCTGCACCTTGCGCATCATTCCTCAAGGTCATGCATTTATTTCCCACTTGCTGTCTATCACTTCTTTCATCCCCTCGCTTCTCTCTAACATCTCCCTGAAACGTTCTTGCCGTGCTGAGCTTCACTTGTGGCTCCACCTCCTCACCAACTGGATTGATATCTCCTTCTTTTAAGACAACCACCTGACCAACTCCCTCGACATCCAGCTGTACACCAACGCAGCTCCTTCTGCCGGTTTATGGGGGTTTCTATAAGGGGAGATGGTTCGCTTCAGAGTGGCCCCCAGAACCCGCAAACCAATGCCAAGTCACGTCCTCTGCAGTCTTTGAAATCTACCCCATAGAAGTTGCAGCAATTCTCTTGGGGCATGAGTGGTGCTAACCTCGCAGTGGTCAGCATTACTAATAATGGTCGCTCTAACTCTCCTTCATCATGCTGTTCATGTGTCATCTCAACTGGCACTCCGTCACCGACCAATATATACTTCGCACAGCCTATGTTCCCAGTAATACTAATGTCATCGCTGCCTCTCTCTCTCGCTTTGGCTCCACACGCTGACACTCTCCCGACTCCCGTTCCTCCATAATCTCCACTGACCTTCTGTAAACTCGTCCCTAGTGCCCCTGATCATCGACTCACAAATTCACATTATAAACAGCTTATCATCCTCAACCCTGTCTTCATACTGGACCACGTGGAATCATTCCACAACTTCCACCATGCTCATTCAGTTCTAAACATTAGAACACACACAATCAAATCATACCTCAGTGGCATCAACTTTTCCTCCAAACTAACAACTAACTAACTCACTCACTGGTTACCCCAGCCCCGTCTTCAGTCATTCTCAAGTAACATCTCTCTTCAAAGGCCTTCTCCGACAAGAACCAGCCAAAAACCCTCGTCTTCTTCCTTCGCTCCGGTTACAATACTCCCCACTTCGCTCTTACCCTCGAGGCCATGTTCCCACTAGCATTCTTTGGCTTCCTGAGATGTTCAGAGTCTGCGTCCTCACCAAACTTTGATCCGTTCCGCCATGCTTGCATCTCAGACCTATGTCAATGCTCCAACGACATCATGGCATTCTACCTCAAGAAGTCTAAAACTAATCAATCACGTCACCCTACACCGATTTTCTATTTCAGAAACCTATCCCCTCTGGACCCATTCTGTACTCTCATCTAAACTACAAGAAATCCAATGGCTCGTCGCTTTCCTACCTTCTCTTCCTCTCTGAATCCAGGCAAGTCGCCACCCGTTCCAGGTTCCACCATCACCTGCGCCAAATACTCATACAATCCAGTAGAGCCCTGCACTGGAGCCCTAGACCCGAGGGGCCCGACGGCCCAACCCAATGACCATATCATTGCCTTGGACCTGGGCCGGGCTCAGCTCTTTTTTTTAACCTACTAATTAGAGAGATGTGTTTGTGTTTAACCAATTTAAATGGCAACACTTGAACGCAGCAGCTGCTCTGCCTCAATCTCCTCGCTTTACGTTACTCACATCCCAATCGCGCCCCGACTCCCGCCACAAACATGGACAACATAAAGAAAAAGCTTGAAAATGATGAACTGAAGACAGTGAACAACACCATGGGAAAAGTTCCGTGTTGGACTAAGTTTAAACTTGTTACAACCCTTAAAGATGAGCCAGTCGGGTTTGTTCAGTGTAGTGTTTGCAATGCTGTTCTGGCATATGACAGACAAAAACGGGTTGATCACATCTGCAGAGACATTTTGATCGGTCATGTGGCGGATCCAGCAGCGCAAACAAGTCACAAACAACTGAGTGTGGGCAATTATTATAGTATTGCAAAACCACCACCAGAAAAGGTTAAGTCAGAAGTCACAACAAAATGTGTGAACTTCTGTTGCATGGATATTCGGCCATTTGAAAACATTGCGGGGACCGGTTTCAGACAATAAATGCAAGAACTAATAAATGTTGGTGCAACATATGGCCGTGTTTCAGCCAACAAAGTTCTTCCTGACCCCACCACAATCTCCCGAAGATGCAAAATCATGGCGACTGAAAAGAGAATGGGGACAATTGAAGAGACAAAGGAGGTGATGTCGCTGATAAATATTGGCATGACTGCAGACATGTGGACGGATGATTTCCGTAAGATGAGCTAAATGGCTATCACATGTCACTATATATCACCAAAATATGAAGCATAATTGCTGCGATATGCAGGTCAACCTATGCAACCTATTTTAATGTCAGCAGCAACATTAACAGCCTACAGGTTTAAAAAAAAAAAAAGAAAAAAAAAAAAAAGTCAGGCTTGATACAGGTTCAGGCCTGAGAATTATGAAAATATGTCAGGCCAGGCTGGGGCTCCACCCCCTCGGGCCAAGGGCAGACTCAGGCCCAGATATTAGGCCCGCGCAGGACACTGCAATCCAGCATATCCCCCACTCACTACTCAGGCCATTCATTTCATTCCGGATAGGCGCTGCCACTTCAGCTTCCTGCAATGGCATACCAGAGCACTTAATTCAAATCATGGGCCATTGGACCTCGCTAACCTACCACCATTATATTCGTTCAGACCTTAGCAATCTCAGAGCCGCACAGGTTCTCCGTCATTAACTGGAGTTTTTGGGGGTTCACCGATGCCAAGGCGCCGCTACGGACCTCCAAACCTCCCCACACCGCACTCAAGAATCCATCCCATCCATTCCATTCATTTTCACCATTATTCAATAAATCTTCTAAACGTATCTGATTGGCTGTGTGGTGCTTGCTGGTGAAATCACCTACATGAGAAAACAGTGTGCGTGTTGACAGGAGCCGTAGCTGCATGTTGGCGTAATGAGGATGACTATAGTTGGATGTTCCTGCTGTGAAGCATGAATGAAACAGCTGATACCAATTAACTGATACCAGAGCAGTGTCAGTGCTCCGTATGAGCCGACTGCGCTTCTTGTAATCCAGGTGCTCGTGCTGTGTGAGCAGTATGTAAACTAATGGACTAAGTAACATACTACAGGTATTTGACTGTGAGGGAACTTGTCCTCCACCACGTCACTCACCTTGGTCCAGATGTATCTGTGAAGGTCTGATCACCAGCTTCACTTTCTCTGTTCCTTAAACTTTCAGCTTCCTGGTTTCCTGATGTTGTTTGACTTCCTGTCTGTCGGCAGGCTCAGCTCGGTATTTCAGACAGCACAGCTGGTTTCCTGTTCACACCATTATCATTTATGTGAAAGTTTGATTTGATGTTATAGTCTGGGAGGTGACTATATAAGAGATGCTGTCGCCTGTTTAAGTTTCCTGAAGATGTAAAAACAAGTTTTGACACTGATTTCCTTCCTTCCAACCAGATATTCAACTGTATGTGTAATTTACAGGAAGGAACTAGTTGTGATATGGTTGCTGTCTGCCACTGAACCACATCCGTTTTTATTTCATGAGCTCATGTTTGCAGGTTTGTAAACTCTCCTCTGTGATGCATTTCACCGGGAACTCTGCCCATGTTGTGTGAGTGTAGCTGCTGCAATTGCTTTAGCAGCTGCAAAAATGTGTGTGTGTGTATGTGTGTTTGTTCACACCAGCTGCATCTCTGCTGCAGTGTTGCCACCTCCATCTCTTTCTCTTTACATAGAGTTTGCAGGCTACTGGGATGTTGGATTTGATGTTTTATGTTTGACAACATCAACTAGCACTGTGGTTTCAATATTGTTACATTCCTCTGTAATGTCTAGAGACATCAATGGAAATAAAAAAAAGATAAACATGAGCCAAAACAGAAGTGGAACAGAAAACCAGGTTGCAATAATAAAGAATTTTATTTACAAAACAGAACAACTAACAAAAAGCCAGCAGCCACACACTGGGTAATACCAAATCGTAGCACGGCCAAGAAGAACAGCATCAAGCCAGTCACTGTGAGCAGCTCTCTCAGACCTCCTCCTCCAGCATTTCCCAACTGGGAAAGCAGCACAGGTGTGCCAGGTCAGCTGCTGAAGGAGAGAAGAGAGGCTCACCCACACAGACAAAATAACAAATGATGATTTTTCTATGATTCATGTAGAATAAAGTGTTTTGAACAGAACTCAGGTCACTCAGGTCTTGTCTTATCTAATCTAAAGCTGACGTGCTTTTGTCCTCAAGATTTCTCCATACTGGATTAACACAGGAAATGAGGAAGAGTCAGTAACTTCTCACAACTCACTTTCTTAAAACGCACTCTTATAGACATGCTTTCTTTTTTATCTCTATTGTCTCTGTTTTACTCTTTTATCGCTTTTACTGGGTTTGGTGGGAGTGTGAGTGCATGTGTGTTTCAGCACGACATCTGATGCCTCTGACTGTCCTTATATCTGCTATTGACCATTACTGCTGTTGATTCATTTGTATAAGCGCTTTGGTTACTATGTTTGTAAAGGTGTCATATAAAATAAAGTTATTGTCATCAGTATACTTGAAGCGACAAATACCTGTGTGAGCTGTAGTTTGGTGAAAGGACATGCAATGGTGCAGAACCAACCACTTTTAATATGAAGACAGTGTTTTCAGTGCAGAGGACCTCAAATAAAGCCTCAGTACAAACAGTGTACCGGGAGACCTAAGCGTGGAGAACGTGTGTTTTCTGTGGCAAAGAGAAAAGTAGGTGGCTAACCTGAGCCTCCTATTTGTCATAGCAACGGTCAAACTAAAATAAGTCATCCACTATAAACTGTAAAAAAAAAAACAAAAACAAAAAAAACCAGAAATATTTCAGGCCTGATGTGTGTGTGTATTGTGTGTGTGTGTCTGCAGGACTATCTCGGCTGCATCATTGACTGTGGAGCTCTGCCGCTGAAGCCGGAGCAGGTCAGCACTCTGTTCTGCAACATTGAGGACATCTACGAATTCAACAGGTAACTCGCCCGCTCCCTTTCACTCTGTAGTGTGTTTGTTTTGTGTAAGCTGAGGTATTGTCGCTGTAAAGTCAACACACTACATTCAGCGGTGGCTTTGAGAGCTCAGAGCTGGTTGGACATGGGCAACATGAGCCACCAGGACAGCCCTTCATCACTTTTATTGGTGTAGGACGAACAATATAAACATGTTCTAGTCAAGAAGTTTCATTCTGCTCAGAACAGTCAACCACAACAGCCCCGTTTCCACTGAGGAAGTTCCTGGTGAAATTTAAGAGGCAGGAACATTACAGCATCATCCTCTCACTCTGCTCTCTCAGCTGCTGTGTCTCCACTGTGGAGTAGGACCCTGCCGGACTCTTGAGACGACATAATCATTGTGCATCACGTAGTCGTCTGTCCACTGATCATACATCTTGTCTTCTTTTACTGCTGTTGTTGTTGTTGTTGTTGTCTTTGCAGGGAGTGTAGACTCTTTCGACTTACTTACTCTTCTGCTGAGTTTTAAAAATGCTGCTTATTTTGATGCTTATACTTTCATTGTCATGTATCACTTTGAGTACCCCCTATCAGCACAGCACCTCAAGCCCCACCCAGGAGTTTTTCGTGGTCATTCTGAGCACCTACCCCGAGGCAAGGACTCTGTTAACCCCATAAAAGTTCCAGGAGTTGGTCCTTTGGGGGTGGTTCCTGCAGTGGAGACACGCACCAACACCAGTCCTGTAAAAGTACCACAAAGTTCCTGCAGTGGAAAATGCAGTAACCAAAAAGAAACTAACGCAACAAAGTTAACAGATCATCCTTTACTTAGATTTCATGCATGTTACATGTCAACTGCTGAGTGTCAGCATGTTCAGTCTGTGTCGTCAGTCAGTTCTGATTTGGTGTAAGGGGTTCATGTCCATGAGGAAAACACAGCAAACTCCAAGATTCTTCTCCATCAATGACTCCTGTGAAAAAACACCAACAGATGGAATAGATATCATGGAAATCTCTGACTCTTCACTAATGTGTTCTGTCTCTGTCTGTTTAAATGAACAGCACAAACATGAAAAATGAACCATTGGGCCACAGTTAGGGACTGTCAGGGGAGCCTGAGAGAGGGAGAGAGGGTGGTGTGTGTGTGTGTGTGTGTGGGGGGGGGGGGGGGGGGGGGGGGGGGGGGTTGAACCCAGCTAGGATAGACACAACTTTACTGACCTATGCAAATGGAAATTCAAATGGAAGATATATCTGAGGCAAAGTATGCAAGACCTCATCTCTGGGCTGGGATGAAGAACGTGGAGGGGGAGAATGATCTGCAGCAAACAGGATCTGGTCCTGGGGAGACAACAGACTCCACCCCTTTAACGCCTGCAGAACAGGCGATAACAATCCATAGACTGTAAATAATAGACTGACAGAGCCTCTGTGTCACTAACAGGTTTCTGAATGATGTTGAAGTTGAGCTGCACCACTGTCACCATTTTGGCAGAGTTTGACCCCGTCCCTTACACCCAGCCAAAAAGTTTGCAAAGAGGAGGGGCATGTGTAGAGCTGAGACTGTAGTGCTCAGGGAGACCACTGGGCTGTCACTGCTGTCAAGTTGCACATTTTAACATGGGAGTCTACGAAGACTGACTCACTGTTGGAGACTCACTCTAGTGGTCAGTAGAGGAACTGCAGGAGCTTCAGTTCTGGTTCTGTTGTTTCAGCCCTCGACGGTGATGCTTGTAACAGCCAGACTTTGCTGTAGCCTCAGGCTGGAGCTTGGTGTCTCCCTTAGTTGTAGTTCAGTGATCTTTTTCACATCTTCACGAAACCGCAGCCACTAAGTCAGGCTGTTAGCTGGAGTCCTCATGCGGGGGGACAGCTCTGCAGGTATTGAAAGGTTCCATTTCATTAGCAATATTTAAACACTGTCCAAACAGCAAGGAAATATGTCTCTGGGCTAAATTATGACCACATCTCTTCATCTAACAGTGAAACCCTATCCCGCTGCTCATCATATGTAGGATATTTTGGTTAATTTGAGACTGGAAAGTATTTTGTGGGTAACATATTTTGGCCTAGAGTCCGGTAAAGACAGACAGAAAGATAAGCTGGTGCTGGAAACATTCAGATGCAGAGAGGCAGAAATGGCAACGCCGCCAGTACGAGGAGGACAAGACTTGCGAGCAGCTGCTGAGCTAATATGAGTGAAACAGATTTTTCAAGACCCAGATCAGGTTTTACAGAGCAGGAATGCTGAGTGATATTCCACCCTGCCTTGCAAAGCCAGGGAGAGAGAGAGAGAGACAGAAAGTGCCTGTTTCTGTGTCATGCTAGTTTGGTGTGTTCACATGCAGTGGTTGGCTTTAAAGTTTATTGAGGGCAGAGTGCGGTGACATCAGACTCATCCATCTGTGATGGTGAGATAGAGGATGCGTGTCACTCAAATGGGGGCATGTTTCAATTCAGGGGGAGCGTCATTTTGAGGACGTGGTCTACAAAAGTCACACTGAAGGTTCTGAGACGGTGTGGTCAGTGTGCATCACGACTGTATACACAGTGACAAGAGCTTTGGGGTGGGGAGGAGGGGTATCATGTTGCTTTGCATTTGTCATTTTCAGAAATTCTCTCTGTACACATTATTATTTATTAGTCAAATAGTAGAAGGGTATGTTGAGTGGAATATGCGATCTATGATTTGACGTGGCTGCACAAGGGGAAGCATCATGGTGTCTGCTGACAGGCTGGTCACCAGATCTGGAATCAAATGTTGTGTTTGATTTTGAAAGCACATTCAAAGGACTGTGTTCGTGGCTGGTGTGTCTGAGCAGACTTCAGAACACAGTGCATGTGATCCCAGAGCAGATAAAACCCCCAGAACAGTGGTTGGTGTGTGAACAGCATTGTGTTTATCTGGCTGCTGCCACATCGACCAACAGTGACTCAACAAATCATTTGGCCACAATCCAAGAAACCAGTGATGTGTCTCTGAGCAACATCTGCTCATTTACACAGCCACTCATGTTTAGGTCATAACTCTCGAGCCATGACAGGTAGAGGATTTCTTTCCCATGGATTCCACATTAATCCCTCAGTACCAGCTCTGCCCACAGCACTCTGCACACATGTTGCAGAAGCATGAAGATACAATCCAAATCCTCTTTTACTTTCAGGAAATGTCAGCTCTAATAGGTCAAAGGAGAAAGTGACATGAGCACATGAGCAATCAAGCAATCAAATACAGTATCTATCAATACTGTTGATCAAAGGGGCACCTCTCCCACTAGGAACTTCACACAGTAGATATACATGCATCCAAGAAAAAGGGAGTGTGTGGTGGGGTGGGAGTGGGGACGGGGTGGGGGGTGAGTTGCTTTGAGCCTGGGAAGGAAGCTGTTAAAATATGTCACAGACACACACACACACACACACACACACACACACACAACCCTCCACCCCACCCTGCTGAGTCCTGTTTTCACACTTCACTTTCTTTGTGTCTGTTCCAACACATACGCACTCATACACACACACACACACAGGCAGAGGAACACACTCAAACAGTAACAGTCACCAACACAAAAGCACAAAAGTGTGAGTACAAACACACAGTTTTCATTCCATCCAGGCTTCCTGTCTCTGGTTCTCATGGGAAATATCGCATGAGAGGGAGCGAGGGAGGCAGAGAGGGAGGGAAAAAGAAGGAGAGACAGGGGGTGGGTGTTGCCTGCATCTCCATGTCCCTCTCTGCACTTAATTAGATTTATATATTTAATGAAGTCAATTAGTTAATAATGAGGTAATGAAAGCTCCAAGAGCAAGAAATCCCCTCAAATGTCACTCAGCCTCTCCTTCCCTCCATTTCTCAGGGTCGTGCAGAGTTTGTCAAAAACATCTGACCTGGTTTCTCTCCCTCTTTCTTTGTTCTAGAAAGGAGAGAAAACAGGAGAACACACAGACACACACACACGTAGCGAGACAGCTAGAGAGAGAGAGAGAGAGAGAGAGAGAGAGAGAGTGAGAGAGAAAGAACCAGATGGGCAGACATAACAAGTCCAGAGTGGCTACATCATCCAGCATAGTTCAAACATGACACCATGGTTGGGACAGTGTGGAGTGAAACTTGGTTGTGATTGGCCAGTAAGTTCAGTCCATGAACATATACACTGTTAACACACACGGGACTCAAGGTACAAAGAGAGGGCCGGTAAAAGCCTTATGGATATAACTCAGCTGTGGCAGCTACACATACCAACTCCAGACCTGACACAGCTCCACATGCCTCTGGTGGGTTTGTTTCTGAGTAGACGTGTGGAAGACTCCCTGCAGCTGTAGACAGACACAAAAAAACACTTCAGTTCAAAAAACAAATGTTAAGTTTGACAATTTTCCAGCTTTGAAACCAACTGGTTGTTGTCTCTGATTGGCTGACTGCTTTCTGAGTGGCCCACTGCCAAGTAATAGACTGTAGCCTACCTCCATAGATTACTGAAACTCATCCATAATGCAGATGGTCAGCCCGCACTGAAATGAGGGTAATAGTCCATCATTGAACCTAGACTAATACACTCTGGCTGGATTTTGTGTAGAGCTCTACACTGGAGAGTTGGAGATCCTGGAAAAATGGTTCTAGCATATTTTGAAAATACACAATCAAAAGTCCAAGCTCTCTTTCCTTAGTCTTCTCTCTGAGGCCACGCCTCCAGAGCACAGGAATACGCACCGGTTGTTCAGGGTTAGGGTTAGGGGTTAGGGGTTAGGTTCACATCAAGGTGAAGCCACAAAGGTATCACGCTCATTCATACACAGTGAAGTCAGTCAGATAAACCGATTCCTGGGAATTTAACAACATCATCAGTGTTGCTGTTTTCCCATGGTGCCTCTGAGTTAGACTGATGACCTGTGATCAGTGATGTCAGACACTAATGTATTGATTAGTGTTCCTTTCTTGCCTGATCTTTCTTTGTTTTCTTTTGTTCAGTTATTATTTATTATTTATTTTCCTGATGCGTGTGCTCACATTTCTCCTTCACTGATTTATAATGTGACCTCTAACCCCCCCCATGCTGATCTTGGGTCACGGACGAATGATGTGATAATAAACACGTTTGTACCACTCTACTTGTGAGGACCGTCGGTAACAGAGAACATTCCTCATCCTGTTGCCCCAACCTTAACCTGAGCCATGTTTCAGACCTTAAATCTGAAACCATGTCTGAACCGTCAGACAGCACTTTGAAGAAGTGACAACGTTCTCACATCCTCACACACATTCCTCATGAAGTGTTGTTGGTCTGTGGATGTTTTCTTTTAGTGTGTAATCTGTTTAGTATTTGACATACAGAGTTAAGGTAAAGGTTGAATGAATGAATGAATGAATAAAAAACCAGGAGACCAGGTTCACATCCAGAGACCAGGTTCATATCCAAAGATCAGGTTCACATCCAGAGACCAGGTTCACATCCAGAGACCAGGTTCACATCCAAAGATCAGGTTCACATCCAGAGACCAGGTTCACATCCAGAGACCAGGTTCACATCCAAAGATTAGATTTAGATACGGAGACCAGGTTGGCATATGTGACTGATCATTTAACATTCACATCATCATCATCATCATCGGTGGCAGTTACATTTCATTGGTCTTTTGCAGTGGAGCTGTAAGTAACGATCAGTTCAAGGAGACAGAGCTGCTGCTTCAGTTCCTTGTTCGCTCACCTTTTCATCTTGTCCCTTCACTTGAAGTAGATTCATAAAACCTTTTGAAATTATGTGGATGTGCCTCAGCATCAATCTGACTTTAAATACATTTTAATTTATTGAAATGTAAACGTTGTTTTGTCTGCTGTCTAATGCACCTTTGACCTTTTTTGCCCATGTTAAATTATGAGGCTGACGGTCATTCCTGCAGTCACACAGCGTAGCAGTGTGAAAACACCTCACTTCTTCAGTTAAGAATCAGTTGTTAGGTTAGTTGACGAGTTGGAGGCTGCAGCTCATGAAACATATTGATAGTTTTACAGTTATAGCACCTCAGCAGAGCTGAGAGCAATACATCAAACAAGTCTGAGGAACTTGTTAAACCTTTGCGCTCAGTTATGTTTTCACAGCACAGTACCCACCGTGAGCTACTGCACAGGGCAGCCAATGGTAAATACTGTGGGATTTTATTATGTTTTATTATTACCTTCTGAATTAAAGGAATATCCATCCATCCATCCATCCATCTTCCTCCGCTTATCCGGGGCCAGGTCGCGGGGGCAGCAGCCTGAGCAGGGACCCCCAGACTTCCCTCTCTCCAGACACTTCCTCCAGCTCTTCCGGAGGGACCCCAAGGCGATCCCAGGCCAGCCGGGTGACATAGTCACTCCAGCGTGTCCTGGGTCTTCCCCGGGGCCTCCTTCCTTTAAAAGAAAAATTAAAGGAATATTTCTTTTAATTTCAACATTCATCTGTATATGTCAGGTCACATCCCGTTCTCATGCTGGCTCACAGCCAACATGAAAATGGGATGGGATGGAGAATGGGATAATGACAGTGCTGTGTTGTGCTGCTTCTGCACACAGTGGAAACAAGAGCTCCATCACACAACAACAGATGAGCAATGACAGTTCCTGCTTAAGAGGAAAGAGATGAGGATAACCTAGGATCTCCACCTTGTGAATGTGATCCAGTATTTATGTTGGATCAGGGTCCAGACAGCAGTGACAGTCCTGCAGATAAACAGATACACTGCTAGACTCTCCATAAAACTTACACATGTGCACAGTAATCACAACACAAGTCAAGACTCCATCATTTTAACTTTTATTTCTGCTGGAATATTTAATTGTTGACGTCTGTAACCAGGCCTGTAACACATTCTCACCAAATCTCACCAAAATTAGAACATACTTCAACAAGATGGCCCAAAAATCATAAAGTGCAGTCACACCGCCACAGTGTTCCCAAACACAGGGCCACGTGGACATGAACTGAGGTTCTTGGATGTTTGTGAAACTCTGCTGGATGATGGACACATCACAAAGAATTCAGTCCAAATCAATTTTGCTGTTGTTGTTTTTTTACACTCATTTTGGATCCTGCAGTGATTTCATTTTCAACACACAGCTGGGCGAAAACTCAACAAACATTGCACATATACACACAATAACATCCATCCATTATCTATATACAAACACATTTATATATAAATATGTGTGTATAGGTCACTCAATAGCACCACCCACTGATGACTGTGACATGTTAAGTGAATACAGACACTGTGACATGCAGAGTTCCAGGCTCTTGAGGATTTTCAAAGGGGAGACTAAAATCTGAAATGTGTCTCTCCATGAAATGTGAAGTTTGTGTCTCTTCTTCTCTTCTGACTATGTGCTTCTCAGTCACATCATTTCAGTAAAATGGCATAAGCTCTGAAGAAAGCCCAAACTTACAACCTTCATAGGATGAAGCTGATAAAGCAGCTGTTGTTTAATTCTTCATGTGTGTTTTTTTCTTTTCTGTCTTCATCACTGTTCTGTTATATAACTCCCTGTCCTCCTCCTGCTCTTCCTCCTCCTCCTCCCCTGTCTATCATCAGTTTAGTTAAGCAGCATATCTCAGATGCCACACAGTCAGCTGCTGTTTATCACTTTGTTAAAGAGTTGACTTGCCCTGTGTGAAGATGAAAAACAGACCTTGGCCCTGGGTGTTTGGTTTGGCCTCGGCCCACAGAGGAGGGCCCAGCTCGGGTGTTCGGGGTTCAAGTGTCATGGGGGCATGTGGGGTCAGAGGTAGGTTTGTTTATTTAGCAGCTAAAACCCCTGAGAAAAGCAGTGATATGATGAAAATGTGTCATACAGCTGAGGTGGGAAAAAATGCATAGACTTAAAAACATCAATTGAATATTTGATGGGACATTCGCCAGTTTAGTGAAGATAAAAGAGTTCCAGAGTTGACCTGAGAAAGTGTCTAAAAGTGAACAAATCCCTTAAGTGATGAGGATGTTAATGATCTCCAGGAGAAACCCTCCTGTAGAGTCAGCTGACGTGGATGGCTCTGCTCTGATCTGCTGCTGTAAGACTGGGTTAAGGTTTGTCTGGAGTCTGATCATAAAGCCAGTTTAGGTTTTATATTAATACACGAAAAGTATCAAGGGCTCATTCCTCAGATAAATTCACACAGCCTGTGTTCAGAAACAGAGCCTTAAAAGCAGCCATGAGGATTTGGTTTGCCTGAGTGTTCACCTCATCAGGGTGAAGCTCCTGTCTTATAAATAAAGCTTTGTGTTTTGTGGTTTGAGTAAGTGAAAAATCCAAAAAGCACAAAATGACAATGTTGTGAGCTGAAGTTGAACCTGTCAGTGAACAGACATACACTGTGTGTTCAGGCCTGTTCAGCATTACTGCATCACTGCAGCTGAGTGGTTAAATCATCTTTAACCAACAGAATTCGGCCAGAGCTGGTTTTGTTCAGCAGATAGACAGAGACTAAATCCGATTGAAAACAGTAAGAGCTGGGATAATCAGTGGAAATAGATATATATTTGGCTCGACCACAACAGCAGGGCCATCCTTGTAATCATGAATGTCTGTGACTGACTGACTGACTGATCATAGTTCCGACAGTGATCAGTGTCGAGTGTGTTGGAACTACCCACTGGCCATTCACAGGATGCAGTGTGTGCTGTGTATTTTGTGATGGAGTTTTACATATTTAAGGGAAAAAGTTGAGCGTGAGGCTGCTTCATCCAATAGACTTGTCAGTTTTGTGGCATGAGGAGGTCTGACTTCCCTCTGCAGTTTCTCTCCTCCTCCTTTATCTCCTGTTCTCTCATTGTTCTATTCATGTTTGACTTTAGTCCCACACTAAACATCCACCCATCCTGTCTCTTATTATGGGCTTCTCTCTGACCCTGAGCCCGTCCCCTCGCTGTCTCTGTGTTTCCTACACTTTCTCTTTGTCTTATTAAACTGTTCTATCACAGCCTGGGCTCCCCCTCAGTCACTCGCTGTCATTGTCTCTTTACTGGCCCATCTTCCTCCCACTCCCTCCTCTGTTTTCACCACGTTAAAAAAAATAAAAACACCCAGAATTCCCTCTTCCTCTCCCACAATCCCCCGCTAATGACGTCCACTGGCCACAAAATGAGGCCTGACGCCAGAGGAGTGAGAGTAAGCAAGTGGGGGACAAGAGGAAAAATAGAAGGAGTGTGTGTGTGTGTGTGTATGTGTGTCCGTGCTTGTGTACAAAATAATTATGTATATATGTGTGTATTTGTGATAATGAAAGACTTGATTTCAGCTTGTTAAATAAGAATGCAATGAGAGTTTTGTGGTGAAACCTCATATTGTGTGTGTGTGTGCATACGCGTGTGTGTGTGTGTGTGTGTGTGTGTGTGTGTTATACGACTTTAAACGGCTTTGACAAGGAAATTAACCTCATTAAATTCCCTTGATAAATCTCATTTCATCCCTGAGTGTCCTCTGGACCAGCTGGGATTTATACTTGCAGTAAAGAACTAGGAATGAACACTTGTGAACATTTGTACATTTTTGTTGTTGAGTTGTGTTTTTACATTTCCCCAAATTTCTCCATCAGTTCTCAAAGCAGGAAGATCATGCTGATGGTACAGTAGGTCATGTTTGGTTGGATTTAGATGTGGAGAGTCTCGTCCACTTTCTTTTCAGGCCTGTTGTGTCCAGTTTAACACTGTTTAACCCCATTCAGCCTGGTTCTCTGTTCCGTTTAAACCATTCTTAGTCAAATTATAGTTGTATTTGGATTCTTCCTCTCCTCTCCTCTCCTCTCCTCTCCTCTCCTCTCCTCTCCTCTCCTCTCCTCCTTTCTTATTTTACAATCATCTGATGTAATGCAAAATATATTCAGGTGTAAAATCCCTCCACTGAAGTCTCTGAGGCTCTGGCAGCTCCAGGGTTTCCTGACATATTGTTCAGTGAGCTGCACTTTTCAGATAGTCATCAGACGTTTGGCTCGTGTTTCTGCACAGCAACAAGAATCTGTTCCAGGAAGTGAAAACAAAATGTGAACTTCTCAGAGATTGTTCCAGAAGGTTTCAATCTCATGCAACAGCTCATTTTACTGCTCGAGCTCTCATAAAGGTCTGTGTCTTATCATTAAACTGCAGCATGGGGAAACAAGCAGTTTCAACTGCACAGAGGTCGTCAAACGTCCTCAGTACCCACACAAGCTCAGCAATATTCAGTCTATATGTCGTGATGGAGAAATGTTTGATATCAGCCATCAGCCTCAGTGTTTCTACTTTTATCATTTATTTTTCTGTTTTTGTGTTGATACTCATATTCACAGTTCAGTCATTTGGTTTGATAAAAATCTAATTTAAGCTTCCCTTGATGACACACCTCAGAGGATTTTCACAATAAAAGCCTTCTGGCATCTCAAAAGGAAGTGACATAGTGACACAGTCACTCGTCACTAGTGATACAGCGCATTAACTGCAGTAGATTCACTTCAGCCTGCTCTCAGTTAGGAGCACCTGTAGACGAGCAGAGAGTTTTTCAGCCACTGCAATACTGTACAGAGTGTACTATATGACACCACAGCTGCAGCCTAATGCAGTACGTTGTAGGCTTTTGTCTGTATGCATGTAACACCAGACGTCTCAGTGCTTCACACTCACACTGTTATGTGTGTGTTAATGTGACACTCAGCCTGCATCTGCACAGTGTCACAGTTTTGCATTTGGTGTGAAAGAACCTTGAACAATAAGCTTCCTGTTTGACAGTAAATTGCCTGCTGATTGTAAATTGGTTGCCAACACGTCTAAAATACACTCAGATAAGTGTATGCATGTGAAATCACAAAACTACCTACTATGCTGCGGTATACGAATCATACACACACAGTGTATATAAACAAAAAGGGAGGACCGAGCCAAGCTTATGTTAGCACATTTTCCTCACTGACCTGGTTTCAGAAACAAGACCATGTGGCGCGAACATGTTCAGAGATGCAGCAGTGAAGAAAGTCTCTCATACACACAAAGCCTGGGAATGAAACTCAAACTAAAAGAGTGAAAATAAGAATAGTGAATACAGGGATGTAGAAATGTGAAATGACTTCAGAGCAAGCTGTTTTATAAACACTGATTTTCTGTTGGAGCCCTCAGAGAGCAGAGCTGGCCTGTTGCTGCAGCATTTCTCACTGTAACCTCCTGTGAGCTGCTGCTCAGTGAAGACCTGCTCTCTGAGGTGACAACGCCTGCTGAACTTTACTGTCCAGCGTCGATCCCTTATGTAGATAAAGGCAGCCTTGTAAGGTTCTGTGAATATATACAGTCTGCCATTGGAAAGTGCTGCACAAAAGTAGTAATGTCTTCAAGGGAGTACACTGATATCTGTGTGTGATTCATCAGATTCTGACTTTTTATTATCCCAGGTGGAAAACTTGATTTACAGAGCTCTGCATTTCAAGAGCAGAGCTCTTGAAATGTCATGCTGTGAGCATGACAAAACCACATTTTGGGAAGTCACAACAACCTTTGACCTTTGACCGCCGAAGTCTAATCAGTTTCTTCTTGGGTCCCGCTGTATGTTTGTACTAAATTTGAAGAAATTCGCTAAAGGTATTTATGAGATATTGGGTTCACAAGGCCACAGTTGTGTTTTATGACACCATGACTTTGACCTCTAACCTTCAGCCACCAAAATGTGATCAGCTCCAAAGTGAAGAAGTGCCACAACTGTGGGCAACAGTATACATCATACAATGGAGAATTTGGTTTTTAAGAGGATATGATGTGCGCACACACATGCAGGTTATTATTACACATGTCTGTATTTAAAAAGTCATTTGGACTTGTTTTTGTATGTAATGCATCTTTTGTGAGTGTGTAAAATGTGTGCATGTGTAATGTGCACCAATGTGTGTGTGAGTCGAGCTGTGAATAGTCTTGGCTGGAACACTGTAGATGGATATATGGATGGATATGAGAGACAGAAGCAGAGGACAACAATTGAGATGGAGCGATAAAGAAATAGCTTTTGGAAATTGGTTGTATTTGTGTGTATGTGTGAGTTTGTGTGTGTGTACCAGCAGTATTTTGGACTTGGCAGGATGAAGGGATGATGATGTGGATGAACTGTGGGAATGGAGGGAGGAGATTTTGGAGGATGGTCTGCTGCCAGCTATGACACTGTGTAGGTCGTTGAGTCAGCTCAGCGTCACGCTCACCTCGGTGTGGAAACACAGGCTTTTCTCACTGTGACTGAGCTGCACACCCGCAGCAACACTATTTATTACACACTTAAATGTTCTCCATGGCCCCCAGTAAAGCAGCCTGGCTGTGAATCAGAGCTCTACTCAAAGACATCTGACCTGTCTGTGCTTGTGCTTCCTGTCTGCGGTTGCTGATATGCTCCAAAGTGGAGGGTTATTTCATCATGATTACATCTGATTTTAATGTTATTCATTTTATATCAAAGCTTTTAACACACGTTTATGTCTTTTCATGTGTGCACTTGGTGCATGTTGTTTGTTTTTACTGTATTATATGGAAGAAGCTATAAACATAAAGTATATTATTATTATTATTATTATTATTATCATCATCATTATTTCTGTTGTTATTTTATTCATGTATGTCACTGTGTGGACACCACCAACACTCCATGCAGCAGGGACCAGAAGCTTTAAAAGTACTTATAATAATAAAGTGTGTACATACCTATGCACATATACCTGTTAGCTTCCAGTATAACTGACACCTCTGTTTGTCTCTTCAGTGACCTACTCGAGGATTTAGAGAGAAGCCCTCATGCTGCAGCCATCGCCGAGTGCTTCGTAGAGAGGGTGAGTACGGTACAGCTGTGTGTGTGTGTTAGGCTGTTAGCTGACAGGAAACATGACACCGTGAGCCCCAAACACTCAGTAAACTACCAGCAGAACTACTCCCTCCATTCAGTCCAAAACACACACACTGCTGGTGTGGATCAAACCAACACCCAACGAACACATTTTGACGATGTGTGTGTGTGTGTGTGTGTGTGTGTGTGTGTGTGTTTGTGTGCGTGCCTACATCTGTCTGCATGTTGATGCAGTTAAATCTTAACATACATGTATAGGATGTGTATACATGTGTGTGTGTCTGTGTGAACAGTAGTGACATTGTCCCCACGTGTTGCACAGATACAGACAGGCATTATTTGACTTCAACATCAGATTTCTATGAGAGGCCATGTAGGAAATTTAGGAAATTATTCATATTTGCTCTCACACACACCATTATACTCATACACATACACTATTATACTTTCTTACACACACTGTTATACTCATACACACACCACTATACTATGTGTGTATGAGTATAATGAGTGTTTGTATGAGTATAATAGTGTATGTTCGTATGTAGTGAGTATAGTAGTGTGCGTCTATGAGTATAGTAGTATATCTCATTCACACTCACACACACCACTATACTCTCTTACACATACCACTATACTCATACACACACCACTATGTGAGAGAGTATAGTGGTGTGTGTGTGTGTGTGTGTATCAGTATAATAGTGTGTGTAAGAGAGTAGTAGTGTGCCTATATGAGTATAAAAGTGTGTGTAAGAGATTATAGTGGTGTGTGCGTATATGAGTATAATAGTATGTGTAAGAGGGTTTGATTGAAACGAAAGTGAGTTTAAATTCAGCCCCTTTGCACTCACCCACGTAGTGTTTGCTGCTCATGGCCCATCACCACCTGATGGCAGAGGATGAGTCGAAACAAATATGAATTATTTCCTAAACAGCCTCTCATAGATTTCCATTAGATTTTCTGTCCTAATTATTCTGATGACCTCTGACCTCTCCCCCAGCATGAGGCCAGAATGTAAAACTTATATCAGAAACATCTAGAACTGTGGTGAAACATCCTGATCTCAGTTCTGATCTGAGGTCTGAGGGTTTAGAAATAAAGAAAAACTCATTCAGTTTGACATGTTATGTGTTCACCACGGCCAGACTCCATCACTGACTGATAACAAATCACAGCTAAAGCATGCTGAGAGATGACCATCCATCAACTTTTATTCTGACTTATCACCATTTCTTCTTTCATTGTATTGTATCTGTGGTAGCACAGTGGTACAGTGGTTAGCTCTCAGAAAGAAAGCTCTGGGTTTGATTCCCAGTGGAGTTTGCATGTTCTTTCTGTGCCCATGTGGGTTCTCTCTGGCTTCTTTGGCTCCTTCCACAGTATAAACACATGCACACTAGGTTGATGGCAACTAGGTTGATCATAGGCATGAATGTGTGTGTGTGTGTGTGTGTGTGTGAGAGAGAGGAGAGAGAGAGAGAGAAAGAGAGGATGTTTGTTTCTATATCAGTTGATGGATGTATCATATTCTATGTCTTCTCTTCAATCAGTGTCAGGCTGTTTATCATACGTTCTGTGAATGTGGGACAGTAAAACATGAAAAACGAACCTGTATATGTAAATCCATCACTGAACAACTCCAGTGATGGAGCTGCGGACCTCCTCCACCTCTGTCTGTGTGTAATGAAGGATGCAGCCTGTGGAGGAGGCTGGCTGAGCTTTCAATCAGCAGTACTAGTTTTCTGTATTCATAAGGAGAAGAAAAAATCTTTGAGCTTCAGGTGGTTTCGTGTTTGTTCAGTCTGAATCTGCACTGAACTTCCTGTCAGTGGACATTAGATTAAACTGTTAGAGTCCAGACTATTTTAAGACCTGTGTTTGTGTGTGTGTGTGTGTGTGTGTGTGTGTAGAGGGTCTGACACAATGCTGTCTTTCTCTGTGACCTGCTGACTGACTGATGGACTGATGGGAAGTGCTGGTCGCAGCAACAGGAGTCAGAGTCACAGTGAAAGGATGGGGTGGAGCAGACAGACAGTGGCTGCCTCAGTCTGCTTCATCCTGCTGCACACATAACTCAGACAAAGGGAAACATCTTGTATCCACCTTTAGCTGAACTGTGAATTTATTTTTTACACATGTCTCTAGTAGTTAATGTATGCCTAAAATAATAATAAACACACAACATATTAAATGGTGTTTCTTTTATGAATGTGCCAACACACAATAACCCTTTCAAATAATATAACATCATTTGTGTGTTTAAAGTGAACTTGGTGGTTCTCCTCTGATCCTCTGACGTTGACTGTGTTCTGTCCTTTCCTCAGAGTGAAGCCTTTGACATCTACACACTCTACTGCATGAACTACCCCAAGTAAGTGTGCACACACACATACACACACACACACAGTTGCACAGTGTGTGAACATGAACTCAGGTTATGGTTATGAAGGTTTAATGAGTCATAAAAGATTTGATTCAGTTCATGATCACATACAACAACTGATTAAAGAGGCAAACATGAAATGACAGAGGAGCAGATAAAAAAGACAGTTTACAACATGTGCATCAGTGGAATGAAAATGAGATTAAATAACTGGGACGTCCCTCCTTCCCTTCATAAAGGAAGCTCCATTGTTTCCTCTGCTGAAGGAGATTAGATCAGATGCTGTTATCGCGCCAGCTACTCAGATTCACATCATCATTCAGTTTGAACCCGTATAGGAAATAAAAGACTTTTCAACAGGTGAATTATCAAGAGTGTGTTGCATGACTGTAATGACAGCCTCAGCCTGTGGGGGGCAGTAGCCAGCGGAACTCTGTCCTGTCAGTTTTGTTTTATGTTTAAAAGTCTATTTATTGAACGATGCAGGAGCCCACTGTAAAAACAGCCCTGGACATTTGTTGCTGTGTGTTGGTTTATGAGCAGAGAAATGTGTTTTAGTAGAAACATGAAGAGCAAGAACACAAAGAGAGGTCTGCTTTATGGAGCAGAAGAAGAGTCTGGAGCGAGAGCTACATCTAATCCATTGTGTCTCTCTCTCACACACACAAACACACACACACACACAGACAGATGTTTGGCTGAATGTGTGTTACTACAACCCCAAATCCTGGTTTTGATTCAAAGTCGTGAATTTCAACAATGGATGTGGTTTGATCCCCGTCCTGAAAAAGACTGAAAACTCAGTAATGTGCTCTGCATCTTTGAAACTCTTCAATTCCACATCTCAACAGTTCCACATGCTGATCTAAGGAAACCAAACAATGAATCAAAGAAACGACTTTCCTGCACATCAGCACATATAAAGAACTGAAGACATGCTGTTTGTCATACTGAACATACTGAGCTTTTCCACCATACATCCACTGTTCTACATTCATCATGTTGCCCACTGACACTTCAGTTTGCAGACAGGATCGACCAGGGATTGAACCACCAACCCTGTCATTAGAGGACAGCCCAGTCATCCTGAACACAATTAACAACCAGTTATGGGCTTGAATTTCAGTGTTTTTGTCTCTATGTTGCCCCTCTGCTGGTGACCTGGATGTATCCTGCCCTTGTCCTTTGTGTACTCTCTAGCTTTAGCCCCATTCAGAATTTTGATATATGGCCACATATGTAAATAACAAGTATAATATCAGTGTCCATATATGTCTTTCACCAATATGTGAACATATATTGGTACATATATCTCGCTGGGGACACACTACACTACTACTGTACATGACTTTCACAGTTGTTGGCGATTTAGAAAAGACTTGGAGTACACACTAAATGACTGACTGACTGACTGACTGACTGGGGATCACACATTTAATGACTGCACCAGATGAGGGATCTCAGGGTGCTTTCAGACAGACACAGTTCTGGTTCTGGTTCTGGCTCCATTCTGGTGTCTGGTGCTTTGGTGCTGTCTTGTGAACCAGCCCATGTTCAGACCACTGACTTGGTGTCAGAGTTAGGAATGAGTACCGAATTTGGTACTGCTATTGTTACCGAATGGATTCCCATAATAACAGTCAAACGGTACCATATTTTGGTACCTGAACACACCCACATGTCTGTCAGAGACTAGAGGAGAGTCTGACTTGTGGGAACACAAAATGTGTAAAATCTTATTTCCCAAACCTACTTCCTTATTCCAGTCTTGTCTCTCACAAACACATCAACGGGCAGGTCCGGCCAACCTGACAGGACCTGCTGTTTCAGGCTGGGTTTGGGCCAAAGATATCTGGACTGGTCTGGCCTCAGGCGTCCAATTTTATTTTATTTTTTTTCGGCCGGGTTCGGGCCGAGAAGAAATGCTATTGAGTCGGGCTGCGTTGGGTCTGGGTTTCAACACCCGCGAATTGGGTTTTCATTTCAGGCCCATTGAGAACTCTACTGCCTGTGAACAGCCCCTTCTCTCCCTGCACACTCTGAAACCCATTTTAAACAGAGATCACTCATTATGCCAGCTTTGCTTGTTTACCCTGAACCATAACAATAAATATTCAAAATTCATAAGTTTTCACTTTTTTTTTTTTTTTTTTTTTTTACAAACAGAAGACCTTCAATCACCACACATACACACAAAACAGTACAGAAAACACCGTACCGTTCCATACTGGTACCAGTTCCCAGGTACTGGGTATCAGTACGGTATCAGTTTAAATTTGAAAGGAACCCATCAACCCATCCCTAGTCAGAGTACTGTACTAGCAGAATGATGTTCATGCAGGTGAATACACACTTGCACTGTGGAGTCAGGAGGGGCCGTTTGGCTGCAGCCCTCTCTGTGTGTGTTTGTCTTTTAGTCTCTGTAGACTGAGAGAATCACAGCTAATCTCACACACACCATCTCTTCATCATCAATCTGACAGACAGATGTTTGGCTGACTGGACCCCTGACCAGCTGTGTGTGTGTGTGTGTGCCTGCATCTGTCTGCATGTTAATACACTTAAATCATTGCATACATACATACATACATAGTAAAAGCTTCATCAACATGCAGAGATTCTTGTGTGTGTGTGTTTCTGTCAGTTTGAAGTCAAGTCGGTGTGTGCCGTTGAAGTCAACCCCTCCTTCACCTCACTCCATTCTCTGCTCTCTGCCTGTCGCCTCCTTACAGCTCCATTAAACTCCAATAAAAATAAGTAGGTCAAATGCTTTCAGACCACGAAACCCAGAAACTCATTGGTCTCTGGTTCCACTTTTCAGAGCTGCATCGCTGCTTCTCCTGCTGGATCCCCTCAGGCCTCACTGCTCCAAATGCTCGCTTACTCTGTTGCTGTTACCTAAACATGGGGGGAGTCCAAGGTGTCAGGAGGGTCCCAAACATTTATACCAAGTCCACGAACTGACACACATAACAAATACACTCAGACTGGGAGATGTAAAGCTGCTGTAAGAACAAGTGACAAAGGGCTACAGTGAAGCAGCAAAACCGGGAATCTGTCTGGTCTCCATGCTCAGTGTGCAAAATCCAGGATATAGTTCAAAAATGCTGTGAAGCCACTTTAAAATACTGACATCACCTCCACTCTGATCTCACAGCTGTTTAATGGAGCTGAATTAAGATTGAAGTTGTTGTCTTTAACATGCTTATTTCAGTTTCCAGTGTCAACAGTTTGAAATGGGACTCAAACGTGGCCCATTAAGCCTACATTACCCAGCAGTCACTTCCAAGCTGCTGCTGCTATGAAAGAGGAAGTGACAAGAAACACTGTGACACCAGTTGTCCTGGTTTTTGTGAAAATGTGAGTCTAATTCAATAATTGATTATTTCAAATAAGATTTAGGGCTTGATTTACTAAAGGTTTGTGTGTGTTAAAACGTGTACAATCTTGATTGCATATTCAAACACATGCTGAGGCTGTACTAACCGGGTAAACCGAGGATTGTGTCTCTCAAATGGGCAAAATAGCACACGCAATCCATTTAGTGTGTTTGCCTTGATGAATATGAAAATATGGGCGTTTCTGCCGGAATGCGCAAAATAGTGGGAGGAGTAGATGCAAATATATTCATTTAGCACACGCAATGTGATCTACCAATCCTGAAACAGATTGCTGTGGCAGTTTTTGCGTCTTTATTTAGCACGTTTGGCTGCGCAATACCTGCCAGGACAAAAGTTCTTATATCTCTGCGTTTCCTTGCTTCTGGGTCATTCCAGGGAGCTGTAGCAGTTTTCCAGGTGTGCTCAAAGTCCTTTAAGCGCTGTTACGCATGCCGCACATCTTTCCTCCGGTGCACTCTTCTTGTCTCCTGCCCCTCTCTACCTGGCTGCTCAGCTCTGGGACCGGGACTGAGAGACCTCACCTCTGCCTTCACCCCATCTTTGATCCCTCTGGTCAGGGTGTTTAGATCTTAGTGTGGCCTGAGTGTCCCATCTGAGCTCTCTATTAATCCATCGGATCAAATTTCATTCTGTATTTGTGGCCATCCAGCTCTCTGTCCACACTCTCCATGGCGAAAACCCTCATTTAAATACTGCAGTTTGCACATGCTGTCATTTAGCGGTTACTCTGCGTGCGCTAACTAAACACGCAAAATTTTACCGGGAGCACGCAATTTAGCGCCCCTTATCTGAGATCTTAGTAAATCAGGCCCTTAGTGTAACTTGTAGTGTAACTAGTGTAACATTAGTGTAACTAATGTTATCTTCCTGGTTTTGTCTGATCCTCCATATGGAAATGTATGAAAATCACTACAACTGTGATAATTAGCTAATGACCATGTTTATACTTTTGTTTGATTGGTGGAAGAAATGTGACAATTTATCGTTACCTAGCAAATGTGGCATGCATCCGCATCTCCAGCCATGACCGCACCATGGGTTGTGTTCCCAGGTTTGGACAGCAGTCACTGTCAACAGACTCTGGTATACTTTAGCTGTGTCCCAATCCAGGGCCTTCCTGGATCCTTCGGAGGATGCAGCCTATGCTTCAGCTGATGGTGAATGGGGTGGTCTAGTCTTTGGAGCATTTCCTGATTGCATCCAAATGCAATCACCATCCCAGCATCAAACATTTGAAATGCAGAGCTCTGCTGAGCGGGTGACCACGCCTCCAAGCTGGCTAGCATGCTAGGTGGCTAATAATTAACAGTGCACAAATAATCTTGGGATTTGGGAGGCCACAAAGGATAGGTGCGGTTTGTCTTAGAACAGGCAGGAGAAGGAAAGATTTGATGGCCATATTTGGAGGAACCTTTGAATTGGGACAGGCCTTGTCGCAACACTGTGATGTATTGGGCCTTCAAATGCAGGAGAAAGGCAGCCCCTGAATTGAGACACAGTTTTTGGGTTGTTGATGTCCAGATAACAGGAACACTGTCTGATCTCTCTGAACACTAGGAACCAACAACACTAGGAACACTAGGAACCAACAACAACATCTGTGGACTGTGGACACACAGGTTCACATGCGGTAGCTCTTCTTTTTGTCTTGATTGGACAACATGACTGCTTTTCTTACCTCACAGCATCATGCCCGGATGGATGCTTACAACTTACCGCGAGTGTCCCCCCTCCATACGTCTACATGATAATGGTCCACACAGGCTGGAACCAGGATATTTCAGACTGAAAAGTCAGTTGGGTATCTGGTCAGTTTTTGTACATACATCCATCCAGCGAGCATGTGTGCTATTTTCAAATCAAAGTGCACAGTGCGCTCACAGTGAGACAGTAATGTAATTACCAGAAGTGAAGACAGTTGGTCTCTGTCAGCGTCTGCTCTACATTTTTCCACTGTGATCCACTGGGTCATATTTGGAGGGAAATGTGCTGGATTGCAGGTTTGTGAACTCCAGTGCAGCCCCGCAGGGAACATGAGATGAGAGTCTTTGTTTGGTTAGTTATCCTCCATAAAAAGAGAAACACGCCAAATAACAAAATGGCTCCAGGAATGCAGCTTCCCTGCCATCTGAAGTTGCCAAAAGCACAACTGAAGTGCTTTAAAGAAATCTTCTCTCCTTCACAAACATCATGACACTTTGCATCAGCTTAGGCTAATGTATCATGAAACAGGCAGGTTTTAAAATGACATTAACAGACACAGGCCTGATCTCTGTCTCGGTCATCCCTCCTGGATCTGCACACAGATGCTGGGCTAATTTATGCTGCTAAACTCCACTTGGATGTGTGTGCTGTTTGTAATGCTGTAAATTGATGAGCTGTAGAGCCAGGGGTGCTTTGAGGGCTGGGCGGGGGCGGGTTCTTTAAAGCCAAGTTTGAACAGAACAGGGAAGTGTTCCAGGTATGGTCAAACTGATGGCACATCAAAGTGAAAGTATATGGTGCAGGTTACAGTAAGTGAGATCATCTTGAAATTAAAACTTATACTCAACCCTTTAACCCTGTTAACATCATTGTTGGTGTTTGATTGGTGAAATAATCAGTCAACACACTTATTCAGTTTTCAGCTTGAACTGTAGCCCTCTTTCTCCCAACCACATTACAAAACCACACATCTTATCAGCTAAACTTCAGTTTACACCTAACTACTCCTCTTCCCAAATTCCCTTTCTCTGCACACCCATAAATGCCTGTGTCTTTTCCAAAAGGCATAAGATCACCATAACCAGCAGCTGTCACATCTACCAGATCCCAGATCAGTGTGGATTACAGTGGCATGAGTGAAAGAAGACAAGCAAAGCATTAGACTCTGTGCATGACAGCCATCTATATGTTATTGTTAGTTTATGGGTGTAGTTTACAGCGGTACATGTTACCTTCTTCTAACAAGGGATACCATAGCTTCTGTGTCAACTGAAGATTGCATTGGTTGTAAATTACCCAATGTCAAATGGGACGTCATTCAACACAAAGCAAAGCTGGGAAAACATACATGCATTGTACCACTGTACATTTCACTGAGAGACTATAGTCACTCTTACAGTGTATAAGAGTGATAGAGTGTAATTTGGGAACTGCTTCTTGCAAACAGAGCTTGAAGGCAGAGTGAAGGGGAAGTACAGAGCTGAGGAGGTCTGTGGTACTGTGAGTGGCTGTGCAGAGTGGAGGCTGGTGTCAGGTTACCTCTGATTGGTGGAGATGAATTCAGACTCATGGCAGAAGCTGTAATTACCTACAGTCTGTAAGGATATGGAGAGAGCTGGAAATTGGCTTCAACCTGTGTATATTAATGACCAGCACTGGTGTTTCTTTGTGTGTACATGAAATGAATATACACATACCTGTTAGAGCAGTTACATGAGGTGAAAAGAGAAGAAGTGAACAAAGTCATCTGTGGATGTCCCACACAGACTGTTTCATGATTCTTTCCTGAAAACTGATTCTATGGGAATCTTTACACGTACGGTTTCGAGGAATGTCTCTGGTGTACATTTTTCATATCTGCCATATGCTTTGAATTCTTCATGCAGAGGGTGGTGTTTATCTGAGGCTGAACCCAGTATCCTGCAGTCTGAGATCACAGATTAGAGACTCACTTCTCTCAGACCACTGTGGAGGCCCAGTGGAGGCTTTTCAGACTGCAACATTAGTATGAATGGAACAGTTTTGTTCTCGAAGAACTCCTCTCTTTTCAACGGTCATACACCTGGAAACATTTCTGCTTTAGTACAGGAGATGGTGTAAAAGCTTGACTGGTGTACCCTAGAGGCTGCAGCTTTCATTACAGTCATCATAAGAAAGTGTTGGATACAAACACACAAACAGATTGATGATTCATGTTAAGGTTTCACTCTCTTTGGACAAGATGACATTGTGGTCACCTTGGTGGGTGAGACAAAAGCTGATGGTGCAACAGAAGTTCATGGATAGAGTTGAATAAAAACATAGTTCATATTCATCAAAGACTGATCACTTAGAAGTCCAGTCGTGTGTAGGGCACTAGGTATAACTGATTACCTGTGGTCGACCAGACTGTCAGTGATTGTTGACCAAAGAAAGAGACAAAAACAGATGATTGCTAGATGTCAAACACTGAAGAGTCCAAGGGAAGAGAAAGAGCAGAGAACAGCCACAGTCACAGGAAGAAACGAGATGTGCATCAGGGAGCAGAATATATGACCACCACGTCACAGTGCTTTGTCTCTTTATGCTATGTCACCATACTTGTCATAGTTACTATGACCACTGGAAGCAGCCTAGCAACAAAACATACTGACCTACTGCACAGACGACCTGTGAAGGGGCTTTTTCACAGGCCAGCTGACTGAGGTCACCAGTCATGTGACTCACCCCTAACAACCTGAGATGTTTCAGTGTTCACACACTCGATGAAGCTGCAGGTGAACTGTGCTTTTTGTGCTGAATACAACAGTGATGTGTCTGTAAAAAATATCACTGCTGCTCTGAATTCCTGGACTCCTTTACTGTGATTAATGTCTATCTGGAGGAAAACAGCCCCATCTCTCCTCTCCAGCCCCATCACTACCTTGACCTCCTCTCTCTCTCTCTCTCTCTCTCTCTCTCTCTCTCTCTCTCTCTCTCTCTCTCTCTCTCTCTCTCCCTCCCTCCCTCTGCACCCCCTTGTTCCGATTTCCCCTGTTTGCTGCTGTCACGTCCCTCCTCCCTCCTTCCTATCTCACCACTGGTGTCCAAGATTCTTTGGCTCCAGACTATGATGAATGTTTGTCAGAGGACCTAACAGCTGAAGAGTCTCCACCTCCACCATCCTCCTTTCCCTCTGGTGTCTTCTCTTTCTGCATCAGCTGGGCAGCGTTCCGTCTTCCTCCTCCTGTCTGTCAAAGCTCAGATGAGCTTTGGAGATGTCCATTAGTGTTGGTCAAAGTTGAACAATACCCTCTCACCTCCTTCTGCCTCCTCCCTTTCTTTGTTCCTCATTTCTTCATGTTGGAGTGTCTCCTTCTGTTGAATCTTAGCTGGACATCCATCAGCTTTCCTCCAGGGTCATTAGATTCTGACGAATCAAACTATGACCATGAAGGTGTATTTCATGGTTTTCTGTTCTTTGAGTTAGATCACTGTTCAGTGAAAAAGAATCAAAGAAAGAATAAAGTAAAATCAGAGTTTGGTTAATTTTTTTTTCTTGTCACGAGAGCTTTTTGTGTTTTTATTGTTTTTTATTATTTCATGTCACCTATACATTGTCAATTTGATCATCATTGGTGAGTTCAATGGCAGAGTTTGGGTGACTTTTTCCAAACTAGATTTCTCCCTAGCTAGTTGTGGAGACTTGGAGGCTATGTTGGTACACTAACTATATTGTTATTGTAATAATGTGTCTTTGTCTCTGTCTCTCTCTCTCTGTCTCTCTCTCTCCACAGCTCAGTTGCAGTACTGAGGGAGTGCATGAAGAACGAAAGTCTGGTTCATTTCTTCCAGGAGCGACAGATGACTCTGAACCATTCGTTACCTCTGGAGACGTACCTGCTCAAACCGGTGCAGAGGATCCTCAAGTACCACCTTCTGCTACAGGTGAGAAGTACCATCAGTGGGTACAGGTAACCCCTCAAATACTGCAAACAGCATCTCAGATACCACCAGCCAACCTCAAATACTACATGTCAAATATCCTACATTGAGAGGCTCAGTGCAGCATGCCCCTACAGCTACCTTCCATCTACTTCTCTCCACTACTACTTTATGTAGTTCTGAAAATTCCTACCCCTGCTACAGATGTAGATACCATATGTCTGTCCTCAGTGCACACTGTTAGTACTGTAGATCAGCTTGCACATGTTTTCACACATACAAACCTTTAGTAGATCAGGCCAATAGAAGCTCAAATACTATTCAACAACTTCTGAAGACACTTCAAGTACCACATGTAGTATACAGTATAATAGGCATACTGTCCTCAAACACTACATTAATTACTTCAAATACCACCTGCCAATGCAGCAAAGATTTTCCAGATCTAAATGTATCTGAATGTCTGACCTCAAAGGCCCATCACTGATGTCAATATTACTTTAAGTATTACACAAAGTACCACAGTCTCCAGCTGAAATACTACATGCAGTTCATGAGTGACTGAGCAGCAGTGGGTGATAGATGTGGAGCAGTGTGGTGTGAAACATCTTGTCTTCTGTGAAGACTCACTGAGGCTGAGAGATTTCCCAGAGGAAGCTCATGGATTTGGTATCCAGGCAACGTGCCTGTATCCTGTCAGTAAACAGAGCCTTTGGCTAAGTCACACAGCAATAAAACTCCTCCTCCTCTGAGTGAGACACATGCAGCGGAGACAAAGGACAACCGAGGACACAGACTCTTCGGTGTGTTTCCACTTTGATTTTGCAGATGAACGGCTGCAGTGTGTGTCCCACATGTGTGTTTTGTTGTGAACTCACATCTGTCGAATTTTATTGTCGTCAGAGCCCCAGGACCAATAAAACGAGGATGAGACCGTGACATCATCATGTCAGATGAAGGCCACCGCAGCCTGAAGAGAATCATTTGTTGAAAACTGCAGCGTCAACTAAAGAGAAATTTCTAACACAGAGTTTCCCTGTAGCAACATACATCCAGATGATATATATAAGTGTATATAAGTGCTCCAGACACATAAACAGAAACAAACATGCAAATGTAGACACAGATACAGGTCAGTCAGTCAATCAGAGGAGAGGAAGCTCTGATCCTGCTTCTGATTGGCTGACTGTTTTTAGATTTCAGGGAAACACTCAAAAAAAAGAGAAATCAAATCTATGTCAGATGATGGGTCCTGGTGGGCGGGGCTTGGGGCATGGCCGTGGCCAGTCACTGCTTTGTCATGACATCATAAAGTTGCAGAGGCCCTGCTGGCTGTTTATAAAGCTGAGTTTTAAAAATACTATACTAAACACCTTTAATCTGTATGGACTTCATAACTCATCATAACTCTGCCAGGCTGGTTGAGAACAGTAGCCAATGCTACAGTCTCCTCAAGATTAACTTTAGATTCTCCAACCTGAAAATACACAGGGGATCACGATGACACATCAACATGACTGATCGTTGGCTTTCTCTTGCAGGTGGTCACATGTTCTGTCTTCACATTGATCAGTGCCAATAAGTCCACGGTCATATCAAGCATTTTCATGCTCGTGTTGAGTTTCTCACAGCTCAGTGAGGGAACAATGGTCCATAGTGACCTTTGGATGAGACAGATGCTTCATTTAACCAAAACCACAACCTCTCTCTAACCTTCACCAAAGTGCTTTTTTTCCCCAAACCAAACCACACACAGGACTTTAAATGTCTGTCATCCAAGTCCACCCCCTCTTCACCATCTCTGTGTAGCACTTCCTTCAATGGGAAACTTGTTCCCACCAAACATAGTTAAGGTAGTAGGAGGATTTCAAAGAAACAGAGATGATTGATGAAGATGAAAAAGAGGACTTGGTGCTGCAGCAGATCTATACTGACTCCCCTCCACGCAAAGATGATACAAAATACAGCTGATTATTTCACTGAATGTGGTGGTAAATCAGTAGAAGGTTTCTTGAGTTGACTTACTGAACTCAGACACTCAGCACTTAAGAGTCTGAGGTTGAAATAAATTAGATTGGGTCATCCTTTGCTTTGGCTGCCTCTTGGCCCCAGGGTGATAATCCATCTACAATCAGACCTTATATAGAACCTCATCTTTGATAAACTGCAGCTGTCACTTGAATCATTAATTAAACATCTTAACACATGCATCTAAGAACATGCAGGTCATGGTCTCATCCATAAAACAGACAATGCAGACACACACAGACACACACACAATACATACCCACACACACTTACACAAGGGCGCACATTTGCAGCTTTTCCCAATAAACTTGTTGAGTTCCCTCACTGGTTCCAGTCCAAGCCCACCTCTGAGAGAGCAGGATGATGAAACTGAGAGTAACTAACTCTCTCTCATACACACAGACACATACATGCACACACTCACACACAGCAGTGTATCCATGGGTTCAGAGGACATTACAACCTTGTCCTACCTTTAACACTGAATCTAATGGTTGGAGTTCTGAGGACTTGCTGTGTGTCCCCTCATTGTGTCCATGTCCCCACATTTACACAAACACACATAGCCTCTTGAAGCCTGCTCTTTGTTCTCTGATGTGTCCCCTGCATTATTTGCTGTGGTTGATGCTCTGTCTACAGTGGCCAGTTTAAAGACTGGTCAAACATATGTTTGGATTTGTGCAGGGATTTTCCCATAATCCTCAGCTGGTCCCGGTTCCTGGTCCTGGTTCAATCATTTCTGTGATGAAATGCTGTATCAGCCAGTGAGCTGCTGATCGTTTTGTTCTGTTTTATTCTTTGTATCCATTATTTCTTTTCACACTCTAAATGTTTCCATGTGTTAGGAATATGTTGGACTTGTCTCTGTTGAGCCTCTGTCAGACAAACACCTGTTAGTTGGAACTGTGGAAATTTTCTGAATATTACACTGAAGGAGTTCTGTCTGTTCTCAGGAACTTTCCAAGCACTTTGATAAAAGTGCCCCTGGATACGAGGTTGTTGAGGACGCCATCATCACCATGACCGCAGTGGCCTGGTACATTAATGACATGAAGAGAAAACAGGAACATGCTGTGCGGTTGCAGGTAAATACAAACAGTTTGTACTATATACCATACACTGTTTCACTAGACATCAGTGCTGTGAAAAACACTGCTGTGTGGCTACTCATCGTTAGAATCCATATCAAAGGGCTTACTATTGTAACCATGACAACTGAGATCCAGTACACCTGACACTGAGTGTTATCTGGTGTTGGCTCCTC
This sequence comes from Caranx ignobilis, assembly GCA_021432705.1. Taxonomy (NCBI): domain Eukaryota; kingdom Metazoa; phylum Chordata; class Actinopteri; order Carangiformes; family Carangidae; genus Caranx; species Caranx ignobilis. The sequence goes on from MU269990.1 coordinate 20,943,151, forward strand.
TCACCAGTGTGTAATGTTGCTCTAAGTATGCAGTATTAAAGTCGCTGTACAACTGCAGGTGCTGAATACAGTGTATGTTTCGAACTCGATGAGTGGAGACAGATGAGATAATACTGGAAAATCAAAGTGAAGATCACTGCATCCTCAGTATTATATGACGTGTGGTCTGGTGCAGAGACTTTATTGCTGCACCATTATTATAGGTGATTCACTTTACTAAATTCACAAATGTATCAACAGTGAAGCAGGAAGCGGAAGCCCAACATCTCCATCTCCTCCGGAATGATTTTATCTGCCCCAAGTATCAGTATATATTACTATATAAGTGCAATAGTCATAGTAGTCTCCTGTCCCAAACATCCAGGTGTTCAGTCCAGGTCTGACATCATCTCTGGACAAACCTGTCGCTGCACAGCGTTTGAGGTGACTTCTTGACCTCCTGAAACACTTGAATAATATGAGGTTTCACAGCCGGCGATGCAGTTAACACACTCTTGTCCTCTCTGTGAGCCTTCAGCCTGCTTCTGCTGCTGGAGCCTGTATAGAGACAGACCAGCAGCTGGAGGTCAGCTGGGTGACCTTTAGGTGCCCAAGTCTACAACCGCCACATTCCTCCACTCCCCCAACATGTGTTCCCCTCATTACACACACAGGAACATGTTATTAACTTGTTCCATCACACACGGACACGCTCAGCCGCCATGTGTGTGTGTGTGTGTGTGTGTGTGTGAGACAGTGCATTCTCATCTCCACACTTCATCCACACTTTATCTCACTCTTCTCAAAAAACTCTCCACAGCCTGGCAGTCATCACAGGAAGTCTCTCATTATCATTTACTTTTTTCTGAAGGACACTCACTTGTTCAGGTTGTGTGTCTCAGAGTCTCAGAACATCTCAACAGACATTCATAAGGTTCAAGGATCAGGAAGCACATCGGTGTTGACCTTTGACCTCTCAGCAGCTGCCGGGGGGGGGGGGGGGTAGTGTAATTATATACAGTGTTACCTGAAAAAAAGATTTGGCAGTGTCAGTACCGAATTGAGGTGACATAAAGAAAGGTTTGACACAAAGATAGTACAGTGGTCAAGGAGACGTGATGTCACAGCGATGGACAATAGAATAACATGCAAGTATAGGTGATGTCACAGTGCAGTAGGTAAATGTTGTGGCAGCTGCTGGAGAGGAAGAACTTTCCATCAAGTATCAAACTATAGAAGACATCAACCCAAAATAATGTTGTGCAACCACTCAGTAAATCAGGATGAAGATATGGTGAGCAGAATATGAATCTGGTACTAGATTTAGTTTGTCATATTTCATACAGGGTGATCAAAGCTTTATAATTCTTGAACCAAACTGTGACAGATTGTTTGTCCATGACTGGTGCACTCATGAAAGCGGATCTGGGAGAATCATGTGTGATGAGTTCAGTTTAATCACTAGAACATTTCCATGTTTTCACATAAAGTCTAAAACCCTCTAAAAACTACACAGGATGAAGAGCTTTGTTGGTCAGGTCTTGAGCGCTGCTATGTGCCCTCTACATTTCAGGTATATATGGGACTTTGAGGCAAACAGAACACATATTGTTACCATTGGTCTTAATGACATCACAGTGTTGACAACAATGTATCACTGCCACACGATCACACAATCAAAAGTATTGTACTCCCACTGCATGTGTGGACTACATAGATACAGATCAGTTGTATAAAACAGTACATGCAACTGTAAACTCAAAACAGTGGTTTGAAAAACATCTGGCTGGCTGGCATGGCTCAGAAAACTAAAGAACTATGAGACTAGAGAAATGTTTCATGTTTATGTTTTCTTTGTTTTGTGGCACGCGGGTGATTTCCATCTTTTACACATCATGAGAAAGTATTTTGTTCAGGCAGCTTGTACACAGAGTCATGGATCCTTGAAGTGGTCAAAGAGATTCCCACACTGCTTCAGGAACTGTTTGTTCCTGATTGACTGGACTGATCTAGGTGCAGCATTTCAAGGTGGTTTCCAGTCTGGCAAAGATCCTGTGTAGAACCTCTCTGTACTCTGCTGGTTTCACTTGGATCATTATGTTTTGCGGCTCTGGGGAGTTTGTTTTAAGAGGCTTCTCTCCTGATAAACTTCTGACATGTGACATTGTGCTTGTCCTTGCAGGAAATTGAGTCCCTGCTGGTGAACTGGAGTGGGCCAGACCTCAGTGGATTTGGGGAGCTGGTTCTTGAAGGTTCCTTCAAGGTCCACAGAGTGAAGAAGGAGAGAGCGTTCTTCCTGTTTGATAAGATGCTATTAATCGCCAAGAAGAGGCTGGAGCAGTTTGTCTATAGCACACATATATTTGTAAGCTGCTCATCAACTGATTTATCCTCTCACAGTCATGGTCAGGACCTCCTCTTTCATAGTAGAGATGTTCCAATACCAATTCCGATATTTGTGCTGTGGGCATCGACTGATACTGAGTACTGATGCCAATACCAGTGTGTTATAAAAAAATCAAAAGACATTTAACCTTGTTTTCTTGTCTAGTCTGACAGTCAGCACAGCACAACTGTTTTCAGAGTGGTGAAGAAGAATTGAGTCCTGGTGTGTAGCCGTAGTCAGAGCTAATGGAGCTAACTGGTAAACAGATTCCTGTTTCAATGCACATGGTAGCAAATCGTTACCTGGACTCGCCGATACTGATGCCAGCATTTTAAGCAGTATCGGAGGCATTTCTGATATTGGTGTCGAAATCAGGAAACCTTTAAAGAGCTGCTAAGGACCCTGACTTACTGTGCCATGGTGGTGTAGGTGCCAATTATCATTAACAGCCGTAGAAAATGTGTGTACAGTTTTTCTTTTTTGCTAAAGAAAAAACAAATAGTGAGAAGATGCTCTTTGGATAAAAAATAATAATGGAGATCACAAGAATAGAAATGAGGTGAGGTTCAAGGCACTCCTCCAAGTTCAAAAAGCTTGTTTTCTTGTCTAAATCCCCCCCCCCCCCCCCCCCCCCCCCCCCCCCCCCGCAGTGCTGTAATCTGCTGCTGGTAGAGACGCTGAAGGATCCGCTGTGTTTCAGAGTGTCAGACCAGACCATTCCCAAACAGCAGCACATCGTCCAGGTGAGTGTTTGATTGGCATCACCTCCATCTCCAATAAGCCAAGGTCATGTCAGAGTTAGTCTGACATGATCTCATGTCAAAAAAGAGTTAATAAAGCAAAGTAATGCAGCTATTAATAACTAGTTGATAACAATCACTGGTTTGTTGCACTGTGTTTTATATTATAAACCATTGTAAATGAAATACTCTGCCCTGTTTGAACAAAATAAACAATATTGAGAAATCACAATGAAACTCGTAACAAACATGTACCTTTATGTTCTGACATGTCATGGTGTGAACCAGTAAATCAGTAGCTGCAGCCAATACTAAGTAAACTGTGTTAATTTGTGAGCCACAGCACAGAAACATGAAGAAATGACACACAATATAATAGTAATACAATAGTAGGTGAGGGAATAATTACAGTCAGGTTGTTGGTGTACAGAGGACAGAGTTTTACAGTGTCAGCTGTGTGCACTAACTCCTCTACTTCTGTCATTAACGCTGCCCCAATGTGATGTGATGCAGACCAGGAACCAGGAGGAGAAGAGACTGTGGGTGCACTACCTCAAGAGACTTATCGTAGAAAACCATCCTGCTTCACTCCCACAGAAGGTGAGGGGGAGGACCGGTGCTTTACTTCCACAGAACTTCATGAAATCAAGAAGTTCTGCTTTTATTACCACTTTAAGTATTATTGTCTGTGATTATCAGTTGTTGTTGCAGCATACAGTAGGGATGGTAGTATTACTGTTGAACTAGCAACAAGAGTAGTTTTACTGTTGTACTAGTTGCAGAAGAAATCTGCTACATCAGCCCCAGCAGCATTTGCCACAGTCACAGTATCAGTGGTTTGGTCTCTGCTGCCACCTGCTGGTCATATACACAAACACTGCATCTGTGAGGTTGAGGAGATACATCGAAACCTAAATAAAATGTACACACACATTCAGACACAAACATTTTGATAGCTCTTTTATACCATGATATGAACCATCACAATGGCATATGACATACAGAGTTTGCCATTTTGTAGGGCTGCCTAGACAGGTGTGGCCCCTTGCAGCGTTAGTAGACAGGAAAGATCTGTGTGTCCAGTGTGTCTTGTGCACCAGACTGTACAAGTATAGTGGACTGGAAATGTGATCAGGAGAATCTTTATTGTTAAATGTCATAGAAATAAATGAAAATACTTAGAAAAAAAACATTGAAAGGGATAACAGGAACTGAAACCATCCAGCCCAACAGCACCCCCTGCTGACTGAACTCCTACTCTACATAAACAGAATGAACTCTCCTCCTATAAGTTTGATCAGCAGCTTGTATCACACACAGACTTTGATTGTGGCTCACACAGACTGCTTCTCAATTCACCCATGGCACAAACAGCACAACTGGACTGTGGCACACTCTGCTGGAAGTGTTTATCTGTCACAAGGACATGATGAATGAAAAAATAAATAGAAAATCTGATGTGGAAATAATCACTGCTGCTCCTAAAACTAGGCTGACTATATTTTGATTTCCAAAAAAAAGATGACACACAGCTCTGCCTCGAGATACTTGTGGTACTAAGTGTACACAAAGATCCTCCTTTAAAGACCTGCTAAGGACCCAGGCTTACTGTGCCATGATGGTGTAGGTGCCAGTGATTGATTATGGCCATAGAAATATACCTAGGGTTTTTACCTTTCGAAAAAAAAAGAAAACAAAAAAACTTTTCAGAAACTCAGGCTGATGTTAGACACATGAAGAGAAGGGAAAACAATTGGAGGGCAGCAGTGTTGTCAACCAATTAGTGAAAAACTGTGAGAAGATGCTGTTTGGATAAAAACAATGGAAATCACAAGAATAGAAGAAAAGGTGAATCCAAGGCACTCCTCCAAGGTCAAAGATGCTATCAAGATACTAGTACATAGTAGAACAGATGAAACCAGCTGACTTGTTGAAAGAACCTCACAGCACATACAACACTGGTAGACTGTTAGTCAGTGGACAATCAGCTGGTGAGGGAAGCAGCCTCTTCTATCTGTTCTATTATCAACTAGCTGTTTGATTAAAGCATTTTTTGTCCTTGGACTTTAGCCTTAATTTTAACCTTTTTTTTTTATCATGTTAGACACCTGTTGAACTTTCCTTTATAACAGGTCACTCAAGTTTGCTCCTTGACTCCTTTAATATATTTAAAGTATGTCTCATCTGTATGGATCAAAAAATCTGTTTGGTTAACAAAAACATAATATCTCTATATAAGCAGGGACACAGTTTCAGATCGGGTTCTCATGCTTCATTATGCCTAAAATACTCTCTCTTTAAGAGTCTCAATGTTACAAAACCAAATGAAATAAAATAAACACCTCCGGAATGAAATAATGATAGAAACACCTCTGTATTAGAAAGTCAACCAATAACAAACTTGTGCCAACCAGGGCGGTAAGTGAAGACTTTCTTTTGTAGTTCATTTGTGTAGAACCTGGGCCGCTGCAGTAAAGACTCAGCCTTAGAGGTTCAGCTCTACCAGCTGAGCGACTGACCACTGCAGCATTCTGTAATGGAGACAAAGCTGCCCTGGAGTTTGCTCACACCCAGTGAAGTACTCTAGTATCCTGCGGGAAGTGCCAGTCTATTTAAGTACATGCTTAACAGTGAAAAACAATGAAAACCAGACATTTCACAAATTCATGACATGAATTCATCCATGGCATTCATCACATTTGTCAGCCTACCTTAAACAGTGTTTATTCTTTTTTGTGCTGCTGCTGAGTGCTGGTGTGATTGATAGTTCTCCTGGCAACACTGGACTTGTGCCTGCGTTATCCTGGGGGTAAAGTGACTAATGTTTAGTCAGGCTTCATCATATGAAATGGCCTTTATAACATGAGACTGATTTATGAGCAAAGGTACGACGAAGCCAATGCAAATCAGCCTGACGTCTGTTTGTGAACCTGGTCTCATGTGGTGCTGTCAGAGGTGTAAACCTTTCCTGTAATTTAAACTCTTAGCATCCATGATCACCAGCCAGCAGTCTTAAGTGATCAAAAATGCTCCTCCATTGTTCCGGACTCTTATCCTGACCACAGGACACATGTTCCCAAACAGACCACAGACCCTGTCCTGACTCCCTCTGTCAGAAAGGACATTAAAAGTATGACTCAGGAGACATTTATCTTCTGCATTTTATTTTTCTAGGCAAGACAGGTGCTGGGAGACAACTTCTGTCAATGTGAGTTCACACACACACAGCTGTTTGATAGTCCTCCTAATCTTTTCATTCATATATAAAACAACTGAGAGTGGCTGATTTTATCATGTGCTGATGGCATGGCATCACTTCCTGTGTTGCAGCGCCTCAGTTTGACCAGGACAACCTGAAGAAATCCTCTGCTTCACCACGGCTGGATGACATCTACAGCTATCATAGAGGCAGACGCCAATCAGGTCAGGGTTAGTGGCCCTTTCTCTCTGTGCTGCAGTTTACAGCAAAATGATGTGGTTTCTGATACAAAATTAAGTGTTTTAATTGAAGTCCATGGAGCATCCAGGTGACAACACACACGACAGACAAACAGATTTTCATTTGATGGGCAAAGGATTGTGTGAGTGTGAAAGAGGCTTATTTGGCTTATTTTGGTTTGTCCCCCCCAGAGCCCCCAGAGCTGCTAATGTACACACCTGAGAAGTCCAGGAAGAGTCTGCCACTCCTGCTGGAGGGAAACCTGCCATACAGACGGACCAGAAGACAGTCAGGTAGACAGAGACATCAGGACACACTCTGTTAAACAGAGACATCAGGACAGTCTGTTAAACAGAGACATCAGGACAGACTGTTAAACAGAGACATCAGGACAGTCTGTTATAAAGAAACATCAGGACTCCTGGGGACAGTAGATGAGACATAAAAGTCTGATTTAAATCTACAGTGGAGCTCAGGGTTTCATACTTGTAGGGAAGACAGAAATGTCCATCATCCTCTCCTTTGTTTGTTTTTTGTTTTTTTACCTGGAAACACTTTAAGGGTTTTAATGAGTCACAGAAACCAGATCAGTTGTCACAGCCCCAAGATGAAGGATTAGGTTTTGCCATCAGTGTGCCACTCCTGTTGTCTAGTTGTTAGTACATGCTAAAAAGCTTCTTTTTCATGAGAGATATGCCAGTATTGTGTAATACCAATACTGAGTGTTTGGTGAGTGTGAAGTCATTGTTAATCCTGAGCAAACATCCTTATCAATTTTCTATTTCTCTTTTAGCTCCAGCTAAAGACATCGAAGCAGTGTTTCATCCCAGTGGTGAGAATCTGCAGCAAGGGCATTTTATACATTTGTTGTAGCGTGTTTGCCAAGAAGTTAAGTGCATATCAAATAATAACATCTGTCTCCTCTCTGCCATGCTCTTCCTCTCCTTTCGCTCCCACTCACTCTTTCCCACATGTCCGGGGGAATGCTGCAGCTTTGAAGGTGAGTAAAGTTAAACTGATCTGCTGCACAGGATACTGAGGACACAGCTGTTCACTAGTGGCAACTGCTGGCTGCTCCAGCAGAATGAAACCTGACTATTTGCACAGGCAACTAAACAGTTTGTAGCCATTTCTTTTCACACAAAAAGTCATTTTCACACAATTGAGTTGTATTGGATGAACAGGATGTGACCTGAAAGTAGTCTGAACAAAAAAGAAAACAAAAAACAATTGAGTCAATCATATGTGTTCTGAAATATTAATTCAAAACCAATAAATAAATCAGTCAAAATGTAATTCATATCTGCCCATGAAAAAAACATTCTAAGCTTCACAGAGTTTATGTCAGATATCAAAATACAACATAGAAAACATCTACAGTAGTCTCAGTGTGTACAGTTAGGTTTACATTCAGTGTGGTCGCAGTTACAAAGTCATCATGATCTGGGCAAGCTGACTGTGGTGTGGTGCAAGGTTATTATAGTTTTGAAATTTTCCTTAGATTTTATTTTTATTTAGTTTTTCAGTTTGCTTTTTTATTTCAGTGTAGTTTTAGTTGAGCAGTTTTAGTTTAGTTTTTATTTAGGGTTAGTTTCTCAGGTATTTGAAGGAAAGCCTCAATTTGTAGAAGCTGAAAAGGATAAAAGAATGTATGACACCAAATATGGACCTTTAATTGGATTCTTTAACCATCACCTGGAGCTAAAGCAAAAGTAAAACTTTAAATGGTTTGCATTCGAGAGAGACAAAAACAAAACTGATTTTATCTGTAATTCAGTTTAGTTTTAGTTAGTTTTGCTTTGTTTATTGTAGTTTTTATTTGGTTTTGTTAAATATAATAACCCTGCTGTGGTGTTGTTTTGCAGCAGGCAGGCAGTGAGGGTGAGTTGTGCCAAGGGGACAGTCTGGGCTCGGCCGGCAGCAGCAGCACGCTGGCGTCCTCTGTTATTGAGGTGGATGCTGAACGGTCTGAACTGGGCCTGACACCACAGCTGCGGCGTAGCCATGAGGAAGAGGTATTCTACTGTAACATGATGTGAGAACAGACTTGACTGGGCTTAACTCAGACTACTGTCCATGCATCCTTTAAATGAACTTCATTTTTCTGAGTTGGATTTAAGCATGAAAGATGAACTGACTCTTTCACAATCATTTTCAGTCTTTTCTGATATATTTGTGTTATTTTATTTAACCATTCCAATGACCAGGAGGAAGAAGAAGAGTTGATACCCCTCAGCCCTCCTCCCACTCTGTCCATTACTGAGGAGATATTGGAGTTCATCAACCAGAGCAGAGCCAGAGAGGGACTCAGCTCCATTCACGCCAATGCAACGGTTTGAAAACTCTACTCTCATCTAAAGCTATTGTCAGGGTTTGGAGTAACTGGACCCGCAATGCAGACTTGGTTGAAATATTCATTTACCAACAAAAACACAAATGCAGGAGCACATAGGGAAACTGAAGTATGGAGACAGGTAAACTGACAAATGACAGTGGGTCAAATACACTTTAACTGAGGTTAAATACATGAGGGAGAAATGGGACACAGGTGGGGTATTCACACACAGGTGAGACACATAAGCCCCCCCCCCCATGCCTGTATTTTGATATAGAGTGTACTGTCATTGCTGTATCAAGGGAAAGGATCTACTTATTATTGATTATAGAGTTCATAATTGAGTAATTTTAAATCATCATTAATTATTTTTCTTCCAGGAGCAGGTGGATCAGTCCAAAGAGAGTCAATCTGCAATGACCCAGAGCAACTTCACCTGCCCCCTGCCCCCTGTTGTCTGCCCCTCCAGCCCAGAACAAGGATCTGCAATACAACAGGAGCAAGTCATAGCAGAGAAGGAGGATGACGGCACCCCCGTGGGTCAGACCAGTAACTCTGACAAGGAAAATGAGACGATGACAAATGAAGTCAAACCAATTCCAGATGCAACAAGTCAAGTGGAAAAGGGATTAGAAGCAGGAGAGTCACAAGAAGAAGGGGTAGATAAGGAGAAAGAAGAAAAGAAAACACAGGAGGAAGGAGAGGGACAGAGCTTCACCCTGGCTGCAACCTCAGATCTGCGTCCCTCCGCCTCAGCACAGGAAGAAAGAAATAACAACAGAAGGGAAGAGGCAAACACTTCCTCCCTGAATTCAGATCTCCCTAATCAATACATTCAGAGACGCCATCCACCCACAAGAGGCTCTCACCTCACCAAACGTGACAAGAAGATCATCGAAAAGATCAGAAGCTACTACGAGGCAGCTGCCGAGGCTGAGGCGGACGAATTTGAGGAGGAAAATGAACAAGGAGATGGAGAGGCATCAAGGAGAAGGAACAGTTTTTCACAAATCCCGTCAGGCTTGGTGAAGGAGTCTGTGTCACGCTTTGATGTGGGTGGACACCAGGGGGAAACAGAAAGTGGACAGTCCAAACATGAAACAGCTGAATCATTCAACAAAGAGCTGGATTATGTGGTGGAGCCGTGTTCCCCCACTGGTCCCATCTCTTTACCAGTTCCACTGTCAGCAGATCTAGACAGTGACAGACAGCCAGATAAACCAATCATCTCCCAAGATTTTGATTCAGAAGGCCCAATCAAGACAGCAATCCCGACTGTGATGCTGGATGAAGAGACGCCAAACCAAGTGGGTGTGAATCTGCAGTTGAACCACAGCAGGGCTCCCACAGAAGAGACTGAGGGACAGGACAGTGTGTGCACAGGACACCTGGAGGAAGGACTGGAGGACAGGCAGGGTGGAGACAGTGTTGTAGCTACTGTGGAGCAAGGTGGATGCTCACTGCAAGCAGAAGGACCATCTTTCACCAAACAGCAGAAGTGCAGAGATGAACCAACCAAAACCTGTGTCAGAAACCAAGGTGTGGTGAATGATAGCGAACCTAACCAGGGAGGTCCAGCAGAACCACATGGAAGCCATAAAGTACCCTCTACACCACTGACACCTACAGACCAAAAAACCAAGTCCACTTCTACTGGAACCAAACACAAAGACCTGACCAAGACCAGTCAGGAGGGTCTTCCAAGTCAGATAAAAGTTGGTCGATGGTCCCGCCACTCCAAGATTGTCACCGCTAACCGAGCCTTATTTGAGGGCATGGGATCAGATGTAGCCGGTATTGGGTTGTTTGAGTCCAGCCCTGTGGTGGACCCTGTGGTGATAGAAAACTCAGAGCGTATTTTGAGTAAGGTGCAAACACTGGCCAGGATGTACAGTGCCAAAGCCAGCACAATGAAGGTCCCACTGCATCAGAAACGAGGCGGCACAGTTCGGAAGCAGTCATGGGGCTCAGGCAGACTGTCTGGACAGTCAGCTCTCACACAAAATACAAATGAGGCAGAGGTTCAATCCCAGACTCAAAACCAGAACCTGACAAAGCACTGGAAACAAATACAACACCAGGTGGAAATCAATCCATCAAATGCCCTCATGGAAACCAAAAGTAGAACCCAAACTCACGTCAAGACCAAGGTTCGGAGCCAAACACAGCAAAGTCTAAACCAGACCACAACCTGGGAGGACCAGATGATCCAGGAGAAAATGACGAACAGAGCAGAGAGCCTAACAGTTGGTAGGTTTGCTTTCTGTCCAACAGGTTGCTATATGGCTGATAGTCATATTGCTCAACTGAAGCTGTGTTTTCTGTTGTTCTCTTCTAGAGGTCCAGAGGTCAGTGATGCACCCTTGTGAGCCTGTTCACTTTGGTCATGTGTTTGTCAAAGAGCAGCTGACCTCAGCATGCCACCACCAGACAAACGAATTCACCCTCTCCAGGCCCAGGGACTTCATCTCTGCCCTGACTAAGGACAGAGATTCCAGTGTGGGCTGCAGATCAGGTGACTTCATCCAGACCATCTCCCCACCCTCTGGGGAAGATCCCTCCACTGTACAAAGAGACCAGTCATCTGGTCAGGCACAGGCTAACAGCTTCGACACAGGGTGCACCTCCACTGACTGGCGCCGGGCTTCTACAGCAACCAGTGGTCATCTCAGTGCACAACCTGAAGATCAGAGTTCCAGTTCATGCTGCTCAGCCACGAGCAGACCCTTCACTCCAACCATGACTTTTGATTGTGGGGTCACCAAAGTCAACTCCATCTCTTCAGCAGGGACACTTGAAGCCCTGAATCAAACCGGAGAGATTCTTACCAATGTTGAAGAGACGAAGAAGATAGAGTGGTGAGTCTTGGGTAAAAAATGAAAATAACATGATGCGAGTGTGAGTGAAGGTAATAATTATGGAAGTTGTAGTGGCATGTTAAAGTACTCAGGTCAGTTGATTCTAACTGTAAAATATGCAACAACATGACTGGACATGCATTTTATACTCTTTCACTAGCTACTGCCTACTAAATATGTAAAGGAGGGGCTTAATAATGAAGACAGATATCTCCAGCTTCTACTTCTAATTACCACTAGATGGTGGTTATGGATTATATTTATTAAACAAAGTGTATGTGTATATATACCCAAGTGCACCACTCACACTTCAGAAAAGATCAGTTTAAAGGTGCATCCAGTTTTGTGTTTGATGGTGTGTTTCATTTCCTTAGTTGACAGGTTTCTTTGCAGTGGTGTTTGCCTGTTGCATGCCAGCTTAAGTGCCAGCAGAGAACTGGTGCTGCTGTGAAACCAGTTTTCATCGCCTGAGGCCAGTTGCTAGATGACAGAAATGAGAAATTCTGGTTCCAAGTTTGGCACCAGCTCTGAACCGACCCTAGAACTGGGGTCTCAAACATTTCGCAATTTAGCAATGCACAGATTAAACTGACCAAATATGATGTAAATATGATCAATTTCACAGAGGGAGTTTGCAAATTGCAAAAATTTAAAACAAAGGAAAAAAAAAAGTAGACAAAACACATGGCAAGTGGTGCCACACTGAAATTTAAAAAAAGGTGTGAGGTTGTGCCACTTGCTACACTGGCACTGTGCAAGGTCCATAAAACATTACAGAGTGAGACTTGGCCACAAATCATGCAACTTGGCTGTCATGAAACTTAAGTATAATTCTATCCAGAAATGAAGTGAAGCTGAGGTGGGATTAGCTGTATTGGCAACAACCACTGCAACATGCAACAGTATGATAAACCTTTTCCTGATCCCATACACTACCAAAACACACACTCACTTATTGGGATTAAAAAATATTTTCAAAATTTGATGTGCACATTAAAAGAGGTGAAATTTGCAACAGACATTGGTGATATTGTTAAGTTTTATAGAGGAGTATTTGAAAAGCCAGTGATAAAATAATTATTGAGTGGATGGTGCTTCATCATTATGTGTTTTATGCCACCTGTCTTAGTCAACGCCTGTTTTGCATAAAATTGAAGGTGTTATTTGATTCTCCTCCTGGTTGTCTGCAGGTCAGAGCAGAGTGCTGGGAACCATGTCTCGTCAGGCAGAGAAGACTTGTCATCTGCAAATATCACTGACAAGCCAGCACACAAATACAAGCAGGCTATTCCAGAGCATATGGACAACAGGGATTATTTAACCAAAGACGATCAGGGTGCTCACGCAGAGCCTGAAGATTTGATTTGCACAAAAAGCATGGATGAAGTTGTATCACCTGGAGAGTGTGTTCTGAATGTAGTATTGACACAGAGTCAATCTCCAACAGAATTCCACAGCTCTATGGTGCCTCAGCCAGAAGGGCAGTCCCACCTGGAGGAGGGAGGCTCCACCACACAGGTACCATGGCCAAAGCAAGATGAGCTCCAAGGCAACCAGATGAAATTACATGCAACAAACTGTGATTTAAATTCTTCATCACAAACCAAAATGATTGTACAGAGTTCAGCAGTGATCTTCTCAGAGGAGCCACCTTACCACAGATCCCCAAAAAACCAGCCTTTGTACTTGACCTTTGACCCCTCTCAGATGGTTATCATCTCTGAGGACCCCAAAGCAGGAGAAGGGGCAGCACCATGTCCAGGTCTATCACCAAATCCAAGCCAGCCACACTCTCCATCAGTACAGTCTGGAGACTGTCTGCCAACGTTCACCAGCCAGAGGCCACCAGAACTACCCACAATAATGGGTAAACAGGTTCTGTCTAATGCCTGGAATGTCAATAGTCCATATGAATACAGGTATGTCTTTATCTACCACAGCTCCTTCATAGCTTTTTAACATCAGGTACCAAAAGAAAGTTCCAACAGACTTTCCAGTTTTCTGTAAACCCTGTCCTGACCTGAGATCAGTTCAGCCCACACATGGTTTTCAAGTTTAGCACCTGAGTGTAAGAGAATTTAAAAATCACTACAGTCACTTCAAATGCCCATTTTACACCTTTGGTAGTTGTGTTAAATTAGAACCAGTGAGCAGGCTAACAGACTGGAATTTGATTTGTGTTGTAATAATCACAAGGTTAAGTCAGGCCAAGGAAATCAACCATGAGCCTCAGGGGCCATTTAAGACACAGGAATGCTAACTTGGCTGGTTGCAGCAGGAAAAATGCCTTCAGCCACATCACTGGTTTGTGTCTTATGTGCATGTCAATGGTTTGTTTGCACGTGGCATAAAGTAAGTAAACAACCATTTCAGCAAGCAATGTATTTCTTATTCCGTTTTTATTAATTTTCACAAAGACTGGAGTTTGACCTGTGTGACTCTCTGTTCAGGATGGAAAGGTGTTTAAATGTTAAATATGCTGTGTAGTGCACCTGGTGCAGAGGAATGGCTAAAGCAACTACAGAGGGAGAGCAATAAAAAGAGGCCTCAACAAACTACCAAGCTTTGTGGGACACAGCATTTATGATTTTTCAGTCAAACTGAACCAATCTGTCTCTGGTTCCTACAGGTTAAATTAAGCAAGTCTCATTTTGATCTGTTTCTCTGTCAAATCCAGGGAGACAGACCCGGGATCCCTCCATAGCCCACCCATCTTCAGCCCCTCTTCACAGCACCGCTCGCCCTCCAGACTCTCCATGGAGACAGCCAGCCTGATGGAGCAACCCAGCACGGCCATTGCCACCCATAGCCAGGTCACAGAACCCATCCCAGTTTCTTCAGCCTTCAGACCCAACCTCAGACACCGCCCCCCTTCTCCTATTAAAGCTCCTCCTGCCTCCTCTCCCCTCCTGCCACCCCCCTCCTCTATCCTATGCTCATCGCCATTTACTGTAGTTACAACATCATCCCCCGCTCACTCTGCTGGCATGAGAGCTGCACCTGCATCTTCTCCTACACCTCCCTCTGTTTCAGGGAGGTCTTCATCAGTAAGAACAGATGTTCCCTCCTCCCCTGCACCATCTCCCTCCCGCACATCATCCTCTGCATTCACCAGATCCTTAGCTGCCTCCTGTATCAGCCAGTCTATTAGTCAGAGTATGGCAAAGAAAGGTGCTTCCCGGCAACAACCCTCGAATATAAACACAATAAATCAAGGCTCCTCCTCCTGCCCATCCACTCCTTCTCTTCCCTCATCTCAACTACGGTGGAGTTCCCCTTCTCCTAAACTTCTTCCTACTCAGCAAAGTCCCAGCACACCTGCTTATGGCCAGGTGGGGTACGTCAAAGATGGGCAACAGCATCCTAAGTATCCACCATCATCTCTTTTGTCTTCTTGTCCTTCTCCATCCCTCCCCCAGTCACTCCCTCCCCCTCTTTCACACCACTCACCCTCCCCATCTATGAGTCTAGCCCACCATCAGCCTACCCACCTGGCTTCCTCCCATCCGTCATTCCCTCACTCACAGCAGAATGCAAACAACAACAACAACTTAAGCTCAACATTCAGCACTGGAAGTAACAGCAGCAGTTGTAGCATTAAGGGTGCTGTCAGTAATGGGGGTTGGTCAGGAAGTCTTCAGAAAACACCACTAGCTAATGGTTGTACCAATGCTACAGTAATGCAACAATCCCATGATCCCCTCCGGTCAGGGTCACACAACCGCGTAGCACGCCCTTTTTCTGCATCTGAACCCAACTCACGTGTTCAGTCCCCAACACTCTCCCCAACACCCACTTCATTTGCCCGCCTCTGCTCTCCACCTCCTCAACATAAGTTCTCCTCCCCCTTTGCAAACAAGCCTCCCAACCCCCGAACCACACGGGCAGGAGGTGCAAGTTCTCATAATCCACTAGGCTTAACTTTGGAGCTACCCAGGGCCTCTTCAGCAAGTTCTGCATTCGTGCAGTCATCATCATGTCCGAGCCCTCATATCCTCTCCCCTCCTCCCATTGGCGTGTCAGTGAACATTTGGACAAATAACGTTGCAGCACCTCAACCTAGAATCCCCCGATTAGCTTCTTCCTCTCCCTCATCTCCTTATTGTACCACCTTAGGCTCAACAACCTTTGCCTCTTCCTCATCTACTTCAGTCTCACTGCATAGTTCTAGAGCATCCTCCCCATCTGGGCCCTGTCCTCCTGCAGCCCAAACACACCATAGGTCTTTCTCCTCCAACTTGGCAGACAGATCCCCTAGTCCACGGAGCAACGCTGGTGGACTTCGCCGTTCCTGGGCAGAGAGCAGCCACAGTTCCCTTGGTTTCAGTGGAATTGGTCGAGGGTCTTTTGACAAGCATGAGTCCTGTCCGACAAGTCCAAGGAGTGGATGGTCTTCAAACATCACCTCGCCATCCTGCCTCAGCCCCCAAGGCGGGCTTCAGTCCCCACTCTCATATAACAGGCTGACCACAGGGAAGGGCAGCCTCAGTGGGCAGCATTTCACCAGTGTGCCCTGGCCGGATGTTCGAGAGCTTTCAAACAAATATAAAGGGGCTGATATCATCAATTCAAGTGTCAATTCTACAGTCATTGCCTCCTCTGCCTCTCCTTTCTCCTCACTCTCTCAGTCCTTCCTCTCCTCTCCAAGTCCATCAGACAGTCAGACTGACTGGGAAGACCCAGAGCTAGAAGAGGGAAGCTGTCGTAGCCAACTCATCTGTGCCTATGTTGCCCACCCCTTTCAAGAACAAAACCTGTCCTCCTCGTGTCTGGCCCTGTCCTCCTTAGGCACAACCTCCCCTCCAACTAACTACCCATTTCAAGTAAAACCACAACCTCAGGTCCAAATCAACACCAGAACACTTCCTGTACCCCCCATACACTCAGCCCCCCATACACCCGTGCCCTCAAGCTCATCCCCGCTACCTTTTCTTCATTCATCTCCTTCTAAACCAGGGAACCAGAAGACCAGTTATGCCACCACAGTAAATCTGCAGATAGCAGGAAGTGGCCGAATAACCTCCTTCAGTACCGCCCAAGTTAGCCTGACCCAAACACTGCAAGGTGGACCAGGAAGTGGAGGGCCGGGACCAGGGCAGATGGTGAGGAGAGTGAGCATCAACGGACTTTCACACATTCCTGCCCCTCTTCCTCAGAACTGTAACAGGCTTTGAGAGATAAAGAAAACTGATCTTTCATGGTCTTATAAAACAAGAAGGGCCATAAGATAGGATGGAATTAAAAAAAAAAAAAAAGGCATTAGAAAAAGTGTGCACTTTGATTTCTGTGCAGGGGAAGTAACAGACGTTGGAGTGTAACTTTGAATCAGTGGTCCAGACCTTCAGAAATATCCCCTTGTTGGGCTTGACCCATGAACCATTTCTGCTCACCACCATGTTGAAAATTATCATTCTGACAGAGCAAAGTGTGGGGTCCTTTGACTTGGAAGTAAGTTCACTTCCGAAGGACAGAATGAGTGTTGACTCACTGTGGCACAAGTTTCAGGACATAGTGTGATGAAGGGGATGTTGCATTCAATGTGATTTTCTACCTGTGCATGACACGTATATGGAACCTGGGCCAATGATTTTGAATGAATACCAGTGGAATTGCTTTAAAAATCCTGATATTGGGGAAAAAAGTGTTTTCAGTATTTAGTTCAGAGATTGCAGCCTGAGCATCAAATCCCATCCCACAGCTGGGGTGTCGAACTCTGGATTGGATCACTGATCAAAAGGTTGGACCAGTCTTAAATGTGCTCATTGGACAGATCACTGAACAACTCTGGATTCTCACATTAAATATCCACTTAGTAACATTCAGAGAGGGAGTTAGTCCTCTTACACATCCTGCACACACAGATATGTCAAAGGTCCAGAGTCCGCATTGCTGTATCCAATCATAGTTATTTTGTGTTTGTTTTTTGTTTGATGTTTTTTTTTTTTTTTTTTTTTTCCCCACACACAAATGTATTCTGTTAAACAAACATCTGGCCATCTGAAGTCAGGATGGGTAATAACTGTGGTTATTATAAATTAAACTGCTTAACTTTTTAACCATTTTTATTATTCTTTTTATTTTATTGTTTATTTATGAAGTAAGTTTTATTCTCTTTGGCACTTAATATCCTTAAAGTAATGTTGGTATTTTGCACAGTGTCCTCACATTTTGGGTGCATGCTATGAGTGTGAGTGTGTGTGTGTGTGCATGTGTGCATGCGTGCGTGCGTGCATGCATGAATGCGTGCTTGTGTGTGTTTGCTTGCTTTTGCGTGTGTGTGCGTGTGTGTGTGTGTGTTTGCTTTTCATGTTTGTGTGTGTGTGTGTGTGTGTGTGTGTTTGCTTTTGCATGTGTGTGTGTATGTGTGTATTCCAAAAGATTGAAATGACGTGTCTTGAAAGTTCTCCTTTAACTTCAGACCAAGCTGATATCTGTGTTTTTTTACACTTCCTCCTGTTGTCAGCACTCTTCAGAAACCTTGTATCTTCACTTAAGTTTCCTCCATGAACTTTGTATTAACCCAAACACTGATCAAGCATTGTGTCAAAACTGTCTCAGGTGGTTACTGAAGACAATTCATGCTGAATGCCTGTTGTTTTAGGTTCATATATGCCTCAGTACTTCTGACGGTTAGACCGCAGCAGTAATATTCTAGTTATGTCTCGAGGGCATTTCTAAACTTCAGATCTGGTTAGAGGAAGAAACTATCACGAGGTTGTTATTAATGTTTGTCACCATGGTTACAATAGTAAAAAGAAATTTCCTCAGTCTGGAACAGGAAATGCATGGTGGCCTACGTGGCTTTATAACAACATAACATCATCAAAAGTAATGCTGGAAAAATGTGACATTTTAAACAGCTATGAAAGAGGTTAAGTATACAGGTCATTTGGTGAGATGTGAGATTTCTGCCAAGTACAGGGAACATGGGATAACCTGTTGTTTTTGGGACCTGGTGAAAAGAAAAGGAAAATAATAAGTAAATCTTTATTCAGTAATATGATCAGTGAAATGTACAAAAAAATAAAGGTGTGTTGTGGAAAACCAAAACCAAGAGACTCGGACTTTAATTGACAGGTCACGCTGTCTGTTCATCATGTAAGGTTGTCTGTATTTTAGCCCGATCAGCCAATCCTACCAGACAGGCAAGTGGGTGTGTTATGTTGGAGTTAAAAATAAGATCCAACAGGGCCAGTTGCAATTGACGATCTTTAATTCCAACATTAAATAGTGCAAATAATAATGTCTAGAGTTCAAAAGTCATAAATGCACTCATCAAAGTGTCAGGATAACTTCATTAAATGATTAGAAAAGATGGGGACAACATTTGGTACATTAGAGTTTACCCCCCAAAATGGACATAAACCTGAGCCTGTTCTAGACCAGACTCAACTTCTTATCTCTGTGGTCATACTCAGTTACAAGCACATTAAATAAAGGGGCCAGTTAAAGGATCATTATTTTCCAACCTACAGTGATACAAAAATCAATGCCTCAAAAGGTGTTCATCAGTTACAAAAGTGTTCAAAAAAGTGTCATGATAACTCCTTCAAAACGATCGGTACAGTCAGAGCTAGGTGCAGTCTAACCCACTGAAAAGTGAGCATAAGCCTGAGTCAGTTCTGGACCAGACTGAGTAGTAGGTCTCTGTACCTTCTTTTTATTACCTTACAGAATACACTACATCCTATTCAAATTAGGGGAGTTTTCCTCCCATATTCCTTTTAAAAATAATATAATTTGCCCAAATATAATGGTGTCATCTTTCTTCTGTAAAATCCCTGCCCCAACTAGGTGGGGCCTTATTTCCTTGCTAATTGTGTCACGTGTTTTACTCCTCATTGCAAGACAGTTCAACACCACCCTGAACTCTCATCCCTGAAACAATGGAAGTTTCCTCCAGACTGGAAGAAACTACTTTGTGTATTATGCCTTTTGGTAAGTGTCTCCCTAACACCTCCTGTCTACCTGACTTCCCCTTGAAATGTTGCATGTCTGATGGTCTCAGTGTGAAGTCATTGTCCTGTGACATACACCCTGATGATCAAAGGTCTCCAGATGTGAGTGGTGTCTCCATACAAATTCCTATTGACATGTGATTTAAAAGTGTCTCTGTTCTGGTTGGATATTTAAGAGAAAGAGCAAGGACCCAACCTTTGAGTTGATCTGCCAACCAGAGCTCCCACACGTCGAGTGTGTTTCTCAAGTATTGTTGCTATTGGCTATAGTTTGTTCACTTACTGTACATCACAATAAACTGGAATGTTAACCACTCATTTCTAATACTGTCTTGTTGAGATTTTACTCTTGTAGTGAAGGATCTGTTATCAGATACCTAGTAGGTCTTTAGTTATATGGTAAGTTTCACTGGGTAACACTCACACCCTTAACCTCTGAGTTGAATAGAAAAGATTGAGTATCATGTTCTGTAATTATTTAGATATGTTCTATAACCTCGGAATATCTCAACCCAGGTTTCAGGGCTGTTCTTCTATGTCAAGAAGGTCACTGAATAGTTGAAGTCTATATCTGCCATCCCTGAACTAAGATAGGGACTAGTTAAATACTGTATCCCAAAGACCTTTGTTATATGGTAAGTTTCACTGGACACTGTTCACACCCTTAACCTCTGAGTTGGACAGACAAGATTGAGTATCATATTCTAATACCTCTGAATACTTCAACCCAGGCATCAGGGCTGTCCTTCCATGTTAAGAAGGTCACTGAGTGGTTTGTTAACCTATATCTGCCATCCTTGAACTAAGACTGATATCAGATCTCTTAACAGCAGAGTTCAATTCTTAAAAGACTTATATTCTTAATTACTGCTTAACTATTAATTCTCACCAATATTTAATGGTGAAGTTATCTTTAAGTAAATGGAGTCAGATTAAATTAATTAATTACTTTACTTTGATAAAACCTCATCTTAACACTGGAAGGACAGAGTACGTACTGGGGATAAATAATAGATAATAGATAAATGTCTCTAAATATTTCCTCCCTTACATCATGCAGGGTTCAAATGAAGAAAAAAAAATAATGTAAATATCAATTATTTTTGATACATAGGTCAAAACACAGTGAATCCCATTGCTCTGGTGTTTTAACGAGGTCTTGGCAGACTCATACACAACTTGGCCTACAGTTGTTATCAAAACTGGTGCCTTCTGGGACACCAGTTGTAGGTGCTTTCATGAGGCTGGAGCTCTGGGTACTTTCCAGGTCATGGTTCTCTTTTTCTCTCAACAGTACACTCCCCCTATTGACTGACGACATATTACGAACACTGCAGTTTCTTATGTGAGTGCACACACTCACCCCTCCCTTTTCACTCTCTCTACTTTTATAGAGCTTAGTTGTATTCTTTTTCCAACACACAATGCTTCTTCTACTGTACTTGAGTCTAAACCAACAACAACCACTAAGCCATGCTCTGGCTCCACCTCTTGGTCCACCCATAATGTGAATCTTACTGAGGCTAGACGAAGGAGGGGTCTCTGACGGTGGCTCTTCCTGCCAGATTCCAGCTTCTCCAGTTCCCTGTTATTTGGAACTTCAGACCCAGTCATCTAATGTTACCTTCAGCTGGATAATGTGGCTTGTCAAATGTTCGACCGATATGATTCATTTGTATAATTATACTTTTCTGCAGTGGTTGATGAGATGAGTCTAAGGTTTAAGTTCAATGCACTTTAGGAGCTCAGGTTCATCACCAGCATGCAATGCTGAGTGAATATATAGGGGATACATGGATCTACATGAAAAGGAATCCATTACTTGCTTTCAAGACTCTAAACTATGAAAAACATTGTAACAATTTGTCATAATTTTATAACCCACAACTGCTGGGACAGACTTACAGAGACCTGGTTCTCTGACCACTTCTTACCACTTCTCTCAGTGTTCAGGGTGGTGGTACTGCTGTCATTCATACTGTAGGAGTAATTTTAAGTGTTCCTCCTTGTCTTTTGGCCCTTTGAACTCCTTTGATTTTTTTTAATGAATGGACCAGGGCCTCTGCTTTACATACTTCAGTGTAAATCTCCTAAATGTATCAGTTATATTAATGAATCAAACATGACAAAGTTTTCATTCTTAGACCTTATTGAGTTCTTTAATTCAGCCTGGATGGTTAAAGGTGCTAGATTTAGTCCTCACCGGTGGCTTTCTTCCTACAGATCCTAACCCTGTTGATTCCTATGTTTTGCAGATCATGAAGCTGGTCATTTTTGATGCTCATCAACTTCCACCTCCTGGTAAAATTGGTACTTCTGTCATTTCACGTATCCTTCGTGGTGATTCTGGCACATTCATACAATGAGATCTGTCTTTCCATCCTTGACAATATTGCTCCAGTAAAACTCTCTAAACCCTTCCCCCTTAACATTCTACAAAACCAAACTTTATTTAGATGACTGACTCTGTGGTGAGGGACCCTACTCCTCCTAATACAGATTCTAACCCTGAGGCATCTCTAAGTCATTTTGTGGAGGAGGTGGAAACATTAGAGCTCTTATTCTGGCTGTCAGTCAGTCATTGAGTCAGCCAGTCTCCCTCTCAGACCTACAAACAGTTGACCTCAACAATCACAGGCCAATCTCTAAAATCCCATTTTTATCCAAGGTGTTGGTGAGTTACATTACATTCATTAATAGCAATAGTGTCACTTGATAACTTCCAGCCTGGCTTTAAAGCAATGTATAGAACTTAACATTATTAATAACTCACAGCTTCATTCTTGTCCTACTCATCCTCACTAAGCACCTTGAAACCTTGGTGGGTCTCAATGGGCACACCCTTAAGTTTCTTCAGTCCTATCTAGCTCATAGGACTTTGTTGGTAGCTGCTGGGAACTGAAATTCTTTGTATTGTAATTGTATCCCAGTTTACTATAAGACAAATGAATTTCCCTTTGGGATCAATAAAGTATTTTCTATTTCTATTCTATTTCTATTTCTACATAGGGTGTCCCACAAGGATAAATTCTGGGTCCACTTCTTTCACTCTATTGCCCATGAGACAAATCATCAGGAAGCACCAGGTGCAATAACATTGCTATGCTGATGACACACAGTTGTATGTCCCATTGCAGTCCACAACTCCTGGCAGCTGGTATTTTTAGCTGGACTTTCCAAAATTTCAGAATAAAGGACATTTACATCACCTGGTTCTTTCAGTATCAGTATTAGTCATCTCAGAGCCTTGTCTGCTAATGTTAGTTAGACTGCTATAAATCTGAACTCAATTTTAAGAGCCACATTGTTACGGCTGCAGTGTATGTGTGTGTGTGTCTCTTCCGCCATGTGTATGTGTGTCTCTTCCACCATCCGGGATTGGTGCGGCTCCTGGCCCGACAACCCCGCCTTCACCTCGCTCCGCCGTCTGGGATTGGTGGATACCTGGACCGATGGCTGCGCCTCCTCCGTCTCAACGGCTGAAAAGGCTCACCTCGCCAGAAGCTCGTGGCGGCTGTCTGCTACGGACGGTGCGCCTCGTTGTTTGCCTTGTGCATTGAAAGAGAGATTCGTTTGTTTTGTAAGGGTGTTTGCCTTGTGCATTGAAAGAGAGATTCGTTTGCTTTGTAATGTTGTTTGTTTTGTTGCTTTGAAAGCAAGATACTGTGTTGGAAACTTGTTACCTTTTGGTGTTTCCCCTTTGTGGGTTTTTTTTGTTGTTGTTGTTTTTTTTACTTATGGTTGTACCAGGTGCAGGGGGTGCTGGTCCTTTTTCGTTTTTTGTGTTGGTAGCTGCTATAGTCTCCCTTTGTTAGTAGCTCTTAAAGAGCCCTCTCTTTTTGTTGTATTACTTTTTTTGTTTTAACCCGCACCCTCAGCCTCTCCCTCAGTTTGTTTATTTATTATTATCTGACACTTATTCTGTCTAAACAGCAATAAATTCCTTTTCGTTTGCCACATTCCACCTGGCTCTTTTGTGTTGCTTCCCCTTTCCCTAGACAGGGTCGTAACACACATAAAAAAGGGTAACAGTTGTGATTGCTGCATTCTTCAAATAATTTGTGTAATTAGGTCTTTTTAAAAAATCTTTTGATGAGTTATATGAGCTGATTCATTCATTTATTCTTTCTCACCAAGGTAAACATAACACTCTTCAGAAACTGCAAGTAGTTCAGAATGCAGCAGCTAGAATTACAGGAGACAAGATAATCATACTAAGCCAATTTACGCCTTGCTACATTGGCTACCCATTTGTGACAAAGAGCACTTACTGTTGCTCAGTATGTGTATGAGAGTGCATTGAGGGAAATCATGAAGTGTATAGATTACTCACCAGTCTCTTTGTCTCCAGGGTGTCACTTCAAACCTGCCTGGTGATCATTTCGTTGCTGTACCATCCAGTCAGAATTGTGGTCATTCTTACAACATTACTTTTCATGTTGATTTTGTTATTAACGTTATAACACAAGCATTACATGATTTAGCCCAAGCTATACTGAAGAAATTTTAACCCCTAATGAGTATGGCCACTGGCTCAGATCAGTAGTTGTTACTACTATGTTTTGTTTCAAAGGGCCATTGAAATTTTGCAGTCTAAGCCAACAAACTCTGGAATAATTTACCTGCTGAGGCTGCTGATTCTGTTACTGTTTTTAAACTTAGTCTTAAAGGGGACATATTATGGACGTATCACTTTTTGAAGGCTCATTAACATATATTTGTGTGTTTGTCTTGTCTTCTGGCCCCAAAATGTGGAAACTGACAAAAAAAAATCTGTCATTTGCTCCACAGGTTGAAATACATGTGGTTTTTCACGCTGTTCCCTCGGTTGTCCGACAATGATGTGATTAGTTTTCAAATTTGCATAATACCACCCCTACCTGGTACTGGTATAAGGGGTGGGCGGGACTAGTAGAGGTTCATTTGCATTTAAAGGGACAGGGCACTGAAACAGACCGTTCTGAACAGGGCTGTTTTGAGCAGATGAAAAGAGCTGTGATGTTTGATCCTTGGGGTATTTTGACCAAAGCAGGTCACAGACATGTCTTTAAGACACCTGGGCATTATTTTAATTTGTGGAAAAGGGGCATGATATGTCTCCTTTAAAACTCTCTCTCTCCCCTCTTTTTTACAAGAGCATTTATCTTTATCTGTTTGACTTTAATGTTTATCATATGTTTTGACTGTTTTATTTATTTATGAAGCCCCGAGACACTATTGTTATCCTGTGTGTTTCTTCTTCTTATTTTTCATCTTCCTCCAAAATCTCGTCCCGTAACTCGTCCTACAGCTTGAGGAGTTGTAGGACAAATTATATATCAAAACATGCGGTTCAATCGGGATCGGTGTGCTATTACTTTTCTCTACGGAATACGAATTTGCGAAAAACTTCCCAAGGAAATAATTGGGACGGGCGAAAAAAAAAAGAGCGAAAAAGAACAATCATTGGAGTTTTTCAAACGTCTACTGCTCAGGCATAGTTTCACCTAGAGACTTCATTTAAACTTTAAACTGTAGACACAAGCCTTGTGTGTTGGTGTATTAATCCACGTTTTGATAGGTCATATAGTTTTTGATCACTCACTGTTCAATGACTATGATCATTTTTGGAGAAATTTTAAGATTATAATGGATGTGTATTGCACGGAATGTTCGTGTCAGAGTGGGTGACATCATCAGCTAGAGTGGGAGAAGTTGTCTGAAATTGTCTGAAACTTTTCTCTTTCTCTCGTCCTCCCGGCCACAAATTACACTCTACACACATGATTTTTTCCACAGTTGAAGACAAACTTGTTTTGTCTCTGACAATGTGCTCATCAAAGCAGAGAGACTTACAGAATTTAAATTGTGAGCCTCTCAGTGCGGTCACGTCTCTCTCTGCTCCTCATTGACTTTAATAGAAAGATTTTCCGAGAGAAGCAGAAGGGACCCCTGTTTGAAACTCGCCCGCATCTCTAAAATATTTACTGTAGAAACACCAAAATCATATCAAAGTGTTCAGGAAGTCCTTACGCAGCCCAGGATCTGCTGTTTTTTCTGATAGGAGCTACCGTTTTGTCGCTATAAGCCCAAATGTGAGACCAGCGCAGAGGGAGAAAATCACCCTTTTTCTCCACGTTTCTGGCTAGGGTGGCTCTGTCGTCACTGACAACCACCTCAAGTTGCCATGGCAACCTCTGAGCCTGGGGCCAGAGCCCCTATCTCCCATACATTTATTTCAAGGCTCTGTCAAACAACAACACACACAGGCAACTTTATGTGATCACAGTTACAGATAGATACTCATACACACACACACACACTACAGGTAACTTTATGTCATTACAGTTACAGGTACACACACACACAAACACACACACATACTAACACACATATGCGTGCATATGCGCACACACTCCTCACTCACACACACGCCTGACACACAATAACACACACTACACTCCCACACACACACACCACAGGTAACTTCATGTGATTACAGTTACACACACGCACACACACACAGGTGACTTAATGTGATTATGGCTCCTCAATGTCAGTGCTCAGTACAAGACGATCATGTGTCTGTCTGATTGGTTTGGTCGTGGGTTTGATTCCCATGTTGACAGAGGTGGTACCCCCGGCAGTAGCCCCCCGTGACCCTTTCATAATTTCCCAGAGGGAATTTTCTAGTTTATTTTGCTGGTTTGTTTTATCTTTTTTGATGTTATCTCAATGTGAAGCACTTTGCAACCTTGTTAATCTTGCTATATAATTAAGGATTGTTATTATTATAATAGAGGGAAAAGGAGTGGAGCCTGTTAGTGAGGTGCTGGCCAAGCACTGCCTGAAACCTCACCCCACAGCAGATACATACACACAGGTGAGAAGAGAGGCAGACACACACACACACACACACACACACACACACAATGAATCAGGGGAAACACACAACAAAAAATGAGGCCTGTCATACAATTACAGTTTCACTTTTGTCCTTACATAGACTTCGACCCTGGCTCTCCCCTGACACGTCACTTATCGGCTGTTCTTCTTCAGGTAAGAGCTTTAATCATCTTCACTTCTCAGGTTTGTTTAGAACTGTATCTGCTTTCTCACACATGTATAAAATGTAGAGATTTATTGAGCACACATGCAGATGAGATAAAGGTGCTTCAAATTAAATCTTTAAATGCTTATTGTGGGAATCAACCTATAGTCATGCTTTGTTTACACATACTGTAGCTGTTTGAGCTAAGTGAGCCAACACCTGCATGCTAACACACTTGCAATGACAATGCTGACATATTGATGTTTAGCAGGTAGGCAGTTACTCTCTGAGCTCCCTGAATCATTTAAATATATTCTGTAAGAATTCTTCACTTCTTAAATTCAGTGCAGACATTCATGTTACTGTCTCCTGTGGCACCACCATCAAGTCAAATTTGTAATTTGTGCAGTTCTTTGGTTTATAATCAAACACATGAAACCAAATACTTTTACTAGAGCTCAACATGTTAAACCATTGTAAGCGTGTTAGCATGCTTATGTAAGCACTGAAGTCAAAGCTTTAGAAGATAAGACAAAATGAGGGATCTTCTATATCTCTCTGTCCTGCATCAAAGAGATACAGATGCCATTGTTTTGGCCCATCAAGGTCCATCAAAGTGGATGATCCCAGTTATTCAGAACGGCCTCTACCATCTTCAGTGTGCCTCTCTACACCACCTCCCCAGTGTGTCCAGCCTGGCTCCAATCACAGAGCCAGCTTTTTAACTCTATGTCCAGTCTCCTTGTGTCCGATGCTGCCTCCCCAGCAGATTGCAGCATAGAACAACACACTTGCCACCACAGACTGAAAAAACATCTGACCAAAGACCATGAGCTCCCCTGAAAGCCAACTTTGAGACATTTAGGGGGAGCTCTGAAATATTGGTGATGTATGAAAGGAAAGTAAAGTCACGTGTCCTTGGTTGGAAGACAGAAGAGAAACGTCATGAAAGTGATGTGATGTGAGAGAGTGACACGTATGTTGACCTTGGCTCATAGGCATCAGGGCTTAATCTGACTCGCCCACCGGAACCGTGTTGATGGGATGTGGGACCTTCTGTCAATCAAAATCTGTAAATGAACCACAAGTGATAGAACATTTTATTTGTGCTCTCTGTGTTTTATTTCTCTTTGAAGTTAGGCTACTTATAGTTCACCTGTATTGGAGACTTTTTAATCTGACGAAAAAAGAAATGAGGGAGGAAAAGTGATTGACAGATGTCAATCATCAGGTTACGCAATTAGGCGCAAATGAGGAAAGCAGGAAAAAAGTCAACAAAAGGACACAACTAAAGGACATAGAAACGCTAAGAGTAAAGTAATAATATAGGAATAAGGAGGCAGGGGGTTCTATAGATAGATTGTGGGCAGTTTGCTATTATATTTTCTGTTGCGCAGTGTTATTGATGAGGAGCGATGAGTCCCATCGTTGTGCGGACATGGTGCTGTACCTGTGCTCATCAGTGGCTGTCGAGCCGGATCGGGGACTTTCGTTGAGATGATGACGACACTGGCGTTGTAGAAGCCGGCTTCGTAAGCACCGTGCAGTTCTCCGCCCTTTAGTTTTCTCCCTGTTTGATGGGGTGCTTTATTATGTTAATAATAATCATTTTAAATACATTTATGCATTTATTAGTGCCCACAGGCGCCACGGGCGTGTAGTACAGCCATACCAGCCAACTCCGCCGCAGATGCCGCGCGCGCGGCTTCGACACGCTTCACCGTCATACAAATTATTGTTGTGGTGGTGGACCAATCACGTTTGCGGTGATTGGCTGCGAGCAAAGCCATAGAAACAGTCTTTTTTTTTCTTGATTTGGGTACTAAAAGAACCGACTGCAGGTATGTTTGACAGGCGCAGTTTCGATACTGCTTGGTACTGTGTTGTTTTGGTCAATACCTGAAAGGTATCGAGTACTGATACCCAGCCCTAATATTTTCAGACAGACAAAAAGTAACTGTCTGAGACAACTCAGGCTGCAATGACCCATGACCCATTTCATTGCTTGGTTGCAATATTCCTAAAAAATATTTTTCCCTATCTCTCTCAAAATTCTATATATATCAGGACTTTATTTGCATAATCTTAAAGGAGACATATTCTGCCCCTTTTCCACAAACTAAAACAGTTCCCAGGTGTCTTAAAGACATGTCTGTGGCATGCTTAGGTCAAAATACCCCAAGGATCAAACATCACAGCTCTTTTCATCCACTCAAAACAGCCCTGTTCAGAACCCTGTTTCAATGTCCCTTTAAATGCAAACGAACTGCTGCAGCCCTGCCCCACCCCTTTTACCTGTACCAGGCAGGCAATGACATCATTGTCGGACAACCGAGGGAACAGCAAAACCACATGGATTTCAACCTGTGGAGCAGATTACAGATTTTTATTTTCATTTCTCATAATTTGGGGCCAGAAGACAAACACCCAAATATAGGTTAAAGAGCCTTCAAAAAGGGTTATTTCCATAATATGTCCCCTTTAAGATCTTTTAATAATGCCATGACCTTATTTTCCTCAATGTGGGCATAAACCTCAGGATTGTCATGAGGATCACAACAGCACTGTATCAGCTGAGGCAAAGCCTGCAATGAAGGTGTGTAACCTTAACTGAACTGAGTGGCAGCAGGAACAAGATGAACAGCTCAGTCTTTCTAGTCTAAATGTTTTCACTTTCACCAATGCTTTTCTCATAGCTCATAAATATACCTGCATCCTCCATTTTTTTACTCTGGGGAAGAACTTAGATAAGAGATTATTCACCTTAAGTTGATTGATACCTCTGTGCTCAGTTTATAGGTGATTAATGCCCAGCCCTGCACAAAGGCCAGAAGCTTGAGCAATACTGCAGCATGTGAGTCACAGCATTAGCATGGCTAAATCTACTACAATTTATCAAATGGATATAAAAGGTTGCCATCATGTGAACTGCACCTGTTGTGCTGCTTGATCCCAGAGCAGTGACTCTGTCAGTGTGACTGTTGAGGATTCAACAGTGTAAGTATTGAGACTGAAGTCTGGTTTACCACACCAGGGGATGGAGTCATGTACTATACATTTATGGAGTTGTGAAATAGACATCTGGGCCGGGAGGGAGGGAATAACTGGAGAGGTGGAGATTCAGATGATGGAAAGAGGAGTGGATGAAGTGTGGTCCTGGGGGAGGAGGAGAAATGGGAGGAGTGAAGAAGTGAAAACAGGAGGGCAAGAAAAAACTATATGTGCGAGGAGTAGACAGAGAGGAGAAGGGAAAGTGAGCCTGTGGGTTAGCTCACTGTTTGGAGCTTGACTCCGCACTTCCAGACTATTTGGAGGAGAAATCAGACTCCATTTGAGGGAAACGTCTCTTCTTTTTTCCACAGCTCAGGAATTTACTCCTCTTATTCTCTGCTCTGAGTTTCCAGCCCTCAAGTTTAGAGTTTATTAAGTGAACTGGAGATTCTTTAAAACTGAAACTATCCATTTCTTTTTCGATGACATTTGTTGTTGGATTCTGTTCAGCCTACTTCCTTTTCTAGGTTCTCTCAGCTGGTCTGAGATCAGGAACAGGATTACAGGAAGATTTGCTCATTTGCATCTGTCAGTGGATGTCTCACATGGATCCCCCCCAACTTTGACAGATTTGAACTTTCAGGCTGATTCCTGGAAATTAAGGGTTAGGGTTCATCTCCACCAAGGACGTCAAGAATACGTGAGATGTAATGTGACACAGATGATGCTACTGTGGCCCATGCCATGCTGAGAGCGAGGCCAACTCTCGACGGTGTGTTTCTGTGTTTTGTCTGTCTGCTGTCCCTGGAGCCACAAGCAGACGCCGAAATCTGCACTCAGGACATCATCGTCAGGGTCAAGTCCCTCATCAGATTAGCCCCCGAGCTGGTATGAGTTCCTTTTTTATTCTTTCATTCTTTTCACTGTGGCACAGTGAAACATGTCAAAAGGTCATAATTCAAGGTCTTTATA
Organism: Caranx ignobilis; assembly: GCA_021432705.1. Classification (NCBI taxonomy): domain Eukaryota; kingdom Metazoa; phylum Chordata; class Actinopteri; order Carangiformes; family Carangidae; genus Caranx; species Caranx ignobilis. The sequence goes on from MU269990.1 coordinate 20,973,839, forward strand.
ATGTTATGATGAAAGTAATTATTCGATTATCATGATATAAGATTTACCATTTTATAGAAGATTACTCAAAGAGAGAAACCAGTTTTGTTATGGGAAAAGGAAAGAATAAAGAAAGAAGCACCTGAGACATGTAATGCTGCAGCCGAGGAGGCAGACAGACAGACAAACAGGCAGAGAGACAGACAGCTGGGTTACATGTTGTGGCATGAGGAGAGCTGATATCTATCAGATGTGTGATTCATCAGGTGAATCGTTCTGACAAATTCACCGACTAAAGTGATTTAGAAAACCAGATTTACAGAGTCATTGTTGGAAGTTGTTCATGCATTACAAAAAAATGTTTAACTCTTGCAGTTTCCTAGAAAAAAATAGAAAAGAGATATCAGTGGAATGATGAAGATCATTTTTGGATGTTAAACACTGCATGCAGCTTGAGTCAAAAGCTCAACACCCAGAACACACTAATGCGATGTTGCCATATTGCTATATATGTATATCCATAGTAAAAGACTTATATCTGTGATTATGTTTTGCATGGTGCAACCTGTTGCAAGCATATGTGTTAACAGCAATATATTTAAATGAGCCATCCTTTGCGCATAGCCTACTGTTTATCTGTGCAGGAGCAGCTGACATAGGACGAGGGCAGGGTTCACTGTGGATAATTTGCCAGTCTGTCATAGGCCGACATATTGAGACGAGTAACCTCATACACACTTACATTCTAGTTGCCAGTCAGTCTAGCGTGCATGTGTTTGGACTATGGGAGGAAGCTGGAGGACCCAGAGACACAGGTACAGGGAGAACATGCACACTCCACCCACCAAGGCCCCGGGAATCAAGTCCATAACCTTCTGGCTGAGAGGCAATAGTGCTAACCAATGCACTATTGCCCATATCTCAACATACACAAACTACACATTTCTATGGGCTAGGTTTAATATATTTTACATAGATTTACAAATGCTGTATGTCATGTATATATCAATGTAATATTGGTGCATATTAAATTTGCACATGTGCATTACCCTGACAAAAGTGGGCATTAATGTGACCTAGGTTAGGCAGGGCAGCATGTATATAGAGCCAGAGAGGTATCCTGTTTCTCCTGCAGCATGTTGAGAAAAGTCATCCTGTCTGATAGGTAAAGTCATTAACTTATTCAATCTGACACCATTTACTTAAAGATAACTTTACCATTAAATATTGAGAATTAATAGTTAACCAGTAATTAAGAATATAAGCCTTTTAGGAACTGAATTATACTATTAAGGGATCTGACATCAGTCTTAGTTCAGGGATGGCAGATACAGGTTAGAAACCACTCAGTGACTTTCTTCACATAGAAGAACAGCCCTGATGCCTGGGTTGAAGTATTCAGAGAAAAATATGGAGCTTGATCTACTTGATCTACTACTAAAAAAGTAAGGTAACTTTTTGCATCATTTCATCCCGTAGATCGAACAAGAGTAGTCTTACTTCTTCTAAGTAGATAAAACACAATATATTCTTGTCATGGTGATCCACTTAAATCAAGCATGATATCTATGTGTTGGTCAATCTGCCCAATATAAAAATTGACATTTTGGCCTCATGCTGCCAGAAAAAAATAACAAAACACCAAAATCAAGAGGGTTAGGGTTAATATGCATAGAAATTTGAAATATTAAATGAATAACCAAGCACAACATAAACCCAAATTTGCAATAACGAGGAGCATAATGTAGTTATGTGTGTAGTGTCAAACTAAGGAACAACAAAGAAACTTCCTGGGCATGATTCATGGTGCTCATCTGCCTTTGCTCTGTGCATCCATTGGTCAAATGACAAACACAGTTGATGCTCCAGAAGGAAGTCAGCCCAGAGACAGTATATGGTAAAAAAACAAAAAACAAAAACAATCTAGAAGTCCTTTCGTCTTTATGTAAACATTGTGAACCTTTGCAATGCATTTCAGACTAACTAGCTAGCTAACTAGCATTGTTTTTTCGAGCTGGAATATATTCTTTGTGTTTGGTTTGGGTGGCAATGCTTGGTACAGACATATAGCTGAGCTTCTCCCGGTCAGTTTGCTATGCTACATGGTATGATTGGTGCTACAGAGCATTGAGACCATCTATGCAGCACCACCTCACACTGCCCCCTGTAAAGAGGCCTCTCTCTCTGGGAACTCTGAAGTCGGCGCTGTTTAACACCTGCGGTTGTGCTCACGCTTGCCTGCTGCTGTGGTTCAGCAGCTAACTGCCTACAGCCACTGCTGCGGCCAAAAACCTCCAGAAAGTAACTCTCAAGCGCAGCCACCCACACCCAGACACACACGGGTGCTTATCTACGGCCGACGCGTATTGCTACCGAAAATGCGACACCCAGCATCGTCTCATCAACGTACGTGGAGGAAAGCACACACACACACACACACACACACACACAATTCAAGTTAACACAAGAAGCCTCTTGAAGCCACTTGCTGTTGTTAATTCCAAATTACAGAGTCTCCGGTTATTTTACTTATAAATTTCTACAACAATATCAAACCTGAAAGACTGTAGTACTTAACCAGGTATATCAGTAACATTAACTTTATTCTTACTCTAAAGTTCAGTCTGCCATGTTCTCAAATTTCAGACGGACAGTTTGAACTAGTTTGGTCTGGCACGGTGTACTGTTCTGCCCCTTGCCAGGGTCAACAGCGAGATAACTCCTCTCCAACAAACCACGCAGACGAGAAGCTTCAGTTTCACTCTTTATGGCCCGTTGAAGTAGGGTAAAACTAAAAGCATGAAACACAATCCATTTAGAATCAGAGTATAACAGACTGCTGGTAGCAACGAGCTTAACTCAATCAGCATGTAGCACAACATTCACACAGTATCATTAGGCTACTGAATCATACATCATCTCATTAAATAAACTTACCGACGATGCCTTCAAAGCAAACTTGAAACTTAGGAAGATAGTTGTACGTTTGAATCCTTAATAACATGACAAACAAGAGACGAGCTTCACACTCTGTTATCGATCTGAAGAACATGTCCAACGCTTATGATGTAAATCACCAATAGAGACCTTGCTCAGAAAATTACCAATATCTACCAGGAGGTGGCAGCAGAGGACTAAAAATAACCTAAAAACCTAAATTTCACAGCAAAGATAACAGCAGTAGCGCATTAAACAGAACACACGGAGTACCCAGAATGCACCACATGGGGTGCAGTTGGGGCAGAGTAAATACAACGAGCAAATTGTTTATTGTGTGGATCTGCATAACAAGATTTGTGAACCACGTACATACAGCTTGTTAAGAAAAACAATTAAAATGACTCGTGTGAAACTTACCATATAACTAAAGACCTAATAGGTATCTGATAACTACAGAAGCGCATTAGGGCCAACAATGGAGATTTTTTTTTTTTCCCAAGATTCTGAGATAAAAACTCAGAAATCATTTTTTGAGAAAAAAAGTCAGAATTTAAACTTTTTAACTGAAATATTTTAACAGTGCATTTCCACGAATCACATAATCACTGCCTCAAATTGCATTTAGAGAAGCAAACTTCATGCTGCAAATATAATGCGTATGACCAAATTAAACTCTTGAAGCAAACGAGCAATCCATCCAGCGACAAACAATTTAATTAACTCAAACACAGGTCTTGATGTCTTGAAACCAGCAAGGCAAGCATCAACCCCGAACGCTTACCAGAAGTCCTTTTGGAGTCCCAGAGTCCTCTCCCAGGTGGTGATTACTAATCCACCCCACCGGTCAAAGCTCGCACACAGGGGAAAGGGAGAGCGGTTGCGTGTGTGTGCGTGCCTTGCTGCACACGCAGTGGCACAGTCAGCCTCTGGCTGAGGAGCAGGGGCAGGGCTGCCTCTGACTCGCCAAAGCAGCCATCAAATGATTTAATTCAGTCACAGGTGATTGATTCAATTACAAATTATCAAACACATAATACATACGAAGTAGTTTGGGGAAACTTACATTGTTTCAGAGATGAGGGTTCAGTGTGGTGTTGAAATGTCTTACAGCTGTTAAACTGATGTCCAACATGCAGGGACTGGTTAAAGAGTTGAGGTTCCCAGGAATAGTGTGTGTTTTCATTCAGACACAGACTACTTTCCCTGGTGTTCCATGAGCTGCAGTCATCAGTCTTTGGTTTGGCAAATGCTGCTCCTTTCCTTTTATTTTAACTGGATACACACAGAACAGCTGGAAGTTAAACGACAGAAATACATGTTGCACGCATTATAAAGTGCTACATAAATAATTTTGGGTTGCATGCGACGCCTTGGCAGGTAACCCCCCCACAGCTGAACATACTTCAGCTGATTTCACAGGAGGATATTCTTAAATGAATAAAAGGATGACAGTTTTGTCATGCATTACACACAGGCATGCACATGCAAAGTACAAGATCCAACCATTGTGCCAGGGCAATGCAATATGTAGCTTGATGTATGCGTAGTCTTATTTTTGATTATGTCTCTCTACACTCTTGACTGATTGACTAGCATGCAGTTAATGTGCTGTAAAAACATAGCTGTATGTGATGTAAAAATAATGGTCTATAATAGAATTACTGACAGACTTGTGTGAATAGCAGATGTGATAATCATACTGAACTGTGACACAAGCAGTTGATATTCACAGTCAAAGCTGTATTGCTTGTCAACGTTAACATGTAGACTGCACACATACCAATGACTTTTTCTCTCCCCTCAGAGCTGGCTGGACAGCAGACTCTACACACCCACCCTCAGAGACTACATGGTAGGAGCTTCCTCACAGCCGCCAGTCATGGCTCACTAGGTCGTCTTCTTCTCCTCTGCTGTACGCTCACACACAGAAAAACAAAGGTCATCAGCTGCTGAACCATGTATACCTACTTAGCTGCCTACCTCTCTGTCTCTCTCTCCCTCTTTCTGTCTCTCTCGCTCTCTATCTCTGGTCATGTCTGGTTGTTGAAATGTGTTTCATATGTTTGGACCAGGTTTCATTAAGGATGTAGCTCAAAGAGGCTCATAAAGTGTGGCAGAACAACTCAGCAGTTGTAGTGTCACTTTGCCCAGGGAGTGTGTTTTCCCAAAAGGTCTTAATTTCAAGTACAAGTACATTTGTCTTGGTTGTAATGCCAAGAAAGATCAGACCCATCTTATATTACAAACAGGAGTTCAATTGTAATCAATCAGATTATTTAGACACTTGTGAAATGTTGTGATCTGATTTGAGTGTGCACACGTTTGTTCCTTTATTTTTTAAACTTTTAATAGCAAATCCAACTACAAGCTGAGCAGATGTTTTTATGTGGGTCTCTCATTTCATGTACAGCTCTTTGGCCTCTCACTGACCCGCGATTCAACATAGTTGTTCCATAATCTAGTTGTCACTGATCATTGAGGTGACTGTGTTGTGGAAATTTGGTGTACAATGAGACTGCAGTTTCAGCACAGGTGTGAGACAGCCACGTTGTTTTCAACATGTTTAAGTTCCTGTAACACCAATTTGTCCTTGTAACAACAAACAGACTGGAAGCAGTATTTTAATAATAGGTGATTTTTAGTCTTATAGAAAAACTATAAATAATTCCTCCCACTGCCCATGAACTGTGGATCTTATCATAGTAATGTCTGGATCCCACCCTGTCAGGTGCCTTGAGATGATCTTTGTTATGATTTGGGGTTGGAGTAATAAATTGAAATTGATTCTTAGTATTGATTTGTATTAGTTATGTATTCAGGCTGCCATGGCATGAAGAAGAATTCAGACCTCTTTACTTTTGCGCAGTGTTGGATTATACTTCCACTTTTGTCCCTCAATCTACCCTCAGTAACATAAATTGACAAAGTGAAAACAGAGCTGAAGAGCTGTAATCTCATTTAGAAAAGTGTTAAAAAAAAACCTAAACCCACCTCAGTTTCACCAATCACAGCTTCCACACTCATACATTCTTTTCTAGTTTTCCACTCATCATCATCATCAATATTTTCCGATGTGCCCGGCCTGCTGTGTTTACTGATTGATTACCCATCCACCTGTAGGACTGACTCTTGCTGACTCATATCCTTCCTGCCTGTGCACCACATGATCTTTTTATTTGATCACTACATGTTGCATGTAGAGGGAAGCAGTTTGGTTTCATCTGAGTAAGCGTTTTTTTATGCTTATTTGTGAAATGAAAAGCATTCAAAAATATCATGATTTAATGGCAAACCATGATTTAATTTGTTTTGAAAATGAATGATTGTTGGTGCAGCCTAAATGCTGGACCAGACAATCACTGGTATGAAGATTATTGGTTTGTGTATGACTGTAAAAGAACTTCAGATCTATTTGAAAAATATAATTCCACATTGCTCTATCTTGTGATGCTGGGATCAACTTTTCTGAGAGGCAGATCAAACTGGTCTTTGAACCCCCTGTTGTCCAGAGAAAGCCCCTGGATCAGTTGTTGAAATTCTCCAAATATTTTTCCAATCTTGGAAGATGGGATGCACCCAGACACAGCAAGTTTTCTTCTTCTTTTTAAACCAACGCTAAGTAACTTTTCAACCTTCATATAATACTTTCAGAACTTTTGTGATGGTACATCGACTTACAACAGGTTGAATGACACCTCTGTCATGGCCTGAGGGGGTCTGTGTGGCCTTCACTGGCACTAAGCAGCTTCGAGGTGGATGGTAGGAACCCCTCCACACAAAAAAACTACAAATGTTCTGACTGCTTTACGGCACACGTCACTTCCCCCTTTCCCCATTCGTTAAAAAGACGATGTCGATCGTCGATGTGAATGCATATGTGGGATTACCGCTCTCATGGCAGAAGCAGCAAGAAAACCAAAGAAATGAAAAGTTTTGTCTGAGGAGACTAAAAAACAAAAGAGGGAGAGGAACAGAATCAAAGCCCAAACAAGGATTCATATTGGCCCGGCTTTCACTCTCTGGCGTGAGCTCCAATATTCAAATAGTCGTTCAGTTAAAAAAATCAAATAGTTTATGAGACCATCATCTTGTCTGAAAAATGTAAATGTTCCCTTTTTACTGTCGCAGAAGGAGAAACATGTGAAGACTCTACAACAATCAGAAAGTTCTGTGTGAAACTCTGTCAAATAAAGAACAAGTGAAACTAGTGCAAACTCTGCACGGTGCGACTCTGATGAGAAGAGGTACCGGAGAAAAGTTTTAGGCCGCGAGAGGAGACTTTGCTCTCATTCAGCGAGGAGGACTGAACTGAACGGTACCTCTGTGATGAGAAGAGGTATCTTTACAATATTCTCCGGTGACGCTTCTCATCTCAAATGACGAAGGAGAAGGAGCGACACAGTGTGTGTGTGTGTGTGTGGCGATTAGTTCCCGGCGATTATCGAATAGTGCTTTTGCTTGAAATGCCCATCCCTAGTTTGGACCCGTCTTCCGTCATTTTCCAATCAAAATACACGCAACCGGGAGATCAGGATGTTTACGACACTACACGCTGGTGCTCATGGGAAATGGGGTCTTCCTTTGGGCAAAACACTACAGCTTTGGTCCACAAGCGCCGCCAAACTCAACCAAAAATGAAACATTTTTTGAACTCTTTAGTGTCACTTTAAGTGACACTCTACTAAAACAACAGGCTGTTGTGGTTGCTTAGTGACGGCCGGTGTGTCAGAAGCACAACATCCCTTCGCAACATGCCTTCCAGTAAAAGTATGAAAATGGCACAGCTGGTATTTTCCATGCGTTTTTAGACGCACCATGTGAATGGGACTTCTTCAAGGACCCCTCACATTTAGCTGCTTTAGTTTTACCATACTTCACCACAGGTTTGACATCAGCCAGGTGATGAGCAGTGCCTGATGTTCACCACACGAAGTGTTCTAGGTCACCAGTATACATCCATTTCTACAGCCCTGATCTGTTCCCAGGACAGCTGTGGCCTCAATCATTGTGAAATGGGAGAAATCTTTAAACAGGACTCTTAACAACGCCTAAAGTTGACCGTCCTGCCAAAATGTGTAACCAGGCAAGGTGACCAAGGACCCCATGGTCTCTTTAACAGATGTTCAAAGACCCCCTTCAAATATGCAGGACCTGCATGAAGGACAACCTTTTCAGCGGCTCTCCATCAGAGAGATGACACAGAAGGCACTTGACAGCCCACTGGAGTTTGTCAAAGGACATTTAAAGGACTCTGAGTGTATAAGAAAAAGATCCTCTGATCTGATGAGACAAAAACTGAACTGTCTATGGTAAGAGACAGGCTGTGAGGGGTCGTCCTGTTTGACTTGTGTAAACTGAGCCTTTGAAACTGTCCCTGTGAAAGAGCTTATGCAGCTTTTACAAACACTGCCTCATTAACACGAACAATACTGAGGCTGAGGTTGTAATCTTGATGTCATCAAATCTCTCTCTCCATCTCTCTCTTTCTCTCTCTACTGCTCTCTTCAGCAGAAATGCCCCAGTTCCACCATCAGATGTTTCGCTGAAGAAGCTGAGGTCCTCACTGACGAGTGGGAGACCTTCATAAAAAAGATTCGCAGGTTCAAGCTGAGCATCTTACTTAAAGAACTTGCAACATATTTCAACAAGGTTAGAACAGAGTGGGAAGGATGTATGTGTGTGTGTGTGTGTGTGTGTGTGTGTGTGTGTGTGTGTTGTTGTTGTTGAGGATGATGACTCCCATGTTTTGTTTTGTTTTTATAATAAGAATCATACTAAGAGTTTTCATTTATACTGTGCAGCTTCAGATTTGAGTAAAAGCTTGATTTAACGAGGACCTGTTCCAGTTTTGAGTTAAACATTATTACACCAAGTGCCTGGGTCTTTAAACACTTACTGTAACTGGACACAGGGGTCCAAAAAGGGCCACAGCTGTCTCCAAAATACAAGGGTTGTTTTATGAGTCTGAGGTGCCCAGAGCATTTGCCTTTGTGATCTGGAGCAGCAGGTTGAGGGGAATGATGCCAATAGTCTCAACAAACTGATCCATAAGTCCTGTGACACTGTGGAGATGGAGCTCTGTCAGTGTCAGACACGAGGATGCTGTCCAAGGCCTTGTTCAGATTGCAGCCCAAATCAGTTTTTTTTTTTTTTTTTTTTTTCAAATCTGACCAGAATCCAGTCACACTGCCATTCCAATCCAGATTTTTAGTTGCCCAGAGTGTATCTAGTCTGAAGAGCTAAAAACTACATGAGATCTGAATTTTACAAATCTGATTCAAAGCACATACAGAGGTGGTTTCAAATGTGATTCTGATCAGATTTGTATAGATCAGTTTCAGTGTGAATGGATCCTTTGCCCAAATTGGATTTTGGAGTGTCCTCTGCATCACTTGAAGCGTGACATCAACAAAAACAACAAAAGCTATGAGATGGAAGTTCATTGAAGGTGTGTTAAATGACTGGCACTAGGTGAAGAAGTTGTAGAAAAGAATCACCATGGCATTTATTAATTCCACCAGACATCGCTGCTCTGCTACACCAAACGCCCTGTCCCACTGTCTTTCCAGCAGTGATGGCAGAACAACTCAGCAGTTGCCTCCGTTTCTGTCTCTTCCTTGCAGTTAGCAGACCATTTGCACCGAGGCTCCGCATAATGATTTGGGACAGAAACAGACACAGTTCACTGTTGTCAATTTTGTTTGTTTGTTTCTGGCCATAGCCTGTTCCCATAGAAATCAATGTGGATAAGACACAGGCAATATAGATGCACACAGATCGCATCACTTGCAACATGTAAAAAATTGGATGTTGTGGTTTTTGGCTGTTTGGACTGTCAAAAAATCAAAGTAGATACTATCTGGATATGCTAAAAATCTAGTTTGGAGTGGCAGTGGAAACATGGCCTAAGTGTCACCTCTCACCCACCACAGAAGCACTATCAATAAAAGGCCGATTCACCAGCCTTGTGCTGCTCTGTGTTGCATTAAACTGTACAACTTGTACAGTCAGAACCAATAGACTGACCTTTGCTTTTGGCCTTATCTCACCCTAATCAGCACACATTACCTCATTATTGATTCATAGCTCATAATTATACAATATATACTTTAAAGTAATAAGTACAAATGCAATTTGATGTGTACAGTTGCTGAAGATGAAAGAGTGGAGAATATGAATGTAAATTAAGGTCACAACACAAGTGTATAAACAGTGTTCCTGTCTCTCCTCCTCAGACAGAGTCAGAGTGTCTGCGCTGTGAGCTGCTGACAGAACAAAATGCTGAAAATTTCCTCAACAATCTTCTCTCCACTCTTCAGTATATAAACACGCAGCACTGTTAAAGTGCTCCGCTGAAGGACTTTTCAAAGAGGAGGCTCCATGACTCTGCATGAACACATCATCTAAGCACAAATAAAGTATGGACTGCCTGACATCTGAGCCTTCCAGTCTAATATAATTTGCAGCTGGAAGCAAAAAGGAGTGTTGCCACTATGGAAACCCACCAGTGCAAGTGTGAGAAGACATCACACAGCAAGCTTGGAGATGGTCTCCATGTGATCGCCTGCAGGATCACCGGTGATACAAATCCAGATTTGGACAGACAAAACCTGGATGGAATAAGCTAATTGCAACTGACCTGCAAATCCTAACATCAGTATGTCAGTGCTGTCTATGAAGACTTGTGTATTGGGTCCATCTTGACTTGTTTTGCTGTCAGATTGGTGGAATATAAATTTCTATTTGAAGCAAACAATTTGTGATATTTTTTCTCCTTTTGTTGTTAAAGAGAGGCTTGGTACATGACCCCATGTGACAAGGACTTGACTATGTCCAGAGACATTTGTTGGAGCACACATGATAAACAAATAACTTTGAGTTTATGAGGTCAGTTTAGAGTAGACACTAAAAATGACTGCAAATATCAAACCCAGGCTGCAGGCGCTGAACAGCTGAACAGCTTCACTCACATTCTCCACAACCACCACTGTTCCCTCCACATTGACTCAATAGGCTCTAGTTTCGCAGACCTGGTGGAAGCGCAGCACAGCTGCACCACGGCAACAGGGTGTGTCCAGGAGCATTTCGCAAGTTTTGTGAACCGCGCACTCTTGCGTAAGTCCTCCTCTTTCCCACCTCCGTCCCTCCTACCAGCGCAAGCGGGAAAGAGGGAGGGAGAAGGCGTGAGTGGGGTTAACACAGCCGGTTCAGATCTTCACCAGTCAAATGAGCTCCTCTCCTCACCTTTAAATCCACTGTGGGCAGGCCGCACTGCAATTTTCTCATTTTATATTTCGACATGGACGAAGGAGACAGTGACGCCAGGCGGCCAGACTTCTCCCTGGAGGAGACTGATGTTTTGGTCCGGGAGGTCCAAGCTCACAGTGGCCGAATATATGGTAACACGAACAGACCTCCACGGACTGGAGGAGGTTACTGTTAATCAGGTTTGTCCTTGTAGAGTATTGATGTGTTGATGAAAAAAATGATCACCGCTGACACGTCTTCTCTCACCGATAAAAAGACTTGATTGCGGGAAAGGACAAATTCAAAACCTCTGGCCGAATCTGAGGGAGTCTCCGGTGCTAACTGTAGGTTTCCCTCCTCTTCACCTCCAGCACTCCCCTTATATATTGTTTCTTGGCACATTCCTTAGACAGGGAGGCAACACTATGCAGATGGTTGATAACCTCTGACCTAACTTTTGACCTTTTAGGCTAAAGAAACACCTGGTTTATATGACTGTCAAGTCTTTGAGAATGAAGGAGGCCTTATATGGCACAGGAACACATGTTTACACAAACAGAGGAGAGAATCAGAAAGCAGAGCAGGGGATCAGACACTACATCCTGATACCCTGAGAACTGCCCAGTGTAAAAAAAAAAAAAAAAAGACATTAGACACTAAAAGACATTCACATTTAGAAACCTATATTTAAACCCATGTAACAAAGATGAGTAATATAAAGAAATACCATGTGTAACAGGGATTAAATCTGAAGTGCCTGTGAGTAAAAGACGCATCACCAGTGGCCTGGTCCTTGTCAGCGAGCATCTCTCTCTTTCCCTTTTGAATTCTCTGAGATGAGAGGTGCTGAATATCTACTCACTATCTGATGCCGAGGCTGTTTGTTCCTTAAAGAGATGTGAACTCTTTAGTTTAAGATGTGTTCTTTCAGTCAGGTTGAGTTTCCATTGCGCGTGCCAACTGCCTTTGATCTGATGTGATCTGATCAGCGGTGACGTGTGCGCACTGTGCGCACTGTGCGCCGGTCAGCCATGTTACCACTCGACCAGCCGCGCTCTGCCTGCGCCAAGGTTGGAGCTGGCAAGCTTTCAGCGCACTGTCAGCACAGCCTTTTGGCACCAAACTATCACTGCTCCAAGCTGAATCTGTCCATACCTCCCCCCACTGCGCCGCCACACCCATCTCTGCGCACTGCCAAACTGCCAAACTGACCGCGCGCCGTGTTGCACTGCACCAAACTAGCACTGCGCGGGGTTCACCACCCTGCGCCACCTTGCGCTGCGCTGGGAAACTAGAGTCCAGTATCTTTGAAGACATTCTCCATGGTGGAAGGTTTCCACAACATGGTGGCGTGGAGTGACAGCAGCTTTCAGTGAGTCAGGAGTCCTCTCCACAGCTCCTAACTTCTCCCACACCTAGCTGCTACTTTTGATGCTGAGTGGCTTTGTCAGTTATTCTCAGTCTGGTAGGTAGAGACAGTGGACTCAGATGCACCACTCTTAACACAAGCAAAAGTGTGATGGTCTTTTCTGTCCCAATCCCCCCCAAAACTGGGTCAAAACACAGAGACCTGAGGTTGACAGAACTTTCATGTGTCACTAGCTATGTTTACAAAATGTCTTAATCAGATTAAGCATTATATTAGTTCAAGAGTTTGGTTTTCTGTATGAGGCACTGATACGTAGTCATAACCCCAGTTTGAAGGAGCAGCAGGAGCAGAAGCTTAGCACTGTATCATCTGCAGATCAGTTGTTTGAGTTGGAAATAGCTAAGCAGAGGTGTGTTTCTGTGTAGGGACACAGTAGTTATAGTTCCAAAGGTAAAGGCTGTGTGACCACAGATAAAGTGACAAGAATATTCCTCATATAATGTACATTTAAACTGGTGTTAGCAAAAAATACTATAAATACTTGCTTCTTACAGCCCTACATCAGAGAACTTGACCACAGTCTATCATGTTCAACTGTCAGCAACTGTCCATTATCTGCCTGATGGATGAAATTCCAATAAACAGCCCTCCTGCAAAGATAGCAGCTCTGTGACCAGACCTCCCACATGTAACAGGTTGAAATGATGTGCATGTTTGATCTGAGTTACTGAAGTGCTAGCTAAATGAGTCCCCCATCACTGTTACTGAGATGTATATATGCAGCAAAGTTATATAATAAATATATAAATAAATATATAATAAAAGATATAAAGTAAAAAAAAAAAAAAAATGTTGTCCCTCAGATTTCAATCTACTGTCTTCAACTCCTGAATCCTTTCAGTGAAAAGCTATAGGGCCCAAGCACCAAAGGTCTAATGGACAGGGCCCAGTAGACTCTGGTACTGAAGGAAGATCATTATTTATTTATTTTTATTGAATTTTGTTCTGCTGGAATGTTTGATTTCTCAGACCTGTCTCATACATGAGAACCCAGAAAAAGGTGGCACACACCAAAAAGTTCAAAGTAACATTGTTTTGATTAACTGGAACTCCACCATTTTGATATGAGTTGGCAATATTGGTGAATTCATGTCATTTTATCATTATATGATCTTCAGACCTTTGTAATGTTTAATTGTGACACAGCAGTGTGTCTGTGGTTGATGGTGATGATGGCCCTGGCCATGAAAAATTAAACTGTAATAACTCCAGCCCACATTGTCCAAACTGACCAGGAGAAACCTATGACCAGGAGAAACCTACATAGGTACTGAGGTAAGAAAAAACCTTCCAGAAAAAAAAAATAACTTCACCTTAACCCCCCAAGGATCTCAATATACATTCTCAAGTGCAGGTAAGCCTGACTGTAGATGAATATCTCTAATATCTCGACAGCTGCGAGTAGCCTGCTTTCTGTCTTTATATTTATCTTAATGACTGATTGTCATCTGTCTTGTCCCATCACTTCCTTACACACTGGCTGCAGTGGGTTAACTCACAGCTATTCACCCTGGCCTGTGTTGATTAGCCACTCCGGGCCTGGATGTGTCGATGGACTGTGCTGATTGGCTAGTCAGCCACATAACTACCAGAAGTGCCAGTATGCCAAATGGCCATTCCACCCCTGCATGTAAAATATGGTATTGACCATACCCTGATACAAGAATTAAACTTCATTAAACTTTACAGTTTTTGCCAATTGCTTACATCCAAAAAACAAAGGCTTAGACTAAGCTTAAGCTTCAAAACCAAAACTTCCAATAGCTGAAACACACTGTGACCAGACCTAAAACACATTTTATGCTTTGCACTTTGTTTGCAATTCTTCAACACAGATTGCAGAACATTACACACATGTTCCTACATTAGACACTTCACTCTAAATGAAATAGCTTGTTATCATTAGGAAAACACTTTAATCTATAATGTAAAACACATCTGGTAATTGAAAACACTTCTGCACAGACCTGAAACATTAACACAGAAAACTCAACACCGATCAGTCTGAGCTTTAGCACTACAGAGCTCAGGTAAGACATCTTTGTCAACTGCTGCCATGTTTTTGACAAACATGGAGGCAGTGAGACCCACCGGAAGAGGTAGTTGTGGAAGAACTACATCATGTTGTTGTACGTGCAGGATGGACCTGAGCAGCTGAGGTTTGTTGTCACCTGAGATACTGTTACTGTAGTTTCCATCGGGCTGCTCTGGTTCACCAGTTGACAGTTTCACAGTGTTGTACTGTACTTGCCCCCTGACTCCAAATTTCTGAACCCAAATGAAGAATTCTTCTCAGCATGGTGCTGGAAGGTATATGATCGCCAGCCACATGCCCGCATGCCTCTTCTGCAGGCAATGTAAGAGACATGAAGTGATATTGTGGTATGGTCAATTCAAGGTTGGATTCAGTGATATTGTCCCTGTTTTAGCCAGAAACTGTTTGAAACTGTCTATGATGTGAATGAGGTCTTTACTTTTCCCAGGAATGATTTTGTTTTCAATTTTGTTGTGTTTACAGTAAAACAAATGAACTGTATTTGTTTTGTATTGTATTGATAACTAATAATAATAATAATCCATTTATTTATGAAGCGCTTTTCAAGACACTGAAAGTCGCTTTACAGGAATAAAAACAACAAATAGAAACAAGCAATAGTGAATGAAAAGAAACACATAAACACAACACACAGATTCATCAAAACATCAAAACTCATCAAAACTCATTTGAATACAGATTAAAATGGAAAGGCCAGAAAGATCCAAAACAGTGCAAGTAGAGATATGAATCAGAAAATACTAAATGTTAAAAGCAAGAGCAGAACGGGTGAGTTTTGAGAAGTGACTTAAATGATGTGAGGTCAGTGGTTTCTTGGATGTGTTTGGGAAGGGAGTTCCAGAGGGTGGGGGCAGCAACGGTGAAGGCTCTGTCCCCTCAGTTTCTGTGTTTGGTCATATCTGTTACTGAACAGTATTCTGTCTTTCTTACTGTATTTGTTGTAACAATTTTTTATTTCCTTGTTAAAAAAGAAAAGCGAAAAAAAAAAAAACTTTGCTGCGAAAAAGAACCTGTCAGCTTCATAACAGTATAATAATAGTAATAAAAATAGCAAAGACTGCAGTGTTTTGTGTAAAGCTCATCAATGTGTGGCTGTTGATTTGAAAGTGATTCAAGTGGCACATGTGTGTATTGTTTTGCTGCCAGAGTGACGTTTTTACACAGGATTGTTAGGTTTTGATTGCAGAGTTTCCCTTTGGCAAAGCTGGGAGTGTTGCATCTTATCTTGCAGAGTTTTGGCACAATGAGCCAAATTTATCAAAAAGTGTGTAAGCAGTCAGGAAAAACTGTAATTCAGTGTCATTACCTTCTTCCTGTTGCTGACTGGACCGATCCCAACACATGGAGATTGACTCCATGTGTTGGGATCGGTCCAGTGAAGCTTCTGCCTGTTGTCTCTCTTTGTGGTCCTCCTCTTGGATGAATCAGCTACCATACAGCAGAGGAGATACACTAAGCCACTAATGAAGTCATTGTTTAAATCTGTGAGCTCAACATCTGGTTCCTCTGTATCTTGTTCCCCTGATCCCCATCCCTGAGCAGTATTTTGTCTTTGACATTTTTTTTGCACACAAATGAAATAATTGTGTATCAGTAGGAGAAAGAACAGTATTAATACCAGCTGCTGGGGTTTGGATGTTTTATGGAGAGCTCACCACACTCCAGCTTAAGAAAACACATGCAAATAGACATAAACACAATTAACTTAAAGCAACACTATGTAGTTTCCGAACACAGATAGGAGCGGTGCTGTAGAATTTTCCAACTCCCCTCCAGAATCTCACTCCCCTAGACAGAGTTACAGGAGGAGTCAGATTTTGTTCAGCATCAAGCTCAAGCCTGGTCTCTCTGCTCCTCTCACCTGCACATGACTGCCCAGTGCTGCGATGCTCAGCCAGCCAGCCTCCCCTCCACACAAACCTGTCGAAGCTTGTGTCACTTTATTCTTCACCTCTTCTGACAAAACCCTCCTTGCTTTCCTTCGACACAGGTTCCGTCAACAAATTCATGTACTGCACTTCCCCGATGGGAAGCTGGTTGCATGCTTGTGAAGCTGGTTGCATAGCTGGCATGACTCAGGCTGCAGCTGCGGCAGGATTCATCATATTAAAATTTTGTTTTTTCTACCACTTGAATGAGTTTAGAAACATTATTTTAAGGTCGAGAAACTACTCAATAATTTTATAACACCTTTGCCCAGAAGCTGCTTACCAGCTGGCTCAGTTCATCCTGGGTTTACCTCTCTAATGTTGAGCTGTTGCAAAAGGCCCAGCAGAGACTGTATACTTCCTGAGGGTGCTCAGGAAGAACAACATCATCAAGAGACTGCTGGTGTCCTTTTATAGGTGCTCCATAGAAAGCATACTGACATACTGTGTGTGTGTGTGGTACCCCAGCTGCACAGTGGCTTAGAGGAAAGCGCTCCAGAGGTTCAAAAGTTTGTAAAAAGGTTTGTGATATTTTGTCATTCCAACCAGCCCTTCTTTTGCACAGCTCTTGTAGCATCATCTTGGGAGGCAGTGTGAATGGTGACAAGAATTCAAGAGGATCATTAACCACTGACAAGATTCCATGACGTGTACATGGATGACTTTCAAGGGCAATCTTGAACATGAACATGTCTGATTCCACACACCACTGTAAACCAAGAGCTCTTTCCACAAATAAGTTGTCTTTATCATAATTGAGCTCTTTGGATGCTTTAGAACAATCTTCGGGGATGCCTGCTATAACTGTTCAACTACTGCTCATCAGCTTTGAGAGCCAAAAGCCTCCCTCTGCACATGCTGCAGTGAGATCTTGTACCATCTGCGCAGCTTGTTGTACTGAGGACACATACTTTAAACAGTCATTCACTTAGAAGTTTTGCTTGATGGTCTGTAACACTGTGTCACTGTAATGAGCTGTGTTGTCAACAGAAACTCTCTTTAATGCGCAAATGGCACAGCTTGGCGATGATGTTGCTCCAAAAATTGAGAGGTTGTGTCACATCTCCATTATGCCACCATAAAAAGCGAAGAAAGTCAACATGTTTCTGAGATACTTTCACTTGGTGAAACATGGCTTGAATGTCGGCCATTAAAGAGGAACTATACAATATTTTCCCGCGGCTATGGTACATTTTTATCGTAATTAAACAGCTTCGGAGTAATTGTGACATGACTTGTAACTTGTTACAAGGAGAATGGAGGCTCTCTGTCTTTCATCTTGTGTCTCTGGGCTGAAAACAACATGGCAACATCAGTACAGCAATTGGCCTCCACCCTGGTGTTCCAGCTCTCGTCTCTGCACACCACAACACACATCTTTTGTTTATGACGGTTTATACTAGACAAATATAAACGTTGTATCATCGTATTTGTTATATAACGTTATCCAGCGCTCCATGGACTGCTTTTTTCGCTGGCCTGGTTAAAAACAAATGCAAATAGCCCAGAGGACAGTTAGCAGAACAGTGGAAAAGCGACCGGACTTCCTTTAACATGGCCCTAAAAATGGTCGACTGCCCTCACCTCACTCTGGAAGACCTGCACATTTCTGCCTGCCTCAAGAAAGCCCAGAACATTACAAAGGACACTTCACACCCCGGCCACTCCCTGTTTGAACTGTTGCTGCTGTCAGGCAGATGCTACGGAACAAACAAAACAAAGACAAACAGATTCAAAACAGTTTCTACCCCACAGCAATAACTCATGTGCTATTTTTGGCAAAACACATTCTCAGTCATTAAAGACATTTCACACTGTCATACACACGTGTTGCAAAACTTCACACAGCGGTCATCTTTTACACACAACTACTCAAAATTGAACACACGTGTTTCTAATGATGTGATCAGAGGTGGCACATGTGCATCCATCTACAATGGACATAAACAGACAGTGTTGGGTCCTCTGGGTGGACCCTGCACGAAGATGATGTTGGAGAATGAATGTCAGTGAGTTGCTTTTGGTGGATTCTGATTGTGTTGTCAGACTGGTGCTCAGGCAGAACCGGGTCACAAGGTGTTTAGCAAACAGCACCAGGACCAGCTAAATGAGGGGATTATTTTCTTTGCCCAGCTCTCAGTGGTTGATACTGTACTCTACTTTTAAACTTTTAAACATTTAAAAAGAAAGTGGTGGAAAACTACGAGCTACTTCATTCATCACTTGATTGCTCTGATAATTGAAACCAGATGTAACTGCACCAACCAAGAAAACAGGACACAGCATAAAAGAAATGATTATTCCTGCTGCTCCTACTTCCTCTCCCCCTGAGTCACTGCAGCTCCTCCCATCTCCAGAGATGGAGAAACAGTCTAAAAAAGAGAGGGGGCTAAGATCACCCTCCTCTTTGGTATGTACCCTCAGATAACTGTTGTGAACTGGTGCTAGACAAAAACAACAAAAAAAAAAACTGTAAAATTCTCTAATATGAAGGTTGGCCCCTAATAGAAAAGGTCCAAGGGGTGTCTTCTTAGGTCCTGGTGAGGGTGGTAGCTCCCAAAAGACCCCACATGTCCAGGGTATGAGTCAATATTAAATTGTTGGGTCATTGCTACTGCTACTGTGATTCTTAGTGGGAACAGCAATGTTTACAGCAGCAAAGTCGCAACAAACTTAATATCTAGAAGAGCTTTAAGAACTGTGGCAAGATCAACAGCCTACACAGACAGCTGTCATTTTAGATTGGTCTTAAAGGTAGGGCTGGAGATCCTGGAAAAACGGTTCTAGCAGGCCACATTTTGAAAAAACACAAGTCAAAAGTCCCAGCCCCTTTTCTCAGACTTCTCTCTGAAGCCACGCCTCCACCTTTCTGCATAGGCAGAACTAGACATGAAGGCATCTGATTGGTTTTTGCTTTTCAGAGCATAAAGCATGGTTTGGTCGGAGTTTTGTCAGTCCTGCAGCTGCCACAGAGCTCTGATTGTTTCCGTTCCTTTTTCTGAATACATCATGTATTGATTACTCAGAAAGTAGAAGGACCATTTCACCCAGTCTAACAAAACATGTTTCTGAACATGATTAACTTTAACTCTTATTAACAAGCAATTAGCTTAACAAGCACAAATGGGCGCTTTTCTGAAATATGACTCATTTAATCAGTGGTGTAACAGTGGTGTTTTTGTACCACTGTTTTTTACATCAGCAACAGCAATTTATTAATGTTATAAAAAAATAAAAAATAAAGAAGAGGGCACTTTTTAATATGAGGCAAAAAGGGCAGGGGCTCAAGCACCCCTTGGGCCCTATGTGTGCACGTGCCTGTTCCCACGTGTTTTTTCCTCATACATCTCAATCATCTTTAAATTGTTTGCACGTGCACGAGTCTTCTGACCATGCCCACAATTCACCATACATGGCTTCTGACACACCCATACATGCTTGTTTTGCATATAAAAGTCTGGGATTTAATTTGAGGAGAAATTGCGAAAGCAAGCAAAAAACAGAAACGCCATTTCACAGATTGTGAAACAGAAGCAATGGTTGAACTGATAAAAGAAAACATTATTTAGAAGTTTAAGCTGACAAATACAACCAAGCAAGCTGAATGGACCCTGGAGGAATTTTTTTTACTGGCCTGACTAAAAAACATGAGGCCAAGGAGCGAACAATGTTTGTGTCTGAGATACTGGGGGAGGACAGGGAACCCCCGCGCTCTCTCCGCTTGATGTACTCAGCTCAGCAGTGGCATGTGCCAGGTGAATCAGGAGACACAGATTCAGTTGCAGACACAGTTTCAGTCTTATTGCAATCGGACATGCACTGCAAACAAACTTGTTCGTTCTCTGTTACATTATTTTATTGATATATTGTGATGAAGACCCTGGTGCCTCTGGTGCCAGTGCGCCACAGCCTGACGTGTGAACGTGTCCTTACTGACCGCATCCTATAATCACAAAATGAGATCATTATAAATTGTATCAATGAAAGTCAGGGAACTTAAAGTGAATCATCAAATGACGTAAACTGTAGTAGTTGTTGTTTTCTTCATTTCCTATTGTTTCATGAAACAAACACTGTTGACTTGTCTTACCAGCTTACAGTTGCTGCATCACATCAAGACGCAGGTGGACAGCTGCTACAGCTGGCTGGTGATCATCATTATTATTAACACAATGTAGTGAAAGAAAAGAATATCTAAATGAAATGTCTCCCATATTCACATATTTATTATCCTTTTTGCCAACTCGCAACATCACAATAATCTGAATCGACTGTGTACATGTGAGGCTACGCACAGTGTGAAAGATCTGTACCATTACGCACATTCTCACCACCCATGGGTTTTTATACATTTGGAAAAGTACGTGGGAAGTGGCGTGAGCACACTTTTCATGTGTACGCATGGTTTATACATTTGGCCCCTGATATGCTCACTGTTTTTCTCACAAATGTCCCCTGCAGTTCACCAAGGAGTTGTCATTTCCCATGAGGACTGATGATAGAAATGGACTGAGGCTTGTAAATTCTCTGTCTATGTCTTTGAATATTTGAGTTCAGAGTACTGACAGCACATTGGTCAGAAAGTTGCAAAAATTTGCAACACCATGAGTGAATTTTGACTTACACAAAAAGGTGTTTTAGTGTTGGCGCACCAAAGATCTGGTTCATAGGACCAGGCATCAGCCACAGCATATTACTCCTAATAAAGGATGAGCTGAAGAGATGATTGACTGGCTGGACCATGTTACAATTTCTGTGTTGTAGGTTTCAAGTTCTTATTAGCAGCAGTCCATTTTACTGTTTTAATTCATGTTAACGAATGATATTTATCACATTTATCACACAGTCACCGTAGAAAATGACCATCATCAATCCTTAAATTCAAGGATCTGAGGACTTTACAGTAAGTGACTAAGTGAAGCTGGAGACAGTGTTTTATATATATAAAACATTGTATCATTGTCTTATATTTTTGAGTGAGATGATAATACAAACCTCCAGACTCTACGTTAAAAAAAAAAAAACTTTATTCTCTGATAACTTCAGATAAATACATCCATGAATCCTAAAATCCTTAATCTGGCCAAGATATAGCCCTACAGTTGTCACTTGAAACTGGATGATGGTGGTTTAAGAATTTCTGAAATCATTTGGTATCACAAACAATGAGACATTTTAATAGCAAAACGTGGTACGTTTGCTTCGCCTCTGTTGTTATTAATTGATGGTGTTCTTCTTTGCTTCCAGAAATGGGAGTTCGGGTCATTGATATCTTTTTCCACTTCCTGTGTTTACATCTCCTTACTTCCATGCTTAAGACTTGGGGAAACATCAGCACCGTTGACAGTTTCCTGTCTGCAGTGTTCTGTCAGTGACTGCTGAGTTTTGGCATCTGATAGTACAAAGCTGCTGTTCATCTGCATTCATTATCACTACACAGGATACAAACACACTGATCAACGAACTGATGAAATCCATCCACTGAGCTGCAGCAGATTTAAGGCCTTTTGGAGTTGTGTTGTGAGGTTTTATTTTTAACAATACCCATATCCACTCCATTTCTTGCATTTTGATCCATCCTAAGCAGAATTTCTTTGGACGATTTACAGTTAGATTTAGAGATTGCAGCTTATCATGGATTTGTTAAAAAGACAGGACAAAGTGAATCCTGTGGATATCTGGCTTTCTGCAGTTGCTGTTTAGACGACCTTAATCTGAATCATTCATCTAGTGTTGGAGAGTCAAGCTTCAGGTCAGCGATGCAGCAGCTGTGGTGTCCATGACAAGAGGACTCCATGTTCCAGGATGTGTCTCTGGTCATTATGAACCGAGCTGATTCCTCAAACCCTTCAGCTTCCACTCTGATGTTGCAGCGTTCATGACTGAGTGATGTTCTCGATGAAGACAAGATACAAATATATAGCATTTGTTCACTGTTGTATTTTAGATGAACATCTGGTTATACTTTTGGACTAATACAGGGGACACACATTCCTATACTGGTTGCTTGTTCATTACATCATCACTTCCAGATAACATGCAGGTTTTTGAGTCATCTTGAAGCCCACAGAGACTCCATGTGAGGTCCCTGTGTGTGGAATTCTTCAGAAATGTATCATGAGTATTCCTCTCTCTCTCTCTCTTTCTCTCTCAGTCTGACTGCCTGGAAACCCAGCCGTCTGGCAAACATAAGGAAGATTAAGTGTCAGAGTCAAACATCTTACTTACTGAGAAAGCCTTTTATTTATGTTTTTTTTTTTTATTTGGCTTTTACTTATTTACCCAGCGTCAGTCCCTCTATTTACCATAATTGCATTCACTGTGTTCTGGTATTTTATAAACTACCATTACAGCTGTGTGTTATGTCAAACATCAGTCAGTCAGTGAAGCAGGAGGCAGAGGTTCACATTCCTCACGGCTGATCTCAAAGTGACACCTTCTTTGTTCCAGAGCAGTGAACTCTGCTTCTCAGTGGATAGGACAATGGTGAAAACTACTGAGAAGAAGGGAATGAATTACATCATCATATTGTGAGAATAAGGTTGATATTATATAAGAATAAAGTCAGAAGATTATGAAAATAAAGCTGTAATTTTAGGTTATTTGTTTTGAAGGGGAATATCAGGAGCTGTAAAATGACAGCAGTTTCACAAATGAGAGAAATACTTCATCTTTCAGCTCATCAGCATCATCAGCACCAAGACATTGAGAACAAATGGTGTTGATTCTAATAGTAGACAAACAGCAGCTGTAGGTTAAGGTTAAATATCTGTATCTGATGTTCTTACTGTGAGATGTCAACAAATGAAAGCAACTATATAGGTCTTAAAGTTCCTGGGGGTTCCTTGGCACTATGTAACTTATGACAATGAAAAAGACATCAAACTGTGATTCACGAAGCATTTTAAAGATCTTAAAAAGACAGTTTGGTGAACATTACAGAAGCTCTGGATGTACAAGTGCTGGTTTCAATCATTTAGACCTTGAGACCAAAAGATCTCAGTGGCCTGTGTGGTGAGAAATTTTTAATATTTTGACATTCTTAAACTCAAAATTTCTTTCAGACCTGTCTCAGTTTGCGCAGGTTGAGGACTGTGTGAGATTTCCAGAGGTTAAAAGTACGGAAGCCGAGAAAGGCCACATCCATATTTTTTTTCATTGCTGTTTTCTCGTGATAACTACTTAATATTTTGTTATAAAAAGTCTGTTTTCTTGTAATGACAAATTAATTTATTATGTTATCTCATTATAACAAAGACCATTTTCTCGTGATAACAAAATAATCGTAGAATATGTTAACATGGGTTCACAGGTGGAGTCACTTGTGATTACAGGAAGTCAGCGGTTGGTTAGCTGCTGTATGTCAGTAGGAGGCTAATAAAGTGAGTATGTTGCAAGTTAACTCAACTAACGGTGTCTGTTGAAAACACTCCACATCTACAGATATAAAAGAAAACTGGTTTTCATGGGATAATTGTCCAGAACCATGTGTAGAACTCAGATAACTGTGGGCTGATTCATGTGGTCACATCATCCTGATTCAAGAGCTGCCACTAGCTATCTGCTCTACTGTATTGAGCTGTCAACAATTACTTGCCAGTAAATTACACTTAACGCTAGTTTGTTTACTGAGCTGGGTTTATTAAAAAGGCTACCAGTTAGCCCAAACATGAGAGGTTGACTAACTCCCATCTATCTGGCTGCTTCAGCTAAGGTAATGTTAGCTACTTGCTGTTCAAATAAAGCTCATGAACACATTGCTGTCTTGCTAAATTAACATTGACCTACATTTACATCAGTGGTCGCAGCCAACAGGTGTCAGCTGGTTCGAGATACCATAGTGTTAAGATAAAGTAAAGTTGCAATTCTTACAGCACCAGCAAGTAGCTAACATTACCTTAGCTGAAACAGGATAGATGGGACCGGTTGCCCCTTAAGTAAACCCAGCTCAGTCAACAAACTAACATTCAGTGTAACTGGTAATTATTGTTCACGGCTCAATGAGGTAGGCTATTATTGGAGTGGACAATAACACCCACACCCCTGACTAGAGTAGGCTGAGGTTAACTGCCCCATGCTCGAACCATAGACTGTCTAAGAAGGCTCCAACTGAACACTACACATTACATCGGTGGAACTGTGATTCCACCAGTAAACCCTGTTGCTAGGCAACCATGTCAACACATATAGTTATCATGAGAAAACGGACTAGGGATAAAGTAGAGTGAGCCGGTTGTTATGGAGAAATAAACCCCAACAGGATGAATGGAACCCCTGAAGGGTTTTATTTCTCCATAAAGACCAGACTCACTCTACATTATGCTGCTTATTACATGGCTTACGATTGAAATAAATAATTTGAGACACAATGTTGATTAAAATACGACTTTTATCGATTTATAAATTGCGTCATTAAGCGTATGAATCTGTCCATCATATAAGTCCAGTCACTTTTCTGCTGTTTTGCTGACCCTCCTCTCGGCCGCGTGCATTTGTTTTCACCAAAGCGGTTGAGAAATCAATCCATGGAGCAGTGGATTATCATACACACATTATAATGTGTATACTGTGTAGTTTTATCTGTCATACACAAAAGATTGAGGGTTATGGGGCACGATTGTGTCATGGTGCCGAGACGAGGGCCGGGACACTGGTAGGTGGAAGGCAGAGAGCCTCCATACTCCCTGGAACAAGTTACAAGTCATTTTCCTAACCATCACAGTTACTCTGAAGCTGTTGAATTAAGGTAAAATTGAACCATAAGGCAAATATCCTGCGTAGTTCCTCTTTAACCTTTTTATTTGTGCTGTGCTCCTCTGATTAGAGTGGTGTCCCGAGCAACGGTGTGTTATACTTGTGGTGGTCTGTTATACAGAAATAACAGACCATGGAATGCAGCGATTGACCAATCAAAATGCAGCATTCAATAGAGCCGTGTAATAAATTGAGATAACAAAATAATAAATACTTATCACGAGAAAACTGACTTCGTTATATCGAGATAACAAAATATTAAATAGTTATCATGAGAAAACAGCAATAAAAAAAACATATGAACATGGCCGTTCTCTGCTTCCGTATCAAAGGTCAGACTCAGAACAGGTTTATTAATTACTGTGGTTCCTTGGGTTCAGTCTGTCAGGCAGCACAGGTTGTCTATACTCCAAAATCCTAGACCAGTTCTTTTGTCTTACCATTCATTAATGGATCTGTGGAGCAACAAGCTGGCTGCCTGCAACACCTCACTCAAGGTAAAACAAAGGAATGTTACACTTTTTTTGACAACATGTAAAGGACAGTTCCACCATGATTGCAGGTTATGATCACTTTTATCTTGACTTGACTGTTTAAATCGAATGTGACAAAGACGTTTTCAAGCTCCACCAGCCTAGAGATGGGATGTTCACAATGTAAAAACAGAGGGTTAAACTAAAATGGAAACTTAAAAAGAACCAAGTGACAAAAAGAAACATAAATTCAGAGGGAAGTGACAAGGTAGCACTGTTTTCTGTATGACCTTTGACCTGAGATCTAGTTCAAAGGAATAAATTAATTCTAAAAATGAGAAAATATTGAGTAATAATATTACTTTCTTATTTAAATATTAAGAAATAAAATGAAAAAAAAGAAAAGAAAATTCAACAAAAAGGAAAATGTACAGATTATGAACAGTAAAGGATGTGCTGCAGTGTGCCAAATCATCGTCTCAGCTCTCAGCTGCTGATGTAGTTACTTGTCCATTTACTTCTTAAGATAAAATGTCCATCACTGCTCCCAATGTCCACGGTGATGTCTTCAAATCCAAAAGTCCCATGTTTGAATCATAGTGGCATAAAACTGTATCCTCACACTGGAGACGTAACAGTCATCAACCTTTGGGGTGCGTGTGTGTTTGTGAGTGTGTGTGTGTGTGTGGGGGGGGGGGGGGGGGGGGGGGGGGGGATAAATATAAACTATTAAGTGACCACCAAAATTTGCTACTTGCTACTTTTCATTATTAAATATTAATTAGTAATGGACTAGCTCCCAGACTGAAGGGGCAGGAACAAGCGCCTTGTAGACTTGTCTGCTTGAATAACTTCTCAGACACTCTCTGTCTGACTGACTGATGTTGATCTACCCATTCATTAGTCACTTCAGCTCCAGTCCCTCAGGAGCTTCATCCAGCCACGTCCACTCCTCACATTAAATAAACTCCAGGAAAATACCAAAAAAAAAAAAAAAAAAAAATCAAGCAGCAGCAGTTTTAAAAGGAAAAACCCTCACACACGTTCACACAGCCTCGTAGTCCTGCATCAGCTAATCAGATATGCTTCTGCGCATGCTCAGTGGGCCTCGTGGACACAGTGCCCGGTCAATGTGTGGTGTATCGGTATCGGTGTCGGTGCCGACGGCCGAACCGAGTATCCTCTGCATCAGCTCTCCGGTTTGTCCTTGTTGGGACCCATGAACTCCACCCCGTCGATCGGGATGTCCTTCTCCTTGATGGCCTTCTGCACGCATCGCTGGTACTTCCTGAAGGTCTCGGTGCACGGGTCTCCGCTCCGGTCCCCCTTCAGAAACTTCTCGGCAAACCAGCGGTTGAAGCACTGGTCGTACTCCCGCTTGAGGTCGGTGCAGGCCTCTCCAACGCTGTTCATCTCCGGTACAAAAGTCCAGACACCACGGAGACACAAAACACGGAGGCTTTAACCACTGTTTTCAAACCGACAGCAGCGTCAACAACACGCACTCTACGTGACTCACCTTGAACCGTGGGCTGTGATTGGCTGGTTGGGGCGTTATCAGTCACGGCCGTAGGATCACGACGTAGCAGAGATTGTATGTAAAGGATGACAGGTCACTCTGCACAATCCACGAGAGACCATAAACTCCCTCTCTCTTTCATAGCTTTTCTTTTGAGTGGAACACGTGTCATGTATGTCACATACATCATTTACAAAACTATGCTGCAACGAGAACACAACAGAAAACAAATACGAACACTATCAATACAGAAAACAACCATCTCTAAAAATTAATTATATGATTAAGTTTCCCCGAAAACTATTCATAACTTTACTTTTGAAACCATCATTGCTTTAGTTTTATTGTTTAAAAGGTCTGCTACGGTTACAATTCACTAGAGTATAACCAACTACTATATGTTTTTGGTAGGAAACAAACTAGAAAACAAAGACGGAGTAAGCCCTCCTCCTTCTCCTAACCTACCGTCACCCAAAACCCGCGAGAAAATTATTCAGTATTCCGAAATCTCGCCGTTTGCCGAGAATACGTGTGAGCCATTGGAGTAACCAAAATAAGCTGATATTTACATTTACTCTAACAGCCAACAGAATATAAACCACTGCGGGAGTTAACAACAGGTAAGTGACAGTCGCCAAGCTCATTCACTAACATCCGTTTGAAGTTGTTTTTGAGATATCTAGAAGGCTTCATTGATGCTAACTGCATTAGCATACTTTGCTAGGCCGGGTGCCTGTGGCTGCTAGCTTAACGGTAGCTGCTTGGATTCAATTTCAAGTTCCACTCAAACAAGTGCGGTGGTTTTATTATGTGTGTGTTGCCACAGCCTGTCCAGAGTTACGGTATGTCTGACAGCGAGGACAGCGACTTCTCCGACAACCAGAGTGAGCGCAGCAGCGATGGAGAAGCCGAAGAGGTGGAAGAGAATGAGGTTTGCTAATTGTTAGCTAATTGTGTTAACCGCTCAGTGACTTCACGAAAACAGTGTGATTCAGTGAGGCGGGTTCAGCCGCTACAAGCGATGGAGTACATGGAAGTTCTTATCGTTCGTTTGATCCCAGAACATTTCCCTCTCCCCCTCCCATTCAAGGAGGAGGCGAACAGCCCCGTGGGCAGCGACAAGGTAGCGGATGAGGAGGGGGAAGACCTGGAGGACGAGGAAGAGTATGATGAAGAGGAGGAGGAGGATGATGATGACCGTCCCAGGAAGAAGCCAAAACATGGAGGGTTCATCCTGGATGAAGCTGGTAAGAATAGATGACTCCCACGTCACCTCTGCCCTCTCTCCTTTGTCCATCTTCAGCTTCCTCACTCTGTCCACACTCATACACCTGTCTGTGTTTTGCCGTCCCTCCTCACCCCTGTCCTTCCCCTCACTTCGTCTCGGTCCTCAGCACCAGTCACTTGTTCCATAAGACATGTGCTACATCTCAGAGATGGGAGGTGCTTTAATGAATTTGTCTTTCTATGTGTTTTCTCTGCCTAGATGTGGATGATGAATATGAAGATGAGGAGGATGGAGGATGGGAGGAAGGAGCTGAGGGTATTTTGGAGAAAGGTGAGAAACTCAAATTGTACAGATATCTGGTGTCAGCATTTTTATTTTACTCTTCAGGTGCTGTTGTTTCCACACAATATGTTGAAACAAGCGACCCTAAAGAGGTTTTAGAAATTCTCCCAACTGTGTTGTACTTCCAACAACAACAAATATATATACATATTTTTATTTGTAGCACAAAAGTTTGTGATACAAACAACTGCTTTACGATGTGGACCATGTGTTCTGACCAGTAGTGTAATTTTTATAGAAGAAATAAAATGGAATATTGGTTAGAATAATAGCAACAAATAGTTTACCAATAAGTTGTGCAGCAGTTATAAACACTGCAAAATCCGACTGGCTCTAACTCACAGGCCATACCAATGTTCTTGTATGTTCTGACTCATTTACTATGAGTCCCACAAACAACATTTTTGTTCATTATTTTCCCATTTGGCTTTAGTTTTCACACAGTCTTTGTTTTCAATTCACTGTAGAATAACATACAGCATTAAGGTGCTGTTTTTCATGTCTAGAGTGAACATATTGCCAGGTCTTTTAGATAAATCAGGATGATGTTATCTGCGCTTCATAATGAGATGCAGTTGTGAGTAAGTGTCCATCACAACACAAATAGAAACACAACAAAGTCATCAGCAAGATTAGATATAATGATGGTAACAAGAAACATCAGGAAACATTGTGACCCCTGGCAGTAATGAATGGAAATTTCCTGATTCTATCTGCAAAGGGGACAAACAGCTTTCAAACACAAACAGCTGAAACTTTCTAGTGGTTCACACTGTTTGTAGGTAATGAGTGAAATCATGAAAAACGTGCTCCTCAGTGGTCAGCCTGCATCTCCAAACTGTTTATGGTCCTATTACAGTCTGAATGGCCCATCATTCATTTTCATGGCTATCATGTAGCCCTGATGTGAAGAGTTAGGACTTCATATCTTGTTTCTTATCAGATCGCTCTGTATTTGCTTCACAGCATCACATTCTGATTAATTGCAAAAAAAATGGCAAAATTATAGTTTTATTTTAACTGGCCTGTATTTTCATCCACATTTTTAAAGATGTGTTGGGTGGGGAGGTGGATTGTCATGTTAGTCCCTGTTAGACACGGTGCGTGTTGTTCAGTCTCACTGATTTCGTAACTGGCCCCCACTGTTTCTCGTTTTTTTTGGATTGACATAGAACCCATTGGATAGGTGTTTGTGTTTCAGCAGCACCATGTAAAAACAAACAAACACACGCTATAATCTGTAAAACACTGACTGAAAGGATATGTGCAGCAGCAGAGCAGAGTGTCTTCATGTTACGAGAGGAGTTGACCAAAAAGACAGTGGTGGAGGATTTGATGTCTAAATAAAAAGCAAGAGTGCACATTTGACAAATAATCCAAATTTAAACCTAGACCAGAATCTGGTGTAAGTCATTGTGACAATCTTTAAACTTTTTTGTGATGCAGGCGGCTGCATGTGGTGATAACACTTCTAATGTGCACAATCAATTCGAAGTTGCAACATGGCCACGTGCAAATCCAAAGTGCATGAGCTGCAATTTCTTTTGGTGATAAGTTGTTTCAATTTGTTGTGCTTTGTTCGCACCATAAGCTCGTGAGAGTGGCACACAGACTTACATTTTGACAGTTACAGTAGTGTTGTAGTCCAATTTGAAGAAAAGTGTCTTTATGTCATTTTGGGACTGAATTTGTTGTCACAGAAAGACACACATTTTGACCTCTCACAGCAACAGGTGTGATTTAGTAGCTGAGGAAAGACTCTGTGTCAGTTTGGTGTCTTAGTTAGAATATCAGAGCCCCAGACCTGGACCAGCTGAGTCAAATCAAGTCATTAAAATGCATTTAGTTAAATAGGGATAGTTGAATATTTTTGAAGTGTGGTAGTATGAGGTACAAATGGCCTTTAGGTATAATCTGTGCAGCAGACAGCTCTCTGCTCTCCTCCACTGAGCCATACCAGCTCATAGAGCTGGACAGAGACAAACGGCTGTAAACAGATACAAACTAACAGTGTATTTTCTCCACCTACAAGAAGTCCCATCTCAAAACAACACATCAGTTTTAGTGGATGCTATATAGAATTTTTTATGGTTTATCTGGATCTACCCCACACACTCAGTATTCCCCTGCGCAGCTTTTTTCCAACTTTATACTTATGGGCCATTTGCATCTGATACAACCCCACTCCAAAAAAACTGAACCATTCTTTTAAAATATCCACTGCAAAAAGAGTCTGCACAGTCATTTTTCAAAAGACTTTTGCTTTGTCTAAAACTAAAATCAGTTTATCTCATTTTGGCATTTTAATTCAGGTCTTCAGTTCAGTTCAAGTCTGGAATTTCCAAATATAGTTATAGAATAAAAATATATACTATATAAAATAAATCTTATTAGACTTATTATTATTATTACTGTATCAGCTGATGAATGACAAGGAACACAACTGCCAAATATCCCATGTTTGTCCACAACAGAGTATTGACAATTTTCATGTATCACTATCAGTACATTTCATTTACACAGGACTTACACGTTCTGGCCTCATAAGCAGTCAGGCTGTTGATCTCAATACAGATCTGATGTAGACTAGATCAGTGGTTCCCAAACCTCTCACTTCTGAACCTCTTCAGACATTTGACCTCCAGCCATGTACCCCTGACTCCCGCACTCTTTCAGGAAAAATTTCTGTAAGCACAGACACACAGACAGCACATGAAATAAAATCTCCTAAGTGAATAATTCTACCCAAATAGATCTGTTTAAAAAATCACTAGCATTTTCAGTGAGAAATACCAGTTCACTTAAAAAAAAAAATCTACCAAGCATTTCTAGAACATATCCAGTTAGGAATCCACCTGAAACTGTGAAATACAAACTCACCACAGCTTTCATGAGAAGGGTGTGCTTGAGAGGATGCACATAACTCTGCAACGTTTGGCTGAATTTGAGAAAGCGTATTTTGTTTTCATATTTGTCAGAGCTGAGATCAATTTGCTGAGCACTGAACACATGTCTATACATATGTGTATTTTGATGGTGACTGGGTACCTCAGACGATATATGCCAGTTTAAAAATGTAATCGGGCTCTTTTAAATTTTTTTCATGTACCTCCACCTCTCTTTCTGTAGCCCAGTTTGGGAATCACTGGTCTAGATAAAATTAGACTAATTAATTAATTCAGTGTCAGCTTTAAGCCACAGCTGACCACCAACTCAGTTTTTAGCATTTCAGCAATCATCTGCCTCTTCATGTGACATTATAAACTGTAGCACCAAATTCGGACCTGTTAGTGATAAACACTGGAGTGATGGGGCTGACATCATCAGACAGCCCACCATTCACCTTAGGCTAAGGTCTGTATTTCAGATCTCTCTGACATTACTGACAAGCTCAGCGTTAAATTAAATTAAACTTATTGGCAATACTCAAACTTTTAGTGATTACTATATCCAGGTCAGACTACATGATATTGAACTTGTCATGTCCTGATTCAGTAGTCCTTCATAGTTCATAGTTCACCGAAAGAGAATAATGTGATTTTCTTCCCCCCTAAATCTCCCCTCATTTAGAAAACCACAGTTATGATCACAGTTAAGTCGCAGAATGTTTTTGTCTGTGTGAATTCCTGAACACATTTTTAAAGTCATTAAATGAGCACAGTCCAGTGTTAGGAGCTCAGTGTGGACATCTTAACTGTGTTAGCGTTGAGTTAGTGATGTAATTCTGATCGTCAGTGTTGTCTGACTGAACTCTCTCTGTCTTATTGGTGTTCCTCTCTGTCATGCATGTCCTCTTCAGTTAACGGTAATTTTACTCCGCATACTCTCCTGCCACGATGTTTCCATTTATATCCATGTGTATCTGAAGTAAATGGAGAAATTTAGGTTCATCCATGTGACAAAATCCATGTCCCAGAATGTATTAACCCCACCTCATCTCAGCACAGCTGTATTTGTGAGTGTGTAGCGTAACAGAGGGAAGCACAGAGGGCAAATCCATTATTGGCTCCTTGAACAGCAGCAGCTCACAACTCACAGTCAGCACCAATGGTTTTTTGTCCATTCTTACAGTTAATTGGCAAAAACTTTAAACTGTTAGCACTGATTTTCTGATGTAATCAACTTATTTAAATTCAAGTGCAACACTCAGGACATTTGACAGTGAAATCTTTGTTTATTTCGTTGGATAAAACCAAATCGGAAAAATGTCCGTTCTTTGGTCTGGAGCAAATTCAGCCACATGAATGGAAAAATCACCTCTATTTACAATACAATACAATACAATTTACTTTATGAATCCCCAGTGTTTAGATAATTTGCACAACACTTCAAGTGTAGATCTGCAGCCAGATGTTTGATGGTAATCAGAAGGGTTGTGGAGAAAATCTCAGCCAGTATCAGTATTAATCTGGACATGTGGTAAGTAATTCCAGCTTCAGAGAACCAAGTGTGATCATTTGCCTGACCCTGCTGCCTGGTAGAAGACCGCCATGTCTCTTTTCTTTTACTTTTCACTAACGGATGTGGTTGAAGCTTTTCATTTGGCACATGGTAATGCATAGCCTCACTTAAGGTGGATGTACAGTAGAAACAAAATGGAAAAATGGTCTCTAATGGCCCTCTTTCATTAGCACTACTCGACTCAACTCAACTTGAATTGACTCTTTTTTTTTTGGTTTGATTTTCCATCAGGAATAGTACCTGGTACCTACTTTTTTTGTTATTGTCTAGGGTTGTCATGATAACCAAGCCTTCGATACCAAATCATTGCCAACACACAAAAAATATGTAGATGTTTTTTTTCAGTACCAAGAGTACCAGATATCCAGCTTTGTTGTCGGCAGGATGTGCTGTCGGTAGGGCATTTTCATCGTGGTATCAAGAATCATGGCAATTCACTGGTATTGGCGTTGACTGCTGAAAATCTGGTGTTGTGATAAGCCTAGTATTGCCTCTGGTGAGGTTTCGAGCGAGCTGAACCAATGCTAAAATGCAATGTTAGCTGACTGCCAGCCACTGATTGGCCAGAGAGTGTCGTCACTAGAAGAGTCATGAGTGCTTCAAGAATCAAACCCACCATTTTTAAAAATGCCCTCTACCAAACTCTCCTGTACTTTTCAAGAGTGTTTGGTCTCACTGCCCGCAGCCTTCTCTGGTTCTCTTCTCTTGCTTCATGTGTGACAAAAAGCTACAGACCGAGCAGCAAGTACACCATCGCCTCGATGCCTCCCCTTTGTTTGTGTTGTGTTGCGCATAAAAGGATGTCCCAGCAGTTTCTGGAAATGACCAAAACCGAGTAGAGTCGAGTCGAGTGGAGCTGAGAAGTGCTATAAATGTGTAATGGGAAAGGGCCATAAGCTCTGAGCTCTGCCTTCCTCAAAGGCTCACTGTGACTAAACTCTTTTTTCTCATCTGGTTCCAGTCGCAGATAAATACACCATGACCTGAGATAGCTGGGTAACGATGACTAGCTGGTCCATTTACCTGTTTGTCACCTGGGCAACACTGTTTACATCAGGCTTCATGTACCACTTTAGTGAAGGAACTTGACTTGATATCTAATTCTATCGTAACTATTAAACCTAACTGTCATAGGACCTCAGGTACAGTTTGTTAGACCTCCAAGTGGTTTTACATCTTGATCTGAATTAGTTTAAATGGACACAGGTAAGCTATTTTATATTATTTAATCCACCAATTATTTTCTCAATTAATCCATTTATTGTTTGGTCAGCTGCATAGTATATATACAGCATCTATATCTTTTGGCCAACTAATCATTGAATGAATTAATGAGTAAGTGTTGCAGCAGTGCTCCTTGTCATACATGACATTACTTGGTGAAGATGAGCATTAAAGATGAGCTGCATAAATCCTGCAGCTCGGTTCTTTCTGAACACAGTCACAGTGAGTGAAACATCATGGGCCTTTGTTTCTCCTGTACCGTCTCCTTGAGCCACATTGATCCCCTCACTGGCCTCATGCTTCTCTGTGCTGTACAGTCACCATTAATCTGTCTGTTTTTCTGTTGTTTTTTTCTCCCATCATGCTTTGTGTTGCTGCTGCCTGACTCTGCTCCCGTGTGCTCTGCCCTGATGACAATGTCTGTTGGCTTCTGTCTTCACCTCTGCATCCTCCTCCTTCTCGTACATCTGCCCTGCTGCTGCTCTTAAATCCTCTTCTCTTCTTTTACACTTTTACTCCCCTTTTACACTCTTACTCTATAATTCTCCTTCTTTTGCTCTTCGATGCTTCACTCCAAATATCCTTTTCCACCTTCATTTTTCCAATCTTTTCTCTCTAATCTTCCTCCTTTTCTTTGGTCTTTTCTCTCCTTACCGCTTATTTCTATTATCTGTATTTTTTTTCCTCCACTCCTCCTCCTTTATTTTCCTCTTCCTTTCTTCTCTCTGTCACTGGTCGACCCTGAGCAGAGGAGGCTGAAGGTGAGTCTATTTTCCCCCTTAACTGTGACCATCTTTCACTTTTTAACATAAATAAATTGAGCTTGTATTAGATGTTGATCTCCACCCTCTTCTCTCCCACTCAGTGTCCAACCTGGACCACATGGTTCTGGACGATGATCACTCTGGATCCAGAAGACTACAGAACCTCTGGAGGTGACAGACATCTCCAACATCTCTTCAGCTTCACCCACCAACACTCTATATGGCTTTTTAACAGACAAACTAAAAGTCAGGAACTTACACTACACATCGTAGTTGAGAGCAAGGTCTATAAGTTCCTGCCCACACATAATGAGCTAGTCGTACCTTTTCCGCTCCCACCGCCTCTAAATGTGGATGCTCAGGCTCACGTGAAACACAGCAAACACATTTGTAATGAAAAGTGTTGTGTGGTGTTGGTTGAGGAGCCTCATAAACAGCTTGACCTTGAAGCTTTGGCCTTTCTCAGCTTCACTGATGTGCCACCTGCACCACTGGGCTCTGTTTCTGATAATACAGATTTTTTAATGTGACGAGCTGAAGTTGATACTGTG
This sequence comes from Caranx ignobilis, assembly GCA_021432705.1. Classification (NCBI taxonomy): domain Eukaryota; kingdom Metazoa; phylum Chordata; class Actinopteri; order Carangiformes; family Carangidae; genus Caranx; species Caranx ignobilis. The sequence goes on from MU269990.1 coordinate 21,009,734, forward strand.
AGAAATTTGCTTTTAGAATGAATACATTCTGTACAGATGTTGTGACAGATCATTATGAAACCAGTCGGATAGGATTTTTTGGGGTCAATGAATGAAAACAAAAATTTTAAAAAGTCAATTTTGTTGAAAAAAAGTCAAAATTTGTTTTCCATTCCAACTATGACTCATATGTGAACATAAAAAGTGTGTTTGTCTCTTTGAGATGTGTGGTTTGTTTGTCCTTGGTTGACTGTGTGTGTATTTTATTTTTTATTTTTTAAACAGAGACTCCAGAGAGGAGGCACTGGGTGAATACTACATGAGGAAGTATGCCAAGTCCTCAGCAGGAGAGCAGTGAGTATTCTTTCCCTGAAGACAGAGCCTTTAATGGACTGAAAAGCCTAATTTAGCTCCTCTGTAAGGCCTAATAATAGCTCACCTCACACTGAGATGGCTCAACACACTGAGCTGCTGAATAATAAAATCTCACACTGTTGAATTTCCACACACAACTGAACTGCAGAGACACGTGTATAAAATAGTTTAAAAGATGAAATGTGAATGCAGACTGAATGCAGAGAGGTTACCTCAACTTAAGGTTTCAAATGGTGGAAGTAACTTCCAGCTTCACTTTTTAATAAGACGTGATTCTCATGTGATCTTTGATTTTTAGTTTATCATAGACAAACTCCAACAGGAAGTTCTCTCATTAAAAAAGAAAAATTAGGCAAGACATTAAAACCCATCCTGTTTTTCTTCTTCTGCTGTGCAGTTACTCTGGAGGGTCCGAGGAGCTCTCGGATGACATTACCCAGCAGCAGCTACTTCCTGGAGTCAAGTATGTAAAATTTTCAATCACAAGTGAGACACCTGCAGACATGTGATGAGAGGTTTTAATGGTAATGTATTTGTTCTCATTAGGGATCCCAATCTGTGGACTGTAAAGTGCAAGGTGTGTACCCTATCCATCTATTATTTCACTCAAATACACACAACTTCTCAAGCAGAAAACACACGCATACATTCTGACACACTCTCCTGTCTGATCAGATTGGAGAGGAGAGGGCCACGGCCATTGCCTTGATGAGGAAGTTCATCGCCTACCAGTTCACAGACACAGTAAGAAACAGCTTTGTGTCGTACCACATGACCTGTTTGAATGTTCTTCTGTTGGCAGTTTCATTTCACACTAGGTTCTTCATGATACCAGAATTTCACTAGTTGATACTAGGGCTGAAACGATTACTCGAGTAATGCGCATGCATGTCAGTGGTGCGTGGTAGAAATGAAACTTATCAACCAGTGTATCACTGGTGCATGCACACGCACTGACAGCTGCATGACCCTATCAAGGGAAAACCCGATGCAGTGGATAATTTGGCACTGGCACTGGCACAGAGAAGATGGTCGGCGACGGTCTGGTGCAGGGATGTAAACAATTAATCAACTATCGATTAATTATTTAAACAATTAATCAACTATCGATTAATTGTTGTTGAATTTAGTCGATTAAATTAAATTAACTGCAGTTAATCGATCCTTTTCCATGGGAGTTTTTCTGCGAAATGTAAACAAGCAAAGCAACATAATATAGCAGGATCTCTGTTTAAAATAGCTTCAGTGTGTGCCCAACGCACTAATCACACAAGGGCAAGAGGAGCTTTCGGTGAAAAGAGGCAACAACAACACTGTTAGCTGTTGTACACTGGCCTTGGCGTTTAGCTACGATCACTAAAATACCAACGACCAGCAAGGCTAGCAAGTCAAACAGCTGCTGACACTGATCACTGCCTGAAGAGTTTGAAAGTATATCTTCATATGAACGCAGCTCAAACCGACCCGCTGCCTCAACATGTGACCAAGCTCTGCTCTCGTATTTTAGCCGGGTCGCTATACTGGAGCTTTATTTATTTATTGGAGCTGAGAACAACTGAGTTTTCCTCAACCACAGCTGAACAGCTGATGTGGTCAGGTGACAGTCTCACAGTGCACCCTTTATTAATATAAACTTCAAGCTCAAAGCTGTCTGTCCTCAGACTGTCCTGACCTGTCCCTGAACATCACAGGGACAACATGGAGCTGCCTGTGTGACAGGTTCTTGAGTTTTATCAGTGTTTACACCAGGCTGAGTTCAACACATCAGTGTATACTGCTGTGATTTAAGTAGTTATATAATGAGATGTAATTCAGTTAAGATGAGATGCGGTTATAGTTCAGATAGACTACTATAGACTACTAGTCAAATCAAAAAGAATAGAACACATTTATAAGTTGTTATTATCATTATTGTTGTTATTGTTATTATTATTTATTATATTCTGAATGTTGAACCACATGTTTTAACCTTAATTTTGGTGAGTAATTCTCAACATGAAACTTAAAAGACAGGTCTTCCTCCAACATAAAGTCCTGATATTTGTATGAGTAAACTAATTCTACTAGCCTGCCCTGTAATGTGTGGAGTTTGGGTGAGGAATGAAATCAGGCAGGGCTCTGGTAAAAATGTTTTTATTTGTTTTCTCTTAAAGAACTTACTTTTAAAGAAGTAAGAGTGAGCTGAATCATTTCAAATTCTTCTTGTAGCTTTAAAATTGTCTCAGTAGTTGACTCTAAAGAACAATAGATAAGCATACAGGTGTATATGTAACATGGCAGCTTCAGAAAATGTGTGTTTGAACACTGCCCACTGCATACACTCTGCATACACCCTGATGACCGACTCCACCGACCGCCACGGCACTGTGACACTCAATTCCCTCACCGGTGTCAGGGGGGCACCACAAATTGCTACCTGGTCTGTGGGAAACACTGCTCACTATATACGGCTTATGCCATTTGTATTTCACATTTACCGTATTTTCCGCACTATAAGGCGCACTTTAAAGCCTTTAACTTTCTCAAAAAACGACAGTGCGCCTTATAATCCCGAGCGCCTTATATATGGATCAATTGGTTAATTGGTTGATCCATACTGGTTGTACACGGCGCTCAAGGCGCTCTGTCAAAATGTTTCAGTATGAAAAACCAATAAAAACAATTTAATAATCCAAAACACCAATCCCTTTATTTTTCTAAGCCTTTTGCTAGACTATCCGCCGGATTAGCTATAAAAGGCTAACGATCCTCATATTCCCGTTTAAGACACGAAGTCTTATCATTCACACTTGGTGAATCTCTAATCTCACCAACAAGTACGACTGGTAAACTACAAGGCCGCACCGCTTGCAGCATTACGGCTACCGTAGTCAGTAAACACCGGTACTGTGCTCACTCACAGTCCACAGCACAGCTCATCTAGTGGATGCATAGCGCAACCCCAGTCAAACGTTTGACTGCTGTATCTTCTATTCTATGCGCCTTATAATCCGGTGCGCCCTATATATGAAAAAAGTTCTAAAATAGGCCATTCATTGAAGGTGCGCCTTATAATCCGGTGCGCCTTATAGTGCGGAAAATACGGTACTATTATTACTGACGCACAGCGTTCTGTGGACCGATCTAAGAAAAGCCAGACAGTAAGGAAACAGAGGAAATATCAAAGGTGTAAGATTATTTCAAGTTGTGTCCACTGTAAAATATTTAAAAATGTAAAACATTTCATACCATAACAGCTTGTCCACAATGATGTAGCGTTTAAGCCCAAAGCACACAGTCTACTCAAGTCCACTGAACAGATCCGTCAAAATGATGGCCCACCACAGTCGCGTTTGTTCCGACCACAGTTTCTTACAGACAAAAATGTAATTATTATGTTTTTTTGAACAGCGTTTCACCATCTCCTCGTGCTGGACTGCACACACACACAAACATGTGCGCATGGGGACAGGTCACGCTGGAACGCTAAACGCCAAATGCACTAAATTGCCCCCACCCCCACCCCCACCCCGATATTGATGGCTGGTTACGATGTTGCTCACATTCGCCCAAGAAAACGAAATCAAATGCTGCTGTGTTAATTTAACTCATTGTTGTGAGCAGAGGTGTGTAGTAACGTGCGACATTCACTCCGTTACATTTACTTGAGTAACTTTTTGGATAAACTGTACTTGTCAGAGTAATTTTAATGCAGCATACTTTTTACTTTTACTTGAGTATATTTGAGAAGAAGAAGCAGTACTTGTAACTCCATTACATTGAGCTACATTCTGCTCACTACTCGCTACTTATTTTTGTATAAATGCGCGATCTGTTTGTTTTGTTTTGACAAAGATACTTCCAGCAGAGGCTCTGCCACATGACTGCATTTCACCAATCAACTGTAGCCACTAGCGACGTTTAACCCCATTCACCAATCAGACAGAGCCAAGCAGTCACATGACTGCACTCACTGGTTGTGAGTGATTCAGCCTAACACACACAAGAACATACACTCTTCTTTTTATACAAGCACTCCTCTCACTCACTCTCTCAGGCCCTTGGACACACACACACACACACACACACACACACACTGTTGCTTCCCAGTGATCAAAATATCAGGTGTTAATAAGATTAGAATATTATACACATATTATATATGTTAAACATGTCACTACATCACAATTATTGATAATTGATTTTGCAGACATGTTTTTTTACTGTAGCTATTTAATAAGGCAAAAGAACTTATTTGATTACTTGATTAATCGATGAAATAATCAATATAATAATCAATTAAAAAAATAATCGATAGCTGCAGCCCTGGTCGATGCCAGTAACAGTGAATTTCCATGATTCTCAATACTCATTCAGTACCAGGATAAAAATCAATCAACAGAACCTATGTACTTCTAAATTCACTACTTTATCACAAACTGTTTCACATCAAACCTTCAAGTTTTTAAGCTCCAACATGTGTCAACAACTTCTCAAAGAATTTAAAGAGCAACAGCAACATGAAGTTAAAGCAACACTAAAGAGTTTTCATTTTGATTGAGTTTGGTGGCACTTGTGGACCAAAGCCGTAGTGTTTTGTCTGAAGGAAGACCCCATTTCCCATGAGCACCAGCACGTAGTGTCGTAAACATCCTCATCTCCCAGTCGTGTGCAGTTTGATTGGAAATTAACAGAAGACGGGTCCAAACTAGGGATGGGCATTTCAAGCAAAAGCACTAATCCATTCTTTTTCAAAGAATGCTGAATGAGAGCAAAGTCTCCTCTTGCGGCGTAAAACTTTTTTGTGTCTGCGTCTGTCTCTGTGTCGCTCCTTCTCCTTTGTCATTTGAGATGAGAAGCGTCACCGGAGAATATTGTAAAGATACCGCTTCTCATCACAGAGGTACCGTTCAGTTCAGTCCTCCTCGCTGAATGAGAGCAAAGTCTCCTCTCGCGGCCTAAAACTTTTCTCCGGTACCTCTTCTCATCAGAGTCGCTCCGTGCAGAGTTTGCACTAGTTTCACTTGCTTTTTATTTGACAGAGTTTCACACAGAACTTTCTGATTGCTGTAGAGTCTTCACATGTTTCTCCTTCTGTGACAGTAAAAAGGGAACATTTACATTTTTCAGACAAGACGATAGTCTCATAAACTATTTGATTTTTTTAACTGAACAACTATTTGAATATTGGAGCTCACGCTAGAGAGTGAAAGCCGGGCCAATATTAATCCTTGTCTGGGCTTTGATTCTGTTCCTCTCCCTCTTTTGTTTTTTAGTCTCCTCAGACAAAACTTTTCATTTCTTTGGTTTTCTTGCTGCTTCTGCCATGATAGTGGTAATCCCACATGTGCGATCACATCAACTTCCATCTTTTTAATGAATGGGGAAAGGGGGAAGTGACGTGTGCCGTAAAGCAGTCAGCACATTTGTAGTTTTTTGCGTGGAGGGGTTCCTACCATCCACCTCGAAGCTGCTTAGTGCCAGTGAAGGCCATACAGACCCCCTCAGGCCATGACAGAGGTGTCCTTCAACCTGTTGTAAGTCGATGTACCATCACAAAAGTTCTGAAAGTATTATATGGAGGTTGAAAAGTTACTTAGTGTTGGTTTAAGAACAGTGTTAAAATGGTAAATGGCTCGACACAAACAAAAAGTCATGGAGTCAATAACTTCAAGTACCGTATTTTCCGCACTATAAGGCGCACCGGATTATAAGGCGCACCTTCAATGAATGGCCTATTTTAGAACTTTTTTCATATATAGGGCGCACCGGATTATAAGGCGCATAGAATAGAAGATACAGCAGTCAAACGTTTGACTGGGGTTGTGCTATGCATCCACTAGGACTGTGAGTAAGCACAGTACCGGTGTTTACTGACTACGGTAGCCGTAATGCTGCAAGCGGTGCGGCCTTGTAGTTTACCAGTCGTACTTGTTGGTGAGATTAGAGATTCACCAAGTGTGAATGATAAGACTTCGTGTCTTAAACGGGAATATGAGGATCGTTAGCCTTTTATAGCTAATCCGGCGGATAGTCTAGCAAAAGGCTTAGAAAAATAAAGGGATTGGTGTTTTGGATTATTAAATTGTTTTTATTGGTTTTTCATACTGAAACATTTTGACAGAGCGCCTTGAGCGCCGTGTACAACCAGTATGGATCAACCAATTAACCAATTGATCCATATATAAGGCGCTCGGGATTATAAGGTGCACTGTCGTTTTTTGAGAAAATTAAAGGCTTTCAAGTGCGCCTTATAGTGCGGAAAATACGGTAGTTAAACAAGAGAACTGTTGTTCTCATTAATTCATGACCACGTTCCATGTTCTGGACGCAGTTGCAGAAGGGTTTTTTTGGGAGTTAGCAAAAGGCGCTCTTCCTCGGCACAGCCTCAAGTCTGTATACTGCCCCCGTCAGTTCTGACAGGAACCAGGACAGTCCACTGAGGGTAAAGTCACAGTACCGAAAATAAGCAGGTACCAACCTGTTTTTTACGTGTTGGTATCGACGTGGTAACAATATATCAGTTATCATGACAACCCTATTTTACATCAAACTGACTCTAGACCAGCCTCTATCAAACTGTGGCTCGTGGACCACCAGCAGTCTGAAAAGGACAGTCCATTAGTAGATCAGTGGAATAAATGTTTGTCAAACTGACCATTAGCAGGTGGTGAATCTGTCTTAATTTTCAATATAAAATTAATGCATGTGTAAATTCAAACATTACTGAGTCAGTTGGTTCACAGTTTTTGTGACCCTCTACTTCACTACTTTTTTTTACTACAAACGTTTTTACGTTTGTAAAAACGTTAGCAAACGTTTTTACTACAGTCTGCAGGCAGCCTGTTAAATATCACACACAGCAGACAGTATCAGGCAGCTGTGACTGGGTCAGTTTACAGAACATCCAATGAACGCTGTTACATAGCTGACAGATGATTAGGGCTGTGAAATTAAAGAAATGTTCAATCAAACCACTATTGAGACAGTGTTTCACAACAAATTTCATCTGCTGACAAAGTTTGTCCAGGATGCGTTTTCACTGTTTCCCACGGAACCTCACTCTCTCTGAGCAGGTGGGGCAGGCAACGCTCTCACACACAACACTGAGTGACAGTGGTAGGCAGTGATAACGGTAATAAGACATTTTTGCCAGTACTCATGGCTATGCTAAGGAGTGCATCATCTAGAGTGGTTTTCTGGTTCTGTATGTTGTCAGGAGAGAACAGGACCTGTTGGCTCCAGTCCCACACTCAGATCTAAAACTTGTGATGTGTATAATAGGGATGCAACAATATATTATATTCAACTGTTAGGTACGCCATCCGCGGTGCAGTATGTGAATCGTAATATTTCTGTAATTGTTTTGCGTATAACAAATTGTTCCCATGCATTATACTGTAGTTCTTTCACATTACTTCAGCATGGCCGACCATTCCCTATTTGTGTCATGTTCTTTTATTCAATTTATATCATACAAAACACTAAAGATGTGTATCAATGAAAATGGAAACGTAGGTAAAATAAAAAACATTATTTTGGGATTGAAAATAGCATTTTATCTTTCTTTAACCTCTTGGAGTTCCTTGCACAAAGGATATTTTGCTGATATGGTGCAGGCCTAATAGACACAATGCTGACTCATTTCTAAAATCAGTTTTTATTTAGTTTTTTTCCTCCTTTTTTCAAAAAAAAAAAGGTAATAAATCCAAAGTGTTTCATAAAGATCAGGTCAAGTACCTTGACTAAAATCTCTTGTCATTCGTCCTAAATCACAGCGCAGCACCTACATGCAAGTTGTAGTTCTTCATTGCAATTAGTACGCAGAAAGATACTGCATTCATAAGAAAACAAGTATACCATATAAAATATATTTAAATATTGTGTTTTATTTGCAAAGTCATGGCAAATGTTTACAACAATATCATTGTCCATCAACACCACTGTAGGTCCATGAGTTTTATTTGAGATTTTTTTTTTTTTTTTTTTACTAGCCATGAGGCTACAGGTGTAGAAGGCAGTTGTGTCAAGGCAAGCAGCTGATTGGTCATAGTGAGGAAAGACAGAAAACCTTTGGGAGACACATTTTAAGGGGCCTTCATCAAATTGAAGTCTGTTCTATTTTTGGACCTGGACTTGATTAGTTGACACTTGATGACTGTCAGATTGTTTTTGGTTTGGTTTCTTTTGTCTTGTCTGTTTCCTGTTTCTCCTGCTGTGAGTTTATAGAGGTGACTGGAGTTTATAATTCACTCTGTTTTTTCTTTTTAAGTATATCTTCTGGGCTTTTTCGCCTTTAATGGAAAGCACAGTCGAGAGAGAGACAGGAAATGGGTAGGCAGAGAGGGGGGAAAGACACGCAGGAAATATATATATATATATATATATATATATATATATATATATATACACAAACAGCAGCTACCAGAAGCAGCCCAGGCAGCACTCACCATCCTGACTTTATTCTATCAGTTGTTTGTAATATTCCTGATTCTGCTTTTTTTTCTAGAAATGTTTCACTTTTAATTCTTGTGATATTATCTTGTGGTATTTTGACTTTATTCTTGATACTAGTTCTTTTTCCTCTAATGTGAGTACCAGTAATGTAAAAATCTTTTTGCTAATATGCTCTAAAAGTCAATATGTGTTGTTGGGATGTTGATTTTAAATATTTATTTGAATAACCCAACCACTGCCCATTTTTGTTTTGTTTGTTTTTTTGCTGCAGCGTAAAGTTCAACATTGCTGTTTTATTACAGATGGCACTGATACTGTGTCTCACACCATTGTGACATTGTGACCTTCCCCTCCACCCTCTCTAAACTACAGCCTCTGCAAATCAAGTCTGTAGTCGCCCCTGACCATGTTAAAGGCTACATCTACGTGGAGTCATACAAGCAGACACATGTCAAAGCGGCCATCGAGGGTATTGGCAACCTGAGGATGGGCTTCTGGAACCAGCAGATGGTTCCAATCAAAGAGATGACGGACGTCCTCAAAGTGGTCAAAGAGGTCACCAACCTGAAGCCCAAGTCCTGGGTCAGACTGAAGAGAGGCCTGTACAAGGACGACATTGCTCAGGTACTGAAAAACACATCTGTACAGTATGTGTGTGTCTTTTCATTCATGGTGAATGAAAAGATTTCTGTTTTCTGCTGTGTCAGTTGTGTTGTTTCCTTTGCTCTCCAGGTGGACTACGTGGAGCCAAGTCAGAACACGATCTCCCTCAAGATGATCCCACGCATAGACCTGGACCGGATCAAGGCCAAGATGAGTCTGGTAGGGCAAAATGTGAACCTACTTTTTACCCACCTGAGATGGCATCTTTCACAGTTGATTAAATATGTGTGTGCGTGTCTGTCTGTCCATCCGTTTGTGTGACCTGCAGAAAGACTGGTTTGCTAAGAGGAAGAAGTTTAAGAGACCTGCTCAGAGGCTGTTTGATGCTGAAAAGATCAGGTATACTCACACATGTACATATACAGGCACATTCCAGTAAAGTAGAATATGATGAAAAATTCATTTATTTCAGTAGTTCAATTCAAACTGTGAAACTAGATTCATTACACTCAGACTGAAATATTTCATGTCTTTATTTCTTTTAATTATAATGATTATGGCTTATATTTAATGAAACTCAGTATCTCAAAAAATGAGAATACAGTGAAAACTTGTCTATTGTAACCTAATGGTGTCACACTGTCATCAGCTGATGAACTCCAAACACCTGCAAAGGTTTCCTGAGCCTTTAAACCAACACTAAGTAACTTTTCAACCTTCATATAATACTTTCAGAATTTTGTGATGGTACATCAACTACAACAGGTTGAAGGACACCTCTGTCATGACCTGAGGGGGTCTGTATGGCCTTCACTGGCACTAAGCAGCTTCGAGGTGGATGGTAGGAACCCCTCCACGCAAAAAACTACAAATGTGCTGACTGCTTTACAGCATACATCACTTCCCCCTTTCCCCATTGTTAAAAAGACGGAAGTTGATGTGAACGCATATGTAGGATTACCGCTCTCATGGTAGAAGCAGCAAGAAAACCAAAGAAATGAAAAGTTTTGTCTGAGGAGACTAAAAAACAAAAGAGGGAGAGGAACAGAATCAAAGCCCAGACAAGGATTCATATTGGCCCGGCTTTCACTCTCTGGCGTGAGCTCCAATATTCAAATAGTTGTTCAGTTAAAAAAATCAAATAGTTTATGAGACTATTGTCTTGTCTGAAAAATGTAAATGTTCCCTTTTTACTGTCGCAGAAGGAGAAACATGTGAAGACTCCACAACAATCAGAAAGTTCTGTGTGAAATTCTGTCAAATAAAAAGCAAGTGAAACTAGTGCAAACTCTGCACGGAGCGACTCTGATGAGAAGAGGTACCGGAGAAAAGTTTTAGGCCGCGAGAGGAGACTTTGCTCTCATTCAGCGAGGAGGACTGAACTGAATGGTACCTCTGTGATGAGAAGCAGTATCTTTACAATATTCTCCGGTGATGCTTCTCATCTCAAATGACAAAGGAGAAGGAGCGACACAGAGTGTGAGTGTGTGTGTGTATGTGTGGTGGGTGGGGGGGTCGAATATTCCAAAAATAATTGATATTGGCGATTATCGAATAGTGCTTTTGCTTGAAATGCCCATCCCTAGTTTAGACCTGTCTTCTGTTAATTTCCAATCAAACTGCATGCGACCGGGTAATGGGGTCTTGTTTCAGGCAAAACACAACCGCTTTGGTCCACAAGCGCCGCCAAACTCAACCAAAAATGAAAACTCTTTAGTGTTGCTTTAAATGGGCTCTTAGTCTGGTTCAGTAGCTCCACTATCATGGAGAAGACTGCTCACCTCCATCATATTGTACTTTATTTAGACACACCTGAATAAATTAGGGGCCAATTACTTATCAGCATGGCCAATATTTGGCATTTTTATGATAATCCGCATCGGCCGTTTTTTTTTTTTTTGTTTTTTCACTGCTAACAGATACAGTAAAATAAATGTATTTTAAAACTCGCTGCTTTGGCTCTGATGCAGCCATCTCTCTGCCTGAAGTTGCCACTCTTGGCTGTGTAACAACATCCTGCCCACAGCCCCCACTGAACCAAGATCTGTGTTGGTGTTTGTGTTACAAAAATTGAAGGTCTTTTTGCAGTGTACAAAATACAAACAGTACCCTGTATTTAGTGTAATCCCAGGTGTGTTATTCTAAATTTCGACACCAAAATTTTCATTTTTACTGCAAATGAATATCAGTTCTAAATATTGGTTATCGGTTTCCATGATTACAAATAATCAGTAACGGCTCTGAAAAACCCATAGTGGTCAATTGCTAATATAAATGCATATAAGAATAAAATATAAATAACTTAAAACTCATACAAATGTCAACAAAATAAAATGATGAAGGATCCTGATACTGAATGTTCACAGTGAAGATGTTTGATCAATCAATCACTATGATCATGAACACAGGCCTTCACACACACACACACACACACATACACACACACACAGGCACCTTTACACAGTCCAACACCCATTCCAAACCAGGTTCCGGAAGTTGGCGCTCCGTATAAGACTGACAGGTGATGATTTGATTGACAGGTCCCTGGGCGGGGAGGTGAGCCATGATGGAGACTTCATGATCTTTGAGGGGAACCGTTACAGCCGCAAAGGATTCCTGTTCAAGAGCTTTGCCATGTCTGCCGTGGTGAGGAGGATGTTTCAGTTCCATCTACATCCCACTTGTCTCCTGTGTTATTTGTCTAGAAAACTTAATGAACCATTTCAGGCTCCTTCAGAAAGCAAGGAACCTCAGAAAACTTGATCTGAACCATGAAATGATGTCTATTGGCTGTGGGTTTTTCTCTGTGACAGATCACAGATGGAGTGAAGCCCACTCTGTCAGAGCTGGAGAAGTTTGAGGACCAGCCTGAAGGAATTGACCTGGAGGTGGTCACAGAGTCAGGTATGCTGTGTCTGTTTGTGTGAGCTTCAATTCAAGCTTAATTTCAGCCTGAGGACGATTAGGTCAAGGTTGAATAGAGATGAATTTATTCTTTAATGTAAACTTGAATCATTGATTTCATCACACCATTCATTTACATCATTTGACTGTAAAAAAAAAAAAAAAAGGTCGCATGAATTGGCCTTCATTGATTTATTCAGATGTATTTATGTTGCTTAATTAACTACTATAGGTTTTTATAAGTGTAGTGTGACTGCATGTCCATGTAAGCCAGAGCCAGATGTTCTCATGACATTATTATTTGTGATAAAACAAATAATAAAATCTCCCTCAGTGTTCAGTTTTTGGAAAATCTTTATGTCTTTAAAAAGCATCATCTTTATGTGAATAGACTGAGATTAAAGATTCTGGATATGATTGAGTAGTTGATTCTACATTATACCACTTGATTATATTTTAGTCATAATTAAAGTTAAATTCAATTGGAAGCAAGAATTAATCACTAATAAAGGATGAAGGTTATATTCATGATGACTGACAATTGTCTGCTAGCTAAAACTCTGTGTGTGCATACACACACATATAGGTAAGGAACGTGAACACAACCTGCAGGCCGGCGACAATGTGGAGGTGTGTGAGGGAGAGCTGATCAACCTGCAGGGAAAAATCCTGAGTGTGGATGGCAACAAGATCACCATCATGCCCAAACACGAAGACCTGAAGGTACACACACACACACTCAAGACACATGAAAGACCTCACAGGAAACACAGGCTATGTCTCCATCCACACATTTTTATGCACTTTTAGTTATATCCAATTAAAAAGGCCTTATAGAAACAGTAAAATTTGTTTAAATCAGGACCAGGACAAAGGACAAAATATTTGTACTGTCGATCTCATCCAATTCTTTCCTTGACTGATAAAATGCTTCTGTGACCAGTGCTGATGGAAACAGTTCTTTGCCAGATAAACTTGAATTGTGATCATGCTTTATGTAGGAATAGGCATTTCAAACAAAAGCACTATTCGCTTATCACATTCTTCGACTATTCGACACTCCCTCTCAAGTCCATCATTTTAAACGAGAAACAGAAGCAGTACTTTATGTCATGACAGATTGAAAAAAAGTCTGCCCTTCATTTAAAAATGAAATTACAGACTGTGATGAGAAGTGGTACTGCAGAATATTGTAATGGTACCGCCTCTCATCGCAGCAGTACTGTTCAGTTTAGTCCTTGTCATGGAATAAGAGCACATCTAAACGGGGACGAAGTCTCCTCTCCCAGCGTAAAACTATTTGAATATTCTCCGGTGCCTCTTCTCATCACAGTCCGCACCGTGCAGAGTTAGCACTGCATCTCAGTTTTATTTGTTTTTTATTTGACAGACTTCCACACTGTACTTTCTGATGGCTGTAGCTGGCTTTCCATGTTTCTCCTTCTTCTACACTAGTATCTAATATAAGTCCATTTCACAGAGGTGTAGCACATGCTGTACTGCCCCGGTAAAAACAAGGGAACATTTTTTCAGACAAGCCATAAACTACTCCATTTTTTTTATAATATAATGACTATTCAAAACCATTGTCCATCCCTAGTTTTAATGTCAATTCCACTACGTATGTCTGGCCATTTGTTGGCAGATGCCATCCATGTTTGCTAAAAAGCTAACTTACCTTGGCTGGTGCTCAGTGGTTTCCAGGCAACGCCTCCAGAGGCTTGTCTGCATTTGGTTTTGTGATTCAGTGCAAAAATGAATGGAAGCTCTTAGGTGGAAACACACGTTCACCAGCTATGTTTGCATTAATATTTTTATCGATCTTCAGATAATTCGTTTGCTAGCTGGGGCCTGTAAAATCACCAAAGCCTCTCAGAACTCACTCTGCTCATCATTTGTCTTGTCTCTGTGTCTTTAATGCAGGACCCCCTGGAATTCCCGGCTCACGAGTTAAGAAAATATTTCCGGATGGGTGACCACGTGAAGGTGATCGCCGGGCGATACGAAGGAGACACCGGCCTCATCGTCAGAGTGGAGGAGAATTTTGTCATCCTGTTCTCCGACCTCACTATGCATGAGGTGCCTGCTCTGTCCGCTCACATCATCAGTTGTTAAGTTGCTTTGCTTTTTGCATACACTAATAACAAATCAGGATCCAGAGCTTTACAGGCCTGGTCCCTCCCTTCTTGTAGTGGGAACAACTCAAGAGTTGTTTACTATTCAGAGACGAAAACTAAAATTCTTGTGTGTGCAGCTGCAGGGCCTTAAAACTCTGAATGCAGCCAAGTTTGTTTGTTTTGTTTTTTTTGAACATGTGTTACAACTTGGCTGCTAATTTACTGGAACTCTTTTGTTTAATTTAAACAACAAGCAGCAAATTTCCAGAAATCAGTGAACAGAGATGTTCAGTGCTAGGAATTCATTTTAATGAGGTAATTTGATTTATCCTCTATTGCAGGGGCTTTCAAAGTGTGAGAGAGTTGGCCCCCCTTAAAGAAAAAATAAACAGCCATGCCCCCCCACCCCAAGAAAATATTAATGAATATTAATGAAATGCACCGATGACACTGTGACAGGTCTCCGATAACTTCTTGACCTCATGTCAGCTGTTCAGCTGTAGTAGAGGAAAATTCCACTGTTTTCAGCTCCGCTGCGACCGGGCTTTATGCAGGAGGACGCGCTGTACCGCTGTACTGCTGATCCAGTGTAAATTGAGCTTGGTCACAGCGCTGAGAGGCACTGGATCACTTTGAGTTGGGTTCATATGAAGTTATACCTGATGCTGTGCAGCACACTTGATGCTCAGCAGCAGCACACATGACGCTGTGCAGCAGCACACTTGATGCTCAGCAGCAGCACACATGACGCTGTGCAGAAGCACACATGATGCTGTGCAATCGCACACATGACGCTATGCAGCAGCATACCTGATGCTGTGCAGCAGCACACTTGACGCTCAGCAGCAGCACACATGACGGTGTGCAGCAGCACACATGACGCTGTGCAGCAGCACACATGACACTGTGCAACAGCACACATGATGCTGTGCAGTAGCATAGCTGACGCTGTGCAACAGCACACATGACGCTGTGCAGCAGCACACATGACGCTGTGCAGCAGCACACTTGAGGCTGTGCAACAGCATACCTGATGCTGTGCAGCTGCATACCTGACGCTCAGCAGCAGCACACCTGACGCTGTGCAGCAGCATACCTGACGCTGTGCAGCAGCAGCACACATGACGCTGTGCAGTAGTATAGCTGACACTGTGCAACAGCACACATGACGCTGTGCAGCAGCATACATGACGCTCAGCAGCAGCACACATGACGCTTTGCAGTAGCATAGCTGACACTGTGCAACAGCACACATGACGCTGTGCAGCAGCATACCTGATGCTGTGCAGCAGCACACATGAGGCTGTGCAGCAGCACACTTGAGGCTGTGCAACAGCATACCTGACGCTGTGCAGCTGCATACCTGACGCTCAGCAGCAGCACACCTGACGCTGTGCAGCAGCATACCTGACGCTGTGCAGCAGCAGCACACATGACGCTGTGCAGTAGTATAGCTGACACTGTGCAACAGCACACATGACGCTGTGCAGCAGCATACATGACGCTCAGCAGCAGCACACATGACGCTTTGCACTAGCATAGCTGACACTGTGCAACAGCACACATGACGCTGTGCAGTAGCATACCTGATGCTGTGCAGCAGCACACTTGAGGCTGTGCAACAGCATACCTGACGCTGTGCAGCTGCATACCTGACGCTCAGCAGCAGCACACCTGACGCTGTGCAGCAGCATACCTGATGCTCAGCAGCAGCACACATGACGCTGTGCAGTAGTATAGCTGACACTGTGCAACAGCACACATGACGCTGTGCAGCAGCATACATGACGCTCAGCAGCAGCACACATGACGCTGTGCAGCAGCATACCTGACGCTGTGCAACAGCATACCTGACGCTGTGCAACAGCACACCTGACGCTGTGCTGTAGCATAGCTGACGCTGTGCAGCAGCACACATGACGCTGTGCAACAGCACACATGCCGCTGTGCAGCAGCATACCTGACGCTGTGCAGCAGCACACATGACGCTGTACAGCAGCACACATGACGCTGTGCAGCAGCATACCTGACGCTGTGCAGCAGCACACATGACACTGTGCAGCAGCATAGCTGACGCTGTGCAGCAGCACACATGACGCTGTGCAGCAGCATACCTGACGCTGTGCAACAGCACACATGACGCTGTGCAGCTGCACACATGACGCTGTGCAGCTGCACACATGACACTGTGCAGCAGCATACCTGATGCTCTTCGTTTCTTAACCGGAATAGTTCCAAAGCCAGAGTAGTGCTACGTTCAGCCGAGGCTGAGGCCATCACATGTGGCCTTGTTGCATTCTCTTTTCGTCGACAGTTCTGCTTTCCCTTGTTTGCATGACACGTAACTAGACATAACTGTGTTAGAAAATCACGTTTTATCATATCGCAATATAATTGCAAATGCAATTAATCACTCAGCCCTATGTGCAAGTGACATTTATCTCATCTTTTTTTTTTTTTTTTTTATGTTTACAGTTTTTCTTTCTTCCTCTTTTTTTTCTCAAGTCGCACCCCCCCTTAAAAACTCTGGCACCCCCCCCCCCAGGGGAAGCACGCCCCACAGTTTGAAAAACACTGCTCTATTGACTTTTATGGGTCAGTTAAATAAAACACAAAATCAGTCCGCTGATTTCATGAGAAAAATGGAAATTAAGAGAGGGAGGAAGAAAACAGATGTTCAGCCAGCTTTGTAAAAGCATTTTTTGCTTGGAAAGTTAATATAAGACATTTCATGTTTATAGATAAAAACACAGGCTGAACTCTGAGTAACTGTTGGGAAAGTCATTCTCACTGTTTACATAATGGTTATTCATGCAAATTATTTCAAGGGTTTGGGTTCACAGACCTCACGCAGCACTGATGGAAATTTGATTTCTGTGAATTGATTGACTGGATTAGATTTTCCACAGGAGAGTCCCTGAGATATGACAGAACATACTGGTTCTCATCCCTTTGTGTGTGTGTATGTGTGTGTGTGCGTAGTTGAAGGTATTACCCAGAGACCTGCAGCTCTGCTCGGAGACGGCGTCTGGTGTTGATGCAGGTGGGCAACATGAGTGGGGGGAGCTGGTTCAGCTGGACCCACAGACTGTCGGAGTCATTGTTCGACTGGAGAGAGAAACCTTCCAGGTAATAGACTCTTCCAGTATAGAAACAACACAGCTGCAGCGTCCTCGCAGCAAACACGAAGATTTTGCTCTCAGTGGACAAAAGGTAAAAACTACTGCGTGTCCTTCAGGTGCTGAACATGCATGGGAAGGTGCTGACGGTGCGTCACCAGGCAGTCAACCGCAGGAAGGACAACCGCTTTGCCGTGGCGCTGGACTCTGAGCAGAACAATATCCACGTCAAAGACATTGTGAAGGTCATCGATGGGCCGCACTCTGTAAGAACTCATTTATCTCTTTTTGCTCTGTTAACATTTGTGTATAAATATTTGTGTGTGCATCAAATACTTCCTGCCTGAATGCAGTGATGCTGCTAAAAACATTTTCAGTTTGGATTCATTTCTGTGCTGAGAGCCATTTCACTCCAAAGGTTTGTTCATACAGCTATGCTTATATAAGGACTGACTCATTTAGTGCTCTATGATTTGTCAGTTCTCAACAAGGTAGTCACAGTGGATTAAAAAGACTACTTTTTCACAGGGGGTGGGGGGCAGGAGCTGCTGTCATGAGCTGCTTTCCCACTGAAATTAGCAGGTCGGTGCAGGTTTTTTAAACGCGGGTTGACCCACTAACAATCTGCATATGACTCCTTTCCCATTGACCTAAAAACCTGTGTCTTATCTCCAGCTGGTGAGCTGCCACTGCTGTACGTTGCCATGGATACAGAATGTAACAGCATACATATCACTACACACATGAAATGATTACCTATCACTACATGTTTATACAGCATCTAACTCTACATAAAAGTATAGTCCAGCGGTGGTCAGTGTGTTTTCCCCTCCTCTTCCCCACAGATCATGAGAAGCTCTCTTCTGGCTGTCTTGTCAGTGTTGTTACATGCGATCAAAGCGTCTTGTACAAGTCACTTAAATTAGTGGTTGACCTGGGTCTGACGTTCCCACTAGTGTTGTTTTTGGCGGCCTGTTTTAATTTAGTTTTAGTATAGTCTTTGTGTCAAACTGTCATTTTAGTTTTTGTTAGTTTTAGTCACGTTCATACTCTTTTTTGTCTAGTCAAGTTTCAGTCGACTAAGAGTCTGAGCATTTTAGTCTTATTTTAGTCAGAATAATCCATGACTATTTTCGTCTGGTTTTAGTTGACGAAAACTGATGACATTTTTGTCTAGTTTTAGTCAATGGAAATTATATTTTAATCTCTATTTAGTAACGCAATTCTATTTAACCCAGTCAATACAGTATGTATTATAAAACATGAATGAATTCAGCATAAGACATTTAACTTTCTTTCATTGTCTAGTTTGACAGTGTAGCCACGCTAACGTAGCTAAAATAGCTAATGGAGCTAACTGGTAAACAGATACACGTGGTATCGGATCAGTGCATGGACTCCAGCACTCGCCAATACCAGTGCCGGCATTTTCGGAAGTATCGGAGCCATTTCCGATACTGGGGTTGGAATTATAATGTTATTTTGTCTCGTTTTGTTTTGGTCAACGAAAATGAAAAGACATTTTAGCAGAGATTTTATTTTGCAAACCACATTTAGTCTTGTTTTTATTCGTCAACAATATTGCAGTATATATGTAATTATAGTTATCGTCACATGACCACCTTTTATGTTGCATCTTGTGATTAAGGTTTGTTGATGACCATATTTAGTCACAATGTTCATTGATGAAAGCAACAGCAGGTCCCACTGCAAGCCAATTAAAACCTGCGTCGCTTGATGTGGGTCAGTGGCCCTTTCTCACTGCCGTCGATGCGGGATTCGAACTGGAGCTGGCTGCAGCAAGGACTGTAGCCTCTGCATACAGGGCACCTGCTCAACCCACTGAGCCCCACACGTGTCTTTTTCATCACACACTAACTTCCCATCAAAACTTTATCGGGCATAAATAGACATGTCACGAGGGAAAGGCTGTTTCTAATTTTCATGCCTTCATATTATACAGGATTCAGTCTAGACAGCTGCAGTTGAAATTGTCAGGATGTTAACATGACGTCATCATGTCTTCTCTCTGTCTACGCCCTCTCTAACCTGTTATAGCATGCACCACAGCAGCCACACTACACCACCTAGCGAGTCTGTTCTGGCCTTTGAACATGCATAGCCAGCACACAGAAGAAACACAGTTCATCAGTCAGTCTGTGTGTTTGTGTGTTTCCCCTGTAGGGCCGCGAGGGTGAGATCCGACACCTGTTCAGAGGCTTTGCCTTCCTCCACTGCAAGAAGCTGGTGGAGAACGGAGGCATGTTTGTCTGCAAGACAAGACACCTGGTGTTAGCTGGTGGATCCAAGGTCAGCATCTCATTGGCTGCTTGCACTGGCATATTTATGGGAACTATTGAATAATATCAAATGTGTTTCAATATGGAATTAATGTCTGGCATCAGTTACAAGTCTGCATCAAGTCATTTTTTTTTTCAAATTTGCAGCTGTTTCAGGCTTTGTTATTTCTGTCCTTGCTGTTTTGGGGCCTTTGGTGGTTAAACTGCATCCTCAAGAGTGTGTGTGTGTTCACTCTTTTCAGCCCAGAGACGTGACCAACTTTACAGTGGGAGGATTTGCCCCAATGAGCCCACGGATCAGTAGCCCCATGCACCACGGTGGAGGAGGTGAGTGTGGAAAACATCGACATGAGGCAAAAAAAATACCTGGAAACCCTGCAGTAAAATCTGCCAACATCTACTGGACAGACTATGACGACATTTTGGTCACATATTCCCCCCTAGACGATTTGTAATTATTTCCCACAGACTTTTCATGTAGTGCTGTCATCAGATGACCAGTGAGGTTCAGGTTCAGTTTTGCAGTCAGATGATCAGATGATTACATCATTTTGATACAAAACATTAGGGCTGTCTTTGACTAAGGATTTCATAGTCAAATCTGATTCGTCAGATTTTGCTTTTAGTCGACTAATCATTGAATCATGTTGTTTTTTCCCCTCATTGATTCATGTTCTCATTCCTGTCTTTTTACCCAAATAAATGAATTTCATTCTAAAGTTCTCCGCAGCCCTGGGAGCGAGAACAAATTTTTTTTCTTCTTGTGGAGTATGAACAGGCCTTAACTGTACTGTAAGAGGTCTGACCTGTATTCATGGTCTTTACTTGTCAGCTGCTAAATTCTACATCAACAAATGAATTCACAATTTCATTCAATAGCTACAAGCGTTAGCATTAGCTTATATTATTATGGCCATCAGCCAATAACACCTCCCCCCCTCTGCCCATAAACTCCGGCACAAAAATTTTAGGCCCTGCATTAGGCTCGCGTGCATGACATCACCATCTCTCTTTTGATGGCCATGTAGCGAGGATATGCACATTAGTGCTTGTATAGACGGTTCAGGGCCACGGGTCGAGTGTCACAGCACCATGGACAGCACTGTTTTTTGTGTGTCGTGGGTGCGTGTGTGTTAAACAGGTGCTGTGCTGCGCGATCAATAGATAGAGACCACGTCACTCAGTTTAATAGAAACAACTTTGGGCCCGAATTTAATTTTCCCTCCACTGAAGGAAAACGGTATGAGGTGAGTAGAGAGAGAGAGAGGGAGAGACAGTGCGAGCCGGTGCTGGAGCACCCACTGTGATGTTTGTGTCAATATAGCCTAACTATTTTTTTTTAGGTGCACCAGCACAAAATTTAGGTACACCCAAATTTTTCATTGCCATAACGTCCCCTTTTTATCGCTCTCCATACCTTTCATATAATGTGAATGATTTTTAAACAAGAATAAGGTGTAGAGAAATGCTTGTCTTCATTTGAAGCACAGTTATATATAAAAAGAAAAATGAAGTGCTTAAAGTTCTTCACTGAGCTGAAATTCAGGCCGGGCTCTATCTCAGAGTTATTATATATATATATATTAAAAACTCTCATTCTGCGTAGTGGTTCTCATAGGCATGTCTCTGCTCAAGTGCATTGTGTTACACGTGACAAATCAACAACACATAATGTAGCCTACGTGTCCACAGAGACCTGCGATTGTACCGGACTGGACAGCAGTGGACGGATTTATTAGGTTACGTTATTATTCAATAATCATTATAAACGAGGGTGAGTAAACATGGAGCTTAGTGTTGATATCTCACATGATGTCCCTGTTTACTAAATCAACATCTAGTCAGTCCTTGTAACATAAAGTTTGTGAAGTGTCTTTTCTCTCATGCTCACACACTCTCTCCCTCTCCCTCTCGCTGGCTCACTCCCGATCCGCATGTAGTAACAGCTGTAACAGCTGTTTATGAAGCTGTCAATGTGATCACTGTGGCGCTCTGAGGAATAAATACAGAAATCGAGTGTGTTTCATCTGCTTCAGAAACCATCAAACACATATATAGGGCTATGGGAAAAGTCGCAGATTGAGAGACCAGTAGTTTTAATGTAAACAAAGTCGCCTAGTGTTAATGATATTTATAATTTGTGTCGGGCTTGGGCCGTGAAATTGCGGACCTGTTGGGCAGGGCTAGGCAGAGAGATGATGTGCTTGCAAAATAAATGTATGTTTTTACCCAGGCAGCGTCAGGTGCACCAGTGCAACCTAGGAAAATTATTAGTCGCACTCTTAAAAATTTTGGTTGCATGTGCAACCAAATTGGTCTCACTCTGAAGCCCTGTTAAATCAGATGTTCAGCAGCAGTAAGCACCCCCATGTAGTCAGAATGTTACGATCTTGGTTTCATAATATTTTGACTATTCGACTATGACAGGGTTCCCACGCGTCCTGGAAAACCTGGAAAGTGATTGACCAATTTTCCAGTCATGGAAAACATATGGAAAATGAGAAAAAATGCTAAATGTCCCGGAAACGGTTAAGTTATCCTGGAAAATTATTCATCCTCCCCCTGTCTTGTGAGCGAATGCAAACGTGTATGTCTGTTGTCAACATTGAGGCGCAGTGCCCCATGTGATGCTACCAGTCAATCAAATTCGCATGTCTGCTTAGCGCAGTCCTGCAACAAGTGCTTCCAGTTGACTTTGTCACAGCATTTAGCGGCTTTTCAGACCGCATTAAGGACTTAGCGCCTTGAGACAAAAGTAGCGACTGTAAATTGAAAAGTGTCCGCGTGTGTGAGGTTTTTCACTCCAATGACCATAGGCTCCTCTCTGTCCTCTGATGAGTGACAGTCATCACCAACACGGTCACATCATTACGTGGCCGCCATTCTGGTCCTATGGCCGGTTCTCTTAATACATCCATGCTGTCTGCAGGTATTTCTTATTATAAGAGGCAGTATGGCGCTACACCTACGACATGTGGTTGACCTATGATTGTCTGGGCTGTTAATGAACGAGGGCAAGTGCGTTCCGTTTCCCTCTTCCACTCCTCTCCTGCCCACTTCCCCTCCGCTCTCCAAGTGGTCTCCATGTGACGTATTAAGGGCTGAGGGCGATTGAGCGGGAAACTCAGCCCGCTTTTGAAACGCAGCCATAGTCGGCGTGTCGTTTACGGAGTTGGCCGTGCGCAGTGAGATGCAACGTATCTCTGATTTCAGTGGTTCAGGGTAATCACGGTTAACAAATAATTAATGGGCCACGTTTCAACTTTATTAGGAATTCAGTATAAAAATACTGTGTATGTACATGGATAGATGGGGAGAAGGAATTAGAGAGATTAATGACTTTTCATGTAGTCTTAAACTCCTTAATTTAAAATTAAAGTAATTGTCAACAGAGTGAGATGAGAAAAATGAGAAAAGTAGGCAGTGAAAAATTAACATGTTCAACATACGTTTAATTTAAACCGCTGGCATTTCTTATTTCCAATGTTGTTAGCATATAAGTGAATGTGATTTAACATGGCTAAATTAGCATTAGAGCTGTCAATCAGGTAAAGTTATGGCTGGTAATCCTGGAGAGCTAGCAAGAGAGCTAGCGAGATTTGAAAGTGGCACCTTCTCTATGTTCAACCCCCAACAAACACTGGATAGCCTGCAGGAGAGTGTCAAGAAGCTACAATAACTGAGGAACATTTTTATTAGAATGACATATTACTTTGTTTTATATTGACCTTTTTGCACTGCAGGATACAATTATATTTATTTTGATATTTAGTTATATTTATGAAAATGTATGTTCTCCTTGGCTATTTTGGCAGTGATTTTGATTTTTATTATGTTTGAGAAATGCCAGCTGTGGTGCCAGCTGTGTAAAGTAAACTGAGTTGTGCAGTAAACTGAGATGAAACTCAGGAAGTTGTTCTTCAGTGATTTATTGAAAATATACAAATAATTTTAGAGGAAGTGCAGGAGAAAAAGTAAAAGAGAGAAGGGAAAGTTGAGTTAGGAATTGCCCAACTGAACATTTAAACTCCAGTTGGTCCTGCTAATGAAGTGCTACGTTGTAATCTGTGGGTGTGTTTGCATTATTCTATGATAAATTTGTCATAATTTCCGAAAATTTAGGAGATTATCTCATACATAAATTACAGCCATAGACTGCACATCAGATGTCTGAGATATAAACATAGAAACAGTCTGGGTAAATGCAAGTTACAACTGTAGAAAAAAAAAAAAAATGGAATGATTACTTGTCTCTGTAGCGGCTGAAAATGTCCTGGAAAACGTCCTGGAAAATAATGTCAGGGAAAGAGTGGGAACCCTGTATGAGGTTGATAGTTGGATTGGACTCCTCCGAATGGAATATTCGACTAGTCAAAGTCACCCCTACCAAACATACACAAAACACAAAACACAATGAAATGTAACAAAACCAACATATATGAGCTGACTATAAACATGATGATAGAAGTGTGTAAAAGTGCTCCAGCTTCCACCAATCAGGACATACAAGAGAGAGAAGCGTCAATAAAAAGAATGACTCTAAGAGAACAATTGGTTTGCACATTTGTTTCCAACTTTGAACCACTTGGGACTGTTACGTTGTGACAAAAAGACCCAAAAGAAAAATGCAACAATTTTATACATTTAGCCTGAATTGGAACAGAGCAAACCAGCCACATGTCTGAACACACCCTAAATAAGCTTTTTGATATTTGAGGGAGCAGCTAACTGCTGAACAGATGTCTCAGGTCTCATCCTCAGGTTGAATCTCATGGAGCTGTTGGGTTGTTTATTCTAAGGCTTCATCTTTTGCTCCAGTTCGGAAAGAAACAGTCAGTAAATCAGAGGCAAAAGGACGTAGCCAAATCTCCCATCAGCAGTGTTGGCAATAAAATGTTTGATAGAAACAAGGGAAACATGTTATCTTTCATCCATCCCATGTAGGTCTGTGATTTTGTACTATAAAAATGCTGGTGCATGCAAAATGGCATAAAATGCTAATTTGGCCTGTTGTTTTATTTCATGTCTGATAATAAATCAAATAAAAGCCTTCGTTTCATTTTATGCCCAACACTGAAGGAAACTATTCTGTTATTTTATTATTTTATGACCATAGTCGGTTCCAGCAATAAATATGTCCAATATTTCATGTGTGTGGCAGCTGAACTGAAAGAGCTGAAGCATGCCTCTCTCTTTACTTATTTAAAATGTAATATGCACACCATCTGATGGAACGGGTGACGTGTGGTAGAGTTTACATAGATTCCAGTTAGTGCTGGTCACCTATCCAGCTCATCTGCATCTGAGTGTGTGAACAAGTGCTAAATGGAGATGTTGCTGTTGTGCTCCTGTAGGTGCTCAGCAAAGAGGAGGAGGTGGAGGAGGAATGGGGCGCGGTCGAGGACGAAGAGACAACGAGCTGATTGGTCAGACGGTCCGTATCTCCCAGGGTCCATACAAAGGTGAGACTGAGGTTGGAACCTGTTTCAGTGTACCGGTGTGAAAAGCGACAGTTTGTAACTAGAAAGAAATGGTGCTGATGACTCTGCCTGTTTCCCAGGGTACATCGGCGTGGTGAAGGATGCCACGGAGTCGACAGCCAGAGTGGAGCTGCACTCCACCTGTCAGACCATCTCTGTGGACAGACAGCGCTTGACCACCATGTATGTACTCACATAGACCATGTCCACATGGAAACCGCTGAAACCAGATATTTTTCTATGCATTTGGATCTATCATCCACACCTCAACAGCATTTTGCTACTTAAAAATGGATATTTTCAAAGACTCCTTCTGGCCAGTAGACACCGGGGTTACGTGTGGAGAAGGACAACAGAGTTTTAGGTTGCACAGGAGACTGAACTGGGGGAGCTGCTGGGCGCTGGGTAGCATGTTGCTGCTGGAGAGGCAGGCTGGCAGAGCTGATTGGTTAATCCCAATAATATGACACGCTGTGCGCTTGCTGCCCCTACAGTGTCACTTTGTGCGCTTGACCCGTGTCTACAGTCCCCAACAGTGCTGTTGATGCTGGAGGTTGAAGTCCACTTGAGTTTGATTCAGTCAGTTTGAGACACATAATAATATAAGGTCTCAGACTGAAATGTGCTCCATCTGAGGAGACTTACAATGTGCCAAACTAAAGGTGTCCAAGATGGTTTCCATCATTCTTCCTGAGCTTCCTCAGCTGGAGCAGAGCTCCACGGAGCCCCTCCAAAACATTCATTTTTCCATTGTCATCTTGGGTTACTGAGGTTGTAGGTTCATAGGGGAAAAAATAATCATTCTGAGGCTGCAACAAAACAAAAAGTAAAATGCTGAATACTTAGACTGATCTTGGTGTCTGTTAAAAAAACCAGTACATGATGATGATGATGATGATGATGATAGTGGTGAGTGTTTAATCGACTGTTGCTTTCCCACCTCTGCCTCCTCCCTCTCTAGGGGAGCAAAGAGACATGGCGGAATGACCTCCACCCACGGACGTACTCCGATGTATGGCCCCCAGACTCCTATGTATGGAACAGGTTCCAGAACGCCCATGTATGGCTCTCAGACGCCGCTGCATGACGGTGAGACACTTGTCACGCACACCTGTCCCTCATGTGTTTTTAGGTAGTTTCCTTCTGTTAGACTTTTGCTGCTCCTTGTTTTCTCTGGTTATGATGAAGGTGACTTTCTCGTATACATGCCAGAGAATATCTAACAATTATTTTCATGAATGATCTACCTGATTATTTTATTCACATTAAGTTGAACAGTTTTTTTAAAATTTTATATCAACTTCCACACACAAAGAGTGACTGACATGAGAGATCTACTAGAAGAGCCACTGTAACTGTGGTTATGTGATTAAACAGGAAGCCGCACACCTCATTATGGCTCTCAGACCCCACTGCATGATGGGAGCCGGACGCCAGGTCAGAGTGGAGCCTGGGACCCCAACAACCCCAACACACCCTCCAGGTTACACACAGCATCAATATGATTGTTTAAAATACACGTTAGGTGATCTTTCTTTCTGTCCTGTCTTTATCAGTCATCATGATTTTTTATTAATTGCTGTGTCCTTTCCAGAAATGAGGAAGAATATGACTTTGGCTTTGATGATGAGCCCTCCCCATCCCCTCAGGGATATGGGGGAACCCCCAACCCCCAGACCCCGGGTTACCCTGAAGTCCCCTCTCCACAGGTCAACCCCCAGTACAACCCTCAGACTCCTGGCACACCTGCTATGTGAGTGTGAACCTTCCCACACACACAGTTAACCACAAATATGAAACAACATTCAAATGCAAATAGTTGAGTAAATATTTTAAAACATTTTGTAGAGCAGCCGGCTCTCGGTTCATTTGGTTCCTCTGCTACTTGATGCTGCTACTAGTGTGTGAGCTGTATCTACTCCAGGCACTGTTATGCACTCCACATCAACATTTATCTTCCAAAAGGCATTAGCCTTATCAGCCAGCTGTAAATCTCCAAAGAGCTGCAGGGAACTTGATCGGAATGCTTTCTTCCCTGGGAAAATGACAGAGCTGCTCACTTCTGAGACGACCAGCTGGTCCCCCATAGGCGGGGAAAAATGTCGGAGCAAATGTACAAAAGGCATTATTTGGATAAACAGACAGATTCACAGATTGGGATCTAAACAGTTACTTTCTCATCTGGAAACGCAAAAAGAACGCGTAGAGTCGAGGCAAACTAGTACCACGTAATGGAAACGCGGTATAAACTTCTGTGTGTGTACGTGTGTGCTTGTGTGTGTACGCAGGTATAATACGGAGCAGTATTCTCCCTATGCAGCCCCATCACCTCAGGGCTCGTATCAGCCCAGTCCCAGCCCTCAGAGCTACCACCAAGTAGCGCCCTCACCAGTCGGTTACCAGAACACGCACTCTCCAGCCAGCTACCACCCGACACCCTCCCCCATGGCATATCAGGTAGGAGATGGTTGTGTTGTAAAGTCTGACAGCAGATATTTACATTTTCTCAGAGCTGTATCTGTGGCCTGCCGGATGTAAAAGTCATTAGAGAATCAGCTAACAGAGCTGACGTTTACATATCTCATTTTAACTGTATCACTGATACATACTTGGATGATGATCCTCTAAATCAGGATTTGTCTCTGGTACACTAGGGTTACCAGGGAGATAGCAGGCATGTTGCAGACTGTTTGCTTAGCTAGTAGCAAATTTAATGGTGGCACATGCGCATGTAGATGCACAATTTACTTGCACTGTCTCTAATTTTAGGGGCAAAATGCAACCATTTAAGGGGCAGTCTGGAGCCTGGGGTCTTAATGCTGCAGTGTTGACAACTGAGCTCATCAACTTCAGATTTAGAGACTTTTTTTCAAAAACACTGGTTTTAATCCTGTGCATGGATGGGAACTGTGGGGAAGAGGAGGAGTACTTCCAATACACTGAATCCTGCCTCCAAATAAAGTACTTCTATTGCATGTATCATTAAATAGCAATACAAAATAGAAAAAATAGGAAAGATCCAAAATTTGAAATAAAACAAACAGATGTGGGATGTTGTGTCTCGGACAGTTCCAGTGAAACCTTGACTTCTGACCAATCCAAATGGTAAAATTCAGCCAGACTATTAATAAATACAATTCCACTTTGCTTCCAACACCACCTCTGCCTCCTCCACAGGCCAGTCCAAGCCCCAGTCCTGTGGGCTACAGTCCCATGACGCCTGGAGCACCTTCTCCTGGAGGCTACAACCCTCACACCCCGGGATCTAACATTGAGCAGGGCGGCAGTGACTGGGTGACCACTGACATCCTGGTCCGAGTGAAAGACTCATTCATGGACCTGATGGGACAGACCGGAGTCATCAGGAGCATCACGGTAACATGCACAAAATCACTTTTTCGTCCCTGTGCTCAGTGTTTCTCTGTGTTTCTGGTTTAACAGCACCATGCTAGAAAGTTGGCAGGTGTTTTTATGGTTGTCTGAGAGATGTCACAGCTGTAAACAGTAGATAAGAACACTTCCAGAACACCTGCACGCACTTGTCACCTCATTTAGCACCTTAGACTTAAAGATACTTTATTGATCACAAGGGAAATTTAAGTATCCCAGTTGCAACAAAGACATAGAATTAGAACATAAAGGACATTAGTAAAGAACTATATACATCCAGTGTTATATATAAAATACTACAAATAGCATAAATAGAGAAAATAGCCAAGACAACTGAAATAATAAAAAAAACTGTGCCAAATATAAATCTGCAGAAAGTGAACTGTACCAATAGAAGAGAACTGTGTGAATATAGCGGTGCAGACATTGTGTGTTATCATTGTTTCCATGCCATAGCTGGGCACTGTTGGTGAAAACCAGCTTTTATCCCAGAGCCGTCACCCTACTGAACGCAAATATGCACTGACTGCCTATGGTTATATTTATTACCCTGCTAGCCTATCAAATGCACTTACACTTTTGCTTATTCATCCATATGCATACTCAGGATCATGCTGTGCAATGACAATAATAAATTCTGATTCTGATCCTGATACAGTCTATGGACAGGGGGACAAACTAGATGTTCAGTCTGTCTGTGACACCTTCAGTGTAGCCACCTCTGCTGTAGAGTGGGAAGGTGTGTGTGTGTGAGTGTGAGAGAGAGAAGTAGCTGGTTAAGTGAGTCAGAAATTGAAAGTGGCTCTGTTAGTGCTGCTGAAAGGTTCTGCCAAACAAAACAGTTTTTTGGCTGAGGGTCATTGGGGATATGCTTGTGCAGTGATGTTTCAGTGCTGGCTACAGTTAATCTGAACTGAGTCTGTAAAATTTTCCATCTGAGATCACACATTCACACACATCCCCTGATTAAATTTAATCCTACTTGAATCCACTACTGAAGCCATTGAACTCCAGAGGGAAGCAGACAGAGCTGCTCAGATGATAATCAGAATATATATGAGACATCACAGCAGGCTGTGTGCCACGCAGGCTTAGTCCCAGCTGCAGCAGCCACTAGTTTGAACCCAACCTGTGGCACTTGTGGCGTGTCATTCCCTCTGCTAACACTGTCCTGGTGCTACAGATGCTATTGATGCTTTGACTGGTTGTAGAGACTATAGAAAACTGTTAAATAAATGCAAGTCCAATTCACTGTCACCACACTGTTTATTCTGTTTGTATTTTGGGTCTCACAAACGGCCAAAATCTCAGTCAGATCAGCTCACACAATTCTCCCACCTGAGTTTAGAAAGTAACAGATGAGTTGTGTTTGAGGAGTTTTCAGAGATAAGAGTCGTCCAAGTTCAGTGAAGAGAGGGAGGTGCTAAATAAAATGCGAACATAATATGTATCAGTCAGACTTTGTTGTCCTTGGCTTGGATCCTTTGTGGCTTTACTGACTGGAGAATCAACACCATTGTGTAAAAAGTCATTTCCTCCATGTGGTGTTTAGATAGCGCTGAAGCTGATCTTCACAGATCTCAACCAGACTTTGGGGTGACGTGCTTTCTGCCACTAATTCTCTCTGTCTCTCTCTGCCTCTCCAGGGAGGAATGTGCTCAGTGTTTATGCAGGAGTCTGAGAAGGTGGTCAGTATCAGCAGTGATCACCTGGAGCCTGTCACCCCCACCAAGAACAACAAGGTAACTGTTGCTAACCATAACCCTGTTTCCACTGTGTAAAACAAATGGGGAAAAAAACATGATGATTTACAAACAGTCAAAGCCCATATGAGGCTGACATTTGTGATCGGTGAAGGTTCTCAATCATCTAGGTCATAGTTTTGTGAGAGCACTGAATGGAAGTGAAGACATTTGAAGACATCTCACCTCTCATCCTCAACTCTGAGTGATCTGCTGAAGCCACAGACACAAACTGTCCCCACCTGCAGTGTCCTCTCATCCCTTTCCCTGAGAAGAAACGACCATCCACACTTAGCCTTAGTTTACTCTGACGACAGTCATCGACACCTGACCTCAGGTGGCCTTAACAAGGAGCATTGACCAACCAAGTCACCAATCAGTGGTCTTGTTAACGACTGCACCAAAGCCAAAGACCTGGGTTTGTCATTGAAAATAGTATCAGAAAACAGTTTGGACAGTGTAAGTAGAGAAACGCTAAAAGAAAACAACAGGAACATGTCACAGTTGGTGAGGTTTCCTAGCAGCACTCACTAACAGCTCTGGGTATGAAAAGATCATCCTATCCCTGAGAGGCTAAACCTGTCTGAAGTAAACATGGTGAGGCCCTCACCACTCTGCTGGCAAATAGTGCAACATGTTAGGAGTAATGTTTTCAACATGAAAGCTCAAAGAATGATGGGATTTCATTGTCAATTTATAATATCATGAAAAGATTCTGAGAATCTGCAGAAATCTCTGGACACAAGGGACAAGGCTGTTAACAGTACTCGATGGTGGCGGTCTAGTGGGTGTCACTCAACAGCGCTTCCAAAAAGCACGGTCTGTGAACACAGCACATCACTGCATCCACAAGTGATCCACAAGTGACCTGGTAGAGTGACTCTACCAGGCAAAGAGTAAACAGAAACCAGGTGCAGAAACACCACAGCTGCCTTCTCTGGTCCTGAGTTTAAGTGAAGTGGAAAAGAGTCTTGAGGAGAAATCAGTTTGCCCAGTCAGTTAGAATGCACCAGGCTGATGTCAGAGAGTCTGAGCCGTCGTTACAAAGCTGTCTTTAAAGTAGTGTCCCCTGCTCCTGTGTGTCCAGGTGAAGGTCATCCTAGGAGAGGACCGCGAGGCTACAGGGATCCTGCTGAGCATCGACGGAGACGACGGCATTGTCCGCATGGAGCTGGACGACCAGCTGAAGATCCTCAACCTGAGGTTCCTGGGACGCCTCGAGCACTGAGACATGGACGTACCGAGGGAGAGACGTGCACACAATCTCACATACAGCAGACACACACATTGAGGTGGGAGTGCAGAGATCTAGAGCTACACGCAAGACTGTACGGAGAATATCATTGGTTGTATTTTCACACTCAGACATGAGCAGAGGAATGTTTTATTTTTCATACTTGTTGAAGGGCCAAACCACACACACAATATTAGACCCCATAAACACCTTCAGCTGCAGGATGAATCATGTTTTGCCATTTCTTTACAACCTGACCATCTAAATCAGTGTTTCTTCTCTCATGTCTTGTTTGTTTTTTCCCATTTCCCATAACATTAGTGCAGCAGCGATCCCTCTCTGCTCTGGTTGTTTGATTTTTTTTATTATTTGTTTTTGTTAGCTACTCTTACTAGTAAATCTGTTTTTAGTGCTTTCTCACTGTTCTGTCAGCACTGCTGGTTTTCTGGGAGCAGGAGGAGTAAAAAACTTATTGGAACATGTCAATAAAATGTGAATCAGTCCCCCTTTTTGTCTGCGTGTCTTTTCTTCTTGTTTAAAAGGGTGGGGCTCTGTGTGCTGCTAGAACTCATGACTACGCACCAACCAGACAGCGTATGACGCAAAATGCCTTAATATCTAGGGATATGGTCCAACAGGCCCAGCGCTGTCCCATCTAAGCTGCTTATCCCGTTCCTGTGTGGAACACCTTCAGGGGATGTCTTCATCTTTGCCACAAACGTTCACTTGGACTCAAGCTTAAACTGATTAGAATTTGGTGGTCAAAGTTCAAAGATCATTATTATCTCACAAATGAAGATTTGACCATAACCCAAGAAATCACAGGTTGTGACAATGTCACACAAATGTCTAAGATAGATTCACAATGTGATGACACTTTGATGTCCAAAAGTTCAAAGATCAACTGTGCCTGTTTACAGACCCAGGTGTAGGAAACATGATGTATCCTTACCGGTGAAGCTCAGAGTGAGCTGCACTACTGTCGCCATCTTGGCAGTGTCTAACTCCCTGCGAACCAAGACATGAGTAAATATGAGGGGCATGCATGGAGCTGAGAGTTAGGCCATGTTTACGCACAGCTGGGTATTTACAGAAACGGATATTCCCCCCTCATTCCCACATTAATCACGACAGTTTGTTTTAAAAAACACTCTTCATTTACATGAACCTGCATCAATATGCCATTCAGAGCTACTATGAGCATGTCAGGCCTATAGGCAGCAGTGTAACTACACACATAAAGCCATGCTAGCCAATCACAATCCTGAAAAAAACATGACACGACTTACTTCCTGTTCCTTCCGAGGTGGCCTGAGCTGTGTTTGTTTGTAAACACAGCCCCCACATGTGATGCTGTCACACACTGTGAATATGTTTTTATGAGATGTAAACAGCGACTCCATCTTCTTAGAAGACTGAGGTGTCTTGGTGTTAACTCTTGGTGTTAACTTTAACACACATTGACAGTTCCCTGACTTTTCTTTTTTGCCTGGTTCAGTCACTTAACCTGCAGAGCAAATGTAAACTGAACAAGATTGTATCTATGGCCGACAAAGTTGTTTGAGCACCTCAAAAGCCTCTGAACCAGCTGGATAATGAAAGGGTGATTAGGAAAAGCAGAAAAAATCTTATCTGATCTGCCAAAGGTGCCAAATGTTTTAGAAAGTCCTTTGTCCCAAATGCCATTGACATCCTCAACTTAAAGAAGTGACCACCCCAGAGACACCCATGAACTGCTCCATTTCCCCCTTTTCTTATTCCCTACTGTTCTTGTGACGTATTTTAACACAATGGACTGTTTTTTAGATCTTGCTTTTAGGTGTAATTTGTGTTGTTTTGTTTTGTATGATGAGCCGAAGGTAATTTCCCACCCCAGGTGGACAATAAAGATTTATTCTATTCTATTCTATTCTATTCCGAAGCCTAAAACTCTTTCCCTCTGTCTACATGCAAACATGAGAGCAGAGTTTTTCCAAATCTCCACTTTGGCCTGGGTTTTCAGGTATAATTCATTTTCATGTAAACTAAAGCTTAAAACCCTTGAAGATATCACTGTCTTTGCTGCATGTAAAGGAGTTGTGGGTGAAAAAAGTCAGTGTCTCTTTATTCAAGTTGTGCACAGAATCTGCGCTCCCTGAACAGAAAAAGTCATCAGTATCAGTACCTCATTCCAGAACATGCGCTTCAACTGGGAGCAGCAAAGTCTGGTAGCTCTGAGTTTTTACTCAACCTTTGCTTTATTTTGTTGTGTTTTTGTATGTTTTTGTCGTATTTTGTCAACTACTGATGGACACTTCTGTGGGGAGAGGAGATTCTTCAGGAGAGGAGCTTCTGTCATTGAAAATGGAGCAAGTCTAAAGGATGCCACCCTGTTCCAGCTGGATGAGGAGCTGCTTTCGTGGTTGCTGTGCTGGTGGTGCAGAGGTTAAAGGCTTGGAAGTGGAGATGTACTGTAGGTCCTTTCTGCCGTCAGTCATCATGCAAAATATCAACTCTCTGCTCAACAAGAGTGATGAGGAGCTGGAGATGTGGATGAAGACTCAGGAAGCAGACATTTTTTCAAATCAAAACAATACTTGTGTACATCCCACCAACGGCTACTGCTGAAGTTCCATGTGAAGTTCTCCATGAAGTCGTTGCTAGGATACAGACTACACATCCTGAGGCACTTGACTTCAGAGAGATCAGAGATACACGCTGGTGGAGGCCATTCTGAACAACTCAGATCATCCTCTTCATAACACCTTGATGGACCAAGAGAAGAGCGGTGGTGGACGGCTCCTCTCTCTTCACTGCAGGACGGAGAAATATAGAAGATCCTTTGTACCTTCAGCCATCAGGCTTCTTCATTCTTCTGCAAATGGTTGATGAGCTGACAGACAAATGAATTTCCCTTTGGGGATTAATAAAGTAATTCGTATTTGTATTTGTATTCATATTCGTATTTAAGATCAATGCAGAGCACTCATAAGACACTTCATACTGCCTAGCAACAGCCACGTTATCTCTGACGTTGCAAGGAAGATGTTTTCGAACCTTAACCTCTTAGCCCTAGCCTTTTGTGTACCTCCACTATCTTCAAGGCCACTTTCCCAATGAAAACTGGACAGGTTCTCACAAAACTTTCCTGCAGGACAGAACATATGATCAACATGGTAAAATGAACTCTCAGTATTTTTCCATCAAGGTTCACACAGGTATTAGGTTGGCTCTCAGCTCTGAGCGCATTTGTTCTCATTGAAGACATCCATTATTAAAAAGACTTCTCTGACTCCACACATCGAGCTGCTTTCCCCTGCTAACTGGGAGCCAAAGACAGGCTTCCACCACGCAGCAGGGAAGATCTCCCTTCCTCTGAGAGCAAGTAAGTATCCATATGACTAATTTCCCCTCATCACACCCTGGACATTCACCTAACCTCCTCTCTCACACACACACACACATCTGTCATATAAAATACATCACATAATATCAACAATATAATATTACACACTACAACACTATCTAAACCCCCCATAGATGGTATCACCTGATGACCTCACTGATGAGGTCACCAAGGATATAAAAGCAGGAAGTAAAAAGCACCTCCTCCTTATGTCTCTGGACCCCCGTGAGTATGTCACAAGAATACCACTAATAAACTCATTTAACTTAAACATTACTTGTCTGTGTTTGATTTATCCAGAACTGTTGATGTAAATGATCTGTACTTAAGTATATAATGCAAACTCAAACCAAACCCGGGATAGAACGTGTCTGCATGTTACAGAACAAAGATGGAATACTGGGTAAACAAATACTACACAAGCCTGTTAACTCGGATCAAAATAAAATATAAAAGGACAAATGGTGTGTTCTCACCCACTTTGTCACATTCACAAATTCAGTTTCACAGCTGCTCACTCGTCAGCCATTTAAATCTTTTTTCAGCTGCTTATGTTTACTGGAACATGCCACCCAGTTCACCAGTGTGCACATGGAATTTGTTGAAAAGAACACAAATACAAATCCTGTGCAGACAGTGTGAACTCTAATGGTCTGTTAGTACCAACAGCCAGAGCTATGAGTAACACTCAGGGACACATGGAAAAGTAAAATGTCTTTAATCAATGGTTCAAAGGCAACCAACACAACACTAACACCACACATTCAACACACAGTTCTCCAGTGGCAGCAGGAAGCTTCTGGGGCTGTTCAGCCACAGGGCTGCTGGGGCTGCTGGTGGTCTATGGGCAAGTAGTAGAAAGGGACTTGAGGAGGGCAGAGATGTCCAGCGGAGAGGTTCCACCTGCGGTCGGAGCTGGCTGCCAGCTCGTTCTCAGCATCACCGTGGTGACCACAGCCGAGGGTCAGGTTGTGAGACAGAGGGATCTTCACCTGGAACCACACCTCTCTGTTCTGAGGGGGGGGGGGGGGAGGGAAGACTGGATATGAAGCACGGATTCAGATTGGAGGGGCTACCAAGGTAAGGCAGTATAGCGACAGGTCTGCAGACTAATGTCCAATCAATTAAGACTTCTGTACTCAAGGGCCTCACATTCTATAAAACCAAAACAAAGCTAACCTTACTTTTTGACTTATTTATAGATAGTTGTAGTTGTAAACAATAATACAGACTGATTATTTCACTACAGAAAGGCCTGTCAGTATATTTGGGAAGGCCTTTCAGTGATTCAAAAGTTTCTGTCTCTGTCCATGAGTTTTGCTCCTTCTCTGTCTTCTCTCCCTCACAGGCTCACGTCTGGAAGCATAAACACCTCCACAGTCCACCTCCTGAGGGTCATCAACACCGTTAAAGACTCAAATACTCCTTGACTTGGAGAATTTGTGCCTGAGCCATGTTTCATGCTTGAAACTGAGGAGGGATATGAAGCTGCTGCAGGCCCTTTTGGCCACAAGTGAAAAAAATCTGTCGCTGGAAGCGAATATCACATGCACTGGAAGACTGGCATGGAAATGGATAAATATAAATGATATATATACAGTGCTGTGAAAAAGTATTTGCCCCCGCCCTGATTTATTTTCTTGTCTTTCTTTTTTTTTTTTTGCATTAGTGTCACACTTAGCCTAGATGTTTTGATAAACCACATTTTTGGACACAGGTCTTGATCATCGAATACTACTGGTTATTAGACTGCTGGTTTTGAAATCACATGTTACCTGACATCTGGGTTGTCATGTTGACATGATTAGCCTAGCTTAGCACAAAGCCTTATTCCACTAAGAGATGAAAAATTACATTTCTATAACTCCAAAGCTCCAAAGGAACACCGCTAATTGACTGTATGATGTCATTGTAAGCATGCACTCAGTGTTACCAAACATATTAAATGTCAAAGTATATCAACTATAACTCTAAATAACTAAGCTGGGTTTGCATGTTTCAAGTTTGAAGAAGTTTGTTATAGTTTGTAACTTGGTTAAAACAAGAGCTAACCCTAACCCTTGGATTGTTAGTGTTTAATGGTGTTTGGAGGGAGGTTAAACTTTGCTTTAAATACACGACCATCAATCAGTCATAGATGCCAGGAACAATGAAGTTACATTCATTATGCTTTGTCTGGTTGCTTTGCTATTATTATCCAGAGGCTTGTTGTTTCTGGGATCCCTTCAAACACCAACACTTTTGGCTGTTTCATGGAGATCTAGACTGTGACATCTGCAGAGGGGGTTCAGTGTGCTCCAGTTTGATTTTCACAGCTGCAGATTATTACCCCTCTGTTATTGAAATAACTCCCAAAGGTCAACATACAGTCTTCATCAGGGGCACTTTGAAACACAATTAAAGAATTTAAGTCTGAAGAGAAAAAGCTGAGCCCTTAGGAATGTCCTCCCATTTCTCTTTAACTTTATCCTAAAATATGTTCAGATATTCACCACAGTCACAACAAAGTGCAAACATGGTCATCTGTAGCAGCCAGGAGTTATCAGACCTGGAGTTCTCATTGAGTGTGAGGCACTTTAAAGGGATAGTTCAGTTTTTTTGAAGTGGGGTTTTATGAGGTACAAATGGGCACTAAGTATGATATCTGCAAAAAAATCTCTGCTCCCCCAGTACTCCTCAGTGGGGGAGAGCAGAGACCTTTCTACTGCAGATATTATACTCAGTGCCTATTCGTACCTCATACAACCCCACTTAAAAAAAACAAACAAACAAACAAAAAAAAAAAAAAACTGAACTATCCCTTTAACACCGAAGCTTAGAGTGTCACACAAGTCATCAAGAGTCTTCATCAGCCTAGACTTGGAAGTTACTACATAGATGATCAGTAACAAAGAAGCTCCAGATAACAGAAGGCTCAAAGGAACTGGAGATGGTCCACATCTTTGATAGTAAGGCCACCACAGGAAGTCCTGTTGGGGCTGAGTTTGAACAGTTTGAGGAATGCCTCAAACTGTGTTGTAAAAGTCCACATCAGCATGAAAACAAAATATTTTCTGATTTTTCATCTTCCTGGATAATGTCAAGCTGTCTGTCCACCTGATGAAGCTCAGGAGAAGATGCTGATGCAGCAGGATATTGACCCTAAACATCAAAGGAAATCCACCGTCTAGAGTCTGAGACCAGACCTGAACCAGTAGAGATGCTTCTCCTCAATGCAAGACACATGAAACAGAGTTAATCACAGCCTGGTTGCTTGCAAACTCTATGCAGCCTTTCATATGACTAGCACTGAGGAGAGGCTTTCATCGGGTCACTCTGCCATGCTGCCCAGATTGATGGAGGGCTGCAGCACTGTTTGACCTTCTGGAACTTTCTCCCATCTCCACACAGGATCTCTGGAGGTCAGCCAGAGTGATCTTTGGGTTCTTGGATACCTCTCTGACCAAGGTTCTTCTCCCCCAACTGTTCAGTTTGGTCCAGACGGCCAGCTCTAGGAAGAGTCCCGGTTGACATCAAACATCTTCCATGTGAGAATGACGGAGGCCACTTTGCTCTTAGAAACAATAAGTGCAGCAGAATATTTTTGTAGCTTTGTTGAGATCTGTGCTTTGCTACATTTCTGTCTCTGAGCTCTTGAGGCAGTTCCTTCAACCTCATGGATCTCATTTTGCTCTGATATGCATTAAGAGCTGTAAGGCCTTATATAGACAGGTGTGTACCTTCCATATCATGTCCAAAGTATTTAATTCAACACAGCTGGACTCAGATGAAGCTGTAGAACCATCTACATGCATAAAAGAAACGGACGGTGCCTGAATGACCCACAGGAGGGTCACAGCAAAGGGTCTGAAAACGTATGTTCAGGTAATATTTCAGTTTTTCTTTTTTAATTCATTTGCAAACATTTCTAAAATTCTGGGTTTGTGCCGTCATGATGGGATGGTGAGTGTAGACTGATGAGGAAAAAATGTTTTTTTGTTTGTTTTTTTTTTATTTTAACAAAAAGTTGCAACATAACAAATGGTGAAAAATTGAAGGGGATCTGAATACTTTCCATACCCACTGTATACTATGCCCTAAGGGTTGAGCCAAAGACAAATACGGTATTTGGAAAAGCACAAATAGCCTAATGTGTTTTTTACAAATACTTATTTTGAAGAAAAACAAATTATTTGTATTCAAGAACAAGAAAAACATCATATCAAAAAGTTGCGTTTCCTCGTGACCACAGTGAATATTTGTGCTCCTGGCTGGAAGCTTGAGTGACGTTCGGGAGTCAGAGAGAATGAAAAAGAGTGACTGACACAGGCTGATCAGCACAGCCACAGAGGCTCTGTCTGGACCCAACAGGACTTAACTGCATCTCTATTTGTTGAATAGATTTTTTTGTTTTACCTTAACTGGGTTGCAGAGGCAGCTAGTAAGCATTAGTAACGTGACTGAATGAGACGTCTGCAGTCGGGTTCTCTCATGTTAGCCTTCGTCTGTTAGCTCGGTAATCATGTGTTTATATTCTGTCTGTTCAGCGTCCTCCAACAAGGACGGGTGGTGGTGGAGTTCACAATGGTATTTATTAGTTGTTGGTTTAAGCATGGATGAGCTGTTAGTATGTTATTTTCTTTTCACTGATGTTCCTCGTTACATGTTTATTGCTGGATTCATGAAAAACATCAAACAATATTACATATACGTTCATAATTATTATATTGGCTAATTAAAGGATGCTAATTTTTTACACTTACATATCCTAAACTAGAAGTGTAACTCAAAAAAACTGGATTTTTACATCTATTTTGAATTTTATTCGAAAACAAATACAAATACTGGATGCTTTGCACACCCCTGCTATGCAGCAGTTTGACCAGTACATCGCATGAGGAAAGGATATTCATTGCAACCTGATGAGGAGAACAGAGGAATCGTCAGTACTGTTCCATAACATGGACTCTATACTGCTCCAAAATATTTGACCATAATTATTCACACATGAACAGGTCTCAGAAGACAGACTGGGCATCTAAGGCCTTTGGCTATCACTGGAGGGTCCAGCTCTGTCAGAAAAGACGCACAGCTGTGTAGGGAGGAGCTTCCTGGGGGGCTAATACTGCCAGTACAGTAACTGGTCACTCTGACCTTCAGATCTCACACTGACCCTTTTCATCTTTCACCATCACTTTGAAAAACAACAGAACAACATCAATACAAAGACCGACAATCTGACCTTGTTATCTGTCACACACTGGATCTCATGTCTGTCGCTCAGGTGTGGAACCAGGACACTGCGCACCTCCTCAACCTAAACACACAGATTACACACTTTCATGTAGTGAGAGACAAAGTGACAGAACTCTTGATGCTCAGATGCAAGACAGTGGAGTCAAGTGAGGATGTGACAGGCTGTGAGACTGTTAATGACAATACACGTAACATATCATGGGACAAATTTTAGTATTATTGTAGCGTCCCTGGATGAATGATGGTCTAACTCTCAAACTGATGGTTCACAGTGTTTATTTGTGAGAACTGTGTACACACTTAAACACACTAAGGGCTATAAGAGGAAACAAGAAAATAAAAATAGTATTACTATTTTTTCTCTTTATAACAATGGGCTTATTGTAGCCTCACAAGATTCTCCAAAACTAAAATCATGTATTTTTAACCTGTTTAGCTTGGTGACAACTCTCTAAAGAGTCTGCCCACCAGGAGCTGCCTTCATCATTTTTCGTTAACTCGCTGATTCCATTTCCATGTTCTCCATATTCCGTGTTGTAAATTGTTTTCTTGTCTGTATACAACTATTGCATGTCTGCCCGTCCTGGGTGAGGGATCCCTCACCTGTTGCTCACCCTGAAGTTTCTCCTGCTCTTTTTTCTTGGGAGCCTCTTTTTTTCTTGAACCCCTCTCCACTTCGGCCTTCAAAGTTCTCCTTTGAATATTTGGTACAACCACCAATATTCAGTCTGGATGTCATCAAGCCGGGAGGCACGGAAATCACAGCTCCACTCACAGGCCTTCCCTTTGCCCATTTTCTCATTTACTACCCATAAAAGCATGCCCTCATCAGATCTTCATCAAGTTACCAAGTTGAAAAACAATCATTGTATTGTTCTTGTCTTACAGTGAGTGTAGGTTGGAAAAAGTCTGTGAAGCCCTCTGTTCATGACATCAACCAGAGCCAACTGCTGGAGACACCTTTTCTATCCTTTATTATGTTTTCATAAAGCACATGGATTCCACCCTTGCTTATGTAATGTGTTACAGAAACTAAATTGCCTTGCCTTGACTAAACAGGAAAACACATTTCCCATACTGTCTCTTTACTGAGGACTCAAACTAAGAGGACTTCATCCTGGCAGTTAATAATCAGAGAGGGAACATCATGAATTGCTGCTGCTTGCTGCCTCTGGACCTGGACACTTGTGTAAATCTACTAATGGACAAATAAATCTCAGATCATTCTCAGACCATGGCTCATCCAAGTTATTTTGGCATCTACAATCATGGCTGCAACTCCAGTCTGCACAAGAGTCCTCGTACAGACTGGACTGTACCATTTTGGAATGCAGGGGAAAAATAATGCATTCATGTCTTTGGATCCTTCATGGTCCTTAGTGGCCTAAGGAAATGATTACTTCATTTGTCAGCTGCATTTGAAATTCCTTGGATTTACCATTTCCAAAATGGTACAGCCTAGTTTGTGCCACAAATGCAGAACCAGTGAATTGGCACACAGCTGCAGTGTGTGTGTGTGTGTGTGTGAGTGTGCTGAAATTAACCATGACTCTGTGATGCTTATACCTTTAGTTATAAATGAAAGCTAAATGATTGTCAGTGTGTGTAAACTGTCGGTGTGTTGTTACCTTGTAGGGACGTTCACAGGACGGAGTGATGCCTGCTTCTTCCAGCAGTCTGCATGACACACAGACACACGCATGCTGATTGTACTGTTAGCTTGTGTTTGATTCACCAAGCACTTAGTCTCTACTTCTTTT
Source organism: Caranx ignobilis (assembly GCA_021432705.1). NCBI lineage: Eukaryota > Metazoa > Chordata > Actinopteri > Carangiformes > Carangidae > Caranx > Caranx ignobilis. The sequence continues at coordinate 21,051,793 of MU269990.1, forward strand.
ATTCCTTCACTATAAAACACAGTGCTATTCACAGGTGTGTGTTTGTGTGTGTGTGTGTGTGTGTGTGTGTGTGTGTCTAACCTGTGGATATCAAACTGTGACCGTAGCTTGAGGCAGATCTGGAAGTATCTGGTTGCAGAGTTCATGCCCTCGACGCACGCTGCACACACCCCATGTTTGTTCCACTCATCCCTCCTGTTCCACACAACCAAACTTAAATCAGAGGTTCACACCTGACACATGCAGAATAAAGTTCTACCTACATCAGAGTGAGATGTTTGACCCTGAGCTGTGAGTGAATCATGCATACAGTAGTATACGTCCTGGCCCTGCTCTAACATAGGCATGGAGGTGGTGGTGGTGGTGTGGGCGGTCAGTAGGGGGTGGGTCAAATGAAATATATTATGGGCTTGCTGCATGTAATATTAGATTCTGTGGCTTTAATTTTGCACTACTGTCATAGATTACAGTCCTACAACAGTGATGACTCTTCACTGTCCTGCAGTTAGTGACCACTCAAGTTCAACATCTAATAATATACCTGAATTGGAGCTGTGTAGAAAGAAAGAATTGGGACTAAGTTACGCCACTCACAAAAAGTTAAGGATATTGGGCTAACCCTAACCTGATATTTCAGAATGCACCTAAAATGCGCTCTAACCTTTACAGGTGAACTTAATAATAAACTTTTGAATGCACATGTCCAACTGTTTAATGTTTCAGTCCTTATAACATAACATGCTGTTCTCTAACAACAAATGTCACAACAAGTGTCCAATCCATGAATCCACCACTAAATGTTATGCGTCAACAGTTTGTATTGAAACAGTCCTCTGTTCACATTCTGACATCATGAGACCAAGACCACACCTAACAACAACAGTGTATGTGTTACAGTCCAGTGGTCTGTGCTCTCTGATGGATAACTCCATGGCGGAGAGACTGTTTCCAAACAACCTCTGACATATCTCACTTATCTCTTTACTGACAGTTAGTGTTGCTGATCAACTGATACGTCTTTTCTTGATGCCTCTTACCAGAAGTGGAAGCTGGGCTTGGCTATCACTAACGATGGCCAGAGTTCACTCAGCTCTGCCTCTAGCTCCTGGAACATAAAAGACAATCAGCTCCCAGCCTCAGACCGCACCATCACATCACAGCATCAGTCCTGTGACGTTAGATGTCTCAGCTAACCTAGAGAGCCTAGAGCTCACCTGAATGTCAGAGTGGAACATTGGCCAGCAGTTGCAACACTGATGCGCCCGCTGCGGCCTGCAGATACACACACACACACACACACACACACACACAATAATGATTTATTGATGACAATCAAAGTTCCTTGTAGCTGTGGGGAGAGCCTGGCTCACAACAGTGATGGACTATGAGGAATAATGTGCTCTGTTAGTTTGCTTCAGTCTATTGACCCCAGAAGGCCAAGCACTGCACAAGTCCAACTTTATGTCCTCCGCTGTCACTGTCCTCACTGTCCTCCACTGTCACCATCCTCTTCTTCCACTGTCACTGTCCTCACTGTTCCCCACTTAAGCCCCATATTTCATTGGTTGCAGACATGTCATGTTACTTTATGAGTGATATTTTATTAAAAAATAAATAAATAAATAAGGTGGCAATCTGATCACCAAAAGAGTGGGTTGTTGCCTGAAGGCAACACCATGCTAAATGCTGTGAAATCAGACACTCAGTCCACAGATAAATGCACACTGCCTGTGTTCAGAACCCGAGCCTCAAACCAGCCAATTAGACTTCCTGAGACTTTATGATGTCACAACAAAGCAGTCACCGCCTAAGCAATGTCCCAAGCCCCTGCCCAGAGTTTTTTTGTTTGTTTGTTTGTTTTTTAAACAGAGATGAGGCTCCTCTCTTCTGATTGGTTCACTCACTTGAACTTCAGAGAGAAACCTGAGAGAGGAGATATAAAACTGCACTGAGATGCTTTATGGTTCTACATACAGTAACACAAATATACTTTCTAATGGATCAACACTTAAAGCAAAACACATGAGAAGAGGATCATATTGAGATTTTAAATGGCATGATAACGTGTTGTTGTTGTTCTTTACCACAGGCCGTGGATGGTCCAGGTGTTGATGCTCTCAGGAATCCTGCACAGAGTCTCCCTGTTCAAAGACTGAAGGAAAGACTGCATGTCACATGACAATCATTTCTCTCTTATCTCCATTTTTTTCTCCATTTTTGACCATATTCCTTCTCTATCTCCTAAATTTCCTTTCCTAGATTGTCCTGTCCTCCTCCACCCCTCTTTCATTCCATGTCTCCCCCTGTCTTTTGCTACTTGCTACTACTTTTGCTTACTTGTTTGTCTAATCTAAATTTACTTGTCTATATTTATGTCTTTTTTCTGTGGAGATCCCATTCTTTCATAGATACAGTTCTTCAGGCTTCATGTTGGGTATTCTCCATGTTATTAATGCAAATACAGATAAATAACACAGAGGACTGTCAGTCAGACTGTGACTTGTCTGCTCCTGGAACTGCAGGAGCCACTGCAGGCCTTGCAGTTCAATTGCTGGTGTCAGAAATACTCAAAAACATTGCTCTTGGTCCAGAGGTCTCAAGAGATTTACACCACTCCAATGTGTAACAAATTGAAAACATTTCTGACCCCAACATCAGCTTTAACATATGGTGCAGGAGTAGCATAAAGAATTAAAGTGCAATAGTGCAAATATTGCTGCCAATTCTGTGCTTTCAGTGGGGTGATGGCTGAGACGGCTTGTGGGTAGGAGCTATTTCTTAGTCTGTTAGTTTTGGTTTATATTGTTCTGTAGGTTACCTCCTTCCAGAGAGAGCAGAGAGTGTCCAGGGTGTGAGTGATCTTTTGATATGCAGATGGAATTGTTTATCAGTCGGTCAGTATAGATGTCTGTGAGTGAGGGCAGTGGTGATCCTATGCCACGCTCAGATGCCCTCACCACCCGCTGTAGATCTCTCCTGCTCTCTACTGTGCACTTGGAGAACCACACCATGCGACAGTAGGTCAGTATGCATGTTTTAACTTCCTGAGGTGACCGTAAACTGTAATGAACCAGTCTGCCACCCAGCACTCCCATTAAGCTGGCCTGCTGTCCCTGCCTGTATTTCTGTATATAACCCAGCCTGACCATCAGGAGCTGCCTTCATCAGCTTCTTTGGACTGAACAATCCCATTTTCCATGTTTTTCCCTTTTCCATGTTGTAAACTGTTTTCTTATTCTGTATACAACATCTGTTGCACGCCTGTCCGTCCTGGGTGAGGGATCCCTCCTCTGTTGCTCACCCTGAGGTTTCTCCATTTTTTCCCTGTTAAAAGGGTTTTCTTGAGAGTTTTTCATCAGTTGATGTGAAGGTCTAAGAGCAGAGGATGTTGTTATGATGCTGTGTAAAGCCCTTTGAGACAAACTGTTTGTATAAATGGGCTATACAAATAAAATTGTCTTGCCTTGCCAAATGAACAACTTAATACAGATGACACTATTTTATTTACCAGTGACACCCCACTTCATCTTCAGTGCCATGTGAATGCTCTTTAACAATTAGAAGGGAGAATTCTATGTTGTTTAACTGTAAGGCTCTATTGCTCTATTGCAGACACTGACCTCACACTGGTTTAAAACACTATGCTGCTATTCACGTAAAGGAATGATCTCCAAAAACTACAGCGGTATCTCTCATGATTTTATTGGAATGTTTTACAGGGCTACATTTTTCATATGAACATATATAACGTATGTTCACAGATTATCTGTTTGTCCATTTTAACTGTCCTGTGTATATGTCTGAGAGAGAAAGATTCATTAACACAATACCTTTATCTAATCTACTTATAAGTTAATAATCAGTGTTCATGAAAGTGTTGATCATAATGTGGATGATGCTCACCTGACAGAAGCCTGCAGGCCACTGCAGGGTGAAAAGGAGACATTTCCATGAGCAGCAGGACTTGTTGTTGTGGTGCTCATATTCTTCCCAGTGTCCAGTCAGTGTAGCGGGGACAGGAAGCTGCAGCAGGAGCAGAGCGAGCACCACCAAGCTCCTCATCTTGTCCATGTCAGTGACCCACACTGATCAACACAGATCATTCAAACTATTTCAGCCAGAAAACACGGTGGACAACCAGTGCTGGAAAGTAACGTATAGGCTATTTCACTTCATTTAACAAGAATCAGTTTATCTGAAGTATCTCTGTCTTCTGCTACTGCTGCACAACATTGTTCTCTTTCCTTAGGTTAGGTAGGTAAAGACAGACATGAAGAAGGAGGGAAGGAAAGAAGCAGATACAGCACAGTGAGGGACAGACAAGAGGAAGGGAAATACAGAAAGGACGCTGTCTGAAAGAACGATCCGATAGCTTGTCTCTGCAGCAGGCTGCATAACCCCTGGCATCACCCATAATTATATTTGGGTGCAAGGTGACATGTTTAAAAAATCAAAGTGCAAATTGGGAAGATGTGGTGGTGACAGGTCAACAAAACACAGGACTATCACACAGTTTTTGATCCCCATGAAACAAGCTGCTGTAACCATGCCAACAAAGCCTGTACAATGTTGGGTGGGGCTATCTTAACTCAAAGCACAGTCTTCCCTTGTATGTAGTTTCTTGTTGATATGGCTAAAGCAGGAGAGGAAACACAGCAAACACAGCACATAGTGATGATGAATAAGTCTTGTGTAAATTGTTTTCCTGTTTCACCCTGAGGTTTCTCCTCTTTTTTGGGTTTTTTTTTTCTTGGGAGTTTTTCCTCAGTCGACATGAGGGTCTAAGGGCAGAGGATGTTGTTTGTGATACAAATAAAACCTCAGGTCTTGTCTCATTTCAAACAGAAACATCGCAGATGCAAATCAGGTCATTACATAAGCTGATGAACAACATGACAGATGTGCTATGCTCCAGACCACTACTCCAACTCTACTCAGTTTCTCTGGCTCTGTGGTTGAGGGCAGATGGAGAGACTTACCGAGAGCTGCTGCTGTTGTGCTGACACAAACTTCACTCCTCAGCTCAGAAAAATGACAAATGAAACTCAGCTGCAAATGAGTGCTTTATGCAGTACATGCTCTGTGTGTGTATATCTTTAGAGGAAGTGGAACTGTTCCCTCCAACTGGCAGGTGTAAGACTTTTAAACACAATGAACCTCCTGTTTCTGAAGCTCAGAAATAACATGTGTGCTGAAATGATGTGTGAACAAAGCAAGCGGTGCTTTCCAGACTATTTTCTTATTCATTCAAATTTTGTTATTTGTATCAATTTTTGTTAAAACTGATTGTCTGGTTCTGATGCTCCTCCTGTTTGTACATACTGTATGTTTTGTCAGTTTTTGTGTCTTCTTTTTTTAATCACTCATTTTGCACACACACACACACACACACACTCAAACAAAAAAAAAACAAACATAATTTGCAAATACTGGGGTGGCAGGCCCCTGTCCTCAAAGATAACAAAATGAAGCAAAAAGAAACTCAAATAAAATCACAGGTGGCCAGGGCTGCATGTCAGGAGGAAGAGAGAGTGAAAGCTCCTGTGCTTGTTTAAAGGAGAAGCAGATCCACTCACTGATCATCTCATCAGGAGCACCTGAAAGCAGAACAAAGAGAAAAAGGTAGGCAGACACCAGCACACACCATATCTGGACAGAGAGCCCTGAACTGGCTGCAGAAGAAACTGGTTGGAGTCTGGATGGAGCCTCAGAGAGAAGCAGGAGGAGGGCAAGCTGCAGAAGAAAAAGGAGGCTCTCAGACTCTGAACGCTCTATGGACATAGAGTCTGCTGCTGCTGTCTAGGCTTGGGGTTTGTCTCACATAAAAGGGCAGACAGTTCCAGAGTTTGGAGCCAGTAACAGAAAGCACGCCCCCCCTCTGCCCCTGAGTCTGGTCTGAGGGACCTCAGGGAGCAGTTGGTCTGTGGATCTGAGCTTCTATGCATATGAACATAGAGCTTTAGGCAGAGTCAGTCAGATGAAAAAGGGCAAGACAATTAAGAGCTTTAAAAACAAACATTAAGATCTTAAAATCTAAAATCTAAAATAATCTGGGAGTCAGTACAGTGACGTGAGAATGGGAATCATGTGTTCCTGCTTACGTGTAGCAGTCAGGGGTCGGGCTGTGGTGTTTTGGACCAGTTGTTAGCATGAAAGAGAGGAGCTGACTGACATGCACCCAGACACAGTCTGCTATAGTAAACAATGCATGTAGTAATAAAAGCATGGATGACTAAGACAAGTCTAAAAGTGATAATAACAGTTTGACCTTTGAGAGCATTCTTAATTGATAAAAATCACCTCTTACTACAGCATTGATCTGTCTATCAAGTTTAAAATCACTGTTCACTCACTCCACTTTGACACCACAGGGTCCAGTGTGGAGTCAACTGAAGTGCCACTGGGTTTAAAAACAATTACCTCTGTTTTGCAAAGTTCCAAAGCCCCATATGAAAACAGTTACAACAAGGAAGTGTACGTCGCCCGGAATGGCGTTACCGGGGCCCCACCCTGGAGCCAGGCCTGGGGTTGGGGCTCGCAGGCGAGCGCCTGGTGGCCGGGTCCACGGGGAGCGATGTGGGCCCGCCCTCCCATAGGCCCACCACCTGCGGGAGGGTTCAGATGGGGCCGGTGCTTTGTGGTTTGGGTGGCGGTCGTGGGCGGGGGCCCCGGCGGCCCAATCCCTGGACAACGACTCTGGCTTTAGGGACATGGAATGTCACCTCACTGGGGGGGAAAGAGCCCGAGCTAGTGCGGGAGGCTGAGCGGTACCGACTAGAGATAGTCAGGCTCGCCTCTACGCACAGTCTGGGCTCTGGAACCCAACTCCTTGAGAGAGGCTGGACTCTCTTCTACTCTGGAGTTGCCCATGGTGAGAGGCGGCGGGCTGGTGTGGGCTTGCTCATAGCCCCCCATCTCAGCCTCCATGTGTTGGAGTTCTCCCCACTGAACGAGAGGGTCGTTTCCCTGCGCCTTCGGGTCGGGGATAGGCCTCTCACAGTCGTTTCGGCTTATGGGCCAAACGGCAGTGCTGAGTACCCGGCCTTCTTTCTTCACGACTGGGGCAGCGACACGTGGGCAGCGACAGTGATACCTGGAGGGGTGTGACTGGGAGGAACGGCCTCCCCAATCTGAACCCAAGTGGTGTTCTGTTGTTTCACTTCTGTGCTAGTCACAGTTTGTCCATAACGAACACCATGTTCGAGCATAAGGGTGTCCATAAGTGCATGTGGCACCAGGACACCCTAGGCCGGAGATCAATGATCGACTTTGTAGTCGTGTCATCTGATCTCCGGCCGTATGTCTTGGACACTCGGGTGAAGAGAGGGGCTGAGCTGTCAACTGATCACTACCTGGTGGTGAGTTGGATCCGGTGGCAGGGGAGGAAACTAGACAGACTCGGCAGACCCAAACGTACTGTGAGGGTCTGTTGGGAACGTCTGGCAGAATCCTCTGTCATTGAGGTCTTCAATTCCCACCTCCGGGAGAGCTTTGACCAGATCCCGAGGGAGGTTGGAGACATTGAGTCCGAGTGGACCATGTTCTCCACCTCCATTGTTAATGCGGCTGTTCGGAGCTGTGGCCGCAAGGTCTCCGGTGCCTGTCGTGGCGGCAATCCCCGAACCGGTGGTGGACACCGGAAGTAAGGGATGCCGTCAAGCTGAAGAAGGAGTCCTACCGAGCCTGGTTGGCTCGGGGACCCCCGAGGCAGCTGATGGGTACCGGCAGGCCAAGCGTGCGGCAGCCCGGTCAGTCGCGGAGGCAAAAACTCAGGTATGGGAAAAGTTCGGGGAGGCCATGGAGGAGGACTACCGATCGGCCTCGAAGAAATTCTGGCAAACCATCCAGCGCCTCAGGAGGGGGAAGCAGTGCTCTGCCAACACTGTCTACAGTGGAGGTGGGGAGCTGTTGACCTCGACTGGGGATATTGTCGGGCGGTGGAAGGAGTACTTCGAGGATCTCCTCAATCCCACTGCCATGTCTTCCATGGAGGAAGCAGAGGCAGAGGACTCAGAGGTTGATTCATTCATCACCCAAGCTGAGGTCACTGAGGTAGTTCGGAAGCTCCCCAGTGGCAAGGCAGCGGGGGTGGATGAGATCCGCCCTGAGTATCTCAAGTCTCTGGATGTTGTGGGCTGTCTTGGCTGACACGCCTCTGCAACATTGCGTGGCAGTCGGGGACAGTGCCTCTGGATTGGCAGACCGGAGTGGTGGTCCCTCTTTTTAAAAAGGGGGACCGGAGGATGTGTTCCAACTACCGGGGGATCACACTCCTCAGCCTCCCAGGGAAAGTCTATTCCAGGGTGCTGGAGAGGAGAATTCCGATAGTCGAACCCCAGATTCAGGAGGAACAATGCGGTTTTCGTCCTGGTCGTGGAACACTGGACCAGCTCTATACCCTCCACAGGGTGCTCGAGGGCTCATGGGAGTTTGCCCAACCAGTCCACATGTGCTTTGTGGACTTGGAGAAGGCATTCGACCGTGTCCCTCGTGGCATTCTGTGGGAGGTGCTCCGGGAATATGGGGTCGGAGGCCCTCTGCTGAGGGCTGTAAAGTCTCTGTACAACCGGAGCAGGAGCTTGGTTCGCATTGCCGGCAGTAAGTCAGACTTGTTCCCGGTGCATGTTGGCCTCCGGCAGGGCTGCCCTTTGTCACCGGTTCTGTTCATTATTTTTATGGACAGAATTTCTAGGCGCAGCCAGGGTCCGGAGGGGGTCCGGTTCGGGAGTCACCGGATTTCATCTCTGCTTTTTGCAGATGATGTTGTCTTGTTGGCTCCCTCGAGCCAGGACCTACAACGTGCGCTGGGGCAGTTCGCAGCTGAGTGTGAAGCAGCTGGGATGAGAATCAGCACCTCCAAGTCTGAGGCCATGGTTCTCGACCGGAAAAGGTAGTTTGCCCTCTCCGGGCCAGGGGAGAGTTCCTGCCTCAAGTGGAGGAGTTTAAGTATCTCGGGGTCCGGTTCATGAGTGAGGGAAGGATGGAGCGTGAGATTGACAGGCGGATCGGTGCAGCGGCCGCAGTAATGCGGTCCTTGTATCGGTCCGTCATGGTGAAGAGAGAGCTGAGCCGAAAGGCAAAGCTCTCGATTTACCGGTCGATCTACGTTCCTACCCTCACCTATGGTCATGAACTCTGGGTCATGACCGAAAGAACGAGATCCCGGATACAAGCGGCCGAAATGAGTTTCCTCCGCAGGGTGGCGGGGCGCTCCCTTAGAGATAGGGTGAGAAGCTCTGTCACCCGGGAGGAGCTCGGAGTAGAGCCGCTGCTCCTCCACATCGAGAGGAGCCAGTTGAGGTGGCTCGGGCATCTGTACCGGATGCCCCCTGGGCGCCTCCCTCGGGAGGTGTTCCGGGCATGTCCCACCGGAAGGAGGCCCCGCGGAAGACCCAGGACACGCTGGAGTGACTATGTAACCCGGCTGGCCTGGGAACGCCTTGGGGTCCCCCTCGGAAGAGCTGGAGGAAGTGTCTGGGGAGAGGGAGGTCTGGGGGTCCCTGCTCAGGCTGCTGCCCCCGCGACCCGGCCCTGGATAAGCGGAGGAAGATGGATGGATGGATGGATGGATACCTCTGTTTTGCTTTCATTAAGATTTCAAAAGTTCATGGCCAACCAGGCTTTGATATGATTGTAGATTATATTTTGAATGCTGGCATGCAAAAGTCTGGCCTTAGTCTTCGTCAGAAAGACCGCAGCTTCTCCAGGATTTTGTTTAACCCTCTTTATTGATTTCACACAACTTGGAACGGTGTAGAGCAGGGGTGTCAAACTCATTCCACAAAGGGCCGAGTGGCTGCAGGTTTTTGTTCCAACCAAGCAGCAGCACACCAGACTTGACTCAGTTAATTAACTGATCTCAGTCTTCAGACAGATGATTGGTCAAACTGTGTGCTCTTGATAGGTTGGAACAAAAACATGCAGCCACACGGCCCTTTGTGGAATGAGTCTGACACCCCTGGTGTAGAGGATGTGTTAGTCATGGTTTCCTGACGCATACAAATAATAAACAACAAATATATTAGTATGTTACAGAAATAAAGTCATATGACTGCAGACTTAACAGACACATGATTACAGTGAAATAACATCGGAGGTCAAATAATACTCTGGAATGGCCGGCGCCTCAGATTGCATCATTACAATGTAACAAATAGCAACTGTAATCAATGTAAATATCGTCGGATGTAGAGCCCCTGAACGGTAATAAACACACAATCAACCTGAGACACCCATTCTGCCACGACTGTCCAGGTTAGCTGAGTTGGTTGGGGAGTGGAGCTGTGAACCGGTATCAGCGATCTGTTGTCAGTGCCGGTCCTTGAACCAGGTGGCAGTATGAGTGTTGTCGAACCTTGGCCAGGTGACAAAGAGGGGTGGCATGCAAAGGGTTAGACTCTACAGCTACAGGACAGGGCTTATGTGATATGTGTTCAATGAGGGGCACCCCTAAAGCTGGACATTTTAACATGGGAGTGACTGGAGTCAGACTCTAGTGGTCAGGAGAGGAGCTGTGTGTTCAGCCCCAGATGTTTCCTCTGCTGCACAGATGACCTGTCGGCTCATTTTCATATTTGCAGCATTATATCCCATGCATGTCTGAACTTTCCCTCTTGCTCTATAGGGGCCACTGTAGAAAACTAACCCCCGCATATACTGCTATTCTGCACAGCCAAGCTTGAACATAATCCAGTTTCAGCCTGAGATCTCTGCTCACATTCACACAGCAGCATTTTAGTGCTGATTTTCTCCCACTGAAAAAACACAGAAGGGATGCAATGAAAATAAAATGTGTGAGAAATAAAATGTGTAAGGAAAATAAGTGCCGTTTTGCAGCTGTATCAGCCATGGCTAACTATTTCCTGTGTGATATCACACACACACAGTTTGGCCCCTGCACCGGATCGTAGTTTGGCAGAGATTCAGAAACAATGATACTGTGAGTGTGTGTGCCTGTGTGGGCATGTCCTTGTGAGGGTGAAACGAGGTAGCACCACTTGCAACAGACCGCCACAGACATGAATCACCTACTGGTAACTACAGCCTTTATTTTCCCTCTCTTTCCCCCCCAGGTCTTCTTTTCTTCTCTCTCTCTCTGTTTGTTTTCTGAAACTGCAGGTAAAACACAGAAAAGATTTGACAATTGCTACATTTGTGTCACAGGAGAGTGATCAGGCTTGACCTTTGTTCTGTGCAGGACAGTGTGAGTGTAAGACTGACTGGGAGAGGTTGTGTTTTATTCCTATGTTTTTGCACCTGCTGGACGCAGTCTGGTGTTCGTACATAGTGTTGTACATTTATGATCTATATTTACTGAGCACGATCACCTCACATGACCTGCTCCAGGGTCAAATGTCTGTCTGTCCTCTCTCTCTCCAATCTCTCTGCGCGACACACACACACACACACACACACACACACACACACACACACACACACCTGTGGCCCTGTCTCATTCAGACAATGCAGTCCAGCACGTACACTATGACTGACGCTTAAACACTAACATGTTTATATTGTCAGCACACTTCTATCTACTGCTCATTTACTCAAATACTGTGAGGCTTTTTCCACCCCACAACATTGTTTTGCAGATGAATGTTTGTCTTCCAAAACAGATGACTGAATATGTTGTTATCCAACATAATATAATGCTGTGAGCCAAACCAGCTCAGACAGCAGGCTACTTATTGCATTTTAAAAGGGTCATGGAGTGGAATATGAATGGTGTGTTCTTATAAACCAACACTAAATGGGATTTTAACATTGTCTTTTGGATCAATACAGGAAATGACAGAAAACAGGTTATGATCCTGATAATATGCCGAATTACAATCAGCAGAGCTACACAACTAGGATATAAATGAACACTGTCCTTCTGTAAAAAAAAAAAAAAAAAAAAGCAGCACTTACAATGAACTACAGTTATGTTTTGTTGCGAGGTGACATTGACTCAGGAGAGTGGTATTAGGATTCTGATTTGAGTCCCATGTGGTTCTGGTTGTGGTTAGAAAAGTCATGATTCATCTCTCAGTGAAAAAGGGTTTTCTTCAGAATCTGTCTTTATCAGTATTTGTCATGATACTTCATTTCCAAAGAAAACCAATTTGATACCTTTATATGGCAAATTATGAATTTTCACCCCATCGGACACTGGAGGCCAGCATTTCTCGCCAGGTATCTTATTATTAAAACAATATATTTTGGTGAGCAATGTAAACTTTCTGCTGGAACAAATAGAGTGTATATGTTTGTGTCCATCTCAGTGTATTAGCCACAAACACACTCCACAGTGGAAATCACAGAAGGCTCTTCGGCACAGTTTACCCCTCTGACTCACAGAGCAGGGGTCTTTTTCCTCTCTGTCTCCTGATTGGTTGAAGTGTCAGGTCACTGGCAGTGTTATCTGACTTGTACGTCGTTTAAAAGTCATGCAGCTTACTTAAAGAGACAGATGGCTGTTGAAATGTGCCACAACAGCCACTTCTAGTATTTCCTAGAACCACACATTGGCCGTGGTTTGACGCCAGATCCAGCTGTGCTTCATTAATCACAGTATACACAGCACTGAGAGCAAATAACAGACAAAAGCTGTGTCTCAGCTCAGAGGTTGGACCCTGTGGAGGACATGGTCTATGTGGTTTATGAAGGCTTTGCCTGCCATAGACCATGTGGACCAGAAGAGGGCATTAGATGGTCTAGCTGCAGCTGATTCACCCGATTGCTCAGTGGGAATTCTTAAATGAATTCATGTATTTAAGATGAAGATGTACTTTATTTTCCCAGCCTGGTAAATTATTGTGTCACAGCAGCAAGCATTAACACATAGTGCAAGTAGAAATATAAGAGGAGAATAAAACAGAAACAATAAGTAAAAATTTACACATAACCACTAAACAGTATTTACAAATGAGAAGAAACATGTACAAATGAATAAGAGGTAGTATGTAGAGAAGCTTTGACAGTTCTTTCATTTTCCCCATGCCTCAGAATCCAGTCAGTGCAGCAGTGGATGAAATGTGTGGGTGTTGTGTGCAGCTCAGAGCATCACTGACACAAATTACAAACAAGTCACATGGGTGAACTGTTACAGTTATTAGACATTTAAACCTGTCTGTGTCAGTTTGTGTGTATGTTATCAGGCCAAACGTTTCAGGTTATGTAAACCTTTAATCAGGGCCATGTGGGTGGTTCCACTTATCATTAGCATTTAAAAAAGCAAACACAGTTGGGTAATAATAAATGTCTCTGCCCAACCACTAAGATGTTGTTTTTTTTTTGTTTTTTTTTTTGTTTGTTTGTTTTTTTGTTTGTTTTTTTTTTGCATGCTCTGCCAGGATACATAAACCTGTGAGCATATACCCATACATACACACATACTTACCTACACTATATCCATGATACCAAATTCCTTAACTGGGCTGCCCAAAAGTAATATTGCAGATTAGGGAGACCAAGACCTCCCACGGACTCTGGCTTCATGAGGGTCATTTTTATTGTTTTTTTTTCCTTTTTTTTTAATTCCACAGATAAGAAGCATGGTAACATCTGGGAGAGAAAGTTAAATCTTGGAAGAACATTCATTCTGATGACACTTATCCCTCTTAGTAGTGATAGTGGTGGGGAAGACTATTTTAACAAGCCTGATTCAATCTTGTATAAAAGGGGGGTGTAATTTTCCATAACTTGATAGTTCAGGTTTTGGGGGGGGGGTTGTTGACTTGGCTGTGTCTGACCACTACTGCATCTTTTTTAATATCACCAGTTTTAGTCATCAGGAGGCCCCAGTGAGAACTGTGAGAAAACACTACCTTACTTCTGAAGTGGCTGCAAATTTTATTGTAATTTAAATTTTTTCCAAAATTTTTTTGTATGAACATACAGATCATATGGACAGTGGTACATGGCAGTCCCCCCCCCCCCATCTTGGCACAGACCTCACAAGACATAACACATGAAACAAAAGACAGAACAGTATAATTACAACATAACCGCCACCTTATCGTGGTGGAGGGGTTTGAGCACCTGAGTGATCCTAGGAGCTATGTTGTCCGGGGCTTAATGCCCCTGGTAGGGTCTCCCAAGGCAAACAGGTCCTAGGTGACAGGTCAGACCAAGAGCGGTTCCAATGCCCCATATGAAGAAAGTTAGGGCTCGCAGGCGAGCGCCTGGTGGCGGGGTCTTTGCCCACGGGACCCGGCCGGGCATAGCCCGAAGGAGCGACGTGGGCCCGCCCTCCCATAGGCCCACCACCCGCGGGAGGGTTCAGATGGGGCCGGTGCTTTGTGGTTTGGGTGGCGGTCGTGGGCGGGGGCCCCGGCGGCCCAATCCCTGGACAACGACTCTGGCTTTAGGGACATGGAATGTCACCTCACTGGGGGGGAAAGAGCCCGAGCTAGTGCGGGAGGCTGAGCGGTACCGGCTAGAGATAGTCAGGCTCGCCTCTACGCACAGTCTGGGCTCTGGAACCCAACTCCTTGAGAGAGGCTGGACTCTCTTCTACTCTGGAGTTGCCCATGGTGAGAGGCGGTGGGCTGGTGTGGGCTTGCTCATAGCCCCCCATCTCAGCCACCATGTGTTGGAGTTCTCCCCACTGAACAAGAGGGTCGTTTCCCTGCGCCTTCGGGTCGGGGATAGGTCTCTCACAGTCGTTTCGGCTTATGGGCCAAACGGCAGTGCTGAGTACCCGGCCTTCTTGGAGTCCCTGGGAGGGGTACTGGAAAGTGCCCCAACTGGGGACTCCATCGTTCTGCTGGGGGACTTCAACGCTCACGTGGGCAGCGACAGTGATACCTGGAGGGGCGTGACTGGGAGGAACGGCCTCCCCGATCTGAACCCAAGTGGTGTTCTGTTGTTTCACTTCTGTGCTAGTCACAGTTTGTCCATAACGAACACCATGTTTGAGTATAAGGGTGTCCATAAGTGCATGTGGCACCAGGACACCCTAGGCCGGAGATCAATGATCGACTTTGTAGTCGTGTCATCTGATCTCCGGCCGTATGTCTTGGACACTCGGGTGAAGAGAGGGGCTGAGCTGTCAACTGATCACTACCTGGTGGTGAGTTGGATCCAGTGGCGGGGGAGGAAGCTGGACAGACTCGGCAGACCCAAACGCACTGTGAGGGTCTGTTGGGAACGTCTGGCAGAATCCTCTGTCATTGAGGTCTTCAATTCCCACCTCCAGGAGAACTTTGACCAGATCCCGAGGGAGGCTGGAGACATTGAGTCCGAGTGGACCATGTTCTCCACCTCCATTGTTGATGCGGCTGTTCGGAGCTGTGGCCGCAAGGTCTCCGGTGCCTGTCGTGGCGGCAATCCCCGAACCCGGTGGTGGACACTGGAAGTAAGGGATGCCGTCAAGCTGAAGAAGGAGTCCTACCGAGCCTGGTTGGCTCGAGGGACCCCTGAGGCAGCTGATGGGTACCGGCAGGCCAAGCGTGCAGCAGCCCGGTCAGTCGCGGAAGCAAAAACTCGGGTATGGGAAAAGTTCGGGGAGGCCATGGAGGAGGACTACCGATCGGCCTCGAAGAAATTCTGGCAAACCATCCAGCGCCTCAGGAGGGGGAAGCAGTGCTCTGCCAACACTGTTTACAGTGGAGGTGGGGAGCTGTTGACCTCAACTGGGGATATTGTCGGGCGGTGGAAGGAGTACTTCGAGGATCTTCTCAATCCCACTGCCATGTCTTCCATGGAGGAAGCAGAGGCAGAGAACTCAGAGGTTGATTCATTCATCACCCAAGCTGAAGTCACTGAGGTAGTTCGGAAGCTCCCCAGTGGCAAGGCAGCGGGGGTGGATGAGATCTGCCCTGAGTATCTCAAGTCTCTGGATGTTGTGGGGCTGTCTTGGCTGACACGCCTCTGCAACATTGCGTGGCAGTCGGGGACAGTGCCTCTGGATTGGCAGACCGGAGTGGTGGTCCCTCTTTTTAAAAAGGGGGACCGGAGGATGTGTTCCAACTACCGGGGGATCACACTCCTCAGCCTCCCAGGGAAAGTCTATTCCAGGGTGCTGGAGAGGAGAATTCGACCGATAGTCGAACCCCAGATTCAGGAGGAACAATGCGGTTTTCGTCCTGGTCGTGGAACACTGGACCAGCTCTATACCCTCCACAGGGTGCTCGAGGGCTCATGGGAGTTTGCCCAACCAGTCCACATGTGCTTTGTGGACTTGGAGAAGGCATTCGACCGTGTCCCTCGTGGCATTCTGTGGGAGGTGCTCCAAGAATATGGGGTCGGAGGCCCTCTGCTGAGGGCTGTAAGGTCTCTGTACGACCGGAGCAGGAGCTTGGTTCGCATTGCCGGCAGTAAGTCGGACTTGTTCCCGGAGCATGTTGGCCTCCGACAGGGCTGCCCTTTGTCACCGGTTCTGTTCATTATTTTTATGGACAGAATTTCTAGGCGCAGCCAGGGTCCGGAGGGGGTCCAGTTCGGGAGTCACCGGATTTCATCTCTGCTTTTTGTAGATGATGTTGTCTTGTTGGCTCCCTCGAGCCAGGACCTTCAGCATGCGCTGGGGCGGTTTGCAGCTGAGTGTGAAGCAGCTGGGATGAGAATCAGCACCTCCAATTCTGAGGCCATGGTTCTCGACCGGAAAAAGGTGGTTTGCCCTCTCCGGGCCGGGGGAGAGTTCCTACCTCAAGTGGAGGAGTTTAAGTATCTTGGGGTCCGGTTCACGAGTGAGGGAAGGATGGAGCGTGAGATTGACAGGCGGATCGGTGCAGCGGCCGCAGCAATGCGGTCGTTGTATCGGTCCGTCGTGGTGAAGAGAGAGTTGAGCCGAAAGGCAAAGCTCTCGATTTACCGGTCGATCTACGTTCCTACCCTCACCTATGGTCATGAATTCTGGGTCATGACCGAAAGAACGAGATCCCGGATACAAGCGGCTGAAATGAGTTTCCTCCGCAGGGTGGCGGGGCGCTCCCTTAGAGATAGGGTGAGAAGCTCTGTCACCCGGGAGGAGCTCGGAGTAGAGCCGCTGCTCCTCAGCATCGAGAGGAGCCAGTTGAGGTGGCTTGGGCATCTGTACCGCATGCCCCCTGGGCGCCTCCCTCGGGAGGTGTTCCGGGCATGTCCCACCGGAAGGAGGCCCCGGGGAAGACCCAGGACACGCTGGAGTGACTATGTCACCCGGCTGGCCTGGGAACACCTTGGGGTCCCTCCGGAAGAGCTGGAGGAAGTGTCTGGGGAGAGGGAAGTCTGGGGGTCCCTGCTCAGGCTGCTGCCCCTGCGACCCGGCCCCAGATAAGCGGAGGAAGATGGATGGATGGATGGATAAAACAAAGTCTGGTATACCGTGCATGAGAAGTGTGTCAGGCACAGAGGAAACTTATTCATTCCTGAACTTTAACCAGGATCTTCATCAGTTTTTAAGTGAGTCCAAAAATCGTCCCAGGAGGTGATGCCTCCCTCCACTTTTCCTTTAAGTCTATTAACAATGGACTCATATGACACAGTCTCAATCATTGCGTCCGTCCATTCTTTCACTCCTGGACATTTAACTGTCTTCCAATGTCTCAGGATGATTCTCGATGTGGTAACCAGACCAACCATAATAACAGAAAAGACAGCATTTGAAACATCAGGTGTTTGGGATTCATCCCCTAATAAACATAAATCAGGAGTCAGAGGGATCGTTGAGCCAAGCCAGCTACTCAAGACTTCTACAACTTTAACCCAAAATGGCATCACTCGAGCACATTCCCATATGCAATGCAGAAAAGTCCCCACCTCTGTTTTACATTTCCATCACAGATTGTTACTCATCAGTTTCATCCCATGAAGTCTTGTCGGGGTGTGGTAATAGCGATGTATAATTTTATACTGTATGAACTTCCCTCTTGCTTCCCTAACATATTTCCCACACCCTGAAATAATCCCCAGCCATTTCTCCTGTGTAAACCCTGTTCTCAGGTCCCTCTGCCACAGCAGTTTCACATTAGATGAATCCCCACTTACATAGTAGTTACTTAATCTATAAAATAGTGAAGCTGTGTGGCACTCACGCGACATTTCAAGGTAATCCAGTATGTGATTTTCTGTAATTACTCTAAATTTGGAAGTTACACAATTTCTCATTTGTAGGTATTTCCAAAAATTTTGTTTACCCTCAGGATTGAATTTATGAGCAAGGTCAACATAAGACATAAAAACACCATCTTTATACAGGTCTGCTATAGTATGTATGCCACTCGAGTGCCACTGCTTCCAACATACAGGTGTTTTTCCAATACAAATGGCAGGATTATTCCACAAGGAGACCTACTTTTGTACACAGTGTGATAGTTTATGTAGTTGATGTATTTTGGTCCACACTTCCCCAGAGTGAACGAGAATTGGATTTTTGGTGTTAACTCGTTGAGACAGTCTTTCATTCGGATTAAATGGCAGACATAATTTTTCTCCATTTCCATCCAGCCTATGTCTCCCGTCTCTCTCCAATATTTGGCTAATTTGGACATTTGAAACGCTAAATAATACAATCTTGGATCCGGCAACCCCATTCCTCCTTTCTCCTTGGGAGCACATAGTTTACTTAATTTAATTCTGGCTTTTTTCCCTTCCCAAAGAAAATGTTTAATTATATTGTCATACCTCTTAAAAATTTCAGGTGGTATAGTGATTGGCAGCATCATACTCACACAATTAAATTGGGGGGCTACAATCATTTTTATAATATTTACCTTTCCCCACAGTGTAAGTTTTATCTTCCCCCATTTCTCTAGATTTGTTTTAATTTTTTCAAGCATAGGGTTAAAGTTCAGTAAAGGTAGTTCATCCAGATCTTGACTGAGTCTAATTCCCAAACACTTCATACCTTTAGGAACCCATTTGAATTGAAATTTTTGTACCATGTGTGAGAAACATGACGTAGAGAGAGACATAGCCTCAGATTTATTCCAATTAATTGAATAGCCTGAAAACTTGGACTATAACTGAATGGTGTCCATCAGGTGTGGTAATGATGTCAGAGGGTCAGTTACCACAGCCAAGATGTCATCTGCGTAAAGCAGTAATTTGTGTTCCTGGCCGCCAGCCTCAACTCCCTTGATGTTATCATTCTTCCTAATACTGATTGCTAGCGATTCCAGGAAAATTATAAACAATAAGGGGCTCAGAGAACAACCCTGATGAGTCCCTCTAGAGACACTGAAAAATGGTGATATTACCCCATTAGTTATCACTGCAGCCTTAGGCTCCTTATATAATATCTTAACCCACCTAGAAAAGCATGGACCAAACCCAAAGTGTGACAGGGCGGAGAAGAGGAAGCCCCACTCCACCCTGTCAAAGGCCTTTTCGGCATCTAAAGAAATTGCAGCTACTGGGACATCGTTTGACTTGCTCAGCCACATTAAATGTAACAATTTTCTTATATTATCTGTTGAGGATCTGTTTTTCATAAAGCCCACCTGGTTAGGATGTATAATGTTGGGAAGAACTTGTTGTAGGCGTAGGGCCAACACCTTTGTTAAGATTTTGCAATCCAAATTGAGCAAGCTAATAGGTCTGAAATTAGCTGGGTCTGTTATATCCCAATCCTTCTTAGGAATCACAGTTATTAAGGCTTCGTTAAAAGTAGGTGGCACCTGTCCTTTCTCAAAAGCTTCCTGATACACCTTCTGCAGGACTGGGGCAAGAATGTCTATATACTCTTTAAAATATTCCACAGAAAATCCATCATAACCCGGCGATCCCCGGTTTTCATTAAAGAGACTGCTGTCCTTATCTCACTCTCAGTTATTGGAGACTCTAGTTTCTCTGCCTGATGAGAGAGTAGTTTAGGTATATCTATGTTAGAAAAGAACATTTCTCGCTCCTGTTGATCATTACTGCTAGGCACTGTTGATGTATATAGTTTCTCATAAAATTGTTGAAATACTTTATTTATATCTTTAAATGAAGTAGCAAGGGTGTCCCCCTTTCTAATGGCTGATATAGTATTTGAAAAGTCCTTCTGTTTTACTTGTCTAGCCAGTATTTTCCTAGTTTTCTCCCCACCTTCATAAAAGTTAGTTTTTAATCTGAACAGGGAATATACTACTTTTTTATTACAAATTTCATGCAGTAGAAATTCAAGCCTACAAAGTTCCTGTTATTGTGACTCTGAATAACGCTCAGATAAATAATTTTCTTTTAGTTTAATTTCTCTCTCCAATTCTTTGATTTTGTTAAGGCTGTCTCTTTTCTTTTGAGAGGCATATGCTATCAATTTCCCCCTAACATAAGCTTTGGATGCCTCCCAGACAGTTTTAATTTCCTCTGTGCTACCGATATTTATTTCAAAAAAGGATTTTAAATCTTCACCCAATGATATTTTGAAGGATTTGTCCTGTAATAGTGAGGTGTTCATTCTCCATCTAGACCTGCCACCCACTTCCAACTCCACCCTCAAACATAATTCCACTGCTGCATGATCAGTTATGGCAATTGTTCTTATATCACAACTCACTACATTATTTATCAACGAATTTGCAACCAGGAATAGATCAATTCTGGAATATGAATTGTGACAATGAGAAAAAAAAGTATATTCCCTCCCTTGGGGGTTGGTAAGCCTCCATGTCTGTTAATCCCATATCATCTTTCAACATATGAATTGCCACTCTATCTTTAGTACTGCGTGGACCTTTAAATCTGCTTTTGTCCAGGATGGGATCCATCATCTTGTTAAAATCTCCTGCTAATATTATGTGGCTGTCCATCTCTCCCAGAATCTTGTTGATGCTATGAAAAAAAAGTGGGTCCCCTTTATTGGGTGCGTAGATGTTACATAATATCACCTTCACTCCCTCTATCACTGCTTGTACACATATCATCCGTCCTTCTGCATCTTTAACCTCTCTTAATAACATTAACTGTATATTCTTTTTAACCAAAATCAGTACACCATTTCACGCACTCGACAGTGAACTGTGAAAAATATGTCCATTCCATCCTGTTTTAAATTTGACCTCATTCCCCTCATTTAGGTGACTCTCCTGTATAAAAAATTATGTCTGCCTGATTAGTTTTCAAATATGCCAGTATTTTAAGTCTCTTCACTGGATTTCCACTCCCATTAATATTCCAAGACACATATTTAATACACTTCCCGGTCATATTAACCAACCCATAGTATATCTCTGTCTGTTATACTACCAACATAAAAGTATCTCTTCCTATAATGTGTGCCCCTTCCCGAACTATGGTCTGCCAATGCCATGCACCACACCAAAAAATAAACATAAACATGTAGTATGGAAAAGGAACATTTCCAACAAACTAAATGCATAAAAGAAAAACAAGTTAAACTACACCAAAGTCCAGCCCACAGGCTGCCTGACAGTCCTACCCCTGTCTTGTTAAAAACTTTCAACTAAAAAGAAAAACCTTATCTGGTCCGCGGATTGCTTGCTTTTCTCCGTCCTCCCTCGATAGCGGCTCGTTCAGGTCCGTCTCCATCCGACTGTCCCAAAACATTTCCGTGACTCATCCACATGAACACAAACCAGTGTCCGTTTGTCTCCTTTGTCTCACAGTCAGCCCTCACCTTCCTCCTGGCCCTTGTCACCGATCTGGGTCCGCCATTGGCGCGAGGGTCCGGTGGGCTCTTTCAATCTCCAACTCTTCATCGACACAAACTCCGAGTCCCTCGGCCAAAATCTTCTGAACGCAGCTTAACAGTGTCCCCTTAGTGCCGAAAGTTTCTTTCAGGCCAATCAGTCATACATTATTTCGTTTGCTATGATTTTCGAGGGTTTGGAGTCCGTCCCACATTGCTGCCATTCGTTTGCTTCTCTCACCTTCCGCCGCATCTAGCCGCTCTGAGGTCTCCTCCAGGCGGACAATGCGTATTTCAGCCTCTCCGAGTCTCTCCTGCATAGCCGCTACCGTTGTTGTCAGCTCAGTCGTTGTTTCCTTGATAGTAGACACGTCAGTTGCGACAGACTGTAATGTGGCGCTTATTTTAGTCATTTCTGCGAACAGACTTTCAAGATCGGGTGGCTGGTCGTGGTCGCCATTGTCATTATCGTCTCGTGGAGGGTTTCAGGGTTCCCACTCTTTCCCTGACATTATTTTCCAGGACGTTTTCCAGGACATTTTCAGCCGCTACAGAGACAAGTAATCATTCCAATTTTTTTTTTTTTCTACAGTTGTAACTTGCATTTACCCAGACTGTTTCTATGTTTATATCTCAGACATCTGATGTGCAGTCTATGGCTGTAATTTATGTATGAGATAATCTCCTAAATTTTCGGAAATTATGACAAATTTATCATAGAATAATGCAAACACACTCACAGATTACAACGTAGCACTTCATTAGCAGGACCAACTGGAGTTTAAATGTTCCTAACTCAACTTTTCCTTCTCTCTTACTTTTTCTCCTGCACTTCCTCTAAAACTATTTGTATATTTTCAATAAATCACTGAAGAACAACTTCCTGAGTTTCATCTCAGTTTACTGCACAACTCAGTTTACTTTACACAGCTGGCATTTCTCAAACATAATAAAAATCAAAATCACTGCCAAAATAGCCAAGGAGAACATACATTTTCATAAATATAACTAAATATCAAAATAAATATAATTGTATCCTGCAGTGCAAAAAGGTCAATATAAAACAAAGTAATATGTCATTCTAATAAAAATGTTCCTCAGTTATTGTAGCTTCTTGACACTCTCCTGCAGGCTATCCAGTGTTTGTTGGGGGTTGAACATAGAGAAGGTGCCACTTTCAAATCTGGCTAGCTCTCTTGCTAGCTCTCCAGGATTACCAGCCATAACTTTACCTGATTGACAGCTCTAATGCTAATTTAGCCATGTTAAATCACATTCACTTATATGCTAACAACATTGGAAATAAGAAATGCAAGCAGTTTAAATTAAATGTATGTTGAACATGTTAATTTTTCACTGCCTACTTTTCTCATTTTTCTCATCTCACTCTGTTGACAATTACTTTCATTTTAAATTAAGGAGTTTAAGACTACATGAAAAGTCATTAATCTCTCTAATTCCTTCTCCCCATCTATCCATGTACATACACAGTATTTTTAGACTGAATTCCTAATAAAGTTGAAACGTGGCCCATTAATTATTTGTTAACCGTGATTACCCTGAACCACTGAAATCAGAGATACGTTGCATCTCACTGCGCACGGCCAACTCCGTTAATGACACGCTGACTATGGCTGTGTTTCAAAAGTGGGTTGAGTTTCCCGCTCAATCGCCCTCAGCCCTTAATACGTCACACGGAGACCACTTGGAGAGCGGAGGGGAAGTGGGCAGGAGAGGAGTGGAAGAGGGAAACGGAACGCACTTGCCCTCGTTCATTAACAGCCCAGACAATCATAGGTCAACCACATGTCGTAGGTGTAGCGCCATACTGCCTCTTATAAGAAAGAAATACCTGCAGACAGCATGGATGTATTAAGAGAACTGGCCATAGGACCAGAATGGCGGCCACGTAATGATGTGACCGTGTTGGTGATGACTGTCACTCATCAGAGGACAGAGAGGAGCCTATGGTCGTTGGAGTGAAAAACCTCACACACGCGGACACTTTTCAATTTACAGTCGCTACTTTTGTCTCAAGGCGCTAAGTCCTTAATGCGGTCTGAAAAGCCGCTAAATGCTGTGACAAAGTCAACTGGAAGCACTTGTTGCAGGACTGCGCTAAGCAGACATGCGAATTTGATTGATTGGTAGCATCACATGGGGCATTGCGCCAGCTAGAGAAGCGCTGTGCCTCAATGTTGACAACAGACATACACGTTTGCATTCGCTCACAAGACAGGGGGAGGATGAATAATTTTCCAGGATAACTTAACCGTTTCCAGGACATTTGGCATTTTTTCTCATTTTCCATATGTTTTCCATGACTGGAAAATTGGTCAATCATTTTCCAGGTTTTCCAGGACGCGTGGGAGCCCTGGGTTTCCTTTCTGTGTGGACACACGGCCCGTTGTTTTGAAATACTTAGATGCTGACATCAGGAATTCAATCGTTTACTTTCTCAAAAGAACTTAATAAATTATATATAAATTATTGGAGTATGAGTCACTTGCTCAAAAATAATTTAGGAATTTACATGTCGAAATGTGGAGACCCCCTAACTAGCCGCCATCTTGTTCGCCACACCCACGTGACTCTGGCTGCAAATTTTATTGAGATCTTACACAACTCTCCTCCTGTCATCGTACCTGCACCCTGTGATTTTATTGTTGATAATTTTAACAGTAAACTTAAGTCAAGCCTTGACTTAGTAGCTCCACTTGTAACTAAAGGGGTTAAACAGAAACTCATGCGACCGTGGAGAAATGATGAAATAAAGCAACTGAAAAGAAAATGCAGGAGTGCAAAAAGGAAATGGAGAACCACTGGGTTGATCTTTTAACTAACCCTGATTTTAGACCGTCCTCTAGAGTCCCCACAGTCTTTCTATGCGAGGACTTTGCAGACCACTTCAGAAGTAAGATTGATGTCATTAGATCCAGTCTTTTACTTAAACAGAATGCAATGCGTAACACATCTGCACCATTCTTTTTACCTGAGGAAACACTGGAGCGTTTTGTCCTGGTTGATGCAGGGATGCTTGGTAGAGTTTTCTCCCAAGCCAACCCAACAACCTGCCTTTTAGATCCCATCACTTTTAAAAACATTTTATGGATTCTTTGAGGATGAGTTGTTAACCATAGTGAATTGCTCTCTCCAGACAGGTGTCTTCCCTGCTGCCTTCAAAACAGCAGTGGTGAGGACCTTTCTGAAGAAGAGTAACTTAGACCCCAACACTCTTAACAACTACAGACCGGTATCCAACTTACCTTTTTTAAGCAATATTTTTGAAAAATTGGTTTTTATTCAACTCAGTGAATTTTTAAACAAAAACAATATTTTAGAGAAGTATCAGTCAGGTTTTAGGACGAACCACAGCACAGAGACTGCTCTATTAAAGATTATTAATGACATCAGGCGCAACATGGACTCACAGAAACTTTCAGTCCTGGTACTACTGGATCTTAGCCTTTTTACAGTAGATCACCACATTTTGATAAACAGGCTCAAAAACCTGGTGGGCCTCTCTAGTTCTGTTTTAAACTGATTCACCTCCTACCTTAATGACCGACAGTTTCTTGTAAGTATGGATACATGTTCCTCAAGAACCTATAAAATGAACTGTGGGGTGCCTCAAGGCTCAATTTTAGGCCCAATACTTTTTAATTTATATATGCTTCATAGTTATGCTGATGACATGCAGCTCTATATTGCCATGTCTCCTGATGACCCAAGGCCAGTAGATATTCTTCTTAACTGTATTTTAGATATAAAATCATGGATGGCAGAGAATTTTGTGCAACTCAACCAGGACAAAACAAAAGTTTTAATTATTGGTCCTGAAACCAAGAGAGAGAAACATTTACCAAAACTGCAAGATTTTAAACTTCACAATGTGTCAAGAACCTGGGTGTCATTTTCGACTCTGACCTTGATTTTATTCCTTATATCAAAAATACAACAAAAATTGGGTTCTATTATCTTAAGAACATAGCCAGAGTCCGCCCATTTCTCTCTCGGTCAAACACAGAGGTGCTGATGCATGCTTTCATCTCAAGTCGTTTAGATTACTGCAATGCCCTGCTTTCTGGTCTTCCAAAAGAGCATTTCCAATCATCAGTTGCTTTAAAATTCAGCTGCACATGTGCTGATAAGGACCAGAAGGCAGGCGCACAGTACCAGCACCTGTTTTAAGATCACTGCATTGGCTCCCTGTGCGATTCAGGATCGATTTTAAGGTTCTTTTATTAGTATTTAAGTGTCTTAATGGTTTTGGGCCTTCTTATCTATCTGACCTGCTTTTACACTACCAACCCTCGCGGACCCTGAGATCCTCCGGCTCTAGCCTTTTAGTCATTCCAAGTGCTAGGACAAAAACCCACGGTGAGGCATCTTTTTATTACTATGGCCCACGTCTGTGGAATGGCCTGCTAGAGAGCCTCAGGGCCGCAGAGTCTGTTGATGCTTTTAAAAGTAGGCTCAAGATGCACCTTTTTAGCTTAGCTTTTAATTGATTTTCTTTTAATCACTCTTACATATCCATTTTTACTAGTTATTTATGGTGTTTAATTTAGATCTTAGGTTGCTTTTAGGAACTTATCTCCTTCAGTTATTTATGGTGTTTAATTTAGATCTTATGTTGCTTTTAGGAACGTATCTCCTTTAATTAGTTATTTATGGTGTTTAATTTAGATCTTAGGTTGCTTTTAGGAATTTTTAGGATACAGTCTTAAGAATATTATTCTATGTCTTTTAAAATTTCTTTTAGTGTTGATTCTAACCACTTTTAACTACTTTTATGGTTGATTTTACCCTGCTTTTCTTTTACCTTCTAGCTCCAGTGTCTTCCTCATGGGGGGCCCTCCACGCCGGGAGTTGAGTCGGGGCTGCACCCAGGGGTGTCGCCCTGGAGGCTGCCCTGCCTTGGATGGATGGGGGGGACCGCACTGCGGTGTGGGCTCCTCCATCTGTGGTCCCTGTGGTGGCACCCCTGTGGCTGTGGCTCTGCAACACTTCCCAGTGTGGATGGCCTCCCCAATAATGCTTTCCTCACCAGGATCCTCAATGCCCAGCCATACCAGCCACATCCTATACCATATTTTAAAGAGTGCACATTTGCATTTGTGTGTGCAT
This sequence comes from Caranx ignobilis, assembly GCA_021432705.1. Lineage (NCBI taxonomy): Eukaryota > Metazoa > Chordata > Actinopteri > Carangiformes > Carangidae > Caranx > Caranx ignobilis. The sequence continues at coordinate 21,078,464 of MU269990.1, forward strand.
GCCTGAGTGAATTAGTGTTTGTGCATGTTTGTGTGTATATGCGCGTGTGTGCATGTGTGTGTGAGAGGGTTCAGGTCTTCTTTTTTCTTTCTTTAACTTGTAAAGCACTTTGTGTTGCAATTTATATGTATGAAAGGTGCTATATAAATAAATAAAGTTTTAAGTTTAAGTATGAGGTACAAATGGTCATGGTCATGACGTGTATATTTGTGTAGTCTTATCTTTCATAAACAAGAGATTAAAGGTTACGGGACGCGTTTGTGTTGCATTGGTGCCGTCAAGATGAGAGCTGGGACACCGGGTTGGAGGCTCTCATCTTGCAAGGTTGGTTTTCAGCCAAGAGCCTCCATTCTCCATGTAACAAGTCATTTAAGCAAATCTGTTAAGGTAAAAATGGAGCATAGTCAAGGTGGAAATCCTGCATACTTCCTCTTCAATGAGCACTGATAGGAGACAGGAGGAGTTTCTAAACACAGACAGATTCCAGCTTCTTTCCTCCTGTTTCATTCCTTTCTGCTCCCCCCCTTTTCTTCATGTCTTCAATACTTACTCCCTGTGTCATTTCACTTTATTCATTTAAGGACAGATATGTTTTGGTTTCTTTGTGTGTGTGGATTACTTGGGTTGTTACCAACATCTGGAGAAAATCTCATGTCAAAAGCCCCATTAGAAAAATATTTACTGAGAGTAATGAAGACACGTTCAATGCTTATTTGCCCGGCTCTAAGGGGCAATTTATGTTCATTTGCCTCTGATGCGTTACACTAAAAACATTTAGACTCAGTTCCCAGAAAGGAAGTGCAGAGTTGAAATACCAGAGAGCAGCCTCTAATTCTGTGACATTTCAAAATTGATCAAGTACTGCCTAACCACAACCACAGAGAACATTAATCATGCTTCAGTAATCACAAGAGGATATTATGTAAAACAGATCAGATCAGGGGTGGAGCGGGGCTGATTTTCATCCCGGGGGTTTCATGTCCAAACCCAGCCCACTGTTTTGTCTGGTGGAGGAAACTTGCCTAATAAAGAGAGAGTTCAATCTTTGGTACGTTTTTGATAACACTTCCAATCACCAATCTAATTACATAAGAGGCATCAGTAGGTCTTACTGTGACACACTGAGATGGACACAAATGACACAGTTCTTGCAGGAGGAGCAGATCTTGCTCTCTGGTTCTATTTCTGGTTCCACCTGATTTAACAATTTCATATTTTCATATTTTAATATGCATGTGAAAGGTCCTGTACCAATAAAGCTGATTTAACAACATCAGTATTAGTATAATATAGAATACCCTGGACAGGTCACACAGGCCACACATAGGACAAACAACCTCACACATTCACATTCGAACCTACTGGCAATTTAGAATCTCCAGTGGACCTAGTGTGAATGTGTTTGAGCTGAGGGAGGAAGCTGGAGAACCCACACAGACTCTACCCAGAAAGACCCCAGACCCTCATTGCTGAGAGGCGAAACTGCAAGCCACTGTGCTGTCATGACACGCACACAACATTATATCAGCTGCATGCTGAGACTGTGGCAAGTAGAAATTTAGATTACGACAGGAAATCTACATTCATTTAAAGGACTTGGGGCAGGATTTGTGACAAATTTAACATGTATTTTAAGTTTTTTTTAATGCTAATGGGCGATGAAGCTTTCAAAACCAAAAAGAATGAGCCCACCCACGTATATCTCCGTTGCCTTGAACAGGCTCTGTGCTGCATAATGCACTGTGATTTGGAGTCCGATTTCCCATGCAGGTCTGCGGACGTGACGTCAGATGACACTGAATGCGTGTTCTTGAACGCTTTCAACTTGGATACGGGAAGAAGACAAGCGCGGTAGCAATGGACAAACGACCCACCACCACACAAAGTCTTATTTCTTAATCCTGCCCCAAGTCTTTTTAAAGCTGGAAGAAGCAGGACTTCAGTTGGCATACAGTCTGTGTGAATATCCTCACGCAGCTGCTTAATGGTTCAGCTGCTGTGAACACACAACACTCATGATAAAGGTGGTAAAAATTAGGAACCATACCATCCCCAGTCTGTTAGGTTAGACACCACTTTAAATGATAATACTGATATTTTAAATGATAATGATATTAATAATAATAAATAATAAAAGATATCTTTCACACTTTGTATTTAGAGCTATCCAGTTGGCGTTGCATAAGTGACTGACAACATTTGCAGCTGTGGAACATTTTAACATCACAATTATTTCCCTAATGTGAAAATCATGATGGATTACTGATCCCAGACCCTAACTCACTCAAAATGTATTAGTCATCAACCAGAATGTGACGTAGCCTATCACAGTAAGACAATAATGTACTACTGTACATTCTGGTTCATGGAGGGATCAGACTGGCCTTGGTTTGGCTCCTGATGGTGACATGCAGAAGAAGAGGAAGTTAAAGTCACTTTTTAAATCAGACCACTCCACTGTGGAGAAAAAGAAAGAATAAAATGGTTTTCAGTTTCCTGATGGTGGTCGGTGTGAGCTCACCTGGTGCCTGCAGCTGGCAGCCCCAAAAAGAGAAATGAGACCAGCCTCTGGAAGAGTTTCCCTTCCTCTTTCACATCCCTTAGTCATACAACCTCCAGGTCTGATGTAGGTGATATCTGACATTAGAATTAAGCTTAGAGTCCATAACCTATAAATAGAGAGAGTGAGAGAGAGGTTTTTTGAAGATCTTTGCAGGAATGAATATTTCATGAACATAAAGTTTGTTTTGATAAAATGTTTCTCATTTGATCACATCTGTCCTGTGTTGAACATGTGGTGGTTTTTTCCAGAGAAATGCAAACCCAGATGGTGTTGAAAGCCTCTCAAACATGGATTCACATTGGAATCACATCAACAACATTCAGTTTCCCCCAAATATTTTTTCCAGTGGTGTTTTTTTTTTGTTTTGGTTTTCAGAAAGCTCCACTCCTGGCCAGCCGTGCCTTCAGCAGCTCTGCCAGACAGCTGAGGAACAAAGTGCCTGAGGCTCAGAAACTCTTCCAGGTAACACAACACAGAAACATCACTGCAGACTCTGAGTGTTTGCTTGAAGGGCTGAAAGGAATCAGAGCATGACTACTGCAAATGAACTGAGTCCATGTTGCAGTTGGCTTGACCTGTGAAACACAAAGTCCCCGGGTTGGCTTCACATCCTTGGCACACATGGTCAGAGCCACTGCTCTGAGTTCATGTAGAGTGCTCACGTGTGTGAAAAAGAAAGTTAATTTTAAGGTTATGTTAGATTACACTTTAATTATTAAGAATTGCTGCACTAGCACAAATATGCTGTCAGCCATTTTAAATGAATGTATTTATCTACATCTGGCTACGACTGAAATGCAGTGTTTGACAGAGAAATACAGAGTTTGTCACACATCAGTGTCTCATCTGTTTTAAACCTTTCCAGAAGGATTTTTTCAACTTTCAAACCAGGGTTGTTTTTTACAAATACTTATTTTGAACAAATACTTTTAAAATTATTTGTATTCAAGAACAAGAAAAACATCATATCAAAAAGCTGCGTTTCCTCGTGACCACAGTGAATATTTATGCTCCTGGCTGGAAGCTTGTGTGATGTTCAGAAGTCAGAGTGAAAAAGAGTCTGACTAACACAGGCTGATCAGCACAGCCACAGAGGCTCTGTCTGGACCAAACAGGACTTAACTGTTTGTTGAATAGTTTTGAGTAGTTTTTTTTTTTGTTTGTTTGTTTTTTTACCTTAATTGGGTAGCAGAGGCAGCTTGCAACTTTTGGGGAGCGGAGTTTGACCGGGAGATCACTCCATCACCTTACGTTACTAACGTGACTGAATGAGACGTCTGCAGTCGGGTTCTCTCATGTTAGCCTTCGTCTATTAGCTCGGTAATCATGTGTTTATATTCTGTCTGTTCAGCGTCCTCCTGGTGGTGGGGTTTATAATGTTCACAATGTTCACAATCATTCACAAGCGTGGATGAGCTAATGGCTGTTAGTATGTTATTTTCTTTTCACTGATGTTCCTTGTTACATGTTTATTGCTGGATTCATGACAAACATCAAAGAATATCAGTGCTTTAAGTGGAAAAAAATAAGTGCCAGTACTCCTCTTATTCAACTGTGGGCAGGTAAATTAGGCGGCGGGTCAGTACCAGCAGATCATTAAGTGATACATTCAAACATGATGCAGATTTTTATTTTAATTTTTTTTTTAAATAGTTTTATTGAACTTTCCACAAAGAGTTTTAACAAGTATTTTCTTGTTAAAATCCATCTATGAATAATCTATGCAGACAAATGAATCTATGTTTGTCATTTGAACTTAACCCACTTCATAGAAGGTGTCTCTATCCTACTGAAAAGTCCTTTCTCAGAGTTTGTGCACTTGAATACTGGCCCAAGGGAGGTCTTCAGAGGGGGTCCTCCAGTAGCTTGCACTGGAGGAGGCTGATGAACAAGGGAACTTGAACTGGCACTATATTATATTATATTATCTGAAAACTGGAGAACTAAGCTATGCACTTGACAAGTAAATCAATCAAAGACACAGACCTGTGTTTGTTTCTATCATAACAGTAGACAATATATTACTTTAGACCTGAATATATATTTAATTTTAGCACAACTTAACTTGGCCATACACACATTTAGGACGAGCAACAACATTTATATTATTGATGAAGAAGATGTTCATATACTTACAGAAATGCAAACAATGTATTGTGGGGTTAAACAGAAATGTCAGGGTTGGACTGCAGAGCACCACAGCTCACATCACTGGAGGATCTACTGGACAGGAGGTTGATGAACAAGGCAACTCCAACTGGTACTGAATCAAACGGAACTTTCGGTTGCGACTCATGTTGATGTGCCCTCTTCTTCACGTCCTTTTCAGCAGACTCGACTCTGTGAGAGCTCCTTGCAAGTGAATGTCTCGCGAGTAAAAGGACAGGCGTACTAGTGCACACTGGGTAATGTAGTATAGCCATAGGAATATAACTATCACGAATTGCTAAAGGAGAAAGAGAACAGGACAGGGTACAGCGAGCTCATGAGAAGTCCCAGTACGCTGTAAAAAGTCCCGGTATGCCAGGGCTAAAATCTAGAAGTGCCGGTATTCGGTACTGGTGCGTACCGGCCCACTTAAAGCACTGACCAATACATACAGTCATGGAAAAAATTATTAGACCACCCTTGTTTTCTTCAATTTCTTGTTCATTCTAATATCTGGTACCACTAAATGTATAATACAATGAACACAACAAAAAATGCAGCTGGTCACATAATACTTTATGTCCTATTTGACATTCTTAAGCTTAATTGATTCCCAGGGTATATAAGAGGCCATTTCATGTCACAAGCAGCACTGCACATGCAAAGGCCTAGAGTGGTTTCCTGCTTACATTCAATCTGTAGCACAACTCAGAAGTTGTCAGCTCTCACATAATGCCTAAAACAAAAGAATTATGTGAAGCCACAAAGGCAGCCATCTTGGCACTGCTGGAAATTGGCATGAGTGAGAGACAGGTAGCGAAAAAACTGAAGATCTCCAAGACAGCCGTTCATTACAACAAAAAAAAACAAGCTGAACATGGCACTACCAAAGTGCTACCTGGCCGTGGCAGGAAACGTCTTTCTACCCCACGAGATGACCGTGCACTCATCCGTTCCTGTGTCAGGAATCGTCGTCAGACCTCCAGGGACCTTAAAAATGAGTGGGCACTGTCGAGAAATGTGACCTGTTCGGCAAGGACAGTTCGAAACCGACTTGTTGAAGCTGGTTTGAAGTCACACAGAGCACGCAAGAAGCCCTTCATCAATGAAAGGCAGAGGAAGGCCCGGTTACTCTTTGCTCGAGACCACAAGGATTGGACTGTTGATGATTGGGCTAAGGTTCTCTTCAGTGATGAATCCAATTTTGAATTGATGCCCACTCCAGCCAACTTACTGGTTAGGAGGAAGCCTGGAGAAGCTTACAACCCAGACTGTCTTGCCCCTACAGTAAAACATTGGGGTGGATCAGTCATGATCTGGGGTTGTTTCAGTCTGAGTGGAACAGGGCAAATGCAATTGTGTGAAGGCCGAATGAACCAGGTCATGTACAGGACTACCCTTGAAAACAGTCTTCTTCCATCAGCTGGAAAACTCTTTCCTGCCTCGAATGACTGGATTTTCCAACAAGACAATGCCCCTTGCCACACGGCAAGGTCAGTTAAAGCCTGGATGGAGAACCACAACATTCGCACCATGCCTTGGCCTGCTCAATCACCAGATCTTAATCCAATTGAAAACCTGTGGAAAATCATCAAACTCAAGATGGAGAACCACAAGCCCAAAAACAAAGAAAATTTGTTTGAATTTGTCCAACAGGAATGGGCTGCTGTGACAGCAGAACAATGTCAGAAGCTGGTGGAGAGCATGCCAAGACGCATGGCTGCAGTCATCAAAAACAATGGTTATGCAATCAAGTATTAACTCTTGTGTGTATCATGTGTTTAAAGCAAACAGAAAAGAAAACATGGAATGCTTAAAAGTAGTGTTTTTGGCGGTACAATGCCATAGCTATTGATGTAAGAATTTCAGTAATTTTGGTTATTATCAAGAAAACCATGGAAAATGAATAGTTCTTAGTTCTTGAATTAAACTCTCATGAGCTATTTTTGTTGTTATCATTATAATTGTCCAAACAAATGTACCTTTAGTTGAGCCAGGCATTAAAATTAACAAGAAATTGAAGAAAACAAGGGTGGTCTAATAATTTTTTCCATGACTGTATATATATATCCATTATTATTATATTGGCTAAATAAGATTACTTATTTTCACACTTACATATCCTAAACTAGAAATGTAACTAAAAAAAAGAGGATTTTTTCACCTATTTTCAATTTCATTTGAATACAAATACAAATACTGGATGCTTTGCACACCCCTACCCCTACATAGGGAGGACTATACAGTGAGCTCACTATATAGAGGACTTTATAGTGAGCTCACTGGTAAAATGAAAAAATACATTCAGACACTACTTCGCCGCACAGTTAATAACGTTACTGTCGCATAATTAAAACCTTCCAGATCAGCCCCAACCGCGATCATGACAGCGGTGTGCGACCGCAATGGGATATATTGCTTGGTTAGTGATCATTGGTTGTATATTATTTTTCATCCTACATTGTGGGACACTATGAGTCCACTATATAGGTTATATTAATTCTCACTACACAGTGGGACAGCACTACAAAATGGCTTCACTATATAGTCAGCAGTGATTTCGGACACAGTGTAGCTCTTGTGATCACTGTTCCAACATTATAAAATAAAAAGGATTGGCTAAATTTAAAGGGGAACTATGGAAGTCCAGTTGCTTTTTTCACTGCTTCGGTCTCTTTTTTCTCTATGGAGCTCCCCCTACAGCTTCAGAGTGCATATTTTACAACAACCCTTGTCCCTCCCCCCTCGGCCATGAGCACTCGTTTTCAGTGAAGCCAGAAGGTAATCCATGGGACAATGTCTACCAAGGTGGATAAGGTTATATATCAAGTTTTATGATGTGTATATTTGTGTAGTCTTATCTGTCATAAACAAGAGATTAGAGATTACGAAGCAAGTTCGTGTCGTAGTGCTGTAAAACAGTCCATGTTTCTCATGAGATGAGATCTGGGAGACCAGGTCAGAGGCGCTGATCTTACATCACTGGTTTTTCAGCCAAGAGACGCCAGGTGGAAGGCAGAGAGCCTCCATTCTCCCTGTAACAAGTCATCTAACCATCACAGTTACTGAGAAGCTGTTTAATTAAAGTCAAAATCTGGCAGTTCCCCAGATAAAATTAAACACTCCATTGACTGCATTATCACTTGTTGTTTACCACCTCAACTGTCCATGTTAGGCGGTGGGCCAAGGGGAGATTTCGTGTATTCAGATGATCCCCACCAAGGGAGGAGCTCATTTTTTGTGAACAACATCTTCATTTTTCAACAAATGAAACAAAAATTGTTGGTACTCTTACCTCTTGCACATTTTTTGTTCATCAATAACTTTGTCTGAGTTACCGGTTCCAGCAAACCGAGCAGGCAGCTATGCTCGGGGTCTGACATGCATGATGTAGTTGTAGCTCTTGTCCAATGACACGCCTCGAAATGCGGGTTTTAACTTTTTTTCTCTTTTCCTTTTGTTGGGTTTTAAGCTAGCGCTACCGGAGTTGATGCCTTGCTCAGTACATCAACCAGTTAAAGATCACACTACACACCTTGACACATTGCTAAAATAACAACACATTTGCGCATCAATCACTTTAAAGCAACACTAAAGAGTTTTCATTCATTGGCGGCGCTTGTGGACCAAAGCCGTAGTGTTTTGCCTGAAGGAAGACCCCATTTCCCATGAGCACCAGCACGTAGTGTCGTAAACATCCTCATCTCCCAGTCCCCTGCAGTTTGATTGGAAATTAACAGAAGACAGGTCCAAACTAGGGATGGGCATTTCAAGCAAAAGCACTATTCAATAATTGCCAGGAACTAATCAATTATTTTCGAATATTTAGCCCCACCCCTGCCACACACACAAACACACTCACACTCTGTGTCGCTCTGTCTCCTTTGTCATTTGAGATGAGAAGCGTCACCGGAGAATATTGTAAAGATACCTCTTCTCATCACAGAGGTACCGTTCAGTTCAGTCCTCCTCGCTGAATGAGAGCAAGGTCTCCTCTCGCGGCCTAAAACTTTTCTCCGGTACCTCTTCTCATCAGAGTCGCACCGTGCAGAGTTTGCACTAGTTTCACTTGTTCTTTATTTGACAGAGTTTCACACAGAACTTTCTGATTGTTGTAGGAGTCTTCACATGTTTCTCCTTCTGCGACACTAAAAAGGGAACATTTACATTTTTCAGACAAGACGATGGTCTCATAAAAGATTCGATTTTTTAACTGAACGACTATTTGAATATTGGAGCTCACGCCAGTGAGTGAAAGCCGGGCCAATATGAATCCTTGTCTGGGCTTTGATTCTGTTCCTCTCCCTCTTTTGTTTTTTAGTTTCCTCAGACAAAACTTTTCATTTCTTTGGTTTTCTTGCTGCTTCTGCCATGAGAGCGGTAATCCTACATATGCGTTTGCATCTTCCGTCTTTTTAATGAATGGGGAAAGGGGGAAGTGACGTATGCCGTAAAGCAGTCAGCACATTTGTAGTTTTTTGTGTGGAGGGGTTCCTACCATCCACCTCGAAGCTGCTTAGTGCCAGTGAAGGCGTCTGTATGGCCTCCACTGACACTAAGTAGGTTGAAAGGTTGAAAAGACACTTAGTGTTTTCAACCTTCATATAATATTTTCAGAACTTTTGTGATTGTACATCAATTTACAACAGGTTGAATGACACCTCTGTCATGGCCTGAGGGGGTCTGTATCCCCCTGAAATGGGGTCTTCCTTCAGGCAAAACACTACCGCTTTGGTCCACAAGCACCGCCAAACTCAACCAAAACTGAAAACTCTTTAGTGCTGCTTTAAAAAAGGTCAAATGAATCAAGATTGTTAAAGTTCATTATTAAGCTTGATAAAAGGAGGGAATGTATAATTTATGTAGCCCTTACTGTCATCCCTTCTTTTGAAAACCTAAGTCTTCTGTAACATTAATGATGTCCTCAAAATGTCATTGTGAACTTAGGAAATATTTGTTGGTCATTTCTTCCCCCCAAAATCAGTTGCTCCCCATTATTAAATTGCCCCCCCCCCAAAAAAAAAATCAATATTTAGTGATTTTGATAGGGACTGAGATTGATTGAAAGATTTGAGCAAAAAAAATTGAAAGTGTGGTTTTTTGCCGTGTCCACCAGCTGAATCTTGAGATCAACTGCTGTTCTTCACATATCTACATTATTTGTATGCCTGCCATTGGTTCAACCAACATATTAGGCTGTGGCGTTTGCCTGCAAATTCAACGAACTTTAAGACATGATTTTGGAAAAATGTGCAAGAATTACGAGTGTCAACAAACAAAATCTGATTAAGAAATTTCAAAAACTAAAGCTGATATGCGGCCTCGGCCCACCGCCTATGGCAGAGCTCAAACAACTGACCTTTTCTTTTTTAATGACATATGATTATGACGTTGATAAATAACTTCTTGTCTATAGCACCTGTACTTGAAACGCTGATGAATTCTAATTTACCTCCCTCTCCAACTATGCATTAAGGAAGACTCTGTTGTACTTCAAACCAGTAAGCATTTCATTCACTTTACTGAAGAATCTTTTCTAATTTTACATTTTATTTTGAAATTCCCAAAATAAAGCTATATCAACTGTATGTTCGGCTATGACTCCATGCTCTGGCCCCTGATATAAGCTCAGAAGGGAGTTAAAGGCTGTAGTTTTAAAATATCTTCAACATCTTACTTTGAATTCCTCCTTTTGCATACTGACAAACCTCCCTGGGTTCCATCAGGACATCAGGGTACCATAAACAAATTGAAACGTCTGACACATTCTTCACAACCCACATCAAGACTGTGAGCTTCCACTGCAGTTTTTGTGTAGCTTCACAATGATTAGTCCACCTCAGTATCAAGCAACATCAAACTGGCTATGGAACAACTCTACCAAGTTCCATGGAAAACATGTGATATGAGTTAAAGCCCTCATTCTCTCTGGAGCACCATCATTCCTGTGCCTGTCAGGGATTGATCTCTCACTAGACAAACCAAACTTAATATTTTAAACTTGCATCAATCTGATAAATACCCAGAGCATTTAAAAATCTGGATTACTCCCAGAAAAAATGGAAGAATTCAGATTTCTTCCCCAACTCTGGGGACAGCTGCAACATGTAAAGTACATATAAAATACATTATATGTCTATATGTATGTATGAATTTGTTTCCCTGACTGACCTGAAACAGCTATTCTTAGCCTAATGTGGGCTAAATCAGATCCTTCCTATTTTCAAGCTGAAATCAGTGGTGTAATGCTGAAGTTAGGACACTCACATAACCCTCGGCTATCTGGTAACATGGTGAGGTATCTCAGCCTATAGGAGAGCATGCTCAGTGATTGAACTACAGAAGCTCCAATGACACCCTGTCTGTCAGAGACAGACCAGTGACAGGAGAACCCACCTCTCCCCTCATAAAACACTGCAGTCAATGAAACCAGGATTCTCGCTTTCTTCCTTGCAATTAACACCAAGCTCACCTCAGCTTGACCAGATCTGTCTGCTAAACCACTCAAAGAGAAACCATCAAGGAGATTGTTGCTTAGCGCAGAAATGCGGCTCTGCCGTCGGCACTGCTGATGTAGTTTTCCTTTTTCAATGATTTTTGGCAGATTGATAGGCCACCCTGTCAGTCTGTTCATCACTAGCCCAGGACAGCTAAACCGGTTGGCTGAGATACCGAACAGAGTCAGAAAGAGGACCACCTCATTCTGAATGAGACAAAAACTGAAGAAATGGTGTTTGACCCAAATCTAAACTGGCTCAATTAATAAAGTCTGACATGAAAATGATAATGAAAGAGGAATATTGGCCCCTCCAAAAAATCTACGAGCAGTCCTGAAAGAATCTTAAATGACCCCTCGCATGTCCTCCACCCACAGTATGAGCTCTTGCCATCGGGGAGACTTGTCATTTTAAAAATCCTTTTGGGCTTTATTACAGTGTGGGTGGTGGGTAGCTATACTACACACGTACACACAGTGACCTGTGTTTTGTGATATAAGCTTCAATGCTACACATTACCATTCACTGTTGTAACCACATGATGTCTGTGGTTTCAGGAGGATAATGGGCTGCCAGTCCACCTCAAGGGAGGAACCCGAGATGTCCTGTTCTACCGGGCAACCATGACTCTAACTATTGCAGGTAACAAAACTACAACATGTGCCAACAGAAAAAATCATTTGAAAGTGAATAAATGAAAAATAATGTGTGTGTGTGTGTGTGTGTGTGATCCCCACAGGTACCTGCTACTCTCTGTACTGGCTGCTCATGGCCTCCATGCCTCAGAAGAAAGCATAGAGAGGAGATGACCCTGGGCTCAGTCTATCACCTGGAGTATGATGCTGGGCTGTCTAACTCTTACGTTTGCTGATTTGTATCATGAACCATTTTTATGATGGTGATGAATATATGAAAAAAACATCTTTAATTCAGTTTCTGCAGCTTTTATTTGGGTGTTCAGGTTGAAACTGTCACACAACCACACAAGGTATACTATCTTGATGTTCTCCATCTCCCCATGATGATGATGGGATGGAGAGAGAACATCATGTCACTCATGTAAAGCTTAAAGGGATATTCCAGGGTAAATTTAACCCATGGTCTGAGACACCATGACACCGAGTAGAACACCTGCAAACTTCTCTAGTTGTAGCGGCTTCAGCAAAGACCGCACGATAGCTAAATACTGCTGTCTATTTTTCCACGAGCCAACTGCGGTCAAAAAAGCCACTCATAGCTACGAATAATGTTCAGAACAGCACCAAACTTCATCAACAGTACAAACAGGGTCCCAGCACATAAAAGGAGGCATCAAACATCTGCTAGCTTTGTCTGGTTTCTATTGAAAAGAGACAAAAACAGAACTCACCCACTTGCCTCTAGCTGCTTGTGAGTTGTAGGAAAGCCCTGACGAGTCGATTACCAAATGCAGTAGAAAAGTAAGGAGTCCAGTGAGGCTGAGTTTCAAAAATATATGCATGCTTTGCTGACTGTGACAGTTAGAGAGCAACTCATTCATTTCCCTGTCAACACTCGCTAATTATTGTTAGAAACATGTAAAGAAGACAGACAGGAACACTGATGCATTCGGTGATCGAATCGTCAGGGCTCTCCTACAACTCGTAAGCGACTGCAGGCGAGTGAGTGAGTTCTGTTTTTGTCTCTTTCCAATAGAAACCAGACAAAGCTAGCAGATGTGTGATGCCTCGTTTTATGTGCTGGGACCCTCTTTGTACTGTTGATGAAGTTTGGTGCTGTTCTGAACATTACTTGTGGCTACGAGTGGCTTTTTTGACCGCGGTTAGCTCGTGGAGAAATAGACAGCAGTATTTAGCTATCGTGTGGTCTTTGCTGAAGTCACTACAACTAGAGAAGTTTGCGGTCAGCAAACTTCATCTCTCGAGGGGGTGTTCTACTGTGTGTCATGGGGTGTTAGACCATGGGTTACATTTACGCTGGACTATCCCTTTAAACTGTGTTTACTTATTCACTTCAATAAAAAGTGATACCATATCAGTGTCAGTTAAAACTGCTAGTACTGCAATGTCATTGCAGATATGCACGCGAAGCCAGGGGGCAGAAAGCAGGACATTTCTCATTGGTTACAATTGGAGTCAAGCAGCAAAAGTTGTTGTGCTGATAACTGCACAAACCGGCAAAAGGACGGATGGAAATTGTATATCCCGAGGTGGTCTCACCCGTTTGCCAAAAGAAGAAGATGATTATGGCTCCAGGCCATTAAAAGGGCGGATTGGGGTCCCGAAGGTCCTAAAGGACGCGTGTCATAAAACTTTCAGTTTCGCACATGACCACAAAGTACATAATTATATGCATCTAAAAATTTATATGCACGCAAGTTGTCCTTTGTGTACACACTGGGCTTCTCTATGAGATAACTGTATATGTCAGGCCATATGATAGCTGGCCATTTGGACATATATCTGAAATCCATTCATCACTGTGAATATTATATGGGTCTGGTAATTTCTCACCATTACTGAAGATCACTTTCTTGAGGTAATCGGTGCAGTCTGAGCTGCTTAGGCTGTTGATATAATTGGTCTGAGCCATCTCTGTCCCAGACCTAGCTAACAAACTATCAGACGTGTAGTGTAACGTACAGCGACATCGCGGTTATTATAATTTTTTCTTCTAAATGTTGGCAGGCCGTAAAGTAGCCTCATCGTAAACATTTTTACTTTGACTTTGTCAGCATTCACTAAACTTACCACCATGCTCCTAATATTGTAGACATCCAAAACAACCATCACAACCTGGTAAGTTGAGTAAAATTCATGGACATTTCAGCAAGTGTTTTTCTGATTTGTGATGCAATTGTAGCACCTGTGTCAAGTTAATGTAATACTAAGACTAGTAAATACTGTATTAATACCTAATGATGTCAATGTGAAATATAACACAATAAGGTATTGTAATAGGCTAGTGATCAGAAGTCGAGAATATACTCAAGGAGGGAGTGGACAGGAGACTGAGATTTGCTTTTAAATGGTACCATATATTGAGACAGATAGTAAATGGCATAACAATAATATTAAGTGCAGTTGTACAGTGAATAGATAGATCAGTGTATAAACACTGAATAGGAAGAGCCATTTAAGGTAAGTCAGCACTCGTTCAGTCACTTGAATATGCATCAAATGGTCAATATGCACAATAAGCAAGATCCAAAAATGACAGATATACATCTCAGAGTCAACAATTCAAAATTCCCAAATACCCTGTTCAGTATGAACACAAACCCCAGCAGCCCACCCACAGTTCATTTAAAACCCATGTCTGGGATTGAGATTGAGTTCACGGGGAATATTAGTGAGAGAGTGTGTGGAGGAAAGTGTGTGTGTGGTGGGCAATGGGCAAAGCGAGTGGGGTGAGCATTCTTGTGGGCTCAAGAGAGCTCCCTACCGGCCTGGCAGGAGGGGTGCAACTCGTCAGCAATCTCTCAAGCTCCTTAAAGCTGGGGTTGGTAATCTTAGAGAGCTAGCAAGATTTGAAAATAGCACCTCCTCTGAGTTCCACCCCCTCCTCCCCCTCCCGTCATTGTGTACATCCAAGCCACACCCCCACAAACTGGAACGCGCACCGCACGAAAATGAGAAGCGGCAGGAGGAGTACTATATATATATACTATAATCTATTCAATACTAGCGTCACCAACCTGTTTTAAACCCACAGAGAAGCTAATATTAGCGTTAGGCTAATACAAGCTACAAAAGTAGCTACGTTAGCAAAACTTACACATTTCATATAAATAACAAATCCTCCCCGAAGCAAAACATATAATTACCTGTCCAACAGAAAGAGAGCAACCTCAGCATCACTTCAAATCCCTCAGTTGTTTCCACTGCTCAAAAGCAACACCGATGTTTACTCTGGTTTGACGTCTGGCTTTATCCAGAGCCTTTTTGTTAGCAGCCTTTTCAGCCTCCGGCTTTCTTTTCCTTGCCTTTTTCTCGGGGCGAGCCGTTACAAGTAACGGTGGAAGTAGTAACTGGGGCTGCATTTTCTCAGCCATTGCTCATAAATGAGCATGAAATCCGTTCTGCTGTAACTCTGTACACTGATTTCTTCCAGCAACAGCGACATGTGAAGATTGTGCACACACGTAGGAGGCAGGGATAGAGGGGGCGGATACAGAACTAGACATGGAGGCATCTGATTGGTTTTTGCTCTTCGCACCGAAGAGCGTGGATTGGTCGGAGTTTTGTCAGTCCTGCAGATGCCACAGAGGACTGATTATTTTCATTCCTTTTTCTGAATACATAATGTATTGATTACTCAGAAGGTAGAAGGATCATTTGACCCAGTAAAACAAAACATGTTTCTGAACAGGATTACCAACCCCAGCTTTAAACTCGCCATCAGTCAAGAACCTGGCCAGTCCATGTGTATGCTACACATACTCGTTCGTCGCGGGTTTCGGTACGGTAAAAGGCTCCTGTAGCTCGTCTCTCTTGCAGCTTCTCGACTGTTCTTACCGAGACTGGACTACAGTGGCTTAATATTTACACGCGATTGGCCATGCCGATCCACGTGACCACATGAGGTCACCAACAAACTCAACGATGATTGTCCCAGGTGGCCCAGGTGACCATACTGTGAGATGGAGATAAATACCGCGAGATTTGGGATGGAGATAAACACCGCGAGACAGGATTTATCAACTGGGTTACACAATAAAAGACAAAGAGATTTTTCTATGAAATGGCATTTTATTGCAATTGAGTCAGGGAGAAGTTACAAACAATACAGCATCTCCATTGATATCAGTCCACTCCGAAGCAGTCTTTTGCCCACTGGTTGTGCGCACACCTAGTATTGTTTGTACACATGAAACCCGTCCATTTAAACACTTACCAGGCAAAGTTTTACACCCTAAACGGTTCTGTTTATATTCGGCCAAGTTTCACAACTATTTTTTCTTTATCACGTGATTGACACACGGGAAAATTCTAAGGCTACAACCAGTGGGTGCCATTCACGAACCATCGTCTTAAACCCCACTTAAACCCACTTCCTATTTTGGGGGGGATTTGTTCTTTGCTAAGAGCAAAACGCACTCAAGGTCTAAACTTACACACATTTGACAGCTGACACTTGTGGTTCTTGCATTTTCTTCTCCTCTGCAGTTGTATAATATTATATGATTTGAATTACAATAATTTCCTTATCATTTATGATGTTTTTAGTAATTGTTTTAATTATTTTACAAAGTGTTGTGGTCTCTAAAAACATATATATAGAGAGAGAGACTTGACATCAAGTATGTTCATTGGGAACCACACCATCCAATAGAAATGACTGATGATATTGATGATGTCACACCTGAGAGTGCAGTCTCTCTGATAACGGCCTTGATGTGCTGGTCCAGCTCTGATCAGTCTGAACAGGCCTGTCCTTTGAGATCAAACATTTCTTCTTTACTCTGTCAGTAGTGCGCTCTTCTTCAGATACAACATTCAGACAATGACTGACAGCATCCCATGCATCTTTGTTTCTGTTCCTTTGCATCTACTGATGATGCTACTAAATCTAACAGATGTTTTTTGGTCACTTCCTGCAGCAGTAGCTCCACTGTGCTCCCTCTGTAGATTTTCATCCGAGCATTTTAACTTTCCTTCTCACTTCACCTTGTCTGCTCAGTGTCTGTGGTTCCTGTGTGCACACGGCCCTGCAGTCTCATGCCCCTTTGCTAATCCTATGTTAATTAGGATCAGCTGGCTCACGCTCTCAGTTTACGAGATGGGATTCATCAGCTGTGAAGAACACAGCTGTGAACATTTCTGTGGTCTAAGAACCCATTCATGAATCTGATCCTCAGGAAATTTCTAAAGAAAGACTTTAGAAAAAATAAGAAAAAATACTTTTATAGTATTGGTGAATGAGGCCCATTGTGGTTAGTTCATCTGACATTTGTTTCTCTATTAATAGATTCTCTGAACACTTGGTTCACGAACAGTCAGAAACACAAACACGTGTAGTTTACAATCACATAAAACTGAGGAAAGAAAACAAGGCATTTCTCTTTTGAGGTTTTTTGCTCTCTTACTCACTTCTGATATGTCAGCTCAAGTCAAGTCAAATTTATTTGTATAACATATTTCATTTGACCAGCGTAGCTCAATGTGCAAAGAGCAATTTAGATGGGCAGTGACATGTAAACCACAGGGCTCTGATGTCAGATCC
This sequence comes from Caranx ignobilis, assembly GCA_021432705.1. Lineage (NCBI taxonomy): Eukaryota > Metazoa > Chordata > Actinopteri > Carangiformes > Carangidae > Caranx > Caranx ignobilis. The sequence continues at coordinate 21,095,876 of MU269990.1, forward strand.
ATCAACACATTCAGTCTCATAGACATTTGCAGATAGCTTTAAATAATAATAATAATGGCTTGGCATTACAGAAACTTCATTCTCACCAGATTCACACTGGTGGTGGTTAGCTACATCTGTAGCCCATGTATCATAGATGAGATTTCAAAATCATTTGCAGCTTTTTGAACAAGCCTGTATCTATTTATTCATACAGCCCACAAGGCCCTGAGGTCTGCAGATATTTATTTACTTGACTTCACTGATCTCCAGTCAGACAGACAGAACTCAAAATTACATGAGCTGAGATATTATGGTGTGTTGAGAAAGCTGCAGTCCAGAACTTAATTTGTCAGAACATTATACATTTGAGTATCAATACCAACCAGAGAAGAGGAAGAAAACATAGAGCAGGGACGTTGTGGAGACAGTGTCATGCTAATATGCCCCCCCACCCCCCCCCAACCAGGAGTAAAGGAATGAGAAAAGAAATCATTGAAAAAAATATGAAGACATGACCTCGATGTCCTCAATTAGCTACATTCCTGCTCTCTAGGTGTACATGCCACTTCTACGGAGAGTTCAAATATTTAGCAATGGCTCCACCTAGTGCTCACAAAATGGACTACACCTAAATACTCTGAAATCCCCATCCATCCATCCATCCATGCATGAATCTATCCATCCATCACCTTACTGACCTCTGTCTGACCTCTATCATTGCACATCACAGAACTACTTGTGTCCTTTACACAATCATGTGCTGTACCTTCCATATCTTTGAGGTAAGTCTGTCTATTTATGCCAGGGTTACACTACACTATTTTTTTTTTGTCATTCACGATAGTCATATGTCGGATTAGACGATCATGCTGTTAATTCTTGCCGTGCCAGGCATGGTTCACTTGTTTTTTCTTGAACATCAGCATTGAACCTCAGAAAACTCAAAAAGTTTTATCATTGCAGTCGATACACGGTAGCATAGATGTTGAATCCATCAAACGACCTGGAATCCAAAGTTATAGACTATTTTGTTTGTAGACTCCTTTGTTTTGAAGGTAGTTTTATTTTAGCTGCTTGAATGATGTTTGAAATGTGTTTAAAGTGACTATGTTTTGACAATCTATAAAGTGACTACAAGGAGTTTTGGAAAGTGTAAGTGTTTTCACGCTACATTTCCCATGAGCCTCCGCGCACATGGTTGCAAACTGGTCGCAAATGAGCGAGCTAGCCAGAGCGAGCTGTGGGAGTTTTGAAGACTGAACCAGAGAGCTTTGACCAAACGATGGCCACCAACAAGGTTATTACACAGACAGGTTTTACTATTAGTAACGTTTTGACGATCTATAATGCACAAGTCGGTTGCTGTAAATCGTTCTGTCTTTCCGAGGAAATGCTGGACGAGTCGACCACTAAATAATAATATCAAAATAACTACAAAGATAAATGATATATTTATGGAAAATGGACACATAAACAAGTGTGGGTAATGATTCATCCACATTAATATGAGACTCTTTTATAACCAAAAGCAAACTTCACGGGGGAATCTTTAAATCTGTATTCATTTGATGACATAGCAATTAATATGCAGTTGAAATTTAAACTTTTGGTCAAAAACTTATCCTATAACAACAACTCAGTGAAGACCAAGCGACTCATTGAATGTCTTTATTTAACAAGTAAAGCTTGGTACAAAAAGCTATCAACGGGCTGACACCCACGTAAGAACAATATATTAGATCCACAGGGTCCACAATGTACACGTTGAGCTTTGCCTGAGAGAAGGAGGTTCCTCCAGTTATCCAGCTCCAGCTTCCACTGTGCAGCCAACCAGCCAACAACTGTGGCTTTTCAAAGAGCTGCTTGTTATATTTGTGCTTATTATGCAAATGAAGGTTACAACTGATGATGATCAAAGACAAAAATCTGACCTTCTGTGTGTTTAAGAAGCAAACTGGTGTTTGTTTGTTAAAGTTTTTCTTCATGTTTTGTTTTCTCATTACAGTTTAAGTTTTTTTAATACACTGTAAACCACTGTAAAGAATGACATCTGTCTCTCTGTTGGTTCCTCTTCCAATCTCCCACTGAACGTTCATCCTTTTGCTCCAGTGTCAACAGGAAAATCCCAAAGTCTTTTCACCTTTACCTCAGGAAGCGGATACTCATCTTGTGATCGATGTTCACTTTTTCCAGAGACTGAAAACAAAATAAAACATCATGTTACATTTTTTCTATCATACATGGAGACATCTAATAAGGAAGAAAATGTCTCCATAATCATATTCTGGCTCAAAGCCTCACTGGTGTTGCTGGACAAACTCAAAATGTTTCTGTGGATATTTCATAAAGGCACAGTCACATTTTAAAGCTCAACCTGAACAAACTTTATTTATTTATTTTTATGGCTCTAAAATTTCAAGAATTTCATTTCATTTCATTTTAGATCAAACAAATTAAGTTTGCTTTCCCACAATGCTTATTCATTTTAAAGAAATAATACATATCATATACACCTTCATTTATTATTAGAATAGAATATTATAGAATATCAAATATCTGCCGACAGCACAGTTTTTGCTTATATCAATATCCTAAGTTCAGGAGCGAGTGTAGTTTGATCTGTGTGTCATCACTTTTAAGAAGAATTTGAGCTCTGACAGTTTGTGGCGCTTTCACCTTTTTGAACTCGTCAAAGGAGATGGCGTCGTCTCTGTCCAGGTCAGCCTCTTGAATGGCTCGTTCAGCAATGCTCTGCAGCTGTTCCTCTGTCACCTGCAACCCCAGCATTGCCCGCAGCACCTGCCAGTCAACCAACCAATCAGTAATCACACAACATAATCCCCTTTAATCCTGGTAGGTCCATTTCTTTTTTTTCAAAATTTATGGTGTCCCTCAGGGGCCAATTACAGGTCCCAGTAAATAATAAAATAATAATAAATTCTGTACAGGTGACACAAAATTATGTTATTTTACATGGCTACTAATGTGGTTGTTCTAAAGGACTGCTTTGAGGATATCAAGTGGAGAATAAGTGAAACTTTCTCCATCTTAACATGGACAAGATTTAAATATTTGATATCTTTGACAAGACTGAAAAAATGTCATTTTCCCTCTCTGTGTCATTCATTGCCACATATTTAACTATACTTGGATTATTCTTAGTAAAACACAGATCAGATTGTGCAGATGAACAAAGCAGGGAGTTTCTGTCAATACTCACACTCATAAAGCAGATTTACTTTCAAAGCTTAGACTCACCAGAACTCTAGATTAAACTAGATAAAAGTCTTCTGTCAAACACTGACATATGCAAATGGAGGACATGACATCACTGACAGGCCAGAAACATTTCAGGTGATGTAAGAGTATAATAGCAACAGTTCAATGTCTCAGTAACATTTTCTATAGCTATGACATTACAGACCTGAAGAAGCTCCGCTCTGGAAATCTTTCCATCTCTGTCCTGATCATACAACTGGAAGGCAACTGAATACACACATAGACAGACAGAGAGTTTATACATTTTTGTAGAGAAACAGTCATAGGTGGCTACAGTACATGATCAGACTGACATTTGAGTTTCCTGGTCCTGCTGTTGGCTGGCTCCTGCTGTGTCCCCTCTCTGCTTCTGTTTTTATCAGTGGGACGGAAATGAGCCAGAATCCGGACAAAGGAGGGAAAGTCCAATGTTTCCTGTCTGAAAGGAAAGGAAATGTTTTCCCGTTCACTGAGTAACAAACACATGCTGAACAGACCTTATGCTGCTGTGTTGTATACTGCAGCTGCCATGTCCAAACCCTCAGACCTCCACTTCTCCTCCACATGAAACACTGTTAAACAGCATGAGCAGAACATATTTAATATCCAATCAAATGGAACTGTGGTGGTGAAGTGACACCAATGGCTGCCTGAATTGTTGGAAAAGGATCATGTTCATGTAGTTCAATAGTTCATATCATAGTTGATGGTGTAAAACTGGCAAAGTGAGTATGAGGTGTTAGAAACATTGTCAGTCTGCTGTACCCTGGAGAGAAGAAGGCACCGATGATCCTGTCACCGATGGGGTTCATGGCCAACTCTCGAAGTGCACCCAAATCCTCGGGCCTGAGACACAGACCCAAAGCTTTAACAAACTAATCTGTGCAGCTTCTCACCCTCTCAGAGACTCTAAAGAAGATGGATGGATGGATGGATGGATGGATGGATGGATGGATGGACGGATGCCAACCTGAGCTCTCCCATCTGGTCTTTGTCCAGAAACTGAAATCTGTCATACAGACGCAGGAGGTGGGCTGCAGAGACTGGAGCACAGGATACACATGATCAAGAGCTGATCACATCAGTAACGCAGGACCACATTCATCTCCTCTGTTCCTCATAAACACTGTCAGAATATGACTTAGACATTTCATAGTGATTCACACTAAGGTGGGTCCTGTTACAGTCCGCTCTGCCTGCTTCTCCTTACTGCTGTAAAGGTTACTCCAGCCCCGCCTCCTTTCTCCAGCGCCTGCACCTCTTCGTCAGCCTCATCAGTGTCACCTGTCACTCAGAGCTGTGCCACATTTCCAATCAAGCCTGCATATAACCAGTCCCAGTGCACACAGAATTCATGGTGTTGATCAAAGATTCATGACAGCTTGGTTTGGTAACCTCTCTGTGCAGCTAAAGAACAAACTGTTTTGGCTAATTCATGCTGCTGGAAAAATTCTTGGTGTTAAAGAGCACTTCTCCAGTCAGAGTATTTATGAACAGGCCACTCTGCAACAAGCAAATAAGATTATCTGCGATCCATCACACATCCTGTATGGTGAGTATGAGCTGCTACCATCTGGTAGAAGGTTTAGGCCTAGTCCACACAAACACGGATATTTTTGAAACCAAACTTTTTTGGCATCCAGTTAAAAAAAAAAAAAAGGCAAGGCAATTTTATTTGTATAGCCCGTTTTTACAAACAGTTTGTCTCAAAGGGCTTTACACAGCATTATGACAACATCCTCTGCCCTTAGACCCTCACATCGACTGAGGAAAAACTCCCAAGAAAACCCTTTAACAGGGAAAAAAATGGAGAAACCTCAGGGTGAGCAACAGAAAAAAATCCCCGTCCACACCAACGGTGTGATAAAAAATATCTCCGTCCACATGAAACCACAAAATCCGCCTCTAGCAATGTCATGCACATGCCAAAGCAGTAGGTGGTGATATCACTCCTAACAGGAAGGTCATTTTAGCCAATCACAAGGCTGGAAAAATTCATTACCGGAAAACCAACAATGGCGAACCGAGGCAGGGCGTGGAGCTACTCCTTATGCTTAATAGATCACACTGAAGCCTCTGTTGCTGGATGTGGTTGAGTAGCTGTATGAGACAAACACAAAGTGCTGATAAGTTGCTAAATAGCAACAGTATTTTGGCTAGGTCTTCCATAACAGCAACTCCGTCAGTCGGTCATGTCCACAAGTCTCTTTGGATACAACTTACTGTTTACCGTCGCACACTGTGACGTCAAACAGTGGTGACAAGAGATTAATTGCGGTTTTCCTCAGTTTTCCTGTCCACACATGACCGCTGAAACTGGACTTTTCAAAAAAGTTCGCCCTGGAATCCTGTTACAAAAAACTCCGGTTTCAGGAGCCCACATCTGTGGTTACGTGTGGATGACAGGCCAAACCGTGCAGAGAAACATACGGTTTCAAAAATACCCGTGTTCGTGTGGACGGCCCCTTAGAGTCCCTCACTGCAGACTGAACAGATTCAAAAACTTGTTTGCTCCTGTGTCAATTAAGCTGGTAAACAAGGTCAGATAATACCAAAGCTCAGATGACTTCTGTTTGTTTGTTTGTTTAGCACAGGTTAGTACTTTTACTTATCACAATTTTAGCACTTTAATACCTTTTTTTATTAGGTGTTATTTATTTATTTTATTTTAACTCACCCTGTCTTTTGCACTCTTCAGCACCTTGTATGATATGGATGCACATATGCTTGTTGTATATTCTGTGTTGTGGCTGCAGCATGGGCGAATGGAACAGAACAAATTTCTCACTTTATGAGACAATAAAGCTAATCTTGAATCTTGACACTCTCTGCCAGACCATGTCAGAGCCTATGCCAGACCTTCCAGCACTCTCCCCTGGACAAATCCCCTGGTTTTGAGCCTGTGGCTGGATAGACCCCCCCCCAGTTTCAGTGTCATCCCTGTGTGCCCTGCTGTAACCAGCGTATCCCACAATTCTGTCTGCCCATTGGCCCTCCTCACCTGTCATCAACCACTTTGTGCTTTAAGAAAAAAAAGCTCACAAACTACCTCCTGGTTGTCTGTATTTTGGATCCAATCCTCAAGAAACTGTGACAGGGTTCTATGGTATGTCCCAGCTGCAGCTGTTACTTGTGTGTACACATGTTGTGTACACTTATGATAAGAAACTGTACTGAACAGCAGAGGACGATAGGCTGCAACCTTATTCAGGTCAACTGTAACTTCACACCACAAGGTTGTAGCTCAGGTGACTTTGTGACTTTTTTGTTTCCAAAGTTATCATGTTATCAAAATAGAAACAAACACAGAGTTTATGGAAATGATTACTTGAATTAAGCTGTTTCTTGAATCCTGTCTGTTGCTATCTAGCAGAGGGTGTCTGAATGCCCTGCATGACATATTGTCTCTGAGTGCAGCAACAGTAACTATCTGCACCACAACACAGGGGTGACTCAGTTTTGACAAAGATAAGTAATGAACAGGCTGCAAAGTATCTGTATCGGCGTGAACAGTTCAGGGAGTTGACACACAAACTGAGATAAACAGATGAGACAACACTGATTAGTTTAACAACACAGTGTTGTTATCAGAGAGCTCTGAGCCAGACCACAACCTAGAGTTGTGATAGTTTGAAAGGGACTTTTTTTTTTTCTTCTGATAATGATGTGAAAAGCTGTGGAATATATGGTGTGCATGTATAACCCAAACAATAAGAACAATAACAGAGAAAGGTAGCAAATGTTACAACATTCAGTAGTTCCTATGTCATATAAAACATGTCATGTCTGAACTTAGAACACGTTGATGCTTTATAACAGGCTGTAAGGTGTTTGTGTGCAAACATTATTCTCTCTCTGATGACATCATTAAAAGACATCAAGTGCAGCAGGAAAACTGTGGCCTCTTGTTTCACACCTGTTTCTGTCCTTCACCATGGGCAACAACAACAACTCAGTCTGACAGCTTAGATGTGTCGGTGCATTAGGCAGTGGAACATAAAACTTTAAATATGTGTAATGAAAGGGAAGCTTAATGACGTTAAAATGGCTGAATTTGAACTCAGTGCTGCTGTTCTTCAACTTGAGCGGCTTTCTCACTAAATCCCCTGCTTTTCTCTTTGACAAAACAAGCAAGTGAAGCCAAAGAATCTCAACTCACAGCCAGTTTCCTGCATGATCTCCTGGGCATTGGGGATATTGTTGATGCTGGAGCTGCTGGAGCCCATCCTGCTGCAGACACACACACAGCTCACTTGTTGAGAGTCTGAGGCTGCAGTCTGTTGTCCAGTTGTTGGCAGCGTGACGGTATGTTTCTGTCTGTGCTGCAGCAGACAGTCTGCACAATGAGTCTCTCCACAGACGTGACACACATGTTGCTCAGCCAATGGCTCCTGTCCTAACAGGCACTTACTAACCAATGGGCTTCCTAGACCTGCCCAAAACCGGAACCCCACTAACTCTCCAATATTTTGAACAAAGCAGCAGTGATTAAAAGAAGACAAACTTGAAATCAGTAAATAAATACTGAAAATCTACACTGAAAAAAATGTTGAGTGTTATTTACTTGAAAAAACCTAGGAAAATTTTTGCGCTTAGAAATTGTATGTAAAATATACAAGGGCGATCGTCAAGTAAATTTTACTTGTGGATATAAGTTTCTTTTACTAGCAAACTTCAGGTGATTTACTGATGATTATTAATATGGTCATTGCATTTTACTCTTTCCTTCTTTTACTTAGACTCTGACTGTTTCAAACTGAAAAATCTCACCTAAAATCAAATCAATGGCTTTTCAAGGTAATTTTTAAATACTTTTTTCAACTTTCATTTATGGACTATATTTAAGTAACATTTACACAACAGTTTACATAATTTTTCTGCAGTTTAAATTGCCTAAATTTGTTCTTAATGATTTTGTTTATTGAAACAATGACTTAAAAAAAATGAGGCAACTGTTTAATTTAACATCTTTATTTTTCATTGAAAATGGCCCTATATGACCCACCAGTTGAGAACCTCTGGTTTAACTTGAAAATGCTGATCTAACTTCCCTTCCTTCTTTTCTCCCTTCCTTCCTAATTTTCTCCTTTCCTTCCTTCCTTCTTTTCTCCCTCCTTTCCTTCTACTCTCCTTTCCTTCCTTCCTTCCTCCCTTCCTCCTTCCTTGACCCGAAGACAGCACAAGGGTCAGTGCAACAAGTTGAAATAAAAACTACATCTCTAAAACAAGAGAAAAAGAAGACAATAAACAAATAGCCACATAAACAACTGTGCAAACAACATTTGTTTTCTTTTAGTACCCTCTTTGAAAGGACAACTCTTGGGTCAAACATGTGCACTCAAGCTATAAGCTTGTTTCGCAGAGACAGGATTTTCGGGGACAGCTGAAGGACATCAAGCTCTAGAAGAAGCTTTTGAAACACTTCAAAAGTGTATTTAATTTTTGGTAGGTAACTCAAGTTTATGGCATAAATGATCCATCAGCAGTGTTCAGCATCTGAAGGTCTCGGGAGTCTGTCAGCCACCTGTAAGTGATATTTTCTCAAAATTTCTGTTAGCTTTTTTACATAGTCAGACATGTACTCATCTGTCCAAATCAGAGTGGTTTTGCTTGGTGTCAAAGGAGGACTTACACCTGTGGACATGGGTCTGCCCATCAACACTTCATGTGGGCTCAGCCCTGTTGTTGCATTCGGTGTACTCCTGATGGAGTACAACACCAAAGGCAATGCATCGGGCCATTTCAAACCCGTTGCCATCATTGTTTTTGTCAGTCTGTCTTTGATGGTTGAGTTCATTCTTTCCACTTGACCTGAACTTTGTGGATGATATGGAACATGTAGTTACCAAGTGAACCCAAGAGCTTTTGAGAGAGCCTGTGTGATCTGTGAAACAAAGGCTGGCCCTCTATCACCGTCAGTTGCGTGTGGCACTCCAAATCTTGGAATCAGTTCCTTCAACAAACATTTTACAACAGTTCGCGCATCTTCTTTTCGTGTTGGATAGCATTCTACCCATTTAGAAAAACGGTCAGTGAGCACAAGCAAGTGTTTGTAACCTTGACAGTTTGGCATATGTACAAAGTCTATTTGCATATTTACAAAGGGACCTGATGGAGGTTCTAAATGGTCATGTCTTACAGTGCTGTTCATTTTCCTGTTCTGTTGGCATATCATACAGCCATCTACAAGTGTTTGAGATACCTGTGTGATACCTGGAGCGAACCACTGAGATCGTATGACATCATTCATCATCCCTCTTCCTACATGTGATGGGCCGTGTGCAACACGCGCAAGCACATGTAGGAGAGCACAAGGACAAACAGGTCGGCCGTCAGGGTGGAGCCACAAGCCAGACTCCTTGTCAATAGCACAACCCTTAGCTAACCAAAGACTACATTCTCTGTCATCGGCCTGACCCTGTAGGGCCACAACGTCATCAGTGAGAGGCATTGAGATAGGTTTGCAAGGTTGAGTGGAAACACATTGGTGAACCAAAGAGGAAAAGGAAAGTGCAGCTTGTTTAGCTGAAGCATCAGCCCGTGCATTTCCTTGTGAGACAGGATCATTACTGTCCATGTGTGTGGCACATTTCACAATAGCGAGTTTAGAGGGAAGCAAAATCGCATTCAGGAGGTCATTGATCAACGTGTGATGTTGTAACGGTTTACCAGAAGATGTGACAAAACCGCACATTTTCCAAATTTGGCCAAAGTCATGAGTGACACCGAAAGCGTATCTGGAATCGGTGTAAATAGTGAGTGCGATCAGTTCCGCTGCTTGAGCAGAGGTGTGTTGTGGCAACGCATTAGCTTCCAGAACATCAAAATCAGTGACAACAGCATAGCCGGCCAAATGAACGTTATCAGATGGTCGGCTAGCAGAGCGGTCGGTGTAAAGAACCACGTCAGAATTTGGAATCGGAGTTTGCAGCAAATCTGGTCTGGGGGAGGTGCATTCACTAGTCACAGTGTGACAATCATGATCAGAAACGTCGTCAATCATCGGAAGAAACGTGGCGGGGTTCAAGGGTGGTGAGCGTCGCAAGTGATGTGATGAGTGAGAATGATAGCTTCATAGCCAGAACGACATGCAGCCGACAAATGTTGTGTTGCAGAAGTGGTCAAGATTGATACAACAGCATGAGATGCATAGACAACACAGTCATGAGCCAGAACAATGGAAGCAGATTTGTCAATCTGCAACCGCAGCCACTGATCGAAGGCAGGCAGGCAAACCACGGACCACGGCATCCAAGCGACATGAGTAATATGCAATGGGGCGGTAATGAGAACCATGCTTTTGCACGAGGGTGGCTGTGTCGTAGCCATCACGTTCATTCACATGGAGATGGAAAGGCTGCTGATAGTCAGGCAGTCCCAAAGCTGGAGCCGTGGTGAGGGCCTGTTTTAGGCTGTTAAAGGCTTGAAGCATTTCATCAGTCCACTGAATGCATGTGGGTGCAGTTTGCAGTGTAGCGGCTCTCAGAATAGAGTCCAAAGATGCATACTCAAAAATCCAATGTCTGCAGTAATTCGTCATGCCCAGGAAATAAAGCATGTTCTTCTTTGTGTTGGGAGGAGGAATGTTTCTCAACAGCTTAACACGCTCAGGCGACAAAAGTCTTTCACCATTTCTCAGAACATGACCCAAGTAGGTGACCTCAGGTTTACAAAACTGCAATTTAGCCAAGGAGGCCCGACGTCCACATTCAGCAAGTCTCCTCAAAAGCAAGATGGAGTCAGTGCGACCCGCCTCCTCAGATGGTGAGGCGACAAGAAGATCATCAGCATACTGCAATAACTGCAAAAGTGTTGAGCCCCCCGGCAATATAAGGTCATCCAGATCTCTTTTCACCGCTGCCGCATAAACTGTGGGGCTCGAAACGAAACCCTGAGGTAACCGTTTCCATGTATACTGCCTGTCCTTGAACGTGAATGCAAACAGATACTGGCTGTCTGGATGCAAAGGAATTGAGAAAAAGGCTGAGCACAAATCAATGACTGTGTAGTGTGTGGAATTACACGGCAATGACGTCAAAATGGAAACTGTGTCAGGAACTACAACAGCAGGAGGAATCACTATGTTATTGATAGCTTGAAGGTCTTGCACAAAACGCCACTCACCAGGACGATTAGGTTTTGGGATGGGCAACATAGGTGTGTTACATGGACTGGTGGTGGGTGTTATCACATCCTGATCCAAAAGAGACTGAATGACATGTTCAATATGTGCAATGGCTTGTGGTGGTAACTTGTACTGTCTAATACGTGGCAATGATGCATTAGGTTTGAGTGTAACATGATGTGGTGGGGCAGAAAGTACCAAACCAACATGATTTTTATGCTTAGCCCACAAAATGGATGGAACCTCAGCGAGCTCTGAGGGAGGGCCATAGATTGGTGGAGGTGGTCGTTTATGCAAAACAAAAACACTGTGTGTCAGCGTGTTCAGTCAGTGTTATCATGTACAATTCGTCACCCAAATATGTGATTGTTTGGGCTGGCAGAGTAGATACGGCTCGCCTCAAGGCCTGACACCGCGCCACCATGGCTCCAAGATGTTTTGGTTCACAGCCAGAGGATACTGCAACTGTGACATGGGGAGAAGAGAAAGCAACATCAAACAATGCACTTTGACGGCCAGAAAGTTGAATTGGAATTGCACATCCTTGTGGACCAACAAACAGACATTGCTCACTCACCAAACCCTGTTGTTGATTTATTACTGTGTCAGCTACCTGTTTATACTGCGCCGAAGGATTGAAGGCTGCTGTGCAGTGACACTGTAGCATAGGCTTCATGCCAGACATCAAAGCAGCACACGGAGGAGAGGTTTTAGCAATAGTTTGGATAATGGGTACTGTGAACATAGAGAGCAAATTGAAATTTGGCAGGTCCCAACAATACAAACAATCAGCTGCAGTTTTTAGAAATTGAAATGCATGTGGAGGTTTTTCATCAGGGGGACTCAGAAACAAACCATCAGGTGCACAGTGGATGGATGCATGCAACTTATATAGCAAATCTCTTCCCATGAGATTTATGGGGCTTGAGTCAGAAATGAGAAATGAATGTGCCATATCATTACCTTCAACCATGACATTTGTACATTTGGACATTGGCTCTTTCTGTGGAACACCTGAAACACCAACAGTTTTGACAAAGTTATTTGTGGGAACACACACATGTTCATTGGATTTTATGGTAGAAATAGTTGCACCACTATCAATCAGAATTTCAACAGTATTGCCATTAACCTGGACAGGCAAAAACGGGTCATCTCGTGTGTAACACTTTTATGATAGATTTGGGCCTAGGCTCTACGGAGTAATAGAGAATAAGTAAGGTAAACAACTGACAGTTTTATTTCAGTGAAAGAACACAAAATATCACATTTACAGTGACTCAAAAAAATACCCCAAATAAAATAGAGCTCTTTCTTTAAAAAAAAAAAATTATCTGAAAAGAAATAATGTCTCTGGATCCACTTCCTTTTGTTTAGTTAGTGTCAGTTCGTTTGTACTGACACTGTTCTTTGTGTGGTTGGTCTTGTGTTTTAGAGTTACACTACCCGGGTAGGTATTAGTGTGTGTGTGTTTGTTGGTCTCCTTATCTGGGAAATCCGGTATATTCCACGACGATCCGGCTGAGGATCCCGTAGTAGCTGGCCAGGCTACTAACAGGACGTCTCAGAGTTCCTCTTGTGGGTCTGGCTCGCCATCAATCTCAAACGTCTCTCAGATGATCCGGGGTCACCAAAAAACCAGTCTGCACATATTGTGCAAAACAATAAATCAAATTATTTTATCATCATAAATTCAATCACGTCAGTTTCAATCTTTGAATTAAGTTTTACACTTAATTTTTTTTAACATGTAAATAATCTCTCCATGAATTTCTTCATATCCACACTCAATGAAATTACAGCATTTTTAAATAACACAATAACATATTTTTAACCTTTACCCAGTTTTAACAGTACTTCCATATGAAATGATAACTTATAACCACAATGTAACCGAGTAAATAATGAATTCAGCATTTTCCCACTTCCAAAACATTCTTAAAAAGCTCCGACTGGTTTATAACTTGCTTTCACTGCACTTATCATGCAAACGCTACAGCTTGGTAGCTGACGGACGTGCTAGCCGACCGCCGCATTAGCAGGCAGGTAAACATCAATAATATCATCACTCACCGGAGTTTTTCACGGTAAACAAACACTCGTCGGACCTCGTCAAGGTAACGGTAAGTAGAAACACACATCAGCATCACACCATTCTGCACCATTTAACCTCTTTCCTTCTTCTTAGCAACTCTCTTAACACTCTCACTCTGATCACCACATGCGTTTTCTCTGACTTCCTGTTTTTTTTCCCTACTTCGCGCTTTTCCGTCATACTCCCGAGTGGAGGATCGGACTTCTACAGGTGCCGAGGAAGTAAAAACAAACAACAGCCGACTCGCGGGGAGTTAACCCTGTAATTGCCAATACTTCTTAGTGAGTGGGTTACACGTGGATTAGTAGAAATTTGAATAGTAGCCGCTTGCAACAGACAAGGTTGTTCAGATCCTGTTCCTCTTTGATTCTTGTCATTTCAGACGCTCTTGTTTGTAAACCAACTTCCAGTCCAGGCATCATGGACACATTCACATGTTCAACTGTTTGCTCAATCACACTTCTCAGTTCATCCGAAATTTTCTCTTCCTTACACACATCCATTCCATTCCTCTGATTTGCCACACTCATCCACATCTGTACACATTCGTTCATGTATGGATAACTCCATACTGAATTGCCCACGGCGGGGTCCCTGTTCATTTTGATCACTTTCATTTTATCTGCTTCAAACGAACCAATCATGGGCCACTCTCCATGTGTCCGGTCTTGCATAAGGTTAGTAAATGGATACACGTATTTCCAACCTTTTAAACGACCAACTACACCAGCTGGTGTTCTTGAGGAGAATATTCTCTGGAGGTGTTCTGGTTGCATACTACCTACACCATGTGCCTCTACATCAGTTTGACTAGAGTTGGAGTGTGGTGTATTTGTGTTATTCTGTTTATTAGATGTGTGTGCCAATTTGGTGTGAGAATTTGTTTCAATCCCTGTTTTGGACAGATGACCTCCCATTGTGACTTCAAACAAATACACTCATACAACATACAACATACAAGAACATACAAACATACAAGAACAACTTCAGAAGCATACAGGTCTCCGGGCTTACACAAATTTACAGTGATGTTGGTGTGAAGGGAATGACGGTTTCTCCGTCCCGTGTATACACTTTTTTATTTGCGCCTCTTGCCTCCGGGCTTATCTTCCGGGGCTATTTTGTTTCCTGTTGGACACAGAGTGGGTGGTCCTGGATTTAGATCTCAGGTGAAGTAGACCCTGTTTCATTCTACCCCGAAAAATTTCTTTTTCTATAGCCAGAGATTGCACCTAGGTCCCTCTGTGTCGGGCCGCACCAAGAAACAGTTGCAGTAACCACTCAGTAGCTCTGCTGGTGATATAGCTAACCTCACGCTCTTCCTCACACCCCACATGCACTTGCGAAATTGGTCTAATTTCACTCTAGATTAAAGCATTTCTCTTACACAGAATTAATAATAATTAATACATCACTTCAATAGAATGACAAATGTTTTGTCTCCCATTTTAACATTATAGTTCATGATCTCGTCAAACTCAGACAAGGTAAGGCATGATATATAAAATTATACATATGCATTTACCGAATCGTTCTGTTGAGATCCTGTTCGTGACGCCAATTGTTAGAGAGAAATTCTGTGGTGATGCAGGAGGAAGAAGCACCAGAGTCTTGGATGTCTTATACTGAAGAAGTTTAATAGACTTGATCGATCAAGGAGAACAGAAGAGTCATCGACACAACATGAGTGCATGATGCCACCTCAATTCTGAGGGCCAAGCTGCAAAGTTCAGATTCATATACTAGGAGGGTGGGCCAAGCCCACAAAGGGAGATGTGCTAACATTCCACTGGCTATTGGGCATAAACATTAAGATAAAGACTCACACCATCTAGGTGACGCGAGAACAACAACGCTCTCTCTCTCGCTCAGAGTGTTATCTGGCGAAGGCGCCAAGGGAATGAACATGACCTTGGCATGTCCCTAGGAGAGAGTACAGGTCAGATAAACTGTCTCTAGCAATATATCTAGAAGAAAACATCTAATTCTCAACTTTCACCTATAAACAAAGAGGGATTGACCTTTAACTACACAAACTATACGGAGAAGTGAAATTCTTCCCTAACAAGCAGGAGACAGCCCTTTGCAACACTTCCACAGTTGTCAAGTACCTCAGTCCCTTCAACAACAATCGACACATCAGCGACGGATGCACCTTCTTCTTCTTCACTTGTGTGGAAGACACAGATCCTCAGGACTTGCTCAGCCTGGTCCTCTTGAGCTGCCTCTCTGCTGATATCCTGTAAAATATATGTGAATCCATGTTCAGGTGCACAGAGTGAAATGTCAATTTTGTGAATTTGTTTTCCAAATTAAAATAGACAGAGAGCATGATTTTTCACTGTCTGTTCACCTCAGGTGCATCTCCCTCTACCTCTATTTTTTGCCCTCTCTCCATTTCTCTCCCTGTCTTTCTCTCTCTCTCTCCCTGTATTTCTCGCCCTCTCTTCTCCTCTCTCTCTCTCTTTCTCTCCCTGTGTGTGTGCATGTGACAACAAAAGATCAGGTTTGGGTCCCAGCAAGACATCAAATTTCTGTTATCGGTCTTGAGCCCAAGAAGTTTGGGAAACCCTGCTTTACCTGGCTGAGTGAATCCAGAAGTGGTCGTATTTTGGTCCCAGCTACTCCGCCTTTTTTGCTGAATATCTCCTGCATTTTTGGAGTGCAGAAGTCCAGCTTAGTGAGAAAAGTTCTTTCCAAGGGAACCGCTGTGATTCTTTTGAATTCCTCCTTGATCTGAAAAAAAGGAGGTACGATTATGCTATTTACCTTTATCTTTTTAACAAACACTTTCTTAATGGATTTATAAATGCAACCTACAGACACTTGTTTTACCTGAGCTTCAGAGAAAAGAGCAGGCCATCTCTCCCAGAAATCTTGGATGGCGGGTCACTGCTTTACAACCTCCTGTCTTCGGATGGAGAAAGATCTTTCCATTTTCTCAGAGATGTCTACCCTCTCCTTCTCTAAAGTGGCTTCTGTGTCCCCAGCTGGCAGTGGAGGCAGGTAGTTTACCTCTGCTTTCAATTCATTTCACCATTTCATCTTTTTTGAATCTGGAAAATACAGACAAAAATAAATCAAACCTCATCTGAACGAGATTTTCATATTGTTAGGGAGAAATTCTGTGGTGATGCAGGAAGGAGAAGCACCAGAGTCTTGGATGTCTTATACTGAAGAAGTTTAATTGACTTGATCGATCAAGGAGAACAGAAGAGTCACCGACACAACATGTGTGTGATGCCACCTCAATTCTTAGGGCCAAGCTGCAAAGTTCAGATTCATATACTAGGAAGGTGGACCGAGCCCACAAAGGGAGATGTGCTAACATTCCATTGGCTATTGGGCATAAACATTAAGATAAAGACTCACGTCATCTAGGTGACGCGAGAACAACAATGGTCTCTCTCTCTCACTCAGAGTGTTATCCGCAGGGGAATGAACATGGCCTTGGCATGTGTAGAGGCGTGTTCGTTAATTTGAGAGAGGACAGACAACGACGTTCCGGTTAACTATTTATTTAAATTAGATCATTAAAAAGAATCTTGTACAAGGACCTTCTCTGTTCAGGAAATCACAGTCTGCAAGTAGTTAGCTGTAACCACCGTCCCAGAGAAAGATGAAAAAACTCTGTTACAAACGCATAATATATTTTTGGTCTACGTGTGTGTAATTAGCATCCATTGGCTAAACAGGTGGGGAGGAGCTGTGGTTTAGACGTAGCTCTCCCTTCGTTGGTGCACAGGCTGGTCCCAGCCTCTCGGCACTTGCTCCATCCAACCACGAGAGACAGCACCCTGAAAAGAAACCTCCCTACTCTGCATTACTAAATGCTTTATTTGGAAATACTACTTCCGTCTCTAAGTCTCTCTGACTGAAGTGATGCTCTTCGTAGACCTTGAGATGTTCCCCACTTGCTACTTTCACTCAGGTTGTTTTTACAAGATGTCCTCGTAACCTCCCCTCCCATAGCTCAGTAAATCACAAGTTCACACAATACCGTAGTGTTCAAGTTATGTGCAGAGAGATAATATCACAGAGTTCAGGATGAGTGCAAAACAGATTCTTTAGCTTAGCCAGTGTTAATCATTTGAGGCCTTCTACTGATCTGACCTGTCCCTCACATGTATTAGTCCTTCGTACCATGGGACTAATGCTTGATTCCTTCTCATTATTATCAGATCACCACAACTCAGTATCAATAATTAGCATTACTTCAAAATCATCATTGTTTATTTATTCAGTAATACACACAGTTTAATATATCACTAGTAGAAGAAGAAGAGTTTTCAGAGGTACTTATTATGGAGAGAGAGAGAGAGAGAGTCTTCTCTGTCATGGAAGAAGGAGTATTTAGAGGTAATTTATGGAGGAAGACAGTCTTTCATAAGTATTCAAAATAGAGAATCATCACTAGTAATCATCAGTAGGGTATAAATGGAGAATCATCTAAAACTTATCATCAAAAACATAATATAGAATATATGTGTAAAGTTATCTAAGACACAAAATATAAAATGGAGTATATATGTGTAGAATTATCTTCTAAGAAACTAATCAGTAGCTAAAGTGAGGTTTTGTCTCTAACAATTCAGTGATGGTGTATGAGATGAAGAATTATCCCTAACACATGTCCCTAGGAGAGAGTTCAGGGTAGATGAACTGTCTCTAGCAATATATCTAGAAGAAAACATCTAATTCTCAACTTTCACCTATAAACGAAGGGGGGTTGACCTTTAACTACACAAACTATACAGAGAAGTGAAATTCTTCCCTAACAATGCCCATAAGGTTAGTGCAATGAAAAGCTTGTGTGATGCTAATTTAACACACTGGCACCTGAATAAATGTCGGCAGAAGTATGTACTATCTAACCAAACTGCAGATAAAAATAGAAGTAAAACGCACGTGCTTGCTAACCAAACAGCAGAGCGAAAATGGTCAATGTACATGACTTAATTCAGGGAAAACTAAGTGTTTGCTAGCCTAAAAGCAGGTGCAACAAAACACAAGCTTACTAACCAGACAGCAAGTGAATCAAGACACCACATGCTTGCTAGAATAGAACAGAATAGAATAGAATACAAAATACTTTATTGATCCCAAAGGGAAATTCATTTATCTAATAGCTCATCTTGCATTTGCAGAAGAATTAAAGAGTCTGATGGCTGTAGGTATGAAGGATCTACGGTATCTTTCTGTCCTGCAATGAAGAGATAGGAGCCGTCCACCACTGCTGCTTCTTTGATCCATCAAGGTGTTATGAAGTGGATGATCCATGTTGTTCAGGATGGCCTCCACCATTCTCATTGTGTATCTCTCCACCACCTCCTCCAGAGAGTCCATCTTTACTCCAATGACAGAGCCAGCATTCTTGACAAACTTATCCAGCCTCTTTGCCTGCTTTTTTCCAAAACTTCCTCCCCAGCAGGCTGCAGCATAAAATAAAGCACTTGCCACCACAGACTGATAAAACTGCCCTTTTTTGTAGAGTGCATCTGTGTTAACAGACCAGTCCAACTTGTTATCAAGGTGAACACCTAGATATTTATAGGTTGTCATCACCTCGATGTCCACTCCACAAGTGTTCACTGGCTGAAGAGGGAGCTTGGACCTACGGAAATCCATGATCATTTCCTTTGTCTTTGAGGTGTTCAGCATGAGGCAGTTTTTGTGAGTCCAGTCACTGAAGGCTTTTATCAAATCCCTATATTCAGATTCCTATCCATTTCTGATACATGCCACAATAGCAGTGTCATTTGAGTATTTCTGGATGTGGCAGGACTCAGAGTTGTATTTAAAGTCTGCTGTATACAATGTGAACAGGAATGGAGCCAGGACAGTCCCCTGTGGAGCCCCCGTGCTACTCATTAATGTCCCAGAAAAACAGTTCCCCAACCTGACAAACTGTGGCCTTTCTGTCAGGTAATCTGTGATCCAGGAGACAAAGGTAGAATCCACTCCCATCTCTTTGAGCTTGTTTTTGAGTAAGTTGGGTTGGATGGTATTAAATGCACTTGAAAAATCAAAAAACAGAGGGCACGGTGGAGCATGTAGAGGACTGCATCATTCACTCCAATGTGTTCTTTGTATGCAAACTGCAGGGAATCTAGTTTGTCTTTGACCTCAAGCCTCAGCAGGCGTAGAATCAGCTGCTCCAAGGTCTTCATGATGTGTGAAGTCAGGGCCATGGGTCTGTGGCCATTTAGTTCAGCCGGACATTTTCTTTTTGGTACCGGAACTATACAGGATGTTTTCCACAGAGCTGGCACCTGCCCCAACTGTAGACTCAGGTTGAAGATCTTGTGGAGAGGTTGACACAGTTGGGCAGCCCAGTCTTTAAGCAGCCTTGGACACACACCATCTGGGCCAGCTGCCTTCCCAGAGCAAAGTTTCCTGAGCTCCAATCTCACCCCTGTCTCTGTGACAAGCAAGAGTGGAGGAACAGGTGTGAGAAGGGGAATAGCTACAGCAGTGGAGATGTACCCAGGTGAAGAAGGAGGCAGAGGAGGAGGAGACATGGTGGACAAACAGACTAGTGGAGGAGAGGAAGGAGCCATCATGGAGATGTCCACATGTTGAAGAGAGAGAGAAGGAGGAGGAGAAGGAGGTGGATAAGGAGTGGAATGAGATGTGACCTCAGTGTCGAATCTGTTGAAGAACTGATTGAGTTCATCAGCTCTTTCCACATCACCTACTATTGGCTGTCTTTTCCTTTTGTTGTAGCCAGAGATGGTGTTGATTCCTCTCCACACCTCACGGATGTTGTTGTGTTGTAAATTCTTCTCTATCTTCTTTTTGTATTCCAACTTTGCCATCTTCAATCTCTTCTTCAACTCATGTTGCACCTGTTTGAGCCGTTCTTTGTCACCATCTCTAAAAGCTTCCTTTTTTGGTTGAGGACTGCCTTTATGTCACTTGTGATCCAGGGTTTGTTATTGGGGAAACAGCGTACAGTCTTTGTAGGTATGACTGTGTCTCTACAGAAGTTGATGTACTCTGTAAAACAGTCAACCTGTCTGTCAATGTCCATACTGTTCTTATCTGTTTCAAGCAGCACATCCCAATCTGTGCATTCAAAGCAGTCCCTTAGAGCCTTGCTAGCCTCAGGTGTCCATTTCCTTACTGTGAGTGTAGTTGAAGGTTCCCTCTGCACACAGGGTTTGTAACAGGTCTGCAGAAAAACTAAGTTGTGATCTGACCTGCCCAGTGGTGGTAAGGCAGTAGCTCTGTAAGCTTCTTTGACATTGGCATACAGCAGATCAAGGGTTTTGTTTTCTCTGGTAAAAGGGAGAAAGGACTGAAGAAAAAGAGAAAGGGAGAAAGTGATTGAAGTGATTGAAGACATGCTAGCTAAATAGCAGATGAAAACATCAATGTACACAACTCAACTCAGAATACAAACACACATGCATGCTAACCACATGCTGGCTAGTCGAACAGCAGGTGAAACAAGCACACATACTTGTTAACCGAATAGCAGGTGAAACAAACACACACTTGCTAACCACATGCTTGCTAACTGAATAGCTAGTGAAAACCGCCAGAAAAAAAACACACATGGTTGCTAACCACTACCTGGACAGCAGCTGAAACAAAACACACATGGTTGCTAACCACTAGCTGGGCAGCAGGTGGAACCCGTCGGTGAGCACCAACACCACTCAATTTAGAGTAAAACACACGTGCTTGCTAACGGAATAGCTGGTGAAAACCGTCGATGTAACATTACACCACTCATTTTAGAGTAAAACACACGCGCTGCTTGCTAACTGAACAGCACGAGAAAGAGGTTTACATACAAGACTATAAAACACACGCTTGCTAACCAAACAGCAGGTAAAACAGTCCACTTTTCTAGGATAAAATGGTAGGTACACAGGATTTAGCTCAGTAAAAACATACAGCGCATGGTGGAATAAACTACATACCAAGCAGCTATTTAGTTTAGTTGTAATTAAATACACAATAAAATACATATCAGTGCAGTGTAATGACAATGACTAAGAAGAAGCTAATGTTAGCATCGACCTTGGCAATTGTGCAGTGTAAAACCCACAAACCTGTCAGCTGCAATGTTACTCACAGGATTTACATTTCAAGTAAGCCAACAAAAAAACTCTGTTGACATTTTATCCTAAATAAAGTTGATATTTTGTACTTTGCAAACTTACCTGGCTCACTGCCGTCGACTGGTGCCATTCACCTCGACCTTCCACTGTGGGGTTAGAAAATGGCGGCAGAAACAAAACTTAGGAAAAGAGTGAGCGTGTTCTTGATATTACTACAATATGATTTCCTCAGGTTTTTTTCTCCCACTCTAGTGGCCACTGGAAATAATTACAATCCAAAATGAATAAAAATGACTCTGAAAAAATTACTCTCTCATTGTTCCTGTGTATCATTGCATTGTGATATCACATTTCCTCCACTGCCAGACTTTGGACAACAAACTGCATCTACACCAACAGGAAATGACACAACTCATGCAACATCAGTGCTTCGTAAAGTCACTGAAATTTTAACTTGACAATAGAAAACCACTAGAGACCATCTGATAACTGGAACACAGCATGCTGATGTTCTGACACCTACCCTTTGTGTATGCGATCAGGATGCTTCAGGTGAGCCCAAGGAGCTCCATATAACATCATGGCAGCCTAAGTCAGTCCACTGTGATATCACAAACATTCCACTGTGACATCACAAGTGACTGTATTTAGCCTGTTACGAAGTGACTGTTATGATTCCATTGTTACATTACAAGTGAGTGTAGTCAGTTCTTTGATTAAAAAAATGATTTAGTCAGTCCACTGTGACATCATAAGTGACTGTGATCAGCCCTTTCATAAAAAAATAAATGATGGACTTCCGGTTACGCCATGCTCGAGATAGACGCATAGTCAATCGCTCCGCTTCAGTCCGTATCGAAAATATCCCCAAACTCGAAACCTTTAACTTGAAAACCCCGAAGAGCGAGGAATGAATAGGGGGAAACCAAAAAAAGCCAACTCGAACCGGACGGGGAGGATGACTGAGCAAGAAACGCCCGATAATAATAAACAAATGGAGCCGACCGATGAAGAAAATGGCGACCTGCTAGCTAGCGGAGATGGTGGTGAAGCTAATGACAATCTGCAACAGAATCCAAAATGACATTCATTCGGCTATCTCCGATCTCGATGGAGATTGAAAGAAAGACTTCAAGGACGAGCTAGCGACGTTGAGACACGAGTTAAACCAGAAGCTAACTGAAGTCGGGACCAGGCTCCAGGGTCACGACCAGGCGATCACCGAGGCGGAGGAGCGCATTTCGGATATGGAAACAAGCGGCGCTGCAGCGAATGAGTCCCTGTTGAGTCTGCTGAAAGAACAACGCAGGTTGCAAGAGAAAGTCACCGATTTGGAAAGCAGGTCTAGAAGGAATAACATCCGAGTTTACGGTGTGCCGGAGGGCTCGGAGGGCGACTTGATGATAAAGTTTATGGAAAACCTGCTGACCACGGAGCTGTCTCACAGAGCTCTGACCCAGAAACCGGGACCTGACGCTACACTTCGGTCCATTGTGATAAACTTTCAGCAGTATGACGTCAAAGAAACGGTAGTGAAGTTGGCCTGGAAAAAGAAAATCCATCTCAACAACAAACCGGTTTTCTTTGATCATGATTATGCATACGAAGTGATGGCAAAACGCAGAGCCAATGTGGGAATTCAAAAAGCGCTGAAAGAAAAAGGCATTCGCTTCCAGACCCCATTCACGCGGATCCGGATCAACTGGAGCACTGGTCCACGGACCTACGAGGACGCACACCAAGCCGCACAGGGGGTTCGAGGTGCCCGCTGTCAGAGAGGATCAAGTCTCCAACTTAGAGAAGAGGATACTGAACGCATTCCCATGGCAACGAGCTGCCGACGGAGGAAAACAAATGCAGACCCGAGTGAAAGAAAAACTCCAGGAGTTTAGAAGATCATCATCCTAATGTGAAAACCAGTAAAACCCAGTGCAGAACAACATGCTGTGAGTGGACTGGAAAACAAGGGAGGTGAATTGTTCCTTTTTACTCTCCCCCTTTACTTAAACACATCATCTGTTGAAATGACTGTAAATAATCGACTGGACAGAATATTAATGTTGGACTCAGTAGTGGACATGGAGTGCACCGGGCAATCAGTCACTACACCAATAAGGAGGGCCCCAACCATCCAGGAGGGACATTAGAGGGACAAAGGTCCCTCAGTTACAGGAAGTTCTTGTATACATTATTTTGTTACAATGAGTGCAAATGCTTGTTCTTGTTCTACATTCAAAGCAGGGGAGAAATGTTTTTTTTCTACAAGGGAAATCTGCCCCCCCCCCCCCCCCCCCCCATCACCACCACCACCACCACCACCTGATGACCCTGACACCCAAGGGTAACATGTTTTGTGTTGTTGTTGTTGCTGTTGTGTTCAGTTGTTTTGTTCTAAATAAATATGTTCATGTTCCTGTTTTTTTTGTGATCATTGGTGTATATGTTAATAACACATTTCGTTTGTATAGTGCTTTTACAGATACCGAAAGACACTTTACTTGGCTACAAATTATAAAATAGATCCAAATGTAATAGGTCAAACATAGTGTTGTGGTCAAGACCAAATAACCTGAGACCACGTCTAGACCCTAGACCTAGACCAAGACTTTGAGGGAGTCAAGATTGAGTCAAGACCATGACCAAGAAAGGGCAAGACCAAGTTGCAGACGAAGACCAAACCAAGGCAAGACCATTCCTGTATTCAGTACCAGTACCTATAATAATCATGTGGGTTTATATTTACATTATTCCTCCTCAGCTAAAAAGAAAAGGTGATTTTATATAAAATCTAAACCATATTTAAGTGAAAAAAGTCTGGATTGAACAGAAGAACACAACACAATACAAACTAGCCTTGTGACAGTGATATTCATCTTTCCTTCCTCCACCACTGAAATTAGTGCAGTTTAAATATAACATGAAGTTATTTATTAGTTTTAGCTTTGCTGGATTTTAAAGGAACATGAGAATAAGGAATAGGAATTGGAATTACTTTATTGATCCCCAAAGGGAACTTCATTTGTCCACTAGCTCATCTACCATTTGCAGAAGAATTAAACAGTCTGATGGCTGTGGGTATAAAAGATCTTCTGTATCTCTCTGTCCTACAACGAAGAGAGAGAAGCTGTCCACCAAGCTGTTCTTTGATCTATCAAGGTGTTATGAAGTGGATGATCCGTGTTGTTCAGGATGGCCTCCATCATCCTCATTGTGCATCTCTCCACCACCTCCAGAGAGTCCATCTTTACTCCGATGACAGAGCCAGCCTTCTTGACAAGCTTATCCAGTCTCTTTGCCTGCTTCTTTCCTAAACTTCCTCCCCAGCAGACTGCAGCATAAAATAAAACACTTGCTACCACAGACCGAGAGAACATCTGCAGCATCTTACTACAGATGTTTAGAGATGTGAGCTTCCCTTTTGTAGAGTGCATCTGTGTTAAGGGACCAGTTCAACTTGTTATCCAGGTGTACCCTGGACGTTATTCATCATTTCACTCATTGGCATTATTTGTATTATTATTGTATTGGTATTATTTCTGTTATTAACTGGGCCACTTCCTTAATTTATCTGATTATTATTGCTTGTGGAGACACTTACCTGATATCAGACTGGACTAGTGTAGTAGCTGCTTTTCGTCAGTAGATGGCAGTAGCAACTTGGTAGCCGTTGACAGTCTCACGTTCTCCGTTCAAAATCATGGTCAAAACACACAGGAGAATACCCGGGAGAGCAAATGAAAACTCACTAAAATAAAATAAAAGCCAACACTGTCCTTCCGGTATCTCTCCTCCACAAATATTGATAAAACATCAGACATTTAACAAAACTGACTCGACGCGATTCGCAAATGACGGAAGCTCTCCTCTGGTGTTTATTGTCACTTTTCAGACCAGAAGCCCAGAGTCGATGGTTGTAACAGTTTATTGTCGTGTTATTTTTAAATGGACCTTAAACAAAATTGGACATGCTTCAGCATGCCATTATACACCTTTGACATGAGAGCAGCATGAATTGAGACCTACTGGCAAATAATAAGCATAAAATCAGTTTAAAATATTATGGTGCTTTTATTTTGACATTACGTTTGCTGTTACTGAGCTTCCTGTTTTGTCGTCGCTGCGCTCTGATTGGTTGCGATGACATTTGACTGCTGCTCCTATATATACCCACTGAGCCCATCCCTCGGACCGTATGTTTCTATCTACCTGAGCTGACTTACAGACTTTGTGTTGGTTAAGTCTTTCAGAGAGAGAGAACATTCTTCACACACCCTCACCTACAACCTACCTGCTTTACACCACTGATTTACATAACCAGTATCCAGTGGATTGTCCGATATCAGTGGACTTAATGGATTCTGGTTCAGCGGACTTGCCCTTGACTCACGGTGAGTACATTCTTTATACGACTACAAATACGAATATGAATGACTTTATTAATCCCCAGAGGGAAATTCATTTGTCTGTCAGCTCATCAACCATTTGCAGAAGAATTGCAAAAGTGAGGAACAAAGTACCGACAGGATCAACAAGCCTAAGTCCAGGATGAGCAAAAAGTACAACAGAAAAACACAAGACACAAAGAAACATTAGCACTCAAAAATCAGAAACACAACTGACCGGGGAGAAGACACTCCAAGCACCTGCCTTATTATCTTCAAATGCATGAGGCAATGGGGGCAAGGCCTTCAATATCCCCCCCAGTGCTTGTAACATCATGCTTGCCAGACCCCACCATTCTCCCTCCGTCACCTGCAGAGAGCAGTCCTGGACCCTCATGTCCCACCAGCACCCCTGACCCCTCTAACTCCCCCTCCCTCATCTGCCCCTCAAGCCCAGGTCATACACCCGGCCCTAGCTCCTCACCTGGCTCTCTCCAGCCACCAGTCTCTAAAAGGAGGAGACGTGAGGGTGTCCTACAATTCCTGGAAAAGGAGTGGGCAAATGAGGACAAGAGACAGGAGGACTTCAATAAATAAACTGAATGTTTAGTTTCAGCATTTTGAGAAAATGGTGGATAAAATGTAGCTTTTCTGTTTTTTTTAATAAATGAAATATGCTGGAATTGATTTTGTCGTAGATACAGTACACACTTTTTTTGCTTTAGTTTTTTCTTGGAATTTATGGTTTTGTCCAGTAAATTTAAGTCACTCAGAGCAAAAATAAAAATATTTGTGCTGGGACCTTGTTTCATAGACTGGTTTATTTGTCAGGGACAATGCAAAAAAGGAAACTGACACATTCTAGATGTGCTTGGATCAGTACATAATAGGTTACATCAAATCAGACTTGCTTTATATAGCACTTTTCACACAATAAAAATGCAACACAAAGTGTTTGACAAAATAAAACAAAATACTTCACAGAATAAAACAAAGCGCTCCACAAAATGTGGAGGTTACAAAATGACCTTGTTCAAAAATAATCATGCTCCTGCAGGTGCTGTGGAAGGATGGCAGCTGCAGACAGCTGGGCAGCTATCCTTTCCCTGATGTGATGTCCAGATGTCTCGGCTCTATCAGGTGCGACATGGACAGGAACTGGGTGGTCTTCGGCAGGTTCAATGTCCTACATCTCCAAGATGTAGGACATTGACTGAAGATCTGTCTTCAGGCACAGATTGTGCAGGAAGGCACAACAGGCAACAATGTCTGGCGCAAAGGCTGGACTGACCTCCAGTGCCTTGAAAAGCGTGGCCCTCCATCGCGCTTTCATCATGCCAAAAGGCACGTTCAACTGCTGAACGTGCCCTTGAATGATGGGTGTTGAAGCACTCCAGTACCCGACCCTGAAGAGGCAGCTTGTATGGTGTGATGAGTGGGATCGGTTTTTCATGGATAGCCACCATCTGCCAGGAGGAAAAAGCCCGCTGGTGGGTAGAGTGCCTTGTTGAAGATTGGGCTATTTCTCAGGACCCTGGCATCATGCACATGATGCCAGGGTCATGACTCCCGGGACCCCACAAAAATGTCCAGAAACCTGCCAGTTGCGTCAGAGATGGCCTGCAGATGTATTGATGGAAATAACTTGTAGTTTATGTGATCGACACAATGTTGGTTACCTGGTGGTTTAGTTCTGATATGGAAACCATCGATTGCACCAGCAGCACAGGTGAAAACTAGACTTCAGGCAAGCTGGCAGAAACCCATACCAATGTCTGATAGCATGTCTGGAGATGGCAGTGAGATGAGTGTACCCAGTTTGGCTTTGATTACTGCAGCTATCCTATGAATTACCCGGTGCACAGTGGACCTGGGGACCCCAAAGGCACGAGACCACCACTGACAGGGAAAGGCCATGTGCCAAGCTGTATAAAAACATGAGGACCTCCAGCTCTTGGCCCCAGCCATGGTCCCTCGGACTATGGATGATCCTCAATAAAAGTTTCACCGACTGTCGAGTGAGCTGGAGATCTCTGTTCAGGCAGCTCTCTGGATCATTATTCACCATCAGAACTGGAATATTAGGGTTCAGCTGCATGTACAGCCCACGTCCCTAGGAAAATACAGGACATGTATTTTCATAACTTCATCTCATCAAGTCCCAAATCACAACAGAAAACATACACTAGAGTGTCAATCTGAATTAATACATCACTTGCAAAATAAATAAATAAATAACTGCTTCCTATATTTAATGTTTGATTTATTTAAGCATATTGCTTGCTGTATTGATAATGAAGCTAACATCAAAGCTGTAGTGTTAATAGCACTGTCAACAATAGCCAGGTTGTCTTCATACAGTTGCATGTGGAGAAAATGGTGAAAGAGTTCAATATTTTCTGTCAGTTATTCCAGGAAAGAAAACTGTATAATATACCCTCTACTTCATAATTATCAAGTGCAATTAATATAGAATGAAAGTTTCACTTTTTTAATTAAATTAAGTTGTTATAATTAACTTTGCCATGATATTCTTCTTTTTTTTTTTTTTAGATGCATCTGTGTTTTATTGGTCTATTATCGCTTCATGTATAGCCTCATAGCAAAATACATCAATGATACCACCTGAGCTGTGGAAATATAATGCAGTGATTACAATTCAGTATGCTAGTTACCTCTTGCTCATACAACAATGCAGCGACACATTGTAGACGCCTTTGTCTGTTGCGAGACGCCATTCTCGCTCCTCTTAAACTGTGAAACAGCATGACAGCTGCAGCACAGGCAACGCGTCTGTCCACCTCCATGATAACGGTTCCTTCCTGTTTCCGGTAAGGTAGTGAGGGTGTCCCACTTATTTGGCTTCACTTTTATACCCTCCGCCTTAATCAGGAGTGCCCTCCACGGCTGCGAGTGGAACTCCATTTGGAGTGACACTCGGTAGTGAAGTGGTAGTGAGTAGGGACTGGTTTGGGATTGGGCCGTAGAATCTGGATCAGGGGTCCTTGCTCATTAGGAGCTATTGGGAGCAGCTGTGATGCTCCTCCACAGCTGAAGGCAATCAACCAGGCTGGGAGGCTTCATAATGTGCTCACTGTGCCCTGCGCTGGTTGTGTGTCTTCTGAGAGTCAATGCCATCAGTTGGCTCTTTGGTTGTTGTTTTCTTTTAGAATGGAAACCTGAGCTGACAATGGGTCTCATACATGAAACGTGAGCAGCAGGAACGTGTGTGCAGCTGGAAATTCACGTGGTTTTCCACATTCATCAATCTTTTAGTGGCTCTGACATTTTCTTTATTTCAAATCAATAGATGTAAATTAAAACACAGTCCAGTCTTCTTTCCAGTATTTTTTAACGAAAAACCAAATAAAAATACCTGAAACAATTAAATAAACACACACGTCATAGACTCATGTCTATGATTGACACTCCAGACGGAAACAAAGTGGATACATCTCAAATCGCCACGCCAGCGTTTTCGTGTAGATTTCCAAAACAGATCCTCTGTGAAACGATGATGTCAGTCTAACCTGTAACCTGAGCCACACCGCTCAGCGTTGCCAGGTGCACGATCATTATCGTATTTGTACGATAATTTGTCCCTCTCTACGATGTTCAATCAATAATCCCGAAAAGGCCAAAATGCATGATAATTTGACCATTTGGTGAATGTGTGGTTGTAATGACTGACAATCGCCCAATAGGCAGCTGGCTAACAGTTACCCTGGTTAGCCTGCTACAGTAGCCTACGTTATGGCGCTTGTTTTTTTTAAATTCTGATTCTGAGTACACGTTGTGACATTATGAAATTAGACTCTGCCCAGCTGTCATTCAGCCTGCAATGTGCACGGGGCATCCGGGGGATCCGTCTGTCGTCACAGTTGTTTACATGACGACTGTGACGACAACTGTGTGTCCTAAAATAGAAAAGACTGTAACGGGACAGGATCGGAAGTGATTTATTCGGGATTGGGACAGGACAGGATTATTTCTGGACTTTGTCACGGGACCAGGACAGGACGGGAATTTTTTTGCAGGAGCAGGATGGGACAGGATTGAAAAAACACTCCTGTGTCAGCCTCTAATGCTCAGTCCATCTTACTGCACCATACCAACTGATGGGGGTGTTTTATGAGGTTGTAAATTCATTCCTAGTTTGGATGTCATGTGAATGCTTTGACGACTCCTTTAATGTGTGGTTAATAAATGTAAACACACTTTGTAATGGTAGTGGAGAACATGGTCCACTCGGACACAATGTTTCCAGCCTCCCGATGGGATCTGGTCAGAGCTCTCCTGGGAGGTGAGAGTTGAAGACCCCACTGACAGAGGGTTCTGCCAGACGTTTCCCAACAGACCTGGCCACCAGGCTCTCACCTGTGAGCCCCAACCCCGGGCCTGGCTCCAGGGTGGGGCCCCAGTAATGCCAATCCTGGCGACATGAACTTCCTTGGTTTTCTTCTTCTGATAGGAGCTTTAGAACCGCTCTTAGTCTGACCAGTCACCCAGGACCTGTTTTCCTTGGGAGACCCTACCAGGGGCAATAAGCCCCCGACAACTTAGCCCCTAGGATCATCCGGGTGCTCAAACCCCTCCGCCACGGTAAGGTGGCGGCTCAAGGAAGGGTGCTTTTGTTTGTTTTTCTGTTGTTTTTTGAAGGAACTGAGTCACTAGTAACTAATAATGTAACTAATTACTTTTGAAATAAATTTATCACAACAGTAAATTGATTACTTTTAAAAGGAGTAATCAGTAATCTAATTACCTTTCCAAAGTCATTTGCCCAACTGCATTACAATATTAAACGTCCACCTGTAGTTTAAATGGAAATGGAATGTTATAGTTCAAGGTCAAAGGTCAAAACACAGAATAATTCCATTCTGTGTAATGTGACATCATCAGGTCTCATCTCTTCAGAACAAAGCACTGTGAGGAAGACGACAATGGAAATAGAATGTTACAGTTCAAGGTCAAAGGTCAAAACATTAAGTGAACAATTCCGTTCTCTGTAAATTGTGACATCATCAGGTCTCATGTGTTCAGAACAAAGCACTGTGAAGTAGAAAACACTGATGATGTCACAACAAGCATCAAGGTAATAATCCCATGATATATGACATCATCACTTCTCTAGGGTATATATACAGATGGAACCATTTAAAAGTTCCCTTGTTTCAGTGATGGGTGCTTGGCTGGTACTTGGCTGGTCCTTGGATGGTGCTTGGATGGCCGATCTATCTATCTAACTATCTATCTATCTTTTTGTGGAGAGAAAAAAATTTACAAGTTCACAAGTCATACTGACACACATACAAAATCACTGTACACAACTACAAATTCTACTGTTACAGGCACTCAAACCTTTTTCACCAATAATACCTTCATATTTTTGGATGGAAGTCCCACCCAACAGCCAGAACAACAGTCTCTCCCAGCACACACACCATCACTCCCAGTTTAACCACAGAACAAATTAATATATTAACACATTATCACCTCACTTCCAAACGACTTCACTTTGTTTACAGATACATTATTGATCCATGACTGCAGCTCTAACCAAACTCCCACAAGTCTTTGTGTCCCAGCCCACACGGGGCGCTACAGTATGTTTGAACAAGGTTTAAAATTCAGTCAGTTTGATGTTGAGACAGCACGACATTCTTGTGTCCAGTATAACTCTGCAGTTCTTGTTGTAAGTTCATGATTTTGTTGTGTGAAGTGAACACAGTTACTTCATTTTATGGAACATATGAACATAAAAACATATTTTTACAGCAACTGTTTAGTTCATTCAACTATATATGCTAAGTGTTGTGTTGCTAATTGGCCTTGAACTAATTACGGTTTATCAGCTTTATAAATTCAAGTAAAAGCAACTGAAAAATCAAAAATTGTTGGCTTAATATTAAAAAATGATGTCAAGCTCACAAGGGACGACTGTTTGTGTTGCACAGGGCACTGCCCTGGCTCCATTCCTGTTCACATTGTATACAGCAGACTTTAAATACAACTCTGACTCCTGCAACATCCAGAAATACTCAGATGACACTGCTACTGTGGCATGTATCAGAAATGGACAGGAATCTGAACATAGGGATTTGATAAAAGCCTTCAGTGACTGGACTCACAAAAACTGCCTCATGCTGAACACCTCAAAGACAAAGGAAATGATCATGGATTTCTGTACGTCCAAGCTCCCTCTTCAGCCATCCTTCACAACAGTGTGGCTGCAGCTGTTGGTTTGTATTCTCAGGTGTAGGGGTGGGCGATATGGCAAAAATATCATATCACGATTTTTTTATAATAAAATCACGATCTCGATTTTATCACGATTCTTTTTTTCATTGATTTTGGAGCCTAATTGTCAAGTTTCTGAAGAGTACGACCAAACAATTTCCCTATGTAAAACATAGGAAAGAGCATCCCTCAGTCCTTGCGCTATGAGCTCACCCGTGTGATCTTCTGGGAAGTATGTTGTTTGGAGAGTTGCACTGCAGAGCTTCCAGTCGTCAATATAGTGAATGGTCAGACTCAAATAGGGCTCCGATGTGCGGCTGGACCACAGATCACTTGTTGTTGCGTAAAACTGAACGTTTTGAACTTTGCGTTCAATCTTTTCACGGCATTTGGAGTACAGGCGTGGAATTGCAGTGCTCGAGAAGTATTTACGGCTGGGCAGCTTGTACCGCGGGTCAACTACTTTAAGCAGTGTTTTGAAACCGTCATTCTCCACTGTTTTTATTGGAACCATATCTTTAGCTAGGTAAAATGTAACTGCCTCTGTTACCTCCTTCCATCGCTTGCTTGTCTTCTCATAAGCGGTCCCTTTATCAAATGCTTGTGATAAAGTTATCTGTTTTGGCTTGACGCTGGTTGATGGCCCCGCTTGCGGTGTGGCCGCCGGCGGTCCCCTAGCTGCTCTGCTGTCCTCTGCATACTGTTTTGGATGCCGTCTCTTGAGGTGGTTAAAAAGATTTGTTGTGTTGCCGTCCGACGTACGTACTGTATCTTTGCACACCTTGCAAATCACGGTGGTTTGTGCTTTGTCATGCGGGGAAAAACCAAACCAATTCCACACTATGGAAGTGGAATTATTTTTCGGGACCAACTCCTCCCTTTGGCCTTCAGACATGCTGCTGCTGCTAAACAAACAAACACGGCGCTGGCTGTACTTCGTTATGATTGGTTGGTCAGGAGCACGTGAAACGTCTGCACGTGATGCGTCTGTGCGGCAGCATATAGCTGTAACATATAGAATGTTCCCTGTAGACGATTCTGCGATATCTCTGTTTTGTTAGATCGTCAACACATTCTAATCGTTCACGATCTAATATCGTCATATCGCACACCCCTACTCAGGTGGCATCAATGTAAAATTTTTTTGAGTCTTCAACAATCTGGACCAACTAAACTTTCACAGTCAGTAAAAGCTTCAGATCAAAGTTTTGCTCTGAGAGCTGGGTGAAGCCATGTCCATTCCCAGCAGCAGGTGAATCAGGCTGCTTCTCCCATGGTGACATGGTCAAATCAGACTGGGCTCCAATCAAGAAAAAAAGGCCCAATGGAAACAGGGCAAAGGACAGCGCCCCCCTCAGGCAGGGAGGGAGAACATAACACAGCAATAGAACATTCACAGGTGAAGCTCAGAGCAGCTTTATGAGCTTTAAGTCCAGAGACACTGATGATGCTCCGTCAGGTCCAGAGGACACACAGGGATGATGTTGGACTGGACTCTGTGTGTGACAGTGGAGCTGTTCTCAGATCAGTTCAGACTGCAGCGCTGGGGGTCACCTCCACTTCCTCTGGTTCCTCTGGCAGGAACTGATGAAGAAGCTATGATGGCTTCCACCTACACACAGACAGAGAAGAGGTGATGAATTACAGACTCTTGAGTCAGTGATGCAGCAGCCACTTCAGTCCTGTTCAGACCAGATGTGTCAGTTGTTGTTAGTCAGTAGTTGAGTGACTGGACATTGGCCTGTAGTGAGAGTGCTGCCGTTTCCTGTAACACTGTGTAGAGAGGGGAGGTGGAGAATCCAACCTTGACCTTTTTTTTTTTTTTGCCAAAGCAGCAGTGATGGTCAGAGTCCACATGAATAAGAGGACACCTGGCTGCAAAGATTTGGATCAGGTCCAGAGAACATGTGGAGGTTCACGCTGGGCCGTCGATGTAAGAATGAGTTCAGAGAAGGAAAAGGCTGATTAATCAGCCATTAATTTTAAGCCCTGTTCAAGTCTTATTATTGTCACCACAACAAAGGTGTGGTACACCTGTACACTACAGCTGTGTCACAATTCACATCCTCCAAAGGCCTTTGAAGACCGACTGCCTCCTTCAAATATGGCCGACACATGCAGCCCTGTTTTGTCTGTCCCAAGATATAAGAAACTGAAACACCAGGGAGTTCGTCTGTGCAGCAGGTTATTGGGATCAATAGCTGTGGTTTGTTGATAGGTGACATCTAGTGGTCGTAGTTATGTTATAAGTTATGACAGGAGCAACAGGAAACGAGTGGTGACTTGCTTCAGAGCGGCCCAGGAGGTGACCCACATATATTCGAAGTGCCTTACATATAAAACAACATGAAGTGACTCACATCTGAAACCTTTGCTCCACCAGAGCTGAAGCTCAACCTTCAGCCTTTAGCTGCAGGCTACTAGCCGTCACCATGATGTCACCATGACGTCACCATGACGCAACTCTGTCCCTTAAAAGGAGAATGAAGAAGTATTTTTTCAATGATGTTTCACTGTTTCTCTTGTTTTCCATGTGGTACTGATCAATTCTTTTTTTTTTTTTTATTGATGTTTTGGTCAGACAAATACACATAATAGAAATACACATAACTGTCCCAGCATTACAGTCCTTTTTTTTTTTTTCTTTACAAACAAAAACAATAACAACAACAAAAAATAAATAAATAAATAAGAAAAGCAAGAAATCTGCAGTCTAGCAACAATATATAAATCAAGCCAGACCTACAACACAAGACTTAGCTCCACAACACAAAAACTAAACAAACACACAAACAAAACACCCTAGGAAGCCTACATAAAATACGAATCCTGTACCTGAATATAATACAACATATACATACATATATACAGAGGTAGGTGACAACATCCTTACACATCCAACAGCTGAGCCAGGAACGGGCCCCAAACCTCATTAAGTCTTCCCTCCCCGCCACTCTATATGTGACCCGCTCATAGCCAGCCATCGAGCTTAGAACCTCTATCCACTCCTTAAAAGTGGACAGGGTGGGAGATTTCCAGTGACGTAAAGTTATCCTGCACCCTGTTGACAAAGCTAAACGACACCATGATTTTCGACGTTTTGGCAAATGGATATTATCTGGAAGTAAGCCCAACAGACATAATGCAGGATTTTTGATCAAGTGCGTGCCCAACATCCTGTTCAGGAACAAAATTATTGCATTCCACATCTCATTGGTTTTGTCACATTCATATAACATATGTACTAGAGTTCCCACCTTTCTATTACATCTCCAACACATATCGTTGTTTCTGAGTTTCAGTCTTGCCAGTTTGGAAGGAGTCCAGTAGGATCTATTTAGTATCTTATAACAAATGAGCTGTGTTTGTGCTTCACGAGAGTAACAGTGCCATGATGTACATAATTCTTTCCAATCATTTTCGGAAATCTCCTGAGCTAAGTCCTTCTCCCAACATACTTTTAGACCATTCAGTCTTGCCACTTGTGTACTTCTAATTAATTCATAGAATTTTGATGCAACTCTGTTTTTTACTCCTATCTTACGTGAAATTTCCTGAATTTCAGTTAAACCGCGTTGAATGTGTTCTCTATTTGAGAGAATGCAATGTCTGATATGTAGATATCTCCAAAATTCTGAGTTACACAGGCTATATTTATTTTTAATTTCGTCAAAGGATCTGAATCCACCCTCTCCCATCACATCCTCAAGAATGTGGATACCTGACCTACTCCATTTATCCCAAAAGACACTCTTATCTATTAACAGTTTATTGTTATACCATATGGAGGATCTGCTTGATAAATATGGATTAGTTTTTGTTATCTGATGTGCAATTTTCCATGACTCTCTGGCAAAAGCCATCACTGGGTCATGGAAGGGAACTGGTCTATCTGTTTGTGAAAGAAAAGCCTCCACAGAAAAAGGGTATACTAGTTGCTCTTCTATCCTGACCCACAGAGGGGTCCTTGAAGCAGGCAGGTGAATTTTAGATAACTGAGATAAGGAAAATGACAAGTGATACCAGTCTATTCGTGATAATGCTAACCCCCCCTTGTCTTTTGCAGCATATAGCTTGGAACGATTAAACATGGGTTTTTTCCCTGCCCATATAAACTTCTCTATCATACTGTTGTACATTTTAAGTAGTGAAGAAGGAAGTTGTAGGGGTAACATGGAAGTGATGTAGTTGATCTTAGGAGTTAAGATCATTTTAACTAAATTGAGTCTGCCTATCAGGGAAATACATAACTTATCCCAATTTTGTAACAGAATTTGGGTTTTCTGGATAACTGGAGATATGTTGGCTTCCATTATTTTATTCAGACCTGGAGTTAATCTGATGCCCAAGTATGTTAATCCTTCTGGCATCCATCTGAATTTCCAGTTCTGTCTTATATCTGGAGGGCACCATTTTGACAACGGCATGGCTTAAGATTTCGACCAGTTAACAGTATAACCGGAGATCTCTGAAAATAGATTTATAACTGAGCAAATTTCTGGGACTGAAGATTCAGGATCACTGGATATCAACAACACATCATCCGCATACAGAAGAAGCTTGTGTTCTTCCTGACCTGCCTGCACACCCCGTATATTAGAGTTAGCCCGAAGGGCTATGGCCAGAGGTTCAAGGAATAAGGCAAAAATTAGAGGTGACAGAGGCGAGCCCTGTCGGACACCACGATTTAGTCTGATTTGAGATGACATATTCCCATTAGTTAGGACTGTGGCTGATGGATCAGTATACATTAATTCTACCCATTTCCTAAATGTTGGTCCAAACCCAAATTTTTCGAGTGTATAAAACAAAAAAGGGAACTCCACTTTATCAAACGCCTTTTCGACATCTAGTGAAAAGGCAACCGCTGGTGTGTCATAGTTTCTCGTCATCCACATAATGTGTAGCAGTCTTCGAAGGTTGTCCGCAGAGCTCCTGCCCCATATAAACCCCACCTGATCCTGATGAATGAGAGATGGGACCACTTCTTCCAATCTAGTTGCTAACATTTTGGCGAGAATTTTTTCATCCACATTAATTAAAGAAATAGGGTGATAGTTAGCACACTGCTGTGGATCTCTTCCCTTTTTATGTAGTAGCATAATAACCGCTGCCCTCATACTTTCAGGTAACC
Source organism: Caranx ignobilis (assembly GCA_021432705.1). Taxonomy (NCBI): domain Eukaryota; kingdom Metazoa; phylum Chordata; class Actinopteri; order Carangiformes; family Carangidae; genus Caranx; species Caranx ignobilis. Next base: position 21,133,164 of record MU269990.1, read on the forward strand.
TACCTCTAATTGCTTTTTTAATTTCATCTACAGAGATATCGTCCTCCAAAAGTGCTCCCTCGTCCTGTGTTAAAGCTGGGATTTCAATTGAGGAAAAAAAACTTTCTAATTTGTTTTTGTCCATCCCACCCTGAGATGTATACAATTCTTGATAAAACTCCCTAAATGCAGTGTTAATGTCTCTTTTGTTTGTGATAAGGTTATTGTCTTTATCAAAAATCGATGGAATAATATTCTGAGACTGTATTTGTTTTACTCTGTGTGCCAGTACTTTACCAGCTCGTTCGCCCTGTTCAAAATATTTCTGCCTAGTGCAAAAGAGGTATCATTTAATTCACATTTAAGTTTATTCATTTTACCCCATGTACTGAGTCTTGTTGTTCTGTGTAATGCATTTCAAGCTTTCTGATGTGTTGCTCTAGTTTAAGTAACCTTTGACTTTCTGTTTTTTTGATAAATGAACTTCTTTGTATAATACGTCCCCTCAGAAAGGATTTGAAAGCATCCCACATTACCCCATGGTCCTCTATAGAGCCTTCATTATGCTCCCAAAATTCCTGCATTTCAGATTTAATAAAGTTACAATTTTCTTCTCTGTTCAACATACAGTTGTTAAAATGCCATCTCAAATTCTTTTCTGCTCTATCTAGAGGGTAGAGGACTAAGTCCACTGGTGCATGGTCTGATAGTACTATGTTTCCAATTGTACAATTCATCACCTGGCTGACCATATCACGGGATAACAGAAAGTAATCTATTCTAGAGTAACTTAAGTGAGGATGTGAAAAAAAAGTAAAGTCCTTTTCACTGGGATGCAATAGTCTCCAAATATCAACTAGACCCAGCTCTTCTGACACCACATCTATTGCCCTTACACCAGCAGTGTTAGCTTGGGAGGTTTGATAAGTTTTATCCATTACTAAATCCCTTACTTGATTAAAATCCCCCCCCCCCAAATTATATTATTGTTCCCCAAATCTCTAATTAGGCTGCAGACTTCGTGAAAAAAATCTGGGTTAATAGAATTAGGAGCATAAATATTAGCAATAGTCATCCTTTGACCCTCTAAAGTAACATCCAATATGACCCATCTACCTTCCTTGTGTGAGACATGTTTATGTACTTGACAGTCTATATTTTTCTTTATCAGAATGCTCACTCCTCTTTTTCTTGAGGAAAAAGTACTATGATATTCTTGTGCAACCCACTCTCTTTTGAGTTTTGCTGCTTCCTCATCAGAGAATATATAAAACACCTTCCATCAAAAAGTGACAGGTCTATTGTTCTAAACGAGCCAATGATATGTAGCAACGTCATGATTACGTCACCGCGTTTTTATCCAATGAGATAGGAGGAATGTTCCGAGGTCCCTCCCTCTTCTTAACCAATGAGGTTGGTCGATTGTAACGAGGTCCCTCCTGCATTACATCATCTAAAATTTGGGGCCTGAGAATCAGGTGACCTCTCACCCCCCAAAACTTAGGGCGAAAGTCATAGCCCCCCTCTCTCTCTCTCTCTCTCTCTGGCACGTCCCCGTTGTTGGTTTAATTGAGATAAAGTTAGTCATTTATGGTCCGATGTAAAAATAGTCTAGCCTGTTAGCTCGCTGTTTTTAGGTCAAATTTAGGTTCGGGGTGAAAAAGACAGAGCTAGGGTTGGACATAGTCAAGAAAGAGAGGCAGCTAGAGAGTAGAGTGCGCATTAAGCGGGGTTGAAAGTGTAAATGAGTAGAATCAGGCTGTCAGTCCCTAAAGCCAAACCCTAAAGCCACCCCTCCCTCTCTCTCTCTCTCTCTCTCTCTCTCTCTCTCTCTCTGTCCGTCTTATACAAAGAAGCCAGGCTCTCCCACGCCTGAAAGACTATGCATTAAGTCACGGTCAACGTGGGAATGCCCTTGCCCTTGACCATGATACTGTATTCGGTCATTGAACCATCCCCTCAGGTCTTCAAGGTCAATATGTTAAACACCCAGAGCCTAAGGCCAAAGGTCACATTCCATCGGTATTATGCCAAAGAAAAAACTGAGAATATTCACACACAACTCCTACCGTGTGAAAAACTCTGAATAATAGACGTGTGTGTGTGTGTGTGTGTGTGTGTGTGTGTGTGTGTGTGTGTGTGTGTGTGTGTGGATGTGCATGCGGCAAGCGCTGAAACTTCTCCTCAGAGTGACAGGTGTATACCCTGTCTTATACAAAGAAGTCAGAATCTCCCACGCCTGGAAGACTGTGCATTAAGTCACGGTCAGCGTGCAAGCAAGTTTCCCTTGACCATGAAACTGTATTCGGTCATTGAACCATCCCCTCAGGTCTTCAAGGTCAATAAGATAAACACCCTGAACCTAAGACCAAAGGTCGCACTCCATTAGTATTTTGCCGAAGAAAAAACTGAGAATATTCACACACAACTCCTACCATGTGAAAAACTCTGAATAATAGACAAGAGCCAAAAACAAAAACCAAAAAACTGAGAATATTCACACACAACCCCCTACCATGAGAAAAAACTCCAAATAATAGACAAGAGCCAAAAACAAAAACCGGAGAAAATGAAAAGGTTCTAAAAGCCTATTATTTAAGATGCGGTATAAGAGAGCGTAGAAACTCGAACCAGGCCAGAGGACATCTCCAAACAACTTCTGGCAGCACCCTCAAACTTTACAGATCAACGCAATGATGGCCGGTAAGTTGTATTAACTTTTTAAAAAACTGTTTTCTTCTTTTACAGTAAGAACTATGTGATTGTAAAGAGTCTCTTTTTTCAGAGAACGACGTACAGTTTTCTTTGGAGGAGCTGGAGAAAATGTTCCTTCCTTGTAAGTGTATTATTTCATTTTACCACAAATTCTGCTGTTGTTTTTCTACATTATTATATAGTTATTTATTTATGCTTCTCTTAAAGGGGACGAAGCTGAATTAACTATGCAATTCCCTCACATAAATCCTCAACCAACACCGTCACCAGAGACACCTGTCCCACCGGAAACAGCTGCTGAAGATACACCGCAGCCGCTGCGCCCCGCGGAAGATACATCGCAACCGCAAGCCCCGCCGCCTCTTCCGCTACCTGAACTTTCCGAGACGGCCGGTCCGTCCCGAAACCGTGAAGAGAGAGAGCCCTCCAGTCCTGCTAGACATACCCGGGGGCGCATAAACGGAAAAGCGCCGAGAAAGAGAGCCAGATTACCGAGCTCCAGCAGCTCCAGCGGCAGCAGCAGCAGCAGCAGCACCACCACCAGCAGTAGCAGCAGTAGAGGTAGACGCAGGTGCAGCAGCAGCAGCAGCAGCAGCAGCGGCGGCAGAGGTAGACGCACGCGCAACAGCTCTCCCACCTGGGCGGACGCGTGTAGCTGTTGCTCACATTGCAATAAACGCAGAAAACGTAAGTTTTTATAGACGGTATTATATCTATAACACTAGTAATAATAGTAATAATAATGAAACTTTGTTTTTCTTTTGTTGTTTTTTTTACCAGCACGCCAAAGGAGGGAGAGAAGAGACAGAAGGAGAGGACGTTACACGAGGGTTACAAGGGATGCTGGTTGTAGATCCTGTCAGTGCTTTCATTTTTACTTTTGTAGAACCAGCAATGATTCAAACGGACGCTGTGAAATTTGTGCCAACTTTCACTTTTATATATGTACTACCGCCAACGAGGGTAAAAGGTGGTAACCCTGGTAATATTCTCGCAGAATAGTTTTTTTTTTTTTTTTTTTTTTTTTTTAGTAATTATGGATCAAAATGTAGACAACCCTCAGGCTCCCTACGATCCTTTTATAGCTATAAACATAGCGTTAGAGGAGTTGAATTATGGTCACTCCATTTCCAATAGTTTAAACCACTTTCGTACGGTGTTTGACTCGTTTGCTCGGGACAGTGAAGCCGGCGCGTCCTCCTCCTCCTCCTCCTCCCCCATTACCAGCGCGGCGCCGTCTGGCGACAGCCAACCCGCCCACACGGTCTCTCAATTAGATCGCTTCAGAGCGTTAGACGATGCTCTCGAGCTGTTAGAGAATCACAATTACCACCAGGTTGGAGGTAACGCGGAGCAAACTCTAACCCCCGATCAGAGACCCGTCTCCTCGGAAGATGGAGACCGCGTGCGCGAGCCTTCATCTCCAATACCACCGCCACAGTCCCCTCAACACGTTGTAGTAAATCGCGATAGATTTAACAACGTTGAAATTAGACAAATATTACAGTTTCCCACTCCTTCAGGCGTGCCTGATTATGGTGAATTCTACGGCGGTGTCATGGGCGCTGCCCAAGAGCTGTGTGACAGAATCTTTAGCCAAGCACAAGCGCAGGATGTTGTTCAAATGGAATTGAGGGGAGACCATTTCAGTAAGTCTGTGTCCCAAGTAGTGAGAGCGGATAGGGATGAGACGGGCCTAGACACCTTTCAAAACTTGCTGGACGAACTCGTGCAGTCTAATATGTCGCTCATGACCGACCAGAATCTTGAATTAGTGGTTCAACTGGTTCGTAATCCGCGCGGTGCAGGTAGAAGAAAGCAGGATTCTATGTTAGACAGCGAAGTGGTGCGCAAAAAGAGAAGATTTCTTTATGTTGTGGAGAACCCTGACAACAGCCTGTGTTTTGCCACTAATTTAGCCCACCTGTTGCATCCGTCCATTGACGGTCGAGAGGCCGAGAGAATAGGTAGAGAGATTCAACGCAGAGTAGGTTTCACTGAACACCGGGACGTGTGTTTTAGCGACGTGTCGCTGTTTGAAAGGGCTTTAGACTGTAAGATTGTGGTGTTTTACAGAAACAAAGAGTCCCGCACCCTCGCTAAATTCCACACGACAACACCGGCAAAAGACAAAACAGCGTTTCTTTTTCTACATCAAAATCATTACTACGGTATTAAAAATCTCAAATCCTTCTTAGGCACTCCTTATGTGTGCCAGCATTGTTACACCGGTTACAGCAGCGTATGCAGCCATCGCTGTCTGGGCCACTGCTCCGTCTGCTTAGATCCCGCCTGTTGTTATGTTAAATTCCAGCCCATTGTCTGCGCAGACTGCCACCGCACGTGCCGTTCAAATCACTGCCTGAGTAAGCACAAAGAGCTCCTGCCGAGGGGGAGGTCGAATTTGCATCAGCCCCGGAGCCAGTGTGATTTGTATAAACAATGCACAAAATGCAACAGGTTGTGGTACGCAGGCATCGACGGCGGCTCTAAACCCCATACATGCGAAAAACTAAAATGCGCAGTCTGTAGAGAAGTACTTCCCGAGGGTGATGAGGAAAAAAACAAACACTTGTGTTACATTCAACCGTTAAAGCCCGACACAAATTACAATCAAAACATCGTTTTTTATGACTTTGAAACGTACACAGACGAAAGTTCCACGCATGTGCCCTTCCTGGTGTGCACAAAAACCCTAGGTGGTGTCAGATGGAACTCCTGGGGGCCAACATGCGCCAGAGAGTTTGTACTGCATTTTAGATCTCCCTCCTATCGGAACGCGGTGTTTATTGCTCACAACTCCAAAGGATTTGACGGGTACCTCGTTCTGAACGCCATGATTACTCTCGGAATAAAACCGTCCCTCATCATGCAGGGTAGTAAAGTGGTTTGTTTTACAGAGCCAGATTTCCAGCAAAAATACATAGATTCTCTGTGTTTTCTCGCTATGCCTCTTTCAGCCATGCCCAGGGCTCTGGGATTTAAAGATAAAGTGAAAGGATACTTTCCCCACCACTTTAGCTCAAAGAAAGCCTTACAGTTTGTAGGTCCTTATCCTCCGCCCCAAGCCTATGGTACAGAGCGCATGACGGTGGAAGGAAAGCTTCAGTTCGAGGGGTGGTACGAGAGGGTCCGAGGCGGTGTGTTTGACTTTGAGAAAGAGTCGCGTCTTTATTGCGAGAATGACGTGGACATTCTCGCGGAAGCCTGCACCATCTTTAGAAACGGTTTCATGGAAGAGACGGGGGTTGACCCGTTCAGCCGGTCCACCATAGCCTCGGCCTGCATGAAAGTCTACGTCACTAATTTTTTGACTCCAAACACACTCGCCATCCCCCCGCCAGACAATTACAGAAGACAAGTAAAATTATTCTCGCACAGTAGCATACAGTGGCTAGAGTGGGTCTCTCACACCGAGGGCATCTTTATTCGACACGCTCTTAACGCGGGCGAGAAGCACCTGGGTCCCTACTGTGTAGACGGATACGCAGAGAAGGGGGGCGAGAAATATGTCTGGGAATTCCTCGGCTGCTTCTATCATGGGTGCCCTCATTGTTTTCAGCCGCAGGACCTCTGCCCGCTCACCCGTACCACGTTCGAAGAACTTCACTCCAGCACCATGAGGAGATTAGAAACGCTACAGTCTGTTTATGGGGTGAAAGTGATTGTCATGAGGGAGCATAGATGGAACAAGATGAAAAAGACCTGCGCCGGCGTGATTGATTTCCTCACACGTTACAATCCTCCGGAGCCTCTCCTCCCCCGCGAGGCTCTGTACGGGGGGAGGACATGTGCGGTCAGATTGAGACACAGCGCTGGGACGGGCGAGACTGTACAATACGTGGACGTGACCTCGCTCTACCCGTACGTCAACAGCAGCTATCCGTATCCTCTGGGTCACCCTGAAATAATTCACAGAAATTTTAAAGATCCGCGCGCCTACTTTGGGTTAATTAGAGCCACGGTGTATCCGCCGAGGGGCTTGTATTTCCCGGTCTTACCTTACAGAACACTCGCTGGTAAACTGGTGTTTACATTGTGTCGCACCTGCGCGGAGATGAACGCTCAAAGCGGACCCTGTAGTCACGATGACGAGGCCAGAGCCTTAAAGGGGGTCTGGGTCACACCTGAGTTCAACAAGGCTTTAGAGATGGGCTACCGCCTGGTAAAGATCACAGAGGTCTGGCATTTCGAGCGCCGGGACGATTCAATCTTCTCACAGTACATGCAGACATTTTTAAAAGGTAAACAAGAGGCTTCGGGATACCCTCCCGAGGCTGTAGATCAAGAGAGCAGAGAAAGATACATCAGGGAATATCGAGAGCGTCAGGGCATTTTACTGGACGCTGCTAAAATTAAGCCGAATCCGGCCAAAAGACAAGTGTCTAAACTGTGTCTCAATAGCTTCTGGGGAAAGTTTGCTCAGAGAAGCAACCTCTGTCAAACGGAGCTTGTGTCGGAGCCCGAGGAGTTTTTCTCGTTAATGTTTTCAGAAAAACACCGTATAAAATATTTTTCGTTTATCAACGACAGAGTAGCTCTGATCCAGTGGGTCTACGGTGACAGGTACATTCCCCCACCCAACAAAGTTGACAACGTGTTCATAGCAGCTTTCACGACAGCGTACGGTCGTCTCAAGTTGTACAGTTACTTAGAACAGCTGCAGGAGAGGGTGCTTTACTTCGACACAGACAGCATCATTTACACCACAAAACCAGGGGAAAACACGTTAGAGCTGGGTAATTATCTGGGGGACTTGACGGACGAGTTGGGGGGTGACACTATTCAAGAATTCGCGGCAGCCGGTCCTAAAAGTTACGCGTATCAAACAAAAAATAACAGAGTTGTGCTAAAAGTCAAGGGAATAACGCAGACGCACGCCTGCTGTGAAAGAATCAACTTTGACAGCGTCAAAAGGCTGGTGGAGAGGTATGTAAATCGCGCCTGCAGACAGCTCCAAGGGGGAGAGGAGGAGGAGGATGAGGAGGAGGAGGGGGAGGGAGTTCTCCAAACCCCTCAACAGTGTATAGTCAGGGATAAAAGAGGATTTTTTATTAAAAACTCGTCATTTCAAAAAAGGTTTCGTGTTGTATTTGACAAGAGAAGGCTGCTGCCTACCGGTCATACTTTACCTTTTGGTTTTTGACGGAGAAACATGTCACACTTTGCCGAAGAAATAGAATTTGATCCTAGATTATGTGTACCCTTTTCATGCCAAATAGTGGGACCTAGCGGTTGTGGAAAGACGTTCTTTGTAAAAAATGTTTTAGAGAACTGTAAAGATGTAATGCAACATGTGTCTGACAACATTGTATGGATTTATACTTCTTGTCAACCGATGTATGATGAACTGCGTCAGAGCAATAAAAATATTAAATTCGTCGAAGGACTGCCGGATTCTTTTGACGACCCTGATTTGTTTCCCCCTCATCATTCCCACCTTATTATACTGGACGATGTGTTATTGCAGGCAGCAGAGCACCCCGAAGTGGCGAGAATTTTCACGCAATATAGGCATCATAAAAATATGAGCGTGATGTTACTCACTCAAAATCTTTTCTACAAAGGTAAATACAGTCGCACCATCAGCTTGAACACCAACTATTTGGTGCTCTTTAACAACCCGCGAGACAAACTGCAGATCAACGTATTGGCTCAGCAAATATTTCCCGGGAAAAAAGCTTTCTTCCTTCAGAGCTTCGAAGACGCCGCACAAAAGCCCTTTTCGTATTTATTAGTAGACCTCACGCCCGGTTGCCCAGAGCGATACAGGCTAAGGTCGGGAATACTGCCTCACCAGTGGCCGGTGGTTTATGTACCTAAATCCAACTAGCTCGACGCACAGCCATGTCGGACCGCATAAAAAGAAACGCCCCTCTACTGACGGCTTTATGTTACTGCTCGCCTCGGAAGAGAAGAGATATTCTTCAGCATTGCTCGTCAGACTTTCTTCAGTGTCCCAGCGAAATCTGTCTAAACCTGCTGAAGGGCAACGTCCCTCTTACGCCCTGTCAATATAAGAAACTGAAAAAGCAGAGAAAAACAATCAGACTGCTCGCGGATAACAAAATATCTCTGAAAAACAAACACAGTGCTTTGATGAAACAATCGGGAGGATTCCTTTTACCGTTGCTCTCAGCCGTGGTGCCTATATTTGGAGAGCTTCTAGGAGGTCTGGTGAATAGAAGAAGATAAATTAACGGCGGGGAGAGAGAGAGAGAGAGATGGCGAGTCACCAAAAAGCCACTCAAAAGATGTATCTGTTGAATGCCCAGCAAATGAATCGGCTGACTCAATCCAGCCCTATTCCCGTCGCCAGCGAGACTCAGGCTCAATCCATGAGACGCACGGCCGTGGGTGAATTGGATGAGAAGATGAACGATGTATTAAACGAGCCGGGGCTAAACCCTTACGAGAAAATTAAAAAATACAACGCCTTGTTGCAGAGATATCTTGCTTTTATCAAACAAGGTGCTAAAGAAGAGGAAACTCACACCAGGCCTTCTAAAGTCTCTGAACAAGAAGAAGAAGAGAGGGAGCAGGAGCAGCAGCATAAACAACAGCAACAATGGGAGGATGAAACTATCGAGGAAGTATTGCAAAACCTCCCCCCGAGGGATCGAAAAAACGCCTCTTATATCTTGAGGAAAATGAGCAGAAACGGTGAAGGGAGTTGGAATAAAAAGGGTGAATTTGTTTACATGGGTAAAGCGGTCGAGGGGTCCCACATGTTGGACCTGATAAAACACCTGTCTTTCTCATACAAAAAAGCCCAGAGAATAGAACCCAAGGGATGGTTAGGGTTTTTAAATACTCTGAAAGAGTTAAACATCCCTCTGTCCTCCGTGGGTAACCTCGAAGCTCGCGAGCAATACAGTAAATTGAGATCGAATGAGCAGTCAGGATTAAAGAGAAGAATTATTCTATCTCCGAGATGGAGCACACCTGCCGGGGGAGGAGGAGGAGAAGACGAAGACGAAGACGAGGTAGTGAGACGGGCGACCTACAGAGAGACAACACCCACTCCTGCGCTTATTGACTGGAGCACGCCCAGAGAAAATAGAGAACTAGGGACCAAGAAAAAAAAGAAAAGAAAAAAAACTTCTTGGATTAGTTTTACTTCATAAAGCTTTTGCTGTAGCTACTGGTGGTAACAATAAAAACGCTTAAACCAAAATGTGGTGTGTTTTTTGTCTTTATTTTAGAAGTTGTAACAATCTTTAAACATTTGTAAAGAGCATGCTGTATGATGAAAAGATTGACATTTTTTTTTTTGCTTTACACAGTTTTGATATTTTTTTACAAAAGCAGTCACAGTCTCGTCATTTTTCAATTCGTCCTCTTGATACAACGCTAAAACGTTTTCAAAACTTATTCCGCAGGCTCTATGGCATAGATAATAAACACAATGTTGACCGCAGGCGGAGGAGAATGTATGCTGCAGCTGTCTGCTGTGATATAAAACGCTGCTGCACCGGTCTTTTAAAAATTGTAAAATTTGATTGGGGTAGTGAAAAAAATGAGGAGGAAATCCGAACGAGTCAAAAAAAGAACCTGTTCCATCTTCTTCCAGCGTTAAAGCCAGCCAGTGCTCCCCAGGTTTATGCGCCGGATGTGTGTTTACAATGAGGTAGGCGGGGGTTTTAAACGATGACGTCAGCAGCGGAAGCTGGTCCGAAGCCCACACTCCATGGAAAGCACCTCCCAGTAGTCGAGTCATCAGACTTTCCAGTTGATGGCTGTTCATTTTTCTTTTAATAATAATCCACCAGCACCTGTCTTTTAGAATTGATTTCCAGAATAGACTCGTAGCAAGCGTACACAATCAACGTGGTGGTGTGAGGTAAAGGCACCCTGAATCTCATCTCTAATCTTAAATTCCCGTTGGAGACGGGGGATAAGGCGTCAGCATCTTCCCCCGCGTTAAGATTAAAGACAAACAAAGAGTATCCTTGTTCAAATTCCCGCCTGTTGATGCTCAGAGGTAAATCCTTCAAGTGTCTGCCTGTAGCTGTAAACAGGTTGTAAAACTCCCTGACAGAGACCCCGTTGTTAAATTGAGGTTGAAAAGCTTTGGCCGGCACCTGTCTCCCGTCCTGACACAAGGCCAGGTATTCGACGTCGTTATGGATAAAATTAAAAGGAGACAGATCCCTCCTCCCCGTAAAAGCTTCGTGGTGCACCATGCCTATCACCACGTATTTTGGCATAGTGCCCAGAAAGAGATTCTCTTGGTTGCATATCCTAGAGTTTTGTGGAATGGAGTAGGTCTTTACGTTTACACGAGACAGAGGGTACAGAGCGTTGCTTTTCGTCAAGGCCGCAGCGTGACCTAGGCGCACGGCCGGGGAGACTGTCACTTTCTTCATAAACAGAGCAGCCCCCAGTATTCTCAAACGGTAGGTGCTGTTGGCAGCGCCCATGAGGCAAAAGGCGTCGGACGCTCTGGTCAGCTTAATTCTCAAATCCACAGAGTTCAAAAGAAGCCTCTCGCTAAATAATATATCTGCGTGGAGAGGCCCCAGCAGATGGAGCTCTCTGGATTGTGCGGTGAAACCGGCTCTGTGGCCTAGACCTCGGTTGGGCCCGTTGACGGTCACCACAGAGTCTATAGAACCGGCGGTGTCTTTGTAAAACAGCCCGGAGCTAAACTGTGTTTGTAGGCTAGCTTCCGAAAAGTTGAGCAGGGTCTCGATCATAGCCCTGTAAGGGTGAGTGGCGCTGGACTGCGATATCAGTCTGTCCCCCAGAATGACGTCGCACTGGCTAAAAATTGTATTCAGAGGATAATTGATTAACCCTACGGGGGCGTCGGCGGCCAGGTTTGTGCCATTAGCGTTGGTAATTTGCACCCTGAGGTGGAGCAAGGTGTCGTTGAGATCCAAATACTTTTCACCGTCTCCGGGTATAAAAAACTCTATAGGGCCTGTATCTGTAATGGCCGACAGAGGCAAGACTTCTGTGTAGAGTTTTTCGTCGATAGACAACTGCGTCATGGGAACTGAAAATAAATCCAGCTCAGCCATGCTACACTCTGCCGATTTGTGGTGTAACAGCGCCATCTCGTGTCTTTTGTAGAAAAATCAAACAAAACAAAAACAAAAAAGAAAACAAAAAACTTTGTTATTCAGAGAAATATGTCTCCGGAGCCTGGGTTTCTAGCGGCGGGAGACCTCCTTCCTTTAGCGCGGCTTCTGCCTACTGATTTATTTTTCCCGCCGTTTCGGGCTTTTTTAGACCTCGCTAAAACACGGTTCCCCGGCGGCCTCTTTCTGGGCCTTCTGGCCAACATCATAATGCCGCCGGATCCTTCTTGAGAACTTCCGGGGCCCTCGTGAGCTCCGGGTATTTTGTTCATGGCTTGGGAGACGACCTGCGAGGCTATGTTTTTAGCCGCGGTTTTGAGATGGGGCTTAGCGATGGCTATTCCTTTCTTAAACAGAGGCGATACGAAACGAAATAGCCTCGAGAATATAGATCCTATCCCTCTCCCGTACATTACGGGGGCTCCGTAAAAACCGGGGAGGGCTCCTCCGGCCTGGTTTTCATAATAATTCACAAAACGGTGAGGGTCCAGGTTCTGATGCATCATTTTGTGTCAGTGAGAAGATGGCGCCGGTCTAAAATGTAATTTTACCACCGTCTTGCCGAAGGTAAACTTGAGGGGTTCGTTTTGATCCGTTTTAATCTCGATGCGAATATTTTCAATGTGGTTTTTGGCCACGGGTAGATAGTAGGGCGGATTAAAATGTTTGGTAATTACGTCCCCGTAGGTACCCTGCACGTCTACGATTCTCAGGAGAGGAGCGTAAGCGTCGCCCACCACCTGATGACGTACTACGTCACTGTAACAAAAGAGGTGATAAAACCCTGCCTTTATATCCGCCGGGTAGGGAGCCAGCCTTTCGTCGAACAAAATCCATTCCCCGGGTTTTACACCCATAATGTACGCGATGGGGGCAAAAAAGCGTAGGTGAAACATTCCCCCAGCCTGATATTCATATCTCTTTTGAATGGTGCTATATACAATTTGCACGTCCGCGCTAATTTTTCTTAAAAAAGCATTTAGCTCGTTTGTGAACTGGCCCAGGTTGCTGTAATAGCCTCCTCTAATCTTTTGACGATGAACCTCGGGCGCCGAGGCGTCGCCTTCGTTCGGTTTTCTTCTCCACTCGAAAAAACCCGTGTCTATAGGTACGTTAAACCAGGTGTGAGGATAGGAGATTTCAGTCAACGCCACCTGCCACGGCCCCTCTAAATCCACGTGTTGGGCTAAATCCACCTGAAAGGCGGCTGCTGTGTTATTTTTAAACACGTCGAGGCTGGCGTTAGAGGGGAGGGTGATGTAAAAACCCTCCTTAACTCGGTGATCCATATTGGGGTACTTGTAGCGGTAGAGTGAAGGGCGTGGCGAGGGCACCGAGCGGTTTTATGCGTTTCTCAGATCCTTCACCTTGACCCAGCTGTTGAACTTTTCGGGCCAATTTTTCCACCGCACCAACGCCTGCTTTTCGCCTCGCACTACTCTCTTGTCTAAAATTTCCTCCACTTGGTAGACCTTGTCGGGCGGTATCGTTACTTTTTGCAGCTCTGCTTCGTAAAAAGTGCCTTCTATAGGCTCGTCGTCGAAATCTTTGAGTTTGTAGACAGGAGGTAGACGAGGAATGCATTCGGACACGGTAAACAACTCGTCAGAAAAGCTCTGCTCGTACTTTTTGTCAAACACGCCTCTCAGTTTAGATATCCTCACCAGGTCCCCCCGTTTGTAATTAAGCTTAAATTTGTCCTGGTATCGGAGAGGAAAAGAACCGTACAAGTTTTGAAAAACTCGGGGGGTATTTTCATCCGTGACCTCCGCAGGGGTCATTTTTATACTTTTGTGGTAGCTGTTGTTGTAGCTTTTTACCAGATCCTGCAACACGTCCAAGTACCTGCGTGTATTTTTGGCTGTAAAATACCTCCACATTCTCGTTTTCAGCGTGCGGTTAAATCTCTCCACCACCGAGGCTTTAAGATCGCTCCCTGTGGCAAAGTGTTTAACGCCGTGTTTCTTCATCAGGCTCTTGAAATTTCTGTTAAAAAACTCTTTACCTGAGTCTGTCTGTAGCTTTTCGGGGGTTCGACTCTCTAGCAAAACAGACTCAAAGGCCCTGACCACCTCCGGAGCTGATTTTCTCTTTAAAGCCCGTACGTAGGCCTTTTTTGAAAATACATCTATGACGGTCAAGAGATAATTGTAACCGTCGTTGTGTTTCACCAGAGCTTGCATATCGCAAAGGTCCGCCTGAAACTGAACCAGAGGGCGGGGTACAAACACTCTGTTCCGGGGAAAATGTACTCTTGCGGGTTTATGGAGAGTATAAGCGTCCTGCTCTGACAGGAACTCTTTGACTTTTGTAACGTTTACTTTTTTACCGGTTTCATCCTGCACAGCTCTGTGTAGTCTATCTACCCCTCCGAAGCTACCAGGGTGAGAGGGGTTATAATACACTCTTTTCATTACACGTTTCTCAGACATGTTTACCCCACGCCTCTCCAAAGTTTATGAAAAACATCAATCATAATCAGGCTTTTTTTATGTTTTTTATTCACAACACAAATACAAACAAATAATCAAAATCTACATATCACCTAAAAAAGATAAGAAAAATGCATATAGCACCTAAATGTACACATTAGCTAAAAATTTTAGCATACTAAGTCTACATAATAGGTAAAAAAAAAAAACTAACGTTTAGATTGGATGGTACTCAGTGCACTCCTCAGTATAGAAGCGTCTGAGGTTTCTCTGAGAATATTGTGTAATTTCCACAATTCTCGCAAGACATTTGTAGGCACGTTGTTTTGCACACGACGACTTACAACATCTACAAACATAGCATAGACTGAAAATAGACGACCCTCGCAGGTGACATTCATCTCTAAGATAATTTTGTGAAACGTTGACAAAAGCGTACCTTCGTTGGCCAGGGTCAAAGTTTCGTCTACAAGCGTTTCCCATGCAGAGTTAGATCGAGACCACTCCAGCACCTTTTCCATTTGAATAACTTCATGGTCTCCGCACAGAGATACATTTGTTTTGTTTTTAATAACTCTATTCAAAACAGAGACTAATCTTTCAGCAGTCACATGTTCTTCTACACACTCTAACATTCTTTCAGGAAAATTCCCCATGTTTTTTTTGTTTGTTTTTAGCAGACTAAAAAAAAAAAGCTTCAACGTTCACTTAAACATCACCCTCTGTGTTAGAAGGCTGGTTGGTTTTCCCATATCTTGAAGGCTTGCTTTATCATCTCGTGTTTAGGTACGCTGTCGCCTACCAGGGTGTTAAACACCTTGGTTGTCTTCTCACGAATGTGTGTAGCAAATTTCAGGTCGTACAGAAAGGCTTCCACGATCCCCCTGATCCTGGAGGTAGAGACATAAAGGCCCCGTTTCTCGAGAGCGCTTGAGATGGCGGGAATAAACGTAGGCTTCCAGAGTCTTTTGTTCACTTCGTTGAAGTTTAACATGTAGAAGTAGTCGGGGTCTTCCTCCAGACACGGGTGCTGGTTCTGACTAGGATGACTGATGGCGCAACCCTCGCATATCTCCTCTCGATACAACCCCAGAACATGCTCTAGCAGATAAACCACCACGGATTTCACGGTGTTCATCAGAATGACGGACAGCCGTCCGTCAGTCTCGTCATCTTCAAACTCTGGCGTTGTTGGTGGGGAGGAGGCCGTTGATGGTGTACCAATCGGACCCGGCGTTGGTGCCCGCGGTGGTGGTGGTGGTGGTGACTCCGCTGAAGATCCAGGCTCGTTCTCCTCCTGAACGGTTCGTGGTGGAGAAGAGGATCGGTGCGTGAGAATAGCGGGGGCTGACAGAGATCTAAACAACTTCTTAGAGCACTTTGGAAATGGGCTACTAACCCTCCGCTGTGGTGAAACCGCACTCTGAGATTCAAGGGGTAAGGTGGCTGGTCTTGTTGGTCTCGGCGGTCTTTGGGGTGGCGAGGCTGCCGGCGACGCAGGAGGAGGAGAAGGAGGAGGAGGAGGTGTCGGCGGCGGTGATGGCAGTGGTGGTAAAGGAGGAGGAGATGGTAGCAGTCCTGCTTGTGGGGCCATCTTGAGATCGGAGGAGTCTACCGCAACGGTGGTGGTGGTGGTGGTGAAATCACGCGTCTTTTAAACACGTTAGATGGTGAGGAGGGGGCGGGAGGACCTCTCTATTGGCTGATGTAGAGACGAAGGAGGGCCCGCGTTTTTACAAAACTCTTCTCACCAACATGATGTCTTTGTAGGTCTGGCTAGCGGCGAACAAATGACAAATTTTCTCCGCAGTTTCCTTCATCGCTTTCAACCAATCTTCGAGAGGAAGGCGTAACGCAAGCTGAAATACACCGCATTCGTTGTTGAAGTACTCCAAGACAAAGTTGTCCGTTGTCTTCTCCGCGACCGTGCACACTTGGTGGCTGGCTCTAAAGTACCATCTGCCAGAGGGTGAACTTTTGGTCTCCCACACCATGCTGGAGGCGATTCTATTTCCTTCTCCTTTTTTATCGTTTTGAGGGAGCGTTGGTTTCAAAGCTGATGATCCCAACACGACCAAGACAGACCAGTCGGTCGAGGTGAGGGTAGCCTTGAGCCCCGCAGGGTTGTAACTCTCCCCTTTTTCAACCTGGTAAAGACACGCTTCGCTCGCGCTGTAGTTGAACGCGTACCCCCACGAACCACCATCTTCCAACGGCCATTCTTTGTGGAGATCCTCCGGCGGTGGTGTCTGAATGCGACACAGATGAGATACACGCTTCTTTGGAGCTCCCCATATTTCCCTAAAACACGTCACCGGTGTTTCGGAAACCACCGCGCTGTGGTTCCGCTGCATGGTCAGATTCTGTTTCCAACAAGCTGATGTTGTAGAGTTTTTGCTACTACCGTCACAGCCTACAGCAACCGGTGGGGTAATTTTGTCTTGTTTTACCCCTTCAGCGTTTGTTTCTAATTTCGTGTATTTTTTTATCAATTGTTGTTTCCAATATGACGATGAAGAATCTTGGTTACTACACCCTGCGGCTGGCAAAGCTGTAGTTTTGACTTGTTTTACCCCTTCATCGGCTGATTCGGATTTCGCTTGTCTTTTTGACATTTTCCCGAGCCTGAATTACTATATTTTGATCGCACTAGTGCAGGGAGAAGGACTACTCACACCCTAAAGAACAACGGGTTTGTCTCTAGAAGGTTCGGTGACGTCAACGTTCGCTATATGCACACACACACACACACACACAGAGAGAGAGAGAGAGAGAGAGAGAGAGAGAGAGAGGGGGGCCTAAGTATCGGGGTGAGAGGTCACCTGATTCTCAGGCCCCAAATTTTAGATGATGTAATGCAGGAGGGACCTCGTTACAATCGACCAACCTCATTGGTTAAGAAGAGGGAGGGACCTCGGAACATTCCTCCTATCTCATTGGATAAAAACGCGGTGACGTAATCATGACGTTGCTACATATCATTGGCTCGTTTAGAACAATAGACCTGTCACTTTTTGATGGAAGGTGTTTTATATATTCTCTCTCATCGTTAAGGTGGGTTTCTTGAATGAGGGCTATATCAGCCTTTTTTTGTTTCAGATATGTAAGGATTTTTTTCCTTTTGACCACGTTATTACACCCTGATATATTCCAAGTTACAATCTTAAACAGTGCCATGTTTCTCTGCTAAAGTAATGTTATACTATAATCCCAATGCAGCCTCCCACCGTCATGGTTGCCCCTCCTCCGATATTACCAGATTGAAATAATACAGGATTACAACTATTAAAGCTATGTCTACATGAGACACCTAGGGTTACACACCAAACAAACAAATACGAACTTAGAAACACACTGCAACAGCAGTCTACGAACATGTTATCTTCCAACATCAAACCTTCCGTTACATACATGGTTCCCTCAACCGCGCCTTCAAGGCCAGCCGACTCTCCATTCCCCCGTGTTTTAAAGCATCGCTTCTATCCATTGCAAAAAGCTATAAATCCGTTAGAAAGCTTGACTGAACCGCTGCATCATAATCCACCAGAAATTTACAAAGGGACGGTCAGAGACCTTACATTTAAGGGCGTATTATTCAGTGATAACTATAAGATAGACAAGGAGCAAAGGCAGCAAAAAAAAAAAAAAAAAAAAAAAAAAAAAAGAAAAAGGTATACATACATATACCATATGTGCACGCACCCTTAACTTAAGAGAAGGAAACACATTATATATACCACTTACCAGAGACTCTGACCTCATGCCTTATAGATCTAACAATTTTAAAGTAGGTCAATAATCAGGGATATTACCAGTCATCCGTCCGGAGATAACTTCGCTCCCGTCAACAGCTCAAAGGTTGCAGTATTGTCCTCAGTCCGGGGATAGAGAAAAAAAAAGACACTGCTCATGTTTATTTCCTGGGAGTCAGCGCCGCTCAAGAAAATAAAATAAAATCACTGCTCATTTTTGCAGCCCGACAGTCAGTTTGTGTCCAGAAAATAAAGTTTTCACCCACATTGGCAAAAGCTCCCTGCTCCATCCAAACTTACGCCAGTATCCATGGTGTTAGTTTATTCCTTAGAACGCACAATGACAGTCCACATCCATGTAAAGATCTCTCACGTTCAGTTTCAGTGATTTTTCGGCATCATTCCGGTACCGTTATTCCACAGTATATTTTCAAGCGTTGTCGGTGTCGCGCTCCTCTCCTCCGCCGGTCCCCTTTGCCCCCTTGCCTCCGTGGCGGGTGAGAAATGCTTTAGCGTCCGCCGCACACGAGAACTGGTACCGCCGGTTGTCCAGAGAAAAAGTCATTGTCGCTGGGTATCGCAGGGCATAATCCACGTTGCGCTTGCGGAGAATTTGCTTCACCTCCTCGTATTTTTTGCGTTTCTCTTGTATCTCCTGTGCATAATCTTGGAAGAAATAAATCCTCCTGCCGTTCCAGGAGACTTGCTTCTTCTTCCGCGCCGCCGTTAACACGGCAGTCTTGGCCTTGTCCCGTAGGAACCGGACAATGATGTGTCTCGGCCTAGCGTTGTCTCCTGGTCGGGGGCCGACTCTGTGAATCCTGTCAACTTCATACCAGTCGTTGACATTAATATCCAATGCCTCAGATAACAGTGTTTTCATAAAGCCATCCCAGTCGCGACCCTCCATTCCTTCATTCACACCGGCGATACGGATGTTTTGGCGCCGGGAGAAACCTTCCAGCGCCGTTATTTTCTCCTTCAGTATGCGGTTCTGTCTCTCCAAGTCATTCACCACCGGGGCCCGTTTTGCCTCTTCGTCCTCCAGCTTGGATATTCTGGATTCTGCCTCGGTGATTCTGCAGCCCAGACTTTTCACGGTCTCATTCACCGCCTCAATTCCTCTTTTTTACTCCCGAGATGTCCGTAGCCAGGCTCTCAAGGATATTCCTGATACCCTGCAGTTCAGTGATCACGCCTGTGGTGTCTTGTGGAGATGAATCCGCCATCTTGGTTGATTCCTCGGTGATCTTGTTACGTTGGTTTTGAGAGACGTTACGGGTAAAATAGTGACTTTCTACCGACATAATTTTTGCGCGGTGCCGTTTCGCCAGCGGTATATGTACTTCTGCAAATTATATTTCTGAAAAAACGGGGAAATCAGCTAAGCTGGCTCGGGAGCTTTTCCTAAGCAGCCATCTTGGGCGCGTCACCACCGGAAGTCCCGGTACTGATCAATTCTGATCGATACTCATCAATAGTGAGTCTGCAGCCTGTGAGTCAGTAGTGTCCTCCTATCTTCACCCATCATCCATCAACTCCTTCACCTCCATCTTCTCTCTGGTCCAAAGTCAGATCCTTTCATTAATGACGAACTGATCAACAGACCAATCAGACTGATTGATCAGCCTGAGGAGTTGGATCAGTGAAGCTGCTTCTGTTGTTCATGTTGACTGTTTCAGCTCAGACCTGAGTTCTCTCTGTAGACGAGACAGAAGACAGTGAGACAGAGACAAACAACCAGAAACAAACAACCAGAGACAAACAAACACACCTTTGACCCAGAAAAACACAGTTTTCTCTCTCAGTAAGTCTCCGTCCTTGTTGTAGACTCTGCAGGTGTAGTCTCCTGTGTCTCTCACTCTGAGGTGTCTCAGGGTCAGACTGAGGTCTCCAGTTCTAAGCAGGTCTTCATTCATCTCTGTTCGTCCTCTGTAAACCTGGTCCTGTCCTTTAGAACCGTTCTCATACACATGAACCTTCCTGTTGTATCTGTTCATCCACTCCACTCTGATGTCTTTAGGGAGACCAGGTGTGGTCTTGAAGGGCAGCTGGACAGACTCTGCCCCCTCCTCCACCTCCACCATCTGCTGGACTGAGACAACAAACCACATGATGATGTCATCAGACAGCAGCAGCAGCAGGTTTTAATCTCTGACCTGAGTTACTTAGAAAATGTAATATATTACATTATACTAGTTACTTGCATTTGAAGGTAAGACGTTTCTTTACAATATTACTTTCTGTGTAGAGTAAAAAGTTAATGATTACTTTTTAGTTACTTTCACCAAAACAAACAGTGAGGACAAGGCTTTTACAAGATGGAGGCACAATAATCTGTCATGGTGAATAATCCTCAATCACAGTGTTGGAGACATTCAGCCTTGACCTTTGCCTGAGGCTCTTCACAACGACTCCATATAACTAAAGTATTTGTTAAAGTGCAACAAGAGAAGCTGCTGAAAGCGTTCGTCACAGAGATGGTTTCCCTTTGGGGTGAGCACGAGTCCCTCTACACTGAAAAGTCTTTGGACTGGTGCACTGGATGGTGTTGCAGCGAGTTCCCCCAACATTGGACATGGACTCTCTGCAGAGGAGACAAAACCAGAGACAGAGACAAACATAGAAATCTGACCTTTGACCTTGACAGTCACTATTGTCTCTCGCAGTAAGTCTCCGTCCTTGTTGTAGACTCTGCAGGTGTATCTTCCTCTGTCTCTCTCTGTGGGGTGTCTCAGGGTCAGACTGAGGTCTCCAGTCCTCAGCAGGTCTTCATTCATCTCTGTTCGTCCTCTGTAAACCTGGTCCTGTCCTTTAGAACCATTCTCATACACATGGACCTTCCTGTTGTCTCCATCTGTCCACTCCACTCTGACGTCTTCAGACAGACCAGGTGTGGTCTTGAAGGGCAGCTGGACAGACTCCGCCCCCTCCTCCACCTCCACCTGTTGGTCTGAGAGACAACAAACCACATGATGATGTCATCAGACAGCAGCAGCAGCAGCAGGTTTTAATCTCTGACCTGAATCTACAGCTCTGATTTCAACTGTTTCATCTTTGACATGGACTCTCTGCAGAGGAGACAAAACCAGAGAGAGAGACAAACAAACAACTCTGACCTTTGACATCGAGAGACACAGTTTTCTCTCTCAGTAAGTCTCCGTCCTTGTTGTAGACTCTGCAGGTGTAGTCTCCACTGTCTCTCACTCTGAGGTGTCTCAGGGTCAGACTGAGGTCTCCAGTCCTCAGTAGGTCTTCATTCATCTCTGTTCGTCCTCTGTAAACCTGGTCCTGTCCTTTAGAACCGTTCTCATACACATGGACCTTCCTGTTGTCTTCATCTGTCCACTCCACTCTGACGTCTTTAGGGAGGCCAGGTGTGGTCTTGAAGAGCAGCTGGACAGACTCCGCCCCCTCCTCCACCTGTTGTTCTGAGACAGCAAACCACATGATGATGTCATCAGACAGCAGCAGCAGCAGGTTTTAATCTCTGACCTGAGTTACTTAGAAAATGTAATATATTACATTATACTAGTTACTTGCATTTGAAGGTAAGACGTTTCTTTACAATATTACTTTCTGTGTAGAGTAATAAGTTACTGATTACTTTTTAGTTACTTTCACCAAATCAAACCATGAGGACAAGGCCTTTACAAGATGGAGGCACAATAATCTGTCATGGTGAATAATCCTCAGTCAAAGTGTTGGAGACATTCAGCCTTGACCTTTGCCTGAGGCTCTACACAACAACTCCATATAACTAAAGTATTTGTTTAAGTGCAACAGGAGAAGCTGCTGAAAGCGTTCGTCACAGAGACAGTTTCCCTTTGGGGTGAGCACGAGTCCCTCTACACTGAAAAGTCTTTGGACTGGTGCACTGGATGGTGTTGCAGCGAGTTGCCCCCAACATTGGACATGGACTCTCTGCAGAGGAGACAAAACCAGAGACAGAGACAAACAACTCTGACCTTTGACCCTGAGAGTCACAGTTTTCTCTCTCAGTAAGTCTCCGTCCTTGTTGTAGACTCTGCAGGTGTATCTTCCTCTGTCTCTCTCTGTGGGGTGTCTCAGGGTCAGACTGAGGTCTCCAGTCCTCAGCAGGTCTTCATTCATCTCTGTTCGTCCTCTGTAAACCTGGTCCTGTCCTTTAGAACCGTTCTCATACACATGGACTCTGTTGCCTTTGTCCATCCACTCCACTGTGACGTCTTCAGACAGGTCAGGTGTGGTCTTCAAGGGCAGCTGGACAGACTCCGCCCCCTCTTCCACCTCCTCCTCCACTACCTGTCGGTCTGTGACACAACAGACCACATGGACTCTATGTAGATGAGAAAAAACCAGAGACAGAGAAAAACAAACAACTCTGACCTTTGACCCTGAGAAACACAGTTTTCTCTCTCAGTAAGTCTCCATCCTTGTTGTAGACTCTGCAGGTGTATGCTCCAGTGTCTATCCATGTGAAGTGTTTCAGGGTCAGACTGAGGTCTCCAGTCCTCAGTAGGTCTTCATTCATCTCTGGTCGTCCTCTGTAAACCTGGTCCTGTCCTTTAGAACCGTTCTCATACACATGGACCTTCCTGTTGTCTTCATCTGTCCACACCACTCTGACGTCTTTAGGGAGGCCAGGTGTGGTCTTGAAGGGCACAGACTGGGACAGACTCCGCCCCCTCCTTCACCTCCTCCAAATCCACCTGTTGGCCTAAGAGACAACAAACCACATGATGATGTCATCAGACAGCAGCAGCAGGTTTTAATCTCTTTACTGAAGGATCACAGAGCTGCAGAGGAACCTGAAGGACAGAACCAGACCAGAGGGACAGTGGACACATGTAGGAAGACAAACCAGGTGTTGAAGGTGTTGGACATGATCTCACACACACACACACACACACACACACACACATCCTACCTTTTTCCATTAATCGCCTTTTATAAATTTTAAGCCACCAGATGACACCAAGACAAACACCCAGTAGAGGTGATACGCAACTGTACATTGCCGTGTCTCCTGATGACACAGGGCCTATTGATGCCCTTTTTAACTGCATTTCAGATATCAAGTCATGGATGGCAGCAAACTTCCTACAGCTCAACCAGGACAAAACAGAGGTTTTAGTCATTGGTCCTGAAGCCCAGAGAGAGAAACTTTTAACAAAACTACAAGATCTTAAACCATCACAAACTGTAAAAAATCTGGGCGTGATTTTCGACTCTGAGCTTAGTTTTATCCCACATATCAAAAATATAACAAAGACTGGTTTCTACCATCTTAAAAATATAGCCAGAGTCCGCCCGTTTCTCTCTCAGGCCAGCACGGAGGTACTGATGCATGCTTTTATCTCTTGTCGTTTAGATTACTGTAATGCCCTGCTCTCTGGCCTTCCCAAAAAGAGCATCTCTAATCTTCAGCTACTGCAGAATTCAGCTGCACGAGTGCTGATGAGGACCAGAGGGCGGGAGCACATTACACCGATTTTAAAATCGCTGCATTGGCTCCCTGTGCGTTTCAGGATCGATTTTAAGGTTCTTCTACTTGTTTTTAAGTGTCTTAACGGTCTTGGGCCCTCTTATTTATGCGACTTACTTTTACCATATCAACCCTCGAGGACCCTGAGGTCTTCCGGCACTGGCCTTTTAACCATTCCACATGTTAGATCGAAAACACACGGGGAGGCGGCTTTTAGTTATTATGGCCCCCGATTGTGGAACAGCCTGCCGGAGAACCTCAGGGGCTCAGAGACCGTTGAAGTTTTAAAAAGAGGCTCAAGACTCACCTTTTCAGTCAGGCTTTTAATTGATTTCCTTTATTGTTCTTAATTAGACCTTTTATCATATTTAATCTTTATTCAATACCACTTTTAATCAGGCTTTTAATCAATTTTATTAAGTTCTTTTATTGACTTTATTATTCTTATCATATTTAATTTTTATTCTTTACTATTTTAGTTATATGTTTGACTACATGTTTTAATTCCATGTGTTGGAAAGCATTTTATCTATTTGGTTTATTCTTATCTTATCTCACAGTTTTAGTCCCCCAGTTTTTAGCTCCAGTGTTTCCTCGTGGGGGCCTGCCACACTGGGAGTCTCTTCTGGTCTACTGGCGGGGATGCTGTCCTGTAGGCAGCTCTAGCCCGGGTGGCTGGAGGACGCTGCACTCCTGTGTGGGGCTTCCTGTCCGCCCGGGTCGGGGCTGACCTTATAGCGGTGCTCCCTGCTGTCGTGGGCCAGGGCCCCTCTCAGTGTGGTCGGCCCCCAAGGGTGGCTTTCTCCTTGCTCCAGGTCTCGGTGCCCGGCCATGTTTCTTGCTAGTGTGTGCAGTGGGGGTGAGCTTGTATGTATATGTGCGTGTGTGTGTCTGTGTGTGCACGTGTCTGTCTCTGTGTCTCTGTGTTTTTACAATAGAGGGAGGGTTGGGCTTTGTTGTTTTTAGCCTCTGTGAGGCACTTTGTGTTGCTTTTATGTATGAAAAGTGCCATATAAATAAATTTTGATTTGATTTGATTTGATTTGATTTAGAACCAGTAGAACCAGTAGACCACACAAAACAAAGACTTCAGCTCTGACAGAGAACTTTTCTGTGGACGAGATGAACATAAACAACAACATGACCTTTACATGACCTCTGTGACCCTGGTCCAAATTCAACCAGATCTGACCTCAGACCTGTATCTACAGCTCCGACCTTTGACCTCTGACTGTGTCCTGTATGTACTGCAGGTGTTAGGGTGTGTTGCTGACCTTTGACCTTCAGCTGTATGTTTCTCAGTGTTCGTTCATTTCCAAACGCTGTGATGATGCAGGTGTAGTTGCCGCTGTTAGACAGGTGGAGGTCACTCAGAGTGAGACTGAGGTCTCCAATGGTTCTTCTGCTGTAAATCTGGTTCTGGTCTCTGAGAACATCACCCAGCTGGTGTCTCTGGTGGACGGTTGAAGGACGGAGGTCGTGTCGGCTCCATGTCACTCTGGGGTCTCTGGGTAAAGGAGAGTCCTCACACGGCAGCAGGACAGACCTCCTACTGTAGACCTCCACAGTGTCCCCATGCCAGGAGACTGAGGACAGAGACAGGATCAAATTATGCCATTTAACAAAACAGATGATAAAGAAGTGGGTCTGGGGGTGTGGCTGCCACTTTATTGACACAGTGAGACTTGTCAATCAAGTGTAGTGTGATCAAGTGTAGCTGGTGTAGGTGGGTGTAGCTTGGGTCAGATCTACCCCTCACTCCTCCCCAGCTCCACCCCCCTCCTCCATATATGGTATCTATTGGTTATGTCTGTGAATGTTCTCATTCATCCAGGTCATTGTGCACGACTAGTGCGTCAGACTAGTGCGGACTAGAAAGATCGATGCATAGGAACTGATGAAGCCCCTTGGATAAGAGGCGAAACATCTTCCCAGACAAATACAAGTCCAGTTGCCTTTGATTCAGTTTGAGAGAGTATCTATTGGTTACAAAAACCCAAGATGGCAACAGCCAAATCACAAACTCCTGACTTGAAAACAACAGTTCACAAACCAGTGGGTGACACCAACTGTCTGGACCAGTGACTCCTAATGAGCGTTTCAGTTGAGTGTGTGAGTTGGGGCCAGGACACAAAGAGCCAATGTTTACCTGGAATTTGCTGCTGCTAAATACACTATGGTTTGTTTTTGCATATTTCCACATTTTCCCAACAAAATGACCAGATGGATGAAGTCCAGCTTCCACAGGCTTGTTATTTAGAGGCTGCATTCTCGGTGCCCCGATCACTGCCACTATATGGATATACGCGTCTCTCCAATGGATCTGAATATCGTCCAGTGGATCCTAATGACACCAAAGTTATCTGGGTGAGTACACGACCGTATTTTATGAGAGAAATAAGGTCCAGGTTGTAAAAAACTGGCACTTCTCCTTTAACAGCTCTGACAACATTTCCTGGATGCGCACACCAAAAACCAAGTAAATAAAATATTGATTTTATTTGTGTTCTGATCCAGAAACAATAACCCAGGACAGTCAGGAGAAGCAGGAGAAGCAGGAGAAACAGTAGACCCAGGAGACCAGTGACCCAGTCTGGAGGAGGTTCTGTAACTGAGACAAACAACATGAGGTTAGATGTTAGTGTTGTTGTCAGTCCACAGTGAAGTGAGTTGATCCATCAGCATGAATGATCCAGACACACAGAGACTCAGAGCCTCGGTCATGTGTCAGAGGTTGAGGCTCATCACACAGTGACAGTTGAAGAGCAGCTACAGCAGCAGCACATGAACCAGTCACTGTGAAGCTCTCATCACTCTGCACACACACACACACACACACACACACACACACACACCACAGTTTCACTACACCCTGACTCTGACAGCTCCACTGGACTGACTGGACTCAAGTCATCCTCAGCTTCCTGCTCTGTCATCATAGTGACCAGACAGAGACCTGATGTTGGTTCTGATGAGTGCTCCTCTACAGAGCTGTGAGGCTCTGCTCCTCCATCACATCTACATCACATCTCAGCTCTTAAAGCATCTACAAAGAACTTTCATTTTGTGTGAATTTGGCGTCCCCTGTGGACAAAAGCGGTAGAGTTTTGCCATTTCTTTTTGTACTGATGAGTCTGTTTGAAAATGCCTTTTCCAAACAAAATAAAAATAAATAAATAAATAAATAAACAGTTTGGAAGTAATTGTGATGGTTCAATGACTTGTCACAGGGAGGATGGAGGCTCTCTGCCCCCCAACGTATCTTGGTTTAAAACTAACCTTGTTATGTTTACAATGGCAGAGCCGGAGAAAAAGAAGAGGTGACGATGCTGCTGTTGCACTTGTACTTCTGATGGCTTTG
Source organism: Caranx ignobilis (assembly GCA_021432705.1). NCBI lineage: Eukaryota > Metazoa > Chordata > Actinopteri > Carangiformes > Carangidae > Caranx > Caranx ignobilis. The sequence goes on from MU269990.1 coordinate 21,159,956, forward strand.
TTGTAAACAAATGCCAGGAGGTTGCAATGGTATAAAATGTGCACTCTGAAACTGTAGGGGGAGCTCCATAGGAAAAAAGAGACCAAAACAGGGAAAAAGTGACTGGAGTCTCCTCCAAACATCTCAAGGAGGACATGGAGGAAGGGACAAGACACACACACACACACACACACACACACACACTACATACCATCTTTGTTCTCAGTCCCTTTATGAAGAAAGAAAACACTTAGGCCAAAACCACAAGCAGACAGGAGACCCAGGAGAACCAGGAGAACCTTGATCCTGACCGGTTGAAATCCTGTAGTCGACACAAACAACAACATCAGATCATAACATTTATAAACATTAATACAACATTTCTGATCAATTCACAACACGTTCATTTCTACTCTGACGTCTGACCTCAGTTAACAGCTGACATCACACTGACTTACATTCACTTCCTGGATGCACGCACACACACACACACACACACACACACACACACAAACAGACACACACAACTTACCTATTGTCTTGGTCATTTTAAACAGTATGCCAGTGTGAACAGCAACAGTCAGTGAGAGCAGGAGAAAACAGACACCAAGGAGAACGAGGCTCCAGTCAACAGGACGTTCTGTAGTCGACACAAACAACAACATGAGATTAAAATATCACTATAAACAATAATGTGAAACATTAAAACACATTTCTGATGAGTCCATGTCCTCTGACCTTTGACCTGTATCTACAGCTCTGACCTTTGACCTGCAGTGTTACTCTCTGCCTCTCCTCTTGCCCCCTCCTTGTGATGACGCAGGTGTAGCTGCCACTGTCTCTGGTGGTGGGTTTCCTCAGAGTGAGGCTGAGGTCTCCGGTCCTCAGAGCGTCAGTCCACATGGACGTCCGTCCTCTGTAGTCCTGGTTCTGGTCTTTGAGTTCATCTCCGTCCAACTGACGCTGGTGGACAGTTGAAGGACGGAGGTCAGAGCGGCTCCACACCACTAAAGCCTCGTCCGACGTAGGAAGGTAACAGGGCAGCAAGGCAGACTCCACCCCCTCATATACGTCCACAGCTGAGGCATGCTGGGAAACTGAGGACACAGACAGAGGTGAGTCAGAAATCAGAAGATAATCAGGGCCTCTGATGAAGATCCAGTGTTTGACCTGGAGCTGCAGTGAACCACTGACAGTCTCATCAACACAGAAGGCAGAAGAATGGAGGATCAATACAACGAGACAGCATAATAATTGACGCTTGTTGGAATCCTTCTTCTCTTTTTCCTCATTGCTTGGCTCAACTGGATACTGAGTCTACGGATATTACGGACCGGTAACATCTCTGAAGAAGATGTTACCAAGAGACATTATAGATCTTGATTTAAAGGGGTTAACCATCAGAAGGTGATTTTTGGGTTTACTTCTTCTAAGGCGAGTCGTGCTTAAGCTTTGTAGTTAGGACTGTTTTTTGTAAAGTGAGGTAAGTAGAATTATTTTTCTACAGGTAAACTTCATGTTAATGTATTATGGTTATTTTTCTTTACTTTGCTTGTAGTATGTTGGGTATAGATGTGGATCTCCTGAGGAACCAACCATGTGCTGCACATGCTACTTTACAAAGCCTCAACCTCCATAATCCCAACAACTGGCTATGACAGGTTTAAAATGTTTGAGGATGACATGGGAGTGCTTAGAGGTCTCAGAGTTTTGGAGTATGCTCACTTCGAAACTCTCACTGCGACTATCCATCAATATTTTCGTTTTCATAGTTGTAAATGTTTGATTTCAGTGTAAACAATATGTAATGTTTTTAAGAAGCCGTATAAACTTACAACAAAAACATGGGATCTATTCAGATAACAACACTGTTGGATGTTTTTAAAGATACAAGTGTAGGAAAATGTCCAGGGACAAAAACTGAACAATACTGTTTGTTTACATGGCTGAGGTTAATGTGAACCAGTAACCAGAAAATAAAGGAAACGGTAAAATTGCGTTTTTGAGTTGATTCATTACTGTTGATGTGAGTAGCAGCCATCTTGAATTCTTAGGTCAGGGCTGGAGCATGGATCTATTACAAGAACATTATAATAACGTTATATATTAAATAATATATAAGTTCATACAATACATCCATGGGCTGGAGGGACTCGTCCAACTTTCAGAGTTGTTTATCTGACTTCAGGGAGCGTTCAAGATTAAAATCCAAGTCAGAAATCCAGATTTCCGAGTAAAAACTTGAACGCACCATCATCACTCAGGGACTGAATTATCTCGACATTAAAGATCAACATGTGGTTCAGAAACAGGACAGAGACGCAGCTGAGCTTTAGTTTACACCTAACAGTGGATCACAGTATCAGGTCACCTGTCCTCACAGCCAGAGTCTGTGTGTAGTTTGTTTAAATGGAGTTAGATGAAGTTTTTCTCACCGAACAGCAGCGTCACAAACACCACAAACATCTCCATCTTCTCCTAACAAAAAGCCGCTTCCTCCTGGACTGAGTAACGGTTACACCCGGACTGCACGACTCTGCAGCGGCGACTGTTTACTTTCGACAGGAAGTGAAGACAGACCAACTCCCAGAGGGCGTCAGCTGAGAGAGAAAACTGAGGCTGCACACAAACTACTTCATGTCCTATTGTGTCAACGACATACTATGATCAGGTCCTTGTCATAAAGTCTAAGGTCTCTCCACCTATAAATATAAATTCACTTATAAAAATAAAAAAATATATATTTGAATGAATGTGGAACAAAATCTAAAATCAACATTGAACTCTAATGACAGAAGACTGCGGATACATGTAGGCTACCTGTTGTATTTTATATATTATATGTATATTTTTGTATAATGTACAGTTAAAGACCTAAAATGTCTCTCGCCCAGTCAGTTCCACATGATTTCATGTTTACAGTTCAAAACACGGTGGTAGGGAGGGACTTATCACGGATATTGATTGACACCTACAGTAGCCAATAGCGTACATACGTGACACACCACCTGTCAGACCTGATGAAAACAGTCAGCACTCTGTTGTGTAGGACTTCTCTCCTCCACTCGCCTACCTCAGAGATTCCTCATAGTCAGGTGAGGACGAAACAGAGGAAGATGATGATATCGATGAAAAACGTTTCTGTAGTGAGACCGTGTTTGTTTGAGCTAATAGCTGAAGTTAGCACTGATGCCAAGTTTTACCGACAGTGAACGATGAAGAAACCGCAGTTTCACAAACTTTACAGCAGTTCACACGACAGAAAATAAATAAAACGCAGCGTTGCTCCAAACCCTCAAACTAGCTAGCAGGCCCAGCACCGAGGTTGCCATGGTGACTGGCAGTTTGAGGAGGAACGTCAACGTTCGAGAACATTCATCATCGGAGGAACGTGTTTTACAGGAAGAGAAAATAGGTCAAAAACGGTCTGACAGGAAGTTCCTATCTGCTTGTTCCTGACAGTTACAGGCCACATTTCTGTGGGATGTGCTGTGTGGATAATCAGTGATGACAGCTGCTGTTGACCTTTTTTTTTTCTTTCCGTATTTTCATGGCCTTTACAGATGCATGCTCCTCAGAGGATACAACTGTCCACTCCATGACCTTTCCCAACATTGGAGCCATTTGTGAATACGTTGAATCAGGCCATGTTTACTCTTTATATCTACATTGAGAATAGGATCAGTGTGTTGACTCATTTTATTTTCCTCAGGCCCAGTCCTGCACACAGATTGATTCATAGACAGTGGTCTCATCTCTTTTCATGTACCGTATTTTCTGGACTATAAGCCGCTACTTTTTTCCTAGGTTTCGAACCATGCGGCTTATACAAAGGTGCGGCTATTCTGTGGATTTTTCTTCCACCGCTAGGGGCGCTCTAACCGGAATTAGAATCAAAATAGACGAAAAATCAATGCAAAGAAGACTAGCCTACGCTACTTTTTCTTTAGCAGATAGAACAGGCACGACAAATTACTAACTGGTAATTATTTTCAAATCCTCGCCCCTTCATCATGGAAACCACACGAAGAAGTTCGTATGATGCAAGTTTTAAGTTGAAGGCCATCGAGCTTGCTATCCAGGAAGGAAACCGTGCTGCTGCACGCAAAGCTTAGCCTCAACGAATCTATGGTGAGACGTTGGAGGCGGCAGCGGGAAGAGCTCATGCAATGCCAAAAATCGAGAAAAGCTTTCAGAGGACATAAAAGCAGGTGGCCTGAACTTGAAAATGTCCTGGAGGACTGGGTGAACACACAGAGAGCAGGTGGCCAAGGTGTATCCACTGTACAGATCCGACTGAAAGCAAAAACAATCGCGCGCGAAATGAATATTGAAGATTTCAAAGCTGGGCCGTCATGGTGTTTCAGATTTATGAGACGTAAAAACCTGTCCATCAGGGCACGGACCACTCTCTGTCAGCAACTCCCCCCTGACCATCAGGAAAAAGTTGAAAACTTCCACAAATTCGTTGAAACAAAGATACAAGAAAACTCCATCGGACCAGACGACATCATAAATATGGATGAAGTACCTTTGACGTTTGATCTGCCTCTGACCAGGACTGTCAACAAGACAGGTGCATCATCCGTTTTGTTGAAAACAACAGGCCACGAGAGGACGCACTTCACCTGCGTTCTGGCATGCACGGCATCCGGACAAAAACTTCCACCAATGGTGATTTTTAAGCGCATAACTATGCCGAAAGAACAACTCCCGAAAGGCATAGTGGTCAAAGTTAACACCAAAGGGTGGATGATGGAAGGCCTAATGAAGGAATGGTTAACGGAGTGCTACGGCAAGCGCCCGGGAGGATTTTTTCACCGGAAAAAAGCACTGCTTGTTTTGGATAGCATGAGGGCCCACATCACAGATTCTGTGAAAGCAGCGATCAAGAAAACAAACTCCATTCCAGCTGTGATTCCTGGAGGTATTTGTAACAAAGTATTTGCAGCCACTTGACATCAGTGTGAATCGGGCATTTAAAGCTGCACTCCGGGTTGAGTGGGAGACTTGGATGACAAGTGGTGAGAAGTCTTTCACAAAAACTGGCGGCATGCGAAAAGCATCCTTTTCTGATGTCTGTCAGTGGATCCTAACAGCGTGGAGTGCTGTGAAAGAATCCACCATCACCAACGGGTTCCGAAAGGCTGGACTGCTACGAGAAGAGAGCGGCGCACCTTCAGAGCCAACTTCACCGGAGGATGACAGTGACACGGAGAGCGGGACTGATGGAGACAGATGTGACGAAGCGCTTCTGAGGCTGTTCAACTCCGACACTGAAGAAGACGACTTCATGGGTTTCAGCGAAGATGATTAAAGTGACTTGTGGTTTCAAACACAGTTATTTACACAGTTACACAGTTACCGGTTATTTTCTCTTGGTTCTGTTCCATTTTAATCAGCAAAGTTGCTGCCGTGTTAAAAGGCACTGTTCGGAAAGAATCTGTTCAGGTACATACATGTACATTTACAGTACAAAATCGTTCTGTACATGCAGTAAATGTCTAATTTTTCAACATAGATATCTGCGGCTTATAGCCCGGTGCGGCTTGTATATCTTTTTTTTATTTTTTATTTTTTAAATAGAGCGGATGCGGCTTATATACAGGTGCGCTCTATAGTCCAGAAAATACGGTAGATCACGTCTCGTGAATCCACCCACAGGTTTGTTTGGGATGCTGGGCACCAGGATTATGGGCTAGGAAAACGTCTATATATATCTCCCCCCGCGAGGAGGCCATTCCTCCGAGCTGTCCGCAGCGTCGCACTTGAACCATGGATTCTAGAAATGCATTAGTCTCCAGGGGGAGAGAGAGAGAGCTGCCTCTCGTAGTCTCATTTCCAACAGAGTGGGATCCATTAACAGCAGGTGAGAGTGAAGAAGTGCATCAGACAGGAACTGGAAGATCGCCATAACAACAATGAGACTGATGAGTCTGACAGAGGGACATTAGCAGAGACAGAAGCAAGCTCTGAGTTAAAGGAGCCTTCAGTCCTACAGTGAGCAAGATGTTGAGGCTACAGCTCCTCAGACTGGGCTCTGAGGGTCAGGAACAGTTGATTAATGATTATTTATAGATGATTTTGAGAAGGCCATAGCAGCTGAAAGCTCAGGAAACTTAGAAATATGATTTGAGGCACAATCAGCAGTTAAAAAACAGTCATCAAGTGGTTGCAGCAGAACCTACATTACCCACAATGCAACTCTTCATGTCCTCCTCCTGATGTCATATCTCAGTAAAAACTTGAGGGTACTTTGTCAAATTTGCCACCAACATCTACTTTGACTTGAAGATGAGCTGATTGTATTCTGGTGGTCAAAGGTCAAAGGTTAATGTGACATCATAAAACATTTTGTTGTTGTTTTTTTTTTTTTTTTGCCATAATTTAATTTGGCATTAATGTTGATGAAGTCAAAAAGAAGTGATGACATTTTCAAGAGTCAGCTTCACTGTGACATCATCACGTTCTGCAGAAACACTGCTGGTCATTATTCAGCGCTGTAACGGCTGAAAAAGGCCAGAGCTGGTGATTCTGGTTGAACCTGTGTTGCAGTGACACATTATCGTCTTTGTTTTATTTGTCCTCGTCCCTTTTTTTTGTTTTATCTCAAAGCCACACTGAAGCACTGAGATATGGGAGGAGGTTTAAACAAGGACAAGTAAAAACAAACCCATGTCAGGAAAATCATTGTACCGTATTTTCCGCACTGAATGGCCTATTTTAGAACTTTTTTCATATATAGGGCGCACCGGATTATGAGGCGCATAGAATAGAAGATACTGCAGTCAAACGTTTGACTGAACCTCGAACCGCCACCTTATCGTGGTGGAGGGGTTTGAGCACCTGAGTGATCCTAGGAGCTATGTTGTCCAGGGCTTAATGCCCCTGGTAGGGTCTCCCAAGGCAAACAGGTCCTAGGTGACAGGTCAGACTAAGAGCGGTTCCAAAGCCCCAGATGAAGAATATTACAACGAGGAAGTGCACGTCGCCCGGAATGGCATTACCGGGGCCCCACCCTGGAGCCAGGCCTGGGGTTGGGGCTCGCAGGCGAGCCCCAGGCAGCCCGAAGGAGCGACGTGGGCCCGCCCTCCCATAGGCCCACCACCCGCGGGAGGGTTCAGATGGGGCCGGTGCTTTGTGGTTTGGGTGGCGGTCGTGGGCGGGGGCCCCGGCGACCCAATCCCTGGACAACGACTCTGGCTTTAGGGACATGGAATGTCACCTCACTGGGGGGGAAAGAGCCCGAGCTCGTGCAGGAGGCTGAGCGGTACCGACTAGAGATAGTCGGGCTCGCCTCTACGCACAGTCTGGGCTCTGGAACCCAACTCCTTGAGAGAGGCTGGACTCTCTTCTACTCTGGAGTTGCCCATGGTGAGAGGCGGCGGGCTGGAGTGGGCTTGCTCATAGCCCCCCATCTCAGCCGCCATGTGTTGGAGTTTTCCCCACTGAACGAGAGGGTCGTTTCCCTGCGCCTTCGGGTCGGGGATAGGTCTCTCACAGTCGTTTCGGCTTATGGGCCAAACGGCAGTGCTGAGTACCCGGCCTTCTTGGGGTCCCTGGAAGGGGTACTGGAAAGTGCCCCAACTGGGGACTCCATTGTTCTGCTGGGGGACTTCAACGCTCACGTGGGCAACGACAGTGACACCTGGAGGGGCGTGATTGGGAGGAACGGCCTCCCCGATCTGAACCCGAGTGGTGTTCTGTTGTTGGACTTCTGTGCTAGTCACAGTTTGTCCATAACGAACACCATGTTCGAGCATAAGGGTGTCCATAAGTGCACGTGGCACCAGGACACCCTAGGCCGGAGATCAATGATCGACTTTGCAGTCGTGTCATCTGATCTCCGGCCGTATGTCTTGGACACTCGGGTGAAGAGAGGGGCTGAGCTGTCAACTGATCACTACCTGGTGGTGAGTTGGATCTGGTGGCGGGGGAGGAAGCTAGACAGACTCGGCAGACCCAAACGTACTGTGAGGGTCTGTTGGGAACGTCTGGCAGAATCCTCTGTCACTGAGGTCTTCAATTCCCACCTCCGGGAGAGCTTTGACCAGATCCCGAGGGAGGCTGGAGACATTGAGTCCGAGTGGACCATGTTCTCCACCTCCATTGTTGATGCGGCTGTTCGGAGCTGTGGCCGCAAGGTCTCCGGTGCCTGTCGTGGCGGCAATCCCCGAACTCGGTGGTGGACACCGGAAGTAAGGGATGCCGTCAAGCTGAAGAAGGAGTCCGGGGGGACCCCCGAGGCAGCTGATGGGTACTGGCAGGCCAAGCGTGCGGCAGCCTGGTCAGTCGCGGAGGCAAAAACTCGGGTATGGGAAAAGTTCGGGGAGGCCATGGAGGAGGACTACCGATCGGCCTCGAAGAAATTCTGGCAAACCATCCGGCGCCTCAGGAGGGGGAAGCAGCGCTCTGCCAACACTGTTTACAGTGGAGGTGGGGAGCTGTTGACCTCGACTGGGGACATTGTCGGGCGGTGGAAGGAGTACTTCGAGGATCTCCTCAATCCCACTGCCATGTCTTCCATGGAGGAAGCAGAGGCAGAGGACTCAGAGGTTGATTCATTCATTACCCAAGCTGAAGTCACCGAGGTAGTTCGGAAGCTCCCCGGTGGCAAGGCAGCGGGAGTGGATGAGATCCGCCCTGAGTATCTCAAGTCTCTGGATGTTGTGGGGCTGTCTTGGCTGACACGCCTCTGCAACATCACGTGGCAGTCGGGGACAGTGCCTCTGGACTGGCAGACCGGAGTGGTGGTCCCTCTTTTTAAAAAGGGGGACCGGAGGATGTGTTCCAACTACCGGGGGATCACACTCCTCAGCCTCCCGGGGAAAGTCTATTCCAGGGTGCTGGAGAGGAGAATTCGACCGATAGTTGAACCCCAGACTCAGGAGGAACAATGCGGTTTTCGTCCTGGTCGTGGAACACTGGACCAGCTCTATACCCTCCACAGGGTGCTCGAGGGCTCATGGGAGTTTGCCCAACCAGTCCACATGTGTTTTGTGGACTTGGAGAAGGCATTCGACCGTGTCCCACGTGGCATTCTGTGGGAGGTGCTCCGAGAATATGGGGTCGGAGGCCCTCTGCTGAGGGCTGTAAGGTCTCTGTATGACCGGAGCAGGAGCTTGGTTCGCATTGCCGGCAGTAAGTCGGACTTGTTCCCGGTGCATGTTGGCCTCCGACAGGGCTGCCCTTTGTCACCGGTTCTGTTCATTATTTTTATGGACAGAATTTCTAGGCGCAGCCACGGTCTGGAGGGGGTCCAGTTCGGGAGTCACCGGATTTCATCTCTGCTTTTTGCAGATGATGTTGTCTTGTTGGCTCCCTCGAGCCAGGACCTACAGCATGCGCTGGGGCGGTTTGCAGCTGAGTGTGAAGCAGCTGGGATGAGAATCAGCACCTCCAAGTCTGAGGCCATGGTTCTCGACCGGAAAAAGGTGGTTTGCCCTCTCCGGGTCGGGGGAGAGTTCCTGCCCCAAGTGGAGGAGTTTAAGTATCTCGGGGTCCGGTTCACGAGTGAGGGAAGGATGGAGCGTGAGATCGACAGGCGGATCGGTGCAGCAGCCGCAGTAATGCGGTCGTTGTATCGGTCTGTTGTGGTGAAGAGAGAGCTGAGCCGAAAGGCAAAGCTCTCGATTTACCGGTCGATCTACGTTCCTACCCTCACCTATGGTCATGAACTCTGGGTCATGACCAAAAGAACGAGATCCCGGATACAAGCGGCCAAAATGAGTTTCCTCCGCAGGGTGGTGGGGCGCTCCCTAAGAGATAGGGTGAGAAGCTCTGTCACCCAGGAGGAGCTCGGAGTAGAGCCGCTGCTCCTCCACATCGAGAGGAACCAGTTGAGGTGGCTCGGGCATCTGTACCGGATGCCCCCTGGGCGCCTCCCTCGGGAGGTGTTCCGGGCATGTCCCACCAGAAAGAGGCCCCAGGGAAGACCCAGGACACGCTGGAGTGACTATGTCACCCGGCTGGCCTGGGAACGCCTTGGGGTCCCTCCGGAAGAGCTGGAGGAAGTGTCTGGGGAGAGGGAGGTCTGGGGATCCCTGCTCAGGCTGCTGCCCCCGCGACCCGGCCCCGGATAAGCGGAGGAAGATGGATGGATGGATGGACGTTTGACTGGGGTTGCGCTATGTATCCACTAGGACTGTGAGTAAGCACAGTACCGGTGTTTACTGACTACGGTAGCCGTAATGCTGCAAGCGGTGCGGCCTTGTAGTTTACCAGTCGTACTTGTTGGTGAGATTAGAGATTCACCAAGTGTGGATGATAAGACTTCCTGTCTTAAACGGGAATCGAGGATCGTTAGCCTTTTATAGCTAATCCGGCGGATAGTCTAGCAAAAGGCTTAGAAAAATAAAGGGATCGGTGTTTTGGATTATTAAATTGTTTTTATTGGTTTTTCATACTGAAACATTTTGACAGAGTGCCTTGAGCGCCGTGTACAACCAGTATGGATCAACCAATTAACCAATTGATCCATATATAAGGCGCTCCGGATTATAATGCGCACTGTCATTTTTTGAGAAAATTAAAGGCTTTTAAGTGCGCCTTATAGTGTGGAAAATACGGTAATTAAAGATAAAAGTCTGAACCACAGAGAATGGAGCTAACAATCAAACTGCTCTGCTGTCTCAAAACACACTGGATCTGGGCCCTACATGTCTCCATAATAAGGCTAATAACAGTTTTATTTCAGTCCAGCACATGCTCACAGTTTATTATCCAGACTTTGCTGAAAACATTTTTGGCCACAGGAAGACATCATAAAAAAAAAAAGACAGAGAGAAGAAACTTGGTCATTTTGTAAAAATATTTTGTGTAACAATTTAAAAGTAAAATAACACACAGCTAAAGACATTCAACCCAACATGAGCTGGCTGGGGTATGTCCTGCGAGCCCTGCCCCCTGAGCGAGGGTCCATCCAGTCCTCCACCATGTAAACAGTGTTGTGAGAAGCTGCTGCAGGCAAGAAAAAAAAAAAAAAACTACAAAGATGACGATGTGTGGTAAACATAACATGAGGAGATTTTTCAAGCGTTGGGGGACCCAGGTATGAAGAGACCTCTTTGGCACATACCACAAACTGTAAACAAACAGCAGTCATTACAAAATGCCTTTTTATATATATATATATATGTGTATACACACACAATTTTTTGAAGTCTACACTGGTCCGGGTCCATGTTTGTTGTTGTGTGTCTCTGGTTTTTAAAACTTTGTGTTCATCCTCCGGTGCATGTGTGTGTGTGCGACAGCTCTGTGGTTCACCAGCCAAAGTCTCTTTAGTGCAAACAGGCTGTCAGCTGCCACTGCCTCCTCCTCCTCCTCCTCCTCCTCAGAGAGGGGTGGAGGGGGAAGGAAGGAGGGAGGGAGGAGGAGAGGTCATTTTCTTGGTGGAAGTGAGGTTGTGTTTGGTTTGGCACCTGGGACCGGTCTGAAAACAGACAGGACGGAAGAAGAAGAAGAAGAAGAAGAAGAGATTCAAGCTTGAGGTCAATACAGGAAATTAAAAGCAACACGACCCAGAGGTCAGTGGGTCAGATGTGATGTGTTCAGAGTCTGCACATCTCAGGTTTTCTACAGACACACCTGTTTACCTTGATATACAACTGAACTATATCATGACAACAGCTGTTATCAATCAATGAATCCAGATGTACTGCAGGTCTCTGAACCTGCATAGTCAAACCAGCAGCTGGACCTGCTGAAGACAACCCGAGGGTGCAGAAGAACCTGTTGAACGATCTACCCTGATCTTTGGGTTGATACCAGCTCAGTGTGAGGTTGGTGTGAAGTCACACTAACACTGTTGTGTTGTGGCTGACACCCACAGCATGTGGAGCTGGAGCTGTGCGGCACCTTATTCACTACAGCGACTGTGACCTTGAGTGGGAGCAGCTGATGATGCTGTTGGCTTTCACTTCTAGAGAAACACAGTGTTACCAGCCAAGTGTGTGTGTGTGTGTGTGTGTGTGTAGCATCACAAACACACCCATTCAGAACAAAGGATCAGAGGAATTCAAGTGTGAGAGTTAGCTTAGCCCGAGTGTAACACATGATCAATGAGACAACAGGGCCGCGGTTTCAAACAGGGTTCACCCAAAGGATGATGGGAAACCAGCAGATCCTGACTGTTGAAATCTTCAGAAACTTAAAGTCTGTTGTTGAACCTCAAAAGGCCTCAGAGCAGGATAATCTGCAGATGCTAACTCATATCAATACCTGATGCTAACTGCTGTAGCTGTTAGCGTTATCATGTCACTGTTGTGTGTGTGTGTGTGTGTGCATACCTGAGAGCTCTGAGAGGAGGGATGGCTGAGACTTTGCCCACAGGTTTGGGTCCCACCGTTGGAGGCATCATGACCAGCAGACCTGGAGACGGTTTGGAGACCACGGGCAAGGCCGGACTCGACGGCAGGGAGGGGCCTCTGGCCAGGCTGAGGGGGAGGGGCCTCTGAGGAGGGAAGGGCGACGACCTGGGCTGCAGCTCAGACAATAACTGTAACACAACAAACACACCGACGCTCAATCTGTTAAGTGTGAGAGATACACAACAGGATCTGAGAAAGAGAAACAGAGAAGACATCTTTGTTTTTGGGATCAGTACCAACATGGATCAGCACTAATTCCCTGGCACATGGGCCCAGCAGGGACTGGGACTCAATTCCAGGCGCCATCTGGACTCGATCCAGGACGCCTCCTGAATGTGTTCAGCTAGTAGCTGATAAGAGGATCTTCTGTCCCACTTCACGCAGGTAACAGATTAAAAATTGCCACCGCAGGACAGCTCTGAGATCAGATCATGAAGTAAACCTCGTGTGAAATATCGGATATTTGACTCAGATGAGAAAAAGCAGTGCGGCATTTAGGAGTTTATCTAATTTAAGATGTCATGAATGGAAAATTGGGTGAGCCCCGCTAACTAATCAAATCCAAATCCTCTGGAAGAAAAACAAGGGACACTTTTTTAAATCCAACCCATCCCTGGTGGCGTAATTTCTGTAAACTTCTGACATTTGTCTTGCACTTTGAATCACATTTTAACCACTGACAAAACTCTTTGTAGATGAAAAACTGGTTAACTGATAAACTGATTTCGGTGGTTCACGGAGCCACAATCTAAACTTGCCAGGGACTGCTAGTCATCCAACGTTAGCGTAATCTGCTAACGTTAGGTCGGTCAAGCTAGAGTTAACAGTGATAACAAAGCATCACATTAACACACTCAAACTAAGCTCCACAGTTAAAACGCCAGAAACACTGTGCTACAATGGAAAAAATAACAGTAATATCATTTTGTGTTTTGAACAAATAAAGAGCCCTTTGGCTGAAACGGGATAGAGTTAATTACTGTAGTCTGGTAGGAAGTGACGGGGCGGTAAACGCGGTGAATAAACCATGCAGTAAACCCGGAACTCCGTTAGCGCTTTTAGTTCTTCCGGTTCCCTCGTCTTAAAAGGACCCCAGACTATGATTATCTATAGGCCTGAATAAACCATGATTGTTCTCTTCTATGTAATGTGTTTTTAAAAATAGATAAATTAATGTCATTGCTTTAAAAATCCACATTGTTTAGTATATGTTTTTACCTAAGGGGGAAGCCATTATTCTACCTGCGCAATGCACCCTGGGGGCGGTGACGTAAAAAGGTTGCACTCAGGAGAACAGCTGTTAGCGCCGGCACATGTTTACCTTAGGGCAGCATCATGGATCTATTAATACATCCATGGGTAGCATCCACAATGCCATATTGTGTCGCGTTTGGTTGCAATTTCCAGTGAAAAGGCTTCACTGCTTCACAAGTGATAAGAAGAGCAGAATTGAGTGGGAAAATGCGTGTGGCCGCACATAACTTCCAAAAGACCCGAGGCTTTGTTCTCGCCACTTCTTGTCAGATGCTTTTGAGGCATTTAATCGACCACAGCTGCTAAATGAGCTAACGGGAGCTAACGGGAGCGGGGGTATAAACGAAGACTAAGCCTGTGATGCATCCTGCCATTGCGTTTTACTGTGATATCCTCAGGCTGTTGATAATGCGACTATAATGCTAATCTCTGAATAAAATATTGTCAATCTCTGAAATCATTTATATTGGAATACGGTTAATCACACATCGATGGCTGGATATATAGGCTATGTTTACCTTGAACAGCTGATGACAAAGACCGGAGCTCTCGACAACACACGCTCTCCCTCTCGGTTGTCATGGAGACGTTACTCGGTTGTCATGGAGACGTCATGGCGAGTTGATATTATACGGGCCTTTTGGACTCGGCAGAAACACATACCATCGTTACACAACCTCAGACCTCGTGGTAAGTCTGTCTTGGATGGTTACAACGTTATGGCTAATAATCTGATCTTTTTTTTTCAAAATATCTTTTACATTTGCACTTCCGGGATCTATGAACCACCACCCACAGCGTGACGTCTTTGAAGCTGAGATTCCGTTAGTCCACCACTACACGGATCCTAATTGACTTTAAATGGGCACCGTTTGCGTGGTGACCACACGGGATTTAACGCATTACGTGCGAGGAGCACGTAATGCGTTATTAAGAGGTCGTGCTTATTTCACGCATTTCTGTGAGATCAGGTTGCCACAGTCACTTATGATGTCACAACAGACTGACTACATAATTTCTTCTTTTTTTTTTTTGATCAAAGGACTGACTACAGCCACTTGTGATGTAACAATGGAATCATAACAGTCACTTCATAACAGGCTAAATACAGTCACTTGTGATGTCACAGTGGAATGTTTGTGATGTCACAGTGGACTGACTTAGATTGCCATGATGTTATATGGAGCTCCTTGGGCTCACCTGAAGCATCCTGATCGCATACACAGAGGGTAAGGTTCAGAACATCAGCATGCTGTGTTTCAGTTATCAGATGGTCTCTAGTGGTTTTCTATTGTCAAGTTAAAATTTCAGTGACTTTAAGAAGCACTGATGTTGCATGAGTTGTGTCATTTCCTGTTGGTGTAGATGCAGTTTGTTGTCTAAAGTCTGGCAGTGGAGGAAATGTGATATCACAATGCAATGATACACAGGAAAAATGAGAAAGTATGATGAAAATCATATTGGAGTAATATCAAGAACATGCCCACTAACTTTTCTTAAATTTTGTTTCTGCCGCCATTTTCTAATCCCGCAGTGGAAGGTCGAGGTGAACAGCACCAGTCGACGGTGGTGAGCCAAGTAAGTTTGCAAAGTACAAAATATCAACTTTATTTAGGATAAAATGTCAGCAGAGTTTTTTTGTTGGCTTACTTGAAATGTAAATCCTGTGAGTAACATTGCAGCTGGCAGGTTTGTGGGTTTTACACTGCACAATTGCCAAGGTTGATGCTAACATTAGCTTCTTCTTAGTCATTGTCATTACACTGCACTGATATGTATTTTATTGTGTATTTAATTACAACTAAACTAAATAGCTGCTTGGTATGTAGTTTATTCCACCACGCGCTGTATGTTTTTACTGAGCTAAATCCTGTGTACCGACCATTTGATTCAAGAAAGGTCGACTGTTTTACCTGCTGATTGGTTAGCAAGCGTGTGTTTTATAGTCTTGCATGTAAACCTCTTTCTCGTGCTGTTCGATTAGCAAGCAGCGTGTGTGTTTTACTCTAAAATGAGTGATGTAATGTTACATCGACGGTTTTCACCAGCTATTCCGTTAGCAAGCACGTGTGTTTTACTCTAAATTGAGTGGTGTTGGTGTTCACTGACGGGTTCCACCTGCTGCCCAGTTAGTGATTAGCAACCATGTGTGTTTTGTTTCAGCTGCTGTCCAGCTAGTGGTTAGCAACCATGTGTGTTTTATTCTGACGGTTTTCACTTGCTATTCGGCTAGCAAGCATGTGGTCAGCAAGCATGTGTGTTTTTATTCTGAGTTGAGTTGTGCACATTGACGGTTTTCACCAGCTATTCGGTTATCAAGCATGTGGTTAGCAAGTATGTGTGTTTGTTTCACCTGCTGTTCGACTAGCAAGCACGTGGTTAGCAAGCATGTGTGTTTGCATTCTGATTTGAGTTGTGTACATTGATGTTTTCACCTGCTATTTAGCTAGCAAGCATGTGCTGTCTTGATTCACTTGCTGTCTGGTTAGTAAGCTTGTGTTTTGTTGCACCTGCTATTAGGCTAGCAAACGCTTAGTGTTCCCTGAATTAAGTCGTGTGCATTGACCATTTTCGCTCTGCTGTTTGGTTAGCAAGCACGTGTGTTTTACTTAAATTTTTATCTGCAGTTTGGTTAGATAGTACATACTTCTACTGACAGTCGTTCAGGTGCCAGTGTGTTAAAGCTGGGGTTGGTAATCCTGGAGAGCTAGCAAGATTTGAAAATTGCACCTGCTCTGAGTTCCACCCCCCTCCTCCCCCTCCCGTCAGTGTGTACGTCCAAGCCACGCCCCCACAAACTGGAACGCGCACCGCATGAAAATGAGAAGCGGCAGGAGGAGTACTATATATGAGTCATTCTATAATTCGGGGTACATGTCATGTCCATGGGCCTTGTTTATCAATTATAAATTGATTGTTAAAAGTTTATTTAATATAAATTACTAATTTTATGTCAGGGAACATTTCCCTTTCATTTTATATGAAAATCCAACAGATGCCATCATTCATTTTTGTTAAAAAAAAAAAGCACATTTTGTGCTGAAATGTGCTGTTTTTGGGATGTCCGATTTGCTATATATAAGGTTTGGTGCTTCAAAAGAACTCAAAAAAATATTTTTTTGCACACAATTTTCACAGATATTTGTTCAAAACCAGTAAAAAAGCATGAGAAGTGTGTTTTTTGAAGCGTTTTTTTTTAAATGCACATTAAATCATTTATTTTGTGAGTGTCCAAGAAGTAATGTCAACTGTGTTACCAGTTGACCCCCCCGCCAATAACTAAACAATGGTTCACTCCAAAGTCCAAAGTCCAACATCATGTGATGTCACTGTCTTTTTGAAGGGAAACCTGAAGACACAATGGTAAATCTCTACTCCTCCTCTTCAATATTTTCTCAATATTAGTGTGTGCGCATAGAGCGGGTTAATTAACCATCAACTGTGTTACCAACGTATTCTTGTGAAATTTCTATAGTTGCTGTATTTACGAATATGTGGATAAAGTGTATAAAAATATGAGTTGATCAAGGTCTTGCAGTGAAGGATGAGAAGTCTGCAGTTAGCACAAGGCCCCAAAAATGGCCGAAATGTCAACCGTGTTAAAGGGAGTAACACGGTTGACACTTTGGGTAATTTATTCTCCTAATTTATGCCCATATTGATTGTTTGTGGAACAAATCATGATTTTTTGTTATTACACATCTTATTTTCTTATTACACATATATAACGTATTAATTACTTATGACTTGCTTAACAAAATGATTTACATCAGAGGAAATAAACTTTGATCTGAATTCATGGAATAGTGATTATTTTGATGATAACATGGTTTGAAATTATACTTAGCCTACATAGATGAGTTATTTGTGTTTTAGGGAGATGGCTCTATCTGCTGCCGAAAAGCAGCGCCAGTACAGGGCCAGGTGTGATGCCGACCCTAAAAGAAGGGCTGCATAGTTAAGAAAATACAGACAGAGGTGGCATGAGAGCAAAGAGGAAGGGAAAGTCAAGACAGTCAATGATTTAAGTGAGAGGGAAAAGAGAAGCAAGTGGCAGTATTGGAAAAGGGCACAACATGAATGCAGAAAGAGAGCAAAACTGAAAGAGGATGCAGTTACTCTAAGCCA
This sequence comes from Caranx ignobilis, assembly GCA_021432705.1. NCBI lineage: Eukaryota > Metazoa > Chordata > Actinopteri > Carangiformes > Carangidae > Caranx > Caranx ignobilis. The sequence continues at coordinate 21,177,688 of MU269990.1, forward strand.
GGGTCCAGAAGTTGAGCCACAGCCTCAAATATCAAGGTAAAGATTTATTAAACAGAAAATTGGATAATTCAAGGAATTGCTTTGTTAAATGATAATGAAAAGACTAAACTAACAGCTGATCAGCCTTGTTCTGTTAGTAATCATATACTACATGATTAAGACTGAGTTATAATTTGTTTATAATTTCAGACAGAGAAATGCTGGAAGGAGAAAAATCAAGAGAAGGGAGTCAAAATTATACAAAGAGATTGAAGCCCTGAAAGAATCACTGAAACGACAGAAAAAGAAAACCCACAAATACAGAAAAAGATGTGAAAGACTACACCAAGATTCAAAGTCACCCAGATCAAAGACACGTCACCTGTTAGGAAGGATTCCTGTGTCCATGGAAGTGCACAAGACATTAGTTTTCCATCATGCCCTTGTGGACAACATCAGAAACAAGTATGTCTCCACCAAACACAAAAAAACAAGGCAGGTGATTGCAGCTCTCGTGTCAGGAAAGATCTTGAAAAAATACAAACTAAAAAAAAAGAATTCAAGAGACCATAAGAATTCCCAGAAAACAGCAGAGCACAGTGAGCTACCCATCCTCTCCAGCAGATTGAAATATAGATCCCTAAGCTATAAGCTTCAGAACAAAGTTGTGTCCTTCTTGACAAGGGATGAAAACAGTCGCCTCACAGCTGGAAAATCACAAACAATAACAAGAGCAAAGACAAAGAAACAGAAAAGATTTTTAAATGACACAATGAGAAACCTGCATAGGAAGTTCTTCCTTGAGAATACTGACTGCGGCATTTCATACTCATTGTTTTGTCATATGCGACCCTTCTGGGTAGTCCAACCATCTATTGCAGACAGAGAAACATGCCTTTGCAAAGTGCATGAGAATCTGTCTTTTCTTGTAGACAAGCTACATTCTCTCTGACTGATTAGGGGGACTGACTTGGAGGATTTGGTTGACTCCATATGCTGTGACCCAAACTCAAAGGACTGCATGTACAATACATGCCTCGACTGCAAAAATAAAAACTTTGCAATTACATGTGAGACAGATTTGCAAGCAAACATTTCTTTTACACAGTGGACAACAGAAACTGTTCTCAGAGAGAAGAACAAAGAGGGCCAAAAAGAGAAAGTGCCTGTGAAAATCACAGTGAAAAAAAAGACAGAGACAACTTTGCAAAACCTGTTTGAGCTCTTCCAGTGTCAGCTCACAAATTTCAAAAGGCATCTTTTCAACATAAAAAAGCAATTCACTTTCTACCGTCAACTAAAGACAAGCATGAAAGATCATGAATGTATAATTCATGTGGATTTCTCTGAAAATTACGCTTGCAAGTACTCCTCAGAGATTCAAGCTGTACACTTTGCATCAAACCAACACCAAGCAACCCTTCACACTGGGGTTCTACATGTTGGTGGAGTGGAAGAGCATGTCTGCTTTGCCACAGTAAGTCCATCAAAGGAAAAAGGACCTGCAGCAATATGGACCCATCTGTCCCCTATACTTGATCTAGCCAAAGATTCATATCCAAAAGTGACCATGGTGCATTTCTTTAGTGATGGGCCACGTACACAATACAGACAGAAAGGCAATTTCTATCTGTTCTGCACTAAGCTGCAAGAATGTGGGTTCCAGTCAGGCACATGGAACTTTTTTGAGGCGAGCCACGGAAAGGGGGCTCCTGACGGAGTCGGAGACCAGCTTGTGAGCCGTGGGAAGGACATCCCCAATGCAGAGCTCCTATTCAAAGACCTGGTGGATGCTCAGACATCTGTAAAACTTTTCTACATTCATGAGGACAGTATAGATGCTGCTGTAAAGAGTATGCCAGACAGTCTCCCAGTGGTGCCATCGACCATGCGCATTCACCAAATCACAACAGTTACCCCAGGGCAAATCGCTTGCTGTGATGTGAGCTGCCTCTGCTCAGCCAAACAGATCCTGGAGTGTAACTGTTATGACTTCAAAAATTTTTTTGATCAGGCAGCAGCACCCACACAGGAGGATAACAATGCAAATATTGCTTGGCAAAACCCAGACACCATTGGCCAGTGGTGTTGTCTGAAGTATGACAATGACATTTACCCTGGAGTTATCCAAGATGTCAACGAAACACATGTCAAGGTAAAATGCATGCACCGGATAGGAATCAACCACTTTTTCTGGCCCCTGCAGGATGATGTCCTGTGGTATTTGCATGAAGACAGTTTATTAACTTAATGATTAATGATGGGACATCCTTGTTTTTGTTGGTGTCCATCCATTTCACTTTGTTGTAAACATTTGTGGTTGTTCTTTATTGAGGGAACAAGGGAACAACTGCTTATCTCAGAAGCAGGCATCCTGTCAACTGTTTTACTGCTGTCAACCGTGTTATTTTGCCAGTCAACTGTGTTACATGTGTTATTTTTGTCATAAATGTTTAAAATACTCTAATAAACTGTAACAAACAAGATTGTGTCTCTCTCTGGATAATTATATTGAATAAAGATTGTAAATATCTCTAAATTCAGGGTTAGGTGGACTGATGTGGAAAAAAGATCCATCTTTCATGGTAGTATCCCACAGAATCATCACTATAAAGCTCAAAATTCATATCATCCAATTATTTAAAACACACAACCTCAAAACCCTTGGTAAGTGGACTTAAAAGCTTTCAAAAAATTGAGTTATCAAATCTGTAGTACCTCATACATGTTTTCTCTGACCAAACATTTGTCCGTAACACAGTTGACAAAATATGTGTCCAATAATTATTTTCACAAATACATTTAAATATTCATTAGAGATTAAGCTTGGCAAATTATGATTTTAACACATTAAAGGTGTATACTATGCAGCCATCAAGATAATTTTTTAAAAAAGAATACAGATTTTTTCTGGTTTTGGATATGCTGAAATGTACCCCTAATTACGGAATGACTCATATATATATATATATATATATATATATATATATATATATATATATGTGTGTGTGTGTGTGTATATGTATATATATATATGTGTGTGTGTATATGTATATATATATATATATATAATCTATTCAATACTAGCGTCACCAACCCGTTTTAAACCCACAGAGAAGCTAATATCAGCATTAGGCTAATACAAGCTACAAAAGTAGCTACGTTAGCAAAAGTTACACATTTCATAAAAATAACAAATCCTCCCTGAAGCAAAGCATATAACTACCTGTCCGACAGAAAGAGAGCAACCTCAGCATCACTTTTCAGGCCCTTCAAATCCCTCAGTTGTCTCCACAAAAGCAACACCGATGTTTACTCTGGTTTGACCTCTGGCTTTATCCAGAGCCTTTTTGTTAGCAGCCTTTTCAGCCTCCGGCTTTCTCTTCCTTGCCTTTTTCTCGGGGCGAGCCGTTACAAGTAACGGTGGAAGTAGTAACTGGGGCTGCATTTTCTCAGCCATTGCTCACAAATGAGCATGAAATCCGTTCTGCTGTAACTCTGTACACTGATTTCTTCCAGCAACAGCGACACGAGAAGATTGTGCACACGCGTCGGAGACAGGGATCGAGGGGGGCGGATACAGAACTACATATGAAAGCATCTGATTGGTTTTTGCTCTTCGCACCGAGGAGCATGGATTGGTCAGAGTTTTTTCAGTCCTGCAGCTGCCACAGAGGACTGATTATTTTCGTTCCTTTTTCTGCATACATTGTATTGATTACTCAGAAGGTAGAAGGACCATTTCACCCAGTATAACAAAAAGTGTTTCTGAACAGGATTACCAACCCCAGCTTTAAATTAGCATCACACAAGCTTTTCATTGCACTACCCTTATGGGCATGGCATGTACTTAACTTGTTGCTGTCATGTAGAGTTTGCCATGATTTTGTTCTCACGGATTTACATAAACAGAGAAGCATAGACAATATCATGAGATTGTAAAATACACATGGAATAAGTCAAGGTGTTAAGGCTCTGTGAAAAATTGTGGAAATACTATTAAAATAACTTTTTCATGTCATGAAGGATGCAGGCTGTACGTGTACAGAGAATGACACAAGTACATCTGTTTTGAGGGCCAAGTGACCTACACATGGTTTCTGGAATGTGGTGAGTAGAAAACTTACGAGCTTTACACAATCATAACATGCTAAACATACTGAATTTGGGGGATGGTGCATATTAATCAAGACGAGATGTACCTAAGAGGCCATTATTATCTAACCCTTTAGGTATATATAGCTCAATTTATTAAATTGCCCTTCTTCTGGTGTTTATTTTAAAAAGTGCAATTTCATTATGTTCAGAGCTGCCAAGAAGTTCAGCACCCCAACGTTGGACTTAAAAGTCTTTGATGATTCAAAGACTGAGGTTGATGAGGAGGTTTTTGATTTCCTTATGAAAAAAGAAAACCTGGGAGTGCTCGAGATTTGTCTTGCACAGGGTCCAGCTCTAGATGGTAAGTTGCTTGGAGTGTCATTCATTTTCTCTCTCTCTCTCTCTCTTTCTCTCTCTCTCTCTCTCTCTCTCACACACACACACGTGCTTAACCACTGAGCCACTGTACACATTTTATCCTGCTAATTCAAACATGTTCAAAACAAAAATGTCTTTTTGAATAACACCTTTTTAGGAGCATTATTACAATGCATAAGATGGGAGTGGGCATCTGGCTTGGAGACTGAAGTTTTTCCAAAAGGAAGCTTCTGATGGACAAAAGAAGGCCATGAGACTGTCAAAGACACAAGCAGGTATGTGTTATTGTTACCTGGAACCAAACTGCATACAGTGGCGGCCCGCCACAGTCTCTCACAGAAAAAAATGTTCCTTTTGCTCTCTCTCGCGCTGGCGCACAAACACAAACAAACACAGACACATGGACAGGTCGTGCTGTAACACTAATAAACAAATGCGCTAAATCACGCTAATGTGTTCAAATGTGTTCAGTATTACAGGGGGCCTAACAGCCGAAAGAGACTTGAGGGACGACTGTCACAGGGTTCTTCAAATAAGTTCGTGATGTGAAGGGATGATGGCGTAGTCAGAAAGTTAACGTTCTTAATGCTTTATTTTAATCACCAAAGTGATGTAGACAGGCAAAAAAACACCAGGCAAAACTACAGCTGAGGAGCTCGACCTTAGCTCCCTGCAGCCACACACTCCACCAGACAAAAGGAAAAGGGAGCCAACAGCGGAACACAAACCAGCCTCTTTTAAATTGTTAAACTCCTCCCACTGATCAATCAACCAATAAAGAAAAAGAATCAAATCAAATCGATGGTTTGTGCTTGTATAAACAATATGATATTACAAGGATAATTTTTTACAGTGTACCCACTGAAACATTGACCCCACAACGGCCGCGTTTTAACAAGAATTAATTCACCAAACAATCATTCAAACAATACCGGTCATATGACCAAACCCCGCCAAAACCCTCATATAATGCCCGGAAATCCTTTGTCCCGGTTTGACTGGTGACGATGTGGTGCGTCGGACGCAAGTGACGGTAGGTGTATGTATGTATGCATGGGGATTACCACAGGGACCAAGTGTGCACCCAAGGTCTCGCAGCAGAGCTATGGAGGTGGGAAAAAGTTGCATGTTAGCATGATTATTTACCGGGATAACATAAGCAGGGGAAAGTGTGGCGTGTGTATGTGTGTGTGAGTGTACGTGGGTGTGCGTCCCAGCGCGATGCGCTGTCTCCCGTGCGCAATGCTGGGCACGGGATTTGACGGCGCCCCGTCACATCATCCCTCTCCTCCCGGAGGCGGGAAATGTGCCAGCCTGGACAGGTAATCAGCAACCACATTGGTTCGGCCTGACCGATGCCGGATCGTGAATCGGAAGGGTTGGAGGGATAGGTACCACCGGGTCAGGCGACTATTGTGATCCTTCATGGAGTTAATCCAGGTGAGTGCTCGATGGTCAGTCTCCAAATCGAACTCTCGTCCCAATAAGTAGTACCGTAGGCTCTCTAGCGCCCACTTAATGGCTAAACCTTCTTTCTCCACAGTTGAATATCGGGTTTCGCGAGGTTGCAGTTTCTGGCTCAGGTACAGGATGGGACGTTTCTCTCCAGGGTCCCCTTGTGCCAACACCGCCCCAAGGCCGACTGCTGATGCATCCACCTGAACCAAAAATCTTTGGCTGAAGTCTGGAGATCTGAGGACAGGAGAGGCACACAGCTGGGCTTTCAGCGTGTTGAAAGCTTCCTCACACTCGTCAGTCCAGGTGACCGGATTTCGCTGGTCCTTGCAGGTCAAGGCAGTGAGAGGAGCTGCAATAGTGGCAAACTGGGGAACAAACCGTCGATACAAGCCGACCAACACCAGGAAAGACCGGACCTCCTTCTTGGTACTGGGCCGAGGGCAGTTCTGGATGGCTTCCACCTTATCCACTTGTGGACGGACCTCTCCTCGTCCCAGTTGGTATCCCAGGTACCTTGTTTCCTGCCGTGCCCACTCACACTTGCCAGGGTTCAGGGTCAGCCCAGCCTGCTGGATCTTCCCAAGGACCAGGGACAGATGCTGGAGATGCTCCTCCCAGGTGTTGCTGAAGATCACCACATCATCCAGATAAGCTGCGCTGCAGCTTCCACAGCCTTGGAGGACTCGATCCATCAGCCTCTGAAAGGTGGCTGGGGCTCCATGAAGGCCAAAGGGCATCACTGTAAACTGGAACAGCCCAGCAGGTGTCCGGAATGCGGTGTACGAGCGAGACGACCTTTCTAGTGGCACCTGCCAGTATCCCTTACGCAGGTCAAGAGTGCTGATGTACTTGGCATTCCCAATCTTCTCCAGCAGGTCGTCAATTCTTGGCATGGGGTAGGCGTCAAACTCTGAGATGGAATTGAGCTTCCTGAAATCAATGCATATCCGCAAGGAGCTGTCCTTTTTGAAGACAGTGACCACTGGACTGCACCATTCTGAGCTGGAGGGCTCGATGACCCCCAGCCTCAACATCTCCTCCACCTCCTGCTGCAGCTTTCCCATCAGCTGTTGAGGGACCCGATATGGCCGTTGGCGGATGGGCTGTCCATCTTTGAGTCGGATGACATGTTCAACGAGGTTGGTTTTCCCTGGAGCCACCCCAGATAAGGAAGGAGTCTCCTGGAAGACTTTCATTACCTGTCTGGCCTGCTCTGGTGGCAGATGGACCAGCACCGGCGCAGCAGCTATTCTCAGCTCCTCGGGTCCAGCCTCCATTTCTTCTTCCAGGGTCACTTGCCACACCAACAGAACCTTGGATGTACAGCCCTCTGGAACTTCAGCTGCACACTCCTTCCACGCCTTCAGCAGGTTCACATGGTAAGTTTGCTTTGATTTTTTCTTTTCAGGATGATGAACCTCATATGTAACAGGCCCCATCTTGTGAAGAACCAAGTATGGGCCTTGCCATTTTGCTAAGAGTTTGTTGGTGGAAGAAGGGAGTAACAATAATACCTTTTGGCCAGGGAGAAACTCACGATGGCGTGCCTGCTGATCATACCATGTTTTCTGTCTCCTCTGAGCCTCCCGCAGGTTGACCTTTGCTTCCTCCTGATATGCCTCCAGTCGGTTCCACATCTCCAGCACATACTGCACCACTCTCCGGTCGCTCTGGGAGGTGGAAGGTGCCACCCAGTCCTTCCTCAGCAGGTCCAAGGGACCCTGGACGTCCCACCCATAGAGCAACTCAAAGGGGGAAAAACCTGTGGAGGCCTGTGGGACTTCCCGGTAGGCGAAGAGCAGAAATGGTAACCAGCGGTCCCAGTCCTTACCTGTGTCATCCACAAACTTTTGCAGCATCCTCTTCAGCGTCTGGTTGAATCTCTCCACCAGGCCATCAGTCTGTGGATGGTAGGGCATGGTCTTGATCGCCGAGATTCCCAGTTGTTTGTGGAAGAGCTGCATCAACCTGGCGGTGAAATTAGTTCCCTGATCCGTCAGGAATTCATCTGGTATTCCAACGCAGGAAAACAACTGCACCAGGGCACGCAGAACAGCAGGAGCCGTAATGGTCCGAAGGGGAAAAGCCTCGGGGAAACGGGTGGCGTAGTCGCACACAACCAGAATATACTGGTGGCCTCCACTGCTTTTCACCAGCGGCCCCACAATGTCCATGGCAATCCTGCGGAAAGGGGTGGCGACAACAGGAAGGGGCTGCAGCAAAGCTTGATCAGACCTTTTAGCAGTGCAGGTTTTCTGACAGGTTGGACATGTGCTACAATATTTTTGTATGTCTGTGTACATGGAGGGCCAATAAAAACGTGCACTAACTCGAATATATGTTTTGTGACGACCCAGGTGCCCGGCCCAAGGGAATGTATGTGCTAGGTGCATCACGAGAGACCTACAACCTGCAGGTACCACAAGACGTTTGTGTTCCTCATTAACAGCATATAGTACATCGTTATCAACAACAAATCTTTCTTTTCCCAAACATTTCCCTTCTGGCCCCTCTAACACCTTAGCAAACAGTGGTTTCAACGTTTCATCCCCCCTTTGTAACAGAGAAATATTTTCAGGAACTTCCCACATGTCAGATAATGCATTTCCCTTTTCAGGTGCTGGCAGCTTGAGCTGTTTCTCAAAACGCCGCTGGCGTTTGGATTTTCTTGGCCCCTTTGTGCCACCCTCACACAGACTACTGTCAAGGTCTGGGAGTGGTTGGACACCGGCTTGTGCCTGCGCTCTGGTAATCACCGGGCAAGCAACATCCACAGTCACACTGACATTCCCATTTTTCCCCGAGTCAATTCCCTCACATAATGACGGACAGCTTGTGTTCTGAGGCCATTGCACTGATGAAGCATACAGCTGAGGAAGGAATTGTTAAGATGAAGATGAAGCAGACCTTCAACTATCGCCAGAAGATCATTCATGATCCAGTCAAGTCCTCTGATGTCTTTCTGGCCTTTCCCAGATTCCTAGACATACAAGGATTGGTATGTTCAACTTCCCTTTATTGTAACTTGTAAAAGTTGACTTGCATGTTAGAAAAAACGTGTATGAGCCAAGGAGACTTAACAACTTGACTTGTCTATTCTGCAGATTGAGCAAGATTTGACTTTGATGTTTGATGATGCCGTCTCTGCAAAGTTCCTGGAGAAGTGGCCCACTGCCTACAAGCAAAAAGTCCTTGAACAAAGCCGTGGTCTCCTGCAGTCGGACGATCTGCAGCACCTCGTTCAGAATGCTGAATCCATAACAGAAGTGGAAAGCGGTGAGGCCAAATAAATCGATTTTATTGTTCTGTTGTGGTTGTGACAAGATTTAATGTTTTTTTTTTAGGAAAGCCTTTAATGTAGTTAATTCCATTGTTTTTTGTATTAATGGGAGCATTAGAAGTGCAGCACTGCCACCTGCTGACTCTTTTTGGTACAGCAAGTAGTGTTCTGGTTTTTGTATGAAAGTTAAACCGGGGAGTGTTAATGTGTTTGTTTTTTGTTCTTTCAGGATGGGACAGTGACATGTCGTCCATTTTTATCCTTGCACACCTGCTGCCACCATCACCTCATGACTGCAAGAGACCAGGGAAGCTCTCCACCAGACAAGCCATTGAGCATCTTGTGAAGTTCATCAAGGTAAAGCTGTAATACAGAAAACATCACTAGCTATATCACACCACATCACATAATCTTTTTGTAGCTTTTTTTTTTTGTTTTTTTTTACTGAAGGAACAATCCTAATTTGCATATGTCAACATTTCTGTCTTCCTATAGCTAACACTTTCTTCTTTAGTTCTAAACTTTGACCTTTTCTCGCTTCATCTCAAGTTGACACAACACTAATGTTACCTTATGGTCTGAATGTGCAACATGATAAATGAAGGCTTGTGTAATACATGAACTTTATTCATTCTAGTAGTTCATGCTTCATAATTCATATCAAAGTGGTTAAAAAATAGAGGATACAAAAGTCATTACATACTTTGATTTTATTGCAACTAGCTAGTAGTAGCTAGTAGTTTTGTCCCTAATCCTAACCCAAGTCTAATCATGTCATGTAACTCTTTGTGTCACAGACAAGGACCATCATCCAGGGGTATCTCCATGGCATCACAGAAAGCCTTCAACCATACCTGCTTGCAGTGGGAACTCAGAGGAGTGTGATTCACAAGTACTTCATTGTCATTGACAAACACGCAGTACCTTGTAAGTTATCTGGCTCTCTTGCCTGTTTTGATGAGCTTTTCAAAGCTCACTTTGTCTTTGGTACTTCATACAACCACCATCTGGTGAATGTGTACAACTTCTGGCAGACAACCATTTATGAAATCAACATCAATACAACCAAGGTGAATCCTAGAGTTGCAGAGTTGAGGGCTGGGATGCTGCACTGAGTAGGTTTCTTTTTTGTCTGAGGGCTTCACTACAGAATAAGGTTTTCTGAAATGTTGTGTTTTATTTGTAAGACCTTCCATACAAATGCTAATTCCCTGACAAAGCACTTGAAAGTGATACAAGGTCTTTGCTTTGGCAAGACACTTAGTCTTAAATGTGGTCAGGCTGGTTGTGCTCAAGTTTATGGCACTTTTTCTGGGTTCAGAAAGCATCTCAATAAAGCAGATGAACCTTGTTGTGATCCTGGTGAAGGCCCATCTACAGCTGAAGATTCAGTAGGAGGTTATTATCATTTACCATCTAGAAATGGTAAATCATGATCATTTACCATCATGCATTTCTGTGCACAGAAATCCCTTGTGCACAGTCGTGCTGCAACAATTGCTGAACTGAAAGTGGCAGGTGTGGGTGAATCAACGATCAACTCTTTGGTCATTTCCGCGGAAGAGATAGTTAATGATATTCACAATCAAGCAAAAGAACCTGTGAAAAGTGGTCTGTCTTTACACCTGTCAAAAGTGACTTTGAGTGCAAAATCCATCAGTGTTTTGATAAAATGGAAAATCCTTTCAATGCATTAAACTCTGAAAGTAAAAGAACACAGTATTTTGCAGAGAAGTGGGGGTGGGTAGACCCAGTTGAACATGTTCTTGGTTCAAGGTTTGATCCCCTCCACAATCGAACTACAGGAGCCTACGATCAGGTTACTGATGAATTTGTTTACATCCCAATTTTGAAAACTTGACAGTTTATTTACAATCAGCCCAATATAAAGGAGATGATGCAGACCGAGTCCAATTCAAGTCAAAATCTGCTTAAAGGGAGGACTCGAATGACTTGGGGTTAAATGCCATCCAGTCCTGGTGTTTACTCTGCAATCTACCACTCCTCTGTGGAGATTTGGTTTGTCCAAATGATCAGCACTGGTATTTGCTACTGTTGTTGCTTCACATTGTAAATATTGTATTTTCTCCAGTGTTATCAAAGGGTAGAAGTGTTTTCTTGAAACACTTGATGGCTGAACACCATAGGTTATTCAAGCATATGTTTCCACACAAGAAGCTGCTACCAAAGCATCATTTTATGGTGCGTTGTCCTACATGCATACTTACAACTGGACCAGTTCTGCATAGCTGGTGCATGCGCTATGAAGCAAAGCATCATTTCTCTCAAAAACAATGAAAGAGTTTCAAAAATGTAACTAAAACATTGGCCAAAAAACACCAAAGTCACATGGCTTACAGTTGGCAGACATTTTACCCCAAAAGACTGACCACTGGAGCAGGTAAAATGCTCCCTTTAAATGCATTGGACTGGGGCTGTGAGGTAGCAGAGACTCTCCAGCTACCAATTGACACTGAGGTTTTCAAAGTTAGATGGGCCAAGCACCATGGAAATATGTACCGTGCAGATTTAGTTGTATGTGTCAAAGTTCACTGTGACATGCCGGTTTTTCATAAGATCCACCATGTTGTTGTGAAGGATGAGAAATCGGTTTTGGTTACTTTTGCACTACAAACAGTGTCTGAACGAGCATTTTAATGCATTTCAAGTTTTGTACACAAGAGACGGACCTCATGTTGTGTTTGTCAAAGATCTTTTCTGTTCCAAAGCATTAGATTTGCAGGTGTCTTATAGTCATAACGACTCCAGTTTTTATATTGTGCCATACTGTTTTCTGTGAACACTTCAAGTAAAGGTGTCTGTGAAGATAATAGGTTCTGATCTCTTTATTACACCTTTAAAAATCTTGCAGTGTGTAATGACGGAGTGTGATATAGAGAAAAATTCAATTTATAATAAAATCTATTTGAGTAAAATTCATTTCTATTTAAAATGAAATGTAATTATAATTTGAGTAAATTTTAGTTCTATGTTGAGTAAATATCAGCTCTATTTATAATAGAATTGAATTATAGTTTGAGTAAAATTCATTTCTATTTATCATAACATTTGATTTCTGTTTTGAGTAAAATTCACTTGTGTAAAGAGTAAAATTCAGTTCTATACAGAGTAAAACTGGGGTCAAGTGGTTTTTATTTGATGCTAAATGGAGTGAATTATCATCATGTAGAGTAAAATGTTTGCACTAAATAGAGTCAGTTTAACTCTGCCATGAGAGTCAATTTTACTCTATTTAGACTGGGACCAAATGTTGTCTTTTTCTTTAGAGTCAAATTTTATTCAACTTGAATAAAATTTTCTGTGTAACAGTCACCTCATGATGTCACCGTGGACTGACTACATCATTCATTTTTTATCATAGGACTGACTACAGTCACTTGTGATGTCACAATGGAATGATAACAGTCACTTTATAACAGGGTAAATACAGACAGTTAATCAGTGTTGTTAATTGAAGATGAAGAAACAATTATACAACATGTTGAGCTTGTGCCATAGACTAAAGCTGTTACATTTCAAAGAACCATGTCTCTCTCATCCCAAAGTGTGTCTAAGTGAGAGCAAATACCACAGTCAACTAAATTAAGACTAGGAAGAAGTTCCATACTTAATGAAATCAAGGATACTTCTACCAGAACATCAGCATTTAATGTTGATTTTTTTAAGAGAAATTATTTTGGGGACAGCTCCAATACAAACTAATTGTACGAAAACAATTTTAAATCAAGTGTACTATTTGTAGAAACAAAATAACTGAATGTGCAATACAGCTTTTCTCAGTGCTCCTTGAATTCCATGAAAAGTGGAAAAAGTGCATTGTAAGAGCAAAACATACAAACATTCATAAAATGCGAATATCTTTCAAAACAAAATCTTTAAGGTCTCATTATGGAAAAGTTGTGTTGCCTGGTCAAAAGTCGACTAAGACAGCAAAAAAGGTTTCCATTAGGCCAAAGATGGTGTCTGAAAGATAGTGACTAACCCTTGGAGTGATGCACATTATTAGAATTCTACCGTTCTCTGAGCATAGACACTATGACATCATTCAAATGTACTGCTCTCACAGAACTCACAGAAAACATTACAGAAATTAGAGGATTAAACAAGCTGTTAAGAGTTGGTCCCCCTCATGATGTCATCCAAGGAAAGAGGTAATTATCCATAACCTAAAATGTGCACAGCACAATATAGAGCCAGGAACACCATCTAACCAATGGCTTGTTTGAGGCTGAGATAAAAATAAATAAATAAATAAAATCATATTTATATGAAACTTATATGAAACAGACTCATGAGGATCATAAAATTGTTGAAATCATAATAATGAGACCTTCAGGCTCCATAATCATTTGAGGTGAATGTTGAAAGTAGCATTTGAAAAAACAAACCCCTCACGACTCAAAGGGTTAAAACCATAAAACAATGAACAGGTGTGACTTAAATACAGTTCAACAAGTCAGAGCCACAGCAGTGCCTTCTTAGACAGAGGCTCTATCACAGGCTGCTGTTGGTGTCGAGTCACTGAAGCTCCTCCTGGAAAACATGCATAGAAAATGAACTCAAACAGAGCAAGAATGAGTCTCTGCATGTTGTGTAATGTGTATAAATGTCCAGAATTACTGTGAATAGATGCTCTCATCAGACACAGCTACAACAATGATTTAACATACATCTCTTTTTTTGAGTCTTGGTTCATCTGAATCGTGTTCTCTGGAATGCACACTTGCTTTCCTACCTCGCCACTTCATCTTAGCTCCTGATAACCCATCTGAGCCATTTTTTGTTTCTAATGAAGTCTGTGGTCTTTGTTTGTGGAGTTTAAATCCTAACTCATTCACACGGTTTTGCTTCTGACTATTACCTTCTGATGATTCATCTGGACTGGCCTTTGATGATGCATCTTCACTGCAGAAGATATTAGAAAGTGACGAATCCGATCTGTACTTAAGTATTTCTTTGGTCAGCTACAATAGAACAGAGACATTTATTTTACATGAGAGTTAAAAGGGATGCAACTTCATAATACAATTATCTTCTCTAAAAATGTACCTGACATTAGATTAATCTGTTTAGCTGATCATTCAGTGCCAGTGCAAATAACATCTGAAGATTGTTCCTACCACTTAGACCTGACAATAAGCATGTACAACACATGAGCTTTACTTAGCAGCAGGGTCGGGACTGGTTAGTACTTGGATGGGAGACTGCCTGGGAATACCAGGTGCTGTAAGCTTTTCACTTTTCTTTCAGCACAGCAGAGGGTGCTACTTCTCCCGCTTCATTAAATACTAATACTGTGCACCTGTGTGCACTTTCCAGGACAGCACCAATCACAAAGGAAAAACAATACTTTTAGGATTTTACCTTGTTGCGATAATGACAACAAGCACAAGTCAGTTAGAGAGAGCACATCTCTCCCATTCTAGCTTCTGTCCATTGGCTTCCTGTGGAATGTGGATGTGGGATTACTTACAAGGCTCTTAATTTGATTAAGATTCCAGAACATGCGCTTCAACTGGGAGCAGCAAAGTCTGGTAGCTCTGAGTTTTTACTCAACCTTTGCTTTATTTTGTTGTGTTTTTGTCGTGTTTTGTCAGCTGCTGATGGACGCTTCTGTGGGGGAGAAGATTCTTCAGGAGAGGGGCTTCTGTCATTGGGGGTGGAGTGGGTCTGGAGGATGCCACCCTGTTCCACCTGGGATGAGGAGGTTGAAGGCTTGGAGGTGGAGATGTGTTGTGGGTCCTTTCTGCCGTCGGTCATCATGCAGGATGTCGACTCTCTGCTCGATGGGAGTGGTGGGGAGCTGGAGATATAGATGAAGACTCAGGAAGCAGACATTTTTTCAAATCGGAACAATACTTGTGTACATCCCACCAATGGCTACTGCTGAAGTTCCATGTGAAGGTCTCCATGAAGTCGTTGCTAGGATACAGACTAAACATCCTGAGGCACTTCAGTCTCCCTGATGGACTCACTGAGGATGTGGTGGAGAGATACGTGCTGGTGGAGGCCATTCTGAACAACTCAGATCATCCTCTTCATAACACCTTGATGGACCAAGAAAAGAGCGGTGGTGGACGGCTCCTCTCTCTTCACTGCAGGACGGAGAAATATAGAAGATCCTTTGTACCTTCAGCCATCAGGCTTCTTCATTCTTCTGCAAATGGTTGATGAGCCGACAGACAAATGAATTTCCCTTTGGGGATTAATAAAGTAATTCCTATTCCTATTCCTAATGACAAAGCTCCATCTTGCCTGAAAGACCTCATTATTCCATACTGTCCTACCAGAGCACTTCACTCCCAGAATGCAGGTCTGTTAGTGACCCCCAGTATCTCTAAAAACAGACTGGGAGATAGAGCCTTCAGTTACCGGGCTCCTCTATTATGGAACCAGCTCTCTACATGGGTCAGAGAGGCAGACACTCTTTCTACATTTAACTCTGGGCTTCCTCTACGACAGAGCTTTAAGATAGGTCTGGCTCAGGTAGTCCTGATCCATTTTATAGCTACGCTGCTATAGGCTTAAACTGTTGGGGGACACATCAGGTTACACACCTTGCCTTGAGATTATTCACTTATGTCACAGTGGACTGACTACATAATTTTTTATTGTTGTTAGGTAAAGGCTGGACCCACAATGCAAACACAGATGCTGGTTGCAGGTTAAGGTCTTTAATGACAAGGCAGACGGGGAGACGTGGAGCAGGGACACAAGGCTGGGTGAGGCTGGGCAGAGCAGGATGCAATGTTGAACTAAAACAGAGGAGAATAGATGAAGCAGACAAATCACAAAAACAGAGCAGGCAAAAATCCAAACTTGGTTTTCAGGTGCCAAAGTGTTACCACAGTATGGTCAATCAACCAACTGGCGAAGAGTGGATGAGTGAACCGGTCTCTTAAGCTATGCAGGTCAGTGAGTTGACCTTGAACGAGCTGCAGGTGTGTGAAGATGGAAGCAGGAGCCAGAAGTAGGTCAGCCCCGCCCAGCCTGAGAGCAACAGGGAAGGGCACAAAACTGACAACAAACAAGCAGGGAGGGAAACAGGAAATAACAGCACAAACACAAGCAAATCCTAACAATCATAGCATTGACTATAGTCGCTTGTGATGTCACAATGGATTGAATTTATTCAATTATGATGTCACAACGGACTTACTACATCATTTCATTTTTATCAAAGGACTGACTACAATCACTGTAGAATGATAACAGTCACTTTATAACAGGCTAAATACAGTCACTTGTGATGTCACAGTGGAATGTTTATTTCACAAAATTAAATATGTTTCTATTTATTTGTTTATGTAATATCTATTATTTAATTTGTGCCCTCACTGCCAAATAACGAACAAATAACCGCTACTGTAGCCGCTCGTTCCCATTCACGTCATGTTTTGATATGAACGTTAGCTGTTAGCTATAAACTGTACGGAGGACGTTACAGCGATAACACGTTACTAGTAATGCGTTACTATAACGCCATTACTACACCGCACGTCCGATTGGGTTGGTTGGACCGGCCCGGCCCGTTGAGAACTCAAATGTTAGAAATATTAGCATAACATAAACAGATGGATAGACAGATAGATAGACAGACAGACAGACAGACAGACAGAGACAACTAGATAGATAGATAGATAGATAGAGCCTTGCTGTTTTTAAAACCATTATATGTGTCTCCCCGCAGGACGGGAAAAGAGCCACCATCATCTTGTGGAGGGAAGCTGTTCTACAGCTCAAAATCAGTGGGCATCTATGTAAATGCCACACACCAAAAGGCCAAAGATTCCACATATGGCCTACAACTACACTCCACAAACTGCACAACATTGGAGGTATAAAACACACACACACATACAATTATGATATACAGTGGGTAAAGAAAGTATTCAGAACACCTTCAGTTTTTCATCATTAATGTTGATGTCTTATGTCAAAATAAGAAAAATATTTTGAATGAATTAAATGCATGATGTGATTCTGTCTGAGCTCTACAGGCAGTTTCTTTGGCCTCAAGGATCTAATTTTTGCTCTGATATGCACTATGAGCTGTAAGGCCTTTAGATAGGTGCATGCCTTTCAAATAAATTCCAAACAATTGAATTCAACACAGCTGTACCCTGATAAAAGTGTAGAAGCATCTCAAAGATGAGAAAAAGAAATAGACCCCTGAATGACCTACAGGCTCTGGACACTGCTCATGTCGTGTTTTAGTTTTTCTTTTCCAAGTTATTTGTAAACATCTCAAGTGTTTGGGCTGTCCTCATGTGGTACAGAGTGTAATTTTATGTGAAAAAAGTGATTTTTTTTTTTTACATAAGGCATTAACATAACGAATAGTGGAAAACTGAAAGGAGTCTGAATGCTTTCCTCACTTACTGTATATTTCAATAATAAAACATAGATAGATAGATAGACAGACAGATAGACTGACATAGAGACAGAAAGAGAGACATAGAGACACTCAGACTGACAGAGACAAACAGACTAACAGAGACAGAGATAGATCTATTGATCCATAGATAGACAAACTGTCAGACTGACATAGAGTTAAACAGATGGACAGATAGATAGATAGATAGATAGAGAGTGGCAGACAGATAGAGACAGATAGACAGACAGACAGACAAATAGATAGATAAACAGACAGAGTCATAGAAACAGACAGATAGACAGACGGACGGATGGACGGACAGACAGAGAGATAGATCCTAACATAGCTGAAGCAATAGCTAAGAGCAGGTTCAAAGTAGAACCAGTGCAAAGCAGGTTGATTTACATAAAATTGTAGGAAATTACTTGAATTGTTGGAGATTAGTGTTAAATAAAAACTTATATTGTAAACTGACAGCAAAGGAACATTGTAAGATATAGTGGTGAAGGTATAAACAGACAGATAGGCAGACAGAGAGACAGACAGCAAGAAAGACATAGAGACAGACAGATTGATATACAGACAGACTGGCTGACATAGAGATAGACAGACAGATAGATAGATATACAGACAGACTGACAGACAACAGACAGACAGACAGACGGACAGAAAGGAGTCTGAATGCTTTCCTCACTTCATGGTTGTTTATTGCCACAGACACCAAAGAATGATGAGGTCACCCCCATCATCATAGAGGGTGCGATGTAGGAAGAAGGGAAAGTCTGTGTCATCTTTGACACTGGGAACACACTGTACATTGATGAGGCCTTGTGGCATCCATATGCCCAAGCAATTGAAAAAAATCAAGTGAAAATCAACACCACCATTTTAGATGGAGTCATTATCAAAATCCATTGGATTTGTTGTACACCGTGTTTTTGATGTTTAATGTTCTTTAACCAACCTTACCTACCTTCATTGAATTCAAATGATTGTAAACACTATCGCAATGCCATTGTTTTAATTGTTGTAGCATGTCTTTATACACTGTGTTCAGTAACTTAAAGTATTTATAATTGTGAGTGAATTTCATGCTGACATTCACTCATGTAGTTTAAAGTAAAGAATTTATTTATTTGGTGTATTTTTTGTCTTGTTTTTTCATTTAATGGTACTGAGTTTACACTGAGACATTTGTCTGATACTGTAGTAAAATAGACTTAAACATTGTTGCATCAAAGTTTCAGGGTCATTTTAGTTTAATTTAGTGTGGTTCTACTTTGATGTGCATTTAGCTGATTCTGCACTTTTAGAGAAGTTTAAATACTGTCTGTTTTACTTTGATGCATTTGTCCTGCCATCAAAGCAAAGTATTACTTCTACACACCCATTGATATTGGCTACATTTGTGTTACCTTTTGTATCAAACTAACTCACTGAGTGAAAAGTAAAAGAAAAAAGTAGATAGATTGATAGATAGACAGACAGACAGACAGGTAGACATACAGACAGACTAACTGACATAGAAACAGACTGACACAGACAGACAGACAGATAGATAGATAAAAAGAAGATAGATTAAAAAGTAAAACATGTAAGAAGGAGCATGATTTTTTATGAAATGGCTGGAAATAACTTGACTTGTTGAAGATTAAAAGTGAAAAGTTATAATCAACTCAAATGCATTTAAAACTGACAGCTTAAAAATATTGTTGAACCATTACTAATATAGGTGAAGCAGTATCTGAGGGGAAAAATTGAACGTGTACGGAGGAGGCTGAAATGACATTACATGATGAGAAAATACCTTAATTGTTTAAGGTAAGTGTAAAATAATGTGTGAAAAAATATAAACATATGTAAGTAGAGAAATGTGAAACTCTTAAAATGGTTGAGGAACGGGCTGAATTGTTGGAAATAATGAGAAAAAGAATGTTAAATCCTTCAAAATAAAATGTCAGGGCTGAAGAGGTGGAAAACCAAAAGTGAGGACATGAAGAAGCTCCAAATCCTGAAATCTCTATTAGGAGAACAAACTGAAATGTAAGTAAGAGAAATAAACTGTTGGAGATGTTTAAACACTCCCCACAAAAATCATTGAGAGGCTGATTAGAGAGAGAGAAAGAGTGTCTGTGTGTGAGGGAGAGAGGTACATACAATAAAATCTGACCTGAGAACTGTATGAAAGGTGTGTGTGTGTGTGTGTGTGAGTGAGAGAGAGGGGAGGGAGGGAGAGAGAGAAGGTGTGTGTGTGAGGGAGAGAGAGTGTGTATGTGTATGTGTGTGTGAGAGAGAGAGAGAGAGAGAGTGAGGGACAGAGTGTGTATGTGTGAGTGAGAGAGAGAGAGAGTGTGTGTGTGTGAGTGAGAGAGAGAGAAAGAGTGTGTGTGCGTGCATGTGCTCAGAGGTTGCCATGGTGACTTTAACTACTTGATGAGAAGGGGGTCCATGAACCCCTCAAACTGCTCCAATCTGACCCAAATCTGTACCTAATATGAGCAAAAGCTTTATATGGTTGGAACCGTAAGACCTTCCTGAACGCAACCATGTAAATTAAATTTTTCTAGGGCAAAAGCTTTTCTCATATTCGTGAGTTAGAAACAGGGAGCATTTCTGCTTTTCTCCAAAAATCAGCTCCTACTTTTGTATGGGAGTGAATGAGCAGCAGGGAGGCATGTGGCTGCACTGAGAGGCCCACAATTCAAATTCTGTAAGTCTCTCTGCTTTTTTGAGCACATTGTGAGAGCTAGAACAAGTTTGACTACAACTGTGGAGAAAATCACGTGTGTACAGTGTAATTTGTGGCCAGGAGGATGAGAGAAAGCGAAAAGTTTCAGATGATTTTTAGACTCTCTCTCTCTCCCACTCTAGCTGATGATGTTACCCACTCTAGCCCTGAACATTCCGTGCAATACACACCCATTCTAAATTTGAATTTTGTCCAAAATTTGAATGATTTTTAACCTGTCATAAATCAGAAACTGTTGAAGATATCAATAAGCTGAATAAGAGATTAATAGTCAAAAATTTTGAACGTTTTAAAGGTTGAATGAAGTCTGTAGCTGAAAGTATGCTGAAGTAGTTGAACGTCAAAGAAGCAGAAGAGTTTGAAGACCGTTTCAATGCATTTCTGTTAGGGCTGGACGATTATGGCAAAAATAATAATCACGATTATTTTGATTGATATTTAAATCACAATTAATAAACACGATTATTCATTGATTTCAAAACCTGTATATTTATTGAGCCACCAACACTCACCTTTAAATATAACAAAAAACAAACAGAAATAAATTATTAACAAGTTAAAAAAAGAGGAGAATAATAATATATTATAATAATAATAGCAATAAAAAAAACCTAGAGTAGCCTGGGTTGCTAACTGTGCTGATGGGACACATGTCCTTAGCTATCATAAATGTCACAGCCTTCAGGCGGCGGCGCGAATGGAGTGTCTGGCGCGACAAGACATGGCCCGAATGGAGCGTCTGGAGTGCTGTGGCCGAGAACCGGCGGGGTATGGAGCGGCATTGTAAAGCGTGTCCGTAATGGAAGACTGTGTTGCGGTGGCTGAGGTTGATGCGCTTGCACTTTTTTGGGACTTTTGCTCCTTCAGTACTTGGTCGTAAACCACTTTATGGCTGAACTTTAAATGGTTAAATAAATTGGTCGTGTTGCTTTGGGGTGCAGACACGACGGCGTGACAAACTTTGCAAACAATCTCCTGCTCCACATCTGACGATTTGAAGCCAAATGACCGAAGTTGTCCCACTTTTCTTCTCACTAAATACTGCCTTTCTGCCATGTTGTCGATGCTCAAACACGTCACATTACACGCTTGCTGCAGCTGCACACAACAGAGGTTCGTTCACGGTGCTTACAGCGCAGGAACTTGCATACACGCTGTGCGGCACATTAATTGTTTTTCTTCGATTACAGTGTTTTTATGATCGCGAGGGGCCAAAATTGAAATCACGATCAAAATTCGATTAATCGTCCAACACTAATTTCTGTCACCACTTTCCACTTCTGTTATGGATTCAGCATTCTGAACGAGGTGCTGCAGATCGTCCAACTGCATGAGACCATGGCTTTGTTCAAGGACTTTTTGCTCGTAGGCAGTGGGCCACTTCTCCAGGAACTTTGCAGAGACGGCATCATCAAACATGAAAGTCAAATCTTGCTCAATCTGCAGAATAGACAAGTCAAGTTGTTAAATCTCCTGAGCTCATACACGTTTTTTCTAACATGCAAGTCAACTTTTACAAGTTATAAGGGAAGTTGAACATACCAATCCTTGTATGTCTAGGAATCTGGGAAAGGCCAGAAAGACATCAGAGGACTTGACTGGATCATGAATGATCTTCTGGCAATAGCTGAAGGTCTGCTTCATCTTCATCTTAACAATTCCTTCCTCAGCTGTATGCTTCATCAGTGCAATGGCCTCAGAACACAAGCTGTCCGTCATTATGTGATTGTCGTCCCTCAAGTCTCTTTCGGCTGTTGGGCCCCCTGTAATACTGAACACATATGAACACATTAGCGTGATTTAGTGCATTTGTTTATTAGTGTTACAGCACGACCTGTCCATGTGTCTGTGTTTGTGCGCCAGCGCGAGAGAGAGCAAAAAAACATTTTTTTCTGTGAGAGACTGTGGCGGGCCGCCACTGTATGCAGTTTGGTTCTAGGTAACAATAACACAGACCTGTTTGTGTCTTTGACAGTCTCATGGCCTTCTTTTGTCCATCAGAAGCTTCCTTTTGGACAAACTTCAGTCTCTAAGCCAGATGCCCACTCCCATCTTCTGCATTGTAATAATGCTCCTAAAAAGGTGTTATTCAAAAGTAATGGCCTCTTAGGTACATCTCGTCTTGATTAATATGCACCATCCCCCAAATTCAGTATATTTAGCATGTTATGATTGTGTAAAGCTCGTAAGTTTTCTACTCACCACATTCCAAAAACCATGTGTAGGTCACTTGGCCCTCAAAACAGATGTACTTGTACACGTACAGCCTGCATCCTTCATGACATGAAAAAGTTATTTTAATAGTATTTCCACAATTTTTCACAGAGCCTTAACACCTTGACTTATTCCATGTGTATTTTACAATCTCATGATATTGTCTATGCTTCTGTGATTATGTAAATCCGTGAAAACAAAATAATGGCAAACTCTACATGACAGCAACAAGTCAAGTACATGCCTTGCCCATAAGGTTAGTGCAATGAAAAGCTTGTGTGATGATAATTTAACACACTGGCACCTGAATAAATGTCGGTAGAAGTATGTACTATCTAACCAAACTGCAGATAAAAATTGAAGTGACACGCACGTGCTTGCTAACCAAACAGCAGAGGTCAATGCACACGACTTAATTCAGGGAACACTAAGCGTTTGCTAGCCTAAAAGCAGGTGCAACAAAAGACAAGCTTACTAACCAGACAGCAAATGAATCAAGACACCACATGCTTGCTAGCTAAATAGCAGATGAAAACATCAATGTACACAACTCAACTCAGAACACAAACACACATGCTTGCTAGTCGAACAGGAGGTGAAACAAACACACATACTTGCTAACCGAATAGCAGGTGAAACATACACACACTTGCTAACCACGTGTTTGATAACCGAATAGCTGGTAAAAACCGTCAATGTGCACAATTCAATTCAAAGATGCTTGCTAGCCGAATAGCAAGTGAAAACCGCCATTATAAAACACACATTCTTGCTAACCACATGCTTGTGTAGTGAGTAACAGGTATGGGCTTTGAACACAGCCCTCATCAGCACATTTCCTGGGTTCCTCCCTCCTCTCAGCTCCTCCCCTTTAAGTAGAGCCAAGTATAAAAGGCCACAAAATGGCTGATTCAGCCTCTTGCTGGTTCCTGCTCCCCTGGTGGTAAGTTGCTCCCTGGTCTCTCCCAAAAGTTTGTTTTACAAGTTTTTAATATACTAACTGGTCTCCTTTTGTGTGTTTTAGGCACCCTGCTGCTTTTTGTTCTTCCTTTTTGTTTTGTTTACTCCGTGGACTGGTCTTTTTGGTTGAGTTTTGTGTTCAGTTGACACTTTGTTATGATTTTCTGGTCCATGGTTTGAGTGAATTTTACTTATTTTGTATATTAAGTTTCAATTGTGGTTGTGGTTTTGTTAACATTTTGTTTTTTTTGCTTTCAGGTTTCTTTTGTTTGACAGTGTGGTCCGAGAGTCCAAGTGGGAGGCTAGGCACTGCAGTGGGAACCTCACTCCTATTGCATGCAAGTAGTCACCTGGTCACCGTAGTGTATGTTGTTTGTTTGCTGTGTAGTGTTTCACCCCAGGTGAGGAGTAGGGGCACTTTCCTATGTAGTCTGCCTCCCCTTGAGGCTCTGGCCACACTGTGGTTCTAGTTATTTTGTTAATTCTAGTTTGTTTATTAAGTATCTTTTTAATTGAGTTTAATAAACAATTTTTACTTATGCTTGTGTTTAACTCTTTTTCTTTCTTTGTCGTTTCAGTCCCAGTTATAGTTTAATCCTAAGCTCATTTGATATTTTAAATAAAAATATTCTTTCTTTATCTGCGGTCTCTGCCTCCTCAGTTGCCGAACCTGTGTCCCTTTCTTCCTTGGTTGTGATTAATTTGGTCCTACTTCCTGGGGTGAAATTCCCCAGGTGGCATTGTTGGTTCTTTGATTTCTTTAATTCCCCCCCCCCCCCCCCCCCCCCCCCTTTTTATTTAAACTTTACACTATCCCCCAAACCTCCTCCTCTCGCCACACTTGCTAACTGAATAACAAGTGAAAACCATCAATGTGCTCGATTCAATTCAGAGTGAAACACTAATGCTTGCTAGCCAAATACCAAGTGAAAACCGTCAGAATAAAACACACATGGTTGCTAACCACTAGCTCAGGGGTGGGGAACCATGTGCCATGGAGAGCCATGTGTGTGCAGGTTTTCCTTCCAACCAAAGACTTCAACAGGTGATTTCACTAATTAACACACCTTCAGCCACAGAGGTGTTGTTGACCTCCAAACACATCAAGTTCACTCTAATAATGATACAACAATTTTAAGGTATAATAATTTCTAAACCATCACCCAGGCACGTGCACACATAGGACCCAAAGGGTGCTTGAGTCCCTGCCCTTTTTGCCTCGTATTAAAAAGTGCCCTCTTTATTTTTTATAACATGAATAAATTTCTTGCTGATGTAAAAAAAACGACATTATAAAAAAACTGTTATCTACCGTACACATTTTCTTATACTACTGTGTTGTGTGTGTTGGGCCTGCTGCTCCTCTGTCCGTTGAGGCTCCGCTGTCACAGAGCCGCGAGAGAGAGCGAGAGAGAGAGAAGCCACTGCCTCATGACACGTGACAGTGGAGCGACTTGAACCTTTGTGAGTTACAAAGCAATTAGCATAACTTCCATGGTGGCCAACAAGTTGCCTTCTACTTATTCAACGTGCTTAAATGAGTCATATTTCAGAAAAGCGGCCATGTGTCCTTGTTAAACTAACTGCTTGTTAAAAAGAGTTAAAGTTATGGTTGGTCATCATGTTCAGAAACACTTTTTGTTCTACTGGGTGAAATGGTCCTTCTATCCTGAGAGTAGTCAATACATGATGTATTCAGAAAAAGGAAGGAAAATAATCAGAGCTCTGTGGCAGCTGCGGGACTGACAAAACACCAATCCATGCCTTACGCTCCGAAAAGCAAAAACCAATCGGATGCCTTCATGTCTAGTTCTGCCTACACCCAATCAAGCTGCCGTCTCTCTCCCTCCTTAATAAAGTAATTCATAATGTGAAAAAATATCATACAGTATTAGCCTTAGCCTACCAGTACGGAAGTCGGTTTCAGGAAGTCGGGAAATTGGTCTAGATTATTGTCCAGCTAATATTGGTCTCAGGCTATGTTAGCTGTGTGTGTGTGTGTGTGTGTGTGTGTAAGTAGTTAGCTTTGCTTATTAATTTTACATTAATTTACATATTGTGTTATTAAGGACTGAAAAAAATTTGGCGCTCTGCGCACGCACATGCTGCCCTTTTCTGACTTAGCCCCTGCCCCTCTATAATCATGTGCACGTTCCTGCCATCACCATTAGTTAGGATTAAATGTTATGCTTATTTATCACAACTGGTGGAACAGAGACATATGGAATGCAGTGGCGGACCGTGCATTTCACATCTAGGCCTTCAGTAGTGCTCCGTCTGAATCAATCCACCCCTCAATAACCATGCTGGTTATAAAAACCATCTTATTATGCAGAAATGAGCCGTTGCGTCGCATATAGATAACTCCTGTAGCCACAATAAATGCCTTAACTGAAGAAACAAACCAGGAGTGAACAAGTCTCCTTCTGCAACTACAGCCAGCAAAAAACATTAATAATAACCTCATAAACTTGGAATATTATTTATTATAATAGCAACATTTTACTCACCAAAAATTCGGATTATTTGAAGACAAAATCCATCCTCCTCTCTTTCCTCAAAAACAGTTCAGTCACCCTGTCGTGTAGATTATCGCGCTTCAGTTCCATCAAGAAGTCCTTTTCTATTGCCATCAAGGCCAGTGCTGAGCCGAGCCTGCCCTGTTGTGTTTCTTGCACAGGTTTTAATTCGCTTTAGGGCTGAAAATGTCCGCTCGACAGAAGCAGTGGACACGGGGATGGTCACTGCCAAACATACAAATCTGTACAGCTGCCCCATGCTCTCACTCAGATTTTTCTGATGAAGGTAATCAAGGAGATCAGTGGGAGATTTTCCTGCAAAATCATCCATGGCATACATTACAGTCATCTCTGTTTGTAACCGAGACAGATCAAAAAGTGCTCCGTGGCTCTGTGTTAAACTGGAGAAGGCTGCATGCGGGAAATTTTTCCTGTCGTGGTCTGGTCTGGGTCTGGCAAATAATGTTGTCCAGAATTCTGCCATGGAGCTGGCGGTAGTGCGCGTGAGGATCTTGTGCTTGACCTCTGCGTGCGCTTGGAGCGCGTGCGGTGCGCTCCGTGGCCTCATAGTCCTCATATCGGCTTCTCTCTCGCTCAACAGTGTCACAGAACTCCTTTACCCTGGCCACACAAAACTGCACATCCAATTTTTGGTCCTCTAGTATTAAAAAGAGCACGTCTGAATACTCAAAAATGCCATTAAATGTGTGAAGCAAAAAACAAAACTCAAAATCATCTAGACGTGCTTCAAATCCATCAGCACAGCGCACTGAGTCCTCATCATACTCGTCATGATGCTCCAAAATGTGATTAAACAGTTCCTTTAGAGCATCCCTCTTCTCAAAGACTGTATTGACCACTCTGGATGTGTACTGCCACCGTGTTGGTGCCACACGAGGGAGACGCCGCTGGCAAATTTCGTCCAGTAGTTGCGTGCGCCGAGGTGATCTGGAAAAAAATGCAGCAAGGCCATTGAGATGGGCGAAAAAGATCTTGCATTCTTTAAGCTTTGAGGCCCCTTGAGTCAGTACTAAATTGAGCCGATGTGCATAGCAGTGTGTGAATAAAGCCAAAGGCGCTCTCTCCTTAACTTTAGCCTGCACGCCATTTAATCCAGAAGACATGACCGCGGCGCCGTCAAAACACTGTGCCACAACTTTATCCAGACATTCATTTTCCAACAAAAATCTGATGATAAGACCTGCTTCCTGTTAGGGAAGAATTTCACTTCTCCTTATAGTTTGTGTAGTTAAAGGTCAATCCCTGAGAATTAGATGTTTTCTTTTAGATATATTGCTAGAGACAGTTTATCTGACCTGTACTCTCTCCTAGGACATGCCAAGGCCATGCTCATTCCTCTGGCGCCTTCGCCAGATAACACTCTGAGTGAGAGAGACTGTCGTTGTTCTCGCGTCACCTGGATGGTGTGAGTCTTTATCTTAATGTTTATGCCCAATAGCCAATGGAATGTTAGCACATCTCCCTTTGTGGGCTCGGTCCACCTTCCTAGTATATGAATCTGAACTTTGCAGCTTGGCCCTCAGAATTGAGGTGACATCTCGCACTCATGTTGTGTCGATGACTCTTCTGTTCTCCTTTATCAAGTAAATTAAACTTCTTCAGTATAAGACATCCAAAACTCCGGTGCTTCTTCTTCCTGCATCATCACAGAATTTCTCCCTAACACTTCCCACTGGTAACATCCTCAAATCTGACAAATCGCTCCTTGACACCTGTGCCTCTTACGTAACGCAGGACCAGTGCGAGCTGTGCAGCGTTACTCGCGTCTGTCGTTCATCCACCATAACAGAGAAAAACGGTGCTTTTTTAACTTCACTTCTGATTTCTTCTCCCATCACTTCAGCAATAGCACTGATCAGTTCGTTTTGTATTTTACCTGAAGTCCCACTAAACACTTTATTAGTGGACAGGTGGTAATGTAAATCCGTGTTGCTCTCAGCAATGAGAGAAAGAAGCTCCACAGTTTCCTCTGTTGCTGGATCCAGCGCTTTCATCGTGTCCCCGAAATGAAAGTTCCTGCTTGCTCAAAAAAAAAGGACACAGTCTATCAGTCTTTTCAAGATTTCTCTGTTTTTCTTCACCTTTTCGTTATGGAGCTCCGTTTCCCTGCGCACTTGCTCGTTCAGCTGTAGATCCACTCTGGTTTACCTAAAAGGTTTGGAGAGCACCGTTGCTTGTAAGTGTCCGGCAGTGCTTTGGTGTCTCGTTGCTGCCTTGGTTAGGCAAGTCAAATTTCCAAACCCAGTGTGGCTCCAAACACCATGTCGATCAGAGGCAAATAACAAGCACTCCCAGCAATATAATTTGCAGTGCTCCTCGGACCCTGTGAGCCAGGGGTACCGCTTGTAGTTGGTAACCTGAAAGTGGCGGACAAATCCTTGTCCTGGTTGTGACAGGCTAGCCAGCGTTGGAGTTGTCCGACCTTTCTTGACAATGTCCAGCTTTTCTTGAAAAGTCCATCTTGAAAATAGCCTTGACAGTAAATCCAAATCTATTTCTTCTCCTCCTTCAGCCAGTGTGGGCTGACAAAATAATTATTAGCCTACATCAACAAAACAGTATTGTGCGGCAGCTAACTACAGATGCAGTTTGCTAGCTTGCGCGGCTACACTCTCTGACTATCCAATCAACGGGTCTGAATACAGTGACGTTGCCTACACCCGCTAGAGGGCCCTGGTGACACCAACTCAAAATCTGATTGGTTGAAGCATTGATATTTATTTTGTGTTAGAGGGCCTGCAGAATGGATTGTGAAGGCCTCCAGGCTGACTTCTTGACTTCTGACTCCTTGCAGGCCCTGACGGCCCACCACTGCCGTTAATAGAGAGAACACCTTCTTAAAAAAGGCCGGGCTATCAAAATTAGGACCATAAAGATTCACCAACGTTATATGGGTGGAATAGATTTCCCCAGTAACAATAAGATAGCGATCGTCCACATCAGTTTTGGTTGAAACGTGTCTAAATGGAACCCCTTTATGGATTAAGATAGATACGTCTCTGGCCTTAGCAGAAAAAGTTGAGTGGTAAGTTTGCCCGATCCATCTACTCCTCAGCCTAGCTTGGGAGTTATTCTTAAGGTGGGTTTCTTGAAGGAACATAATGTCAGAGGACAAAGATTTCAAATGGGCAAGCACTTTACCCCTCATTGCAATATATAAGCTATTTACCATAGAGCAGAATACCAACCCTCCCGACACAGACATAAAACCCCACACTGTCTAGCCGCTGCTAAAACCAAATGCACGGCACGACTCCATAAGGGAGATCTAGAACAAAAATACCTGTTAGGCTATTTTGAGTTTAATTTGTGCCCTCTCTGTCGAATAAAAAGGCCAAATACCCTGCTTTACTGGCTTCAACTGAATTTTAACGGTAAATTTAGTCTAGGGCCTTTAGACTATTATTCCGGGGGATTTGGCTATGTGTTTTTTGTTTGTTTGTTTGTTTGTTTTTCTTACACACAGACAGACACACACTCACTCTCTCCCTCTCTCTCTCTCTCCCACACACACACACACACACACACTTTTGATACAGTTCTCAGGTCAGACTTTATTGTGTGTTCCTCTCTCTCTCTCACTCAATCATTCACTCACTCACTCACTCACTCACTCACTCACTCACTCTCACTCTTTCTCACACACACACCTTCAGTGCAGTTCTCAGGTCAGCCTTTATTGTGTGTACCTCTCTCTCACACACACACAGACACACCGTAGAAAAAGCAAGCACAATCACTCTCTCTCTCTCTCTCTCTCTCTCTGTGTCATACACTCCACAGATAATCTACAAACTTTTAAATACTTCCTGATCATATCCTTGTCCAGGTTATCCCAGGTGTTTTTTTTTTTTTTTTTTTTTTGAGTTACAGATATCTGAATAGTCTGTTGGATAGTCATCAGTCAGGATAGCCTACCACTGCTAATCTCTTGACTTTCTCTGTGTTGATTTTATCATTTCAGAATGTCTCAAAAGCTCCTAAAAACCCAGCCCCATACGAGAGGCTTCCCCCACTCCGTCTGCATGTTTTAGCAGAATTAAATTAAAAAAAGTCCTGTCCTGGGCTTTTAAGGGGGGCAGTGTGAGGCCCCTCTCCATGAAAGAAAATAAAATTATGGCCATCACTGATGGCCACACAGAAGAAAAGTTAATGCTCTTAGAACATTTAGGCACCAAAGTTAAGGAGGGGGGGTATTACATCTTGAGGGGTCATACCCTCAGGGGGCCTTCATCCCCCTTCAAAATAAATGTCCCGAGAGATGCCCTATTCTTCAGGACATCAGCAATGAAATTAGAGGAGAGCAGCAGCCTGATGAGGGAGGCCAGACGACTGCTGGAGCCACCCTCAGCGCCAACCCCACTCCACCAGATAAGTGGAGCCATGGGGTTGGTGACTATGGAGGGGAAGGTGGTTGAGGTAATTTTTGAATTTTAACATAATTATTTTTTGACAGAGTAACATGTGTCGTTGCTTTAATGCAATAAATTTTAAGGATTCAATAGTGATGTGCAATTAACACATATATCTTCTTTCAGAAATCCTCCGTGCAGAAAATTTGCAATGGGAAAGAAGAGTTTCCCCTGCAGAAACTCACTTTGGAAAAGGCAAGATACATAGATAGATAGATAGATGGACAGACAGACAGACAGACAGATGTGTAAATGGTGTAGTGTGAGCCTTGACATTCTAAAGCCATTACATTTGTCTCCCAACAGAATGGCAAAAGGGTCACCATTTGCTTTTGGAGGGAGGCGGTTCTGGAGGTTCATTTCGCTGTTGGCAGCTACATCCAGGCCACTCACCTGAAGGCAAAGGCCTCTGCTTGTGGCACCCAGCTGCACACCACCAACTATACAAAAGTGGAGGTATAAAACACACACACACACACACACACACTCACTCACTCACTCTATTTCTCTCACACACACCTTTGACACAGTTCTCAGGTCAGACTTTATTGTTTGTATCTGTCTGTCACACACACACACACACACACACACACACACACACACTCACACTCTCCCTCCCTCCCTCCCTCACTCACTCACTTCCTAACACACACCTTTGATACAGTTCTCAGATCAGACATTATTGTGTGTACCTCTCTCACACAGACAGACAGACAGACAGACAGACACACACACACACACTCATCTCTCTTTCTCTCTCTCACTCTCTCTCTCTCTAATTAGCCTTGCAATGATTTTGTACCTCTGAGGGGAGTGTTTAAACATCTCAACACTTTATTGTATGTACCTCTCTCTCTCTCTCTCTCTCTCTCTCTCACACACACACACACACACACACACACACAAAATAAATAACTCCTATCTTGTTTATCACCACAGATACCCAAAAGCGAGGAGCCACAATGTGTTGTCATTGTTGGAGTGACGGAGGCAGGACCAGGACAGCTAAAGGTCCTCTCGCATTATGGGAGCCTTTTGAAGAGAAATTGGAGACCGACAATGTGACACTCACCGTCACAGTAATGGATGAACTCATCACCACAATCAATTAAATCATGATCTGTTCATTTTCACCTTATTCCATTTACAAATTAAATACTTAAATATTAAATACTTTTAGATGTAGATAGTTGTTTGAATAAATCCAGTTATTTTGTGTATGTATGGTTATTTGTCAATATTTAATTAAAGAGAGCATTTGTCAGCTTCACTATTGCTTACGGCCATACCACCGTGAACATGCCCGATCTCGGAAACTAAGCAGGGTCGGGCGTGGTTAGTCCTTGGATGGGAGACCGCCTGGGAATACCAGGTGCTGTAAGCTTTTTCACTTTTCTTTCAGCACAGCAGAGGGCGCTGCTTCTCCCACTTCATGAAACACTGATACTGTGCACCTGTGTGCACTTTGCAGGACAGCACCAATCACAAAGGAAAAACAATACTTTTAGGATTTTACCTTGTTGTGATAATGACAATAAGCGCAAGTCAAGTGAAAAAGAAAGAAAGAACTATAAATTATATTATACTGTGTGCACTTTCCAGGACAGCACCAATCACAAAGCAAAACAATACTTTTAGGATTTTACCTTGTTATGATAATGACAAGTGCAAGTCAAGAGAAAAAGAAAGAGAAAGGAGAGACCCATGTTGTACACATTAATGAACACACACACACAACCTTGATGGTGACGATGATCAAGTTTAAAGAGAGCATTTGTCAGCTTCACTATTGCTTAAGATGCAGAAGCGCTATCTTACTCTCAGCAGTTTGCTGTGCGGAGACACCAGAGACTGGATAAAATCAAACAAATAAAAGGAACTAAAAGTTAGTATAAGAACAAGCACATGATAAATATAACTAAAAACTAAAAAGACTAAAAAACTGAAGGACAACAATCGTTATAAATAAGTAAAATTGTGCAATAAATAGGCTAAAACTAAAAAGACTGAAAGGACTAAAAGGTCTAATGACTAAAATCTAAATGATAAAAATCGATAAATAAAAGGATAGGAAAAATAGTAAAATAGTAAAACCTAAAAGTAAAATGTATTCGAAGCCAGGCTAAAAAGGTGTGTCTTGAGTTTGTGGTTAAAAATGTCCACACTGTTCTCAGGTCTTCAGGAAGGCTGTTCCACAGTTGTGGACCGTAACAATAAAAAGCTGCTTCGCCATGAGTTTTAGTGCTGACTTTAGGTATTAATAAAAGGCCTCTATCTAAAGACCTGAGAGTTCTGGATGGCTCATAATTTAAAAGCAAACCTGACAGATAAGAAGCACTAAGACAATTAAGAGCTTTAAAAACCAGTAAAAGAATCTTAAAACCGATCCTGAAGTACACAGGTAGGCAATGCAGGGACTTTAAAATCAGTGTAATGTGAGCTCTCTTTCTGGTCTTCGTCAGCACACGTGCAGCTTTTTGGAGTAATTGTAATGGTGCAATAGTCTTTTTTGGAAGACAAGAAAGAAGAGCATTGCAATAATCAACCCTACAGGTAATAAAAGCATGGATTAGTGTCTCTGTGTTGGCTTGTGAGAGAAATGGATATACTTTGACAATATTTTTAAGATGATAATAACCGTTCTTAGTAATATGTCTGATGTGGTGTTCAAAGGTTAAGTTTGAGTCAAAGACCACACCTAGGTTCTTAACATTCTCTGATGGGTTTAGTGCCAGTGCCTCCAGTTTAAAATTCAGTTTTTCTCTCAGTGCTTCAGGGCCGATAACCAGTGCCTCTGTTTTGTCCTGGTTGAGCTCTAAAAAAATTTCCTGCCATCCATGACTTAATGTCTAAAATACACTTAAAAAGAGCATCAATTGGCCCTGTGTCATGAGGAGACACGGCAATGTAAAGCTGAGTATCATCTGCATAACTGTGGAAATTTATACCGTGTTTCCTGTTGATGTCGCCAATTGACAGCATGTAAAGGTTAAAAAGGAGTGGACCTAAACTTGACCCTTAAGGGACACCACAGGAAAGGAAAACACATTCCAGCCAACGCGAGGAAGACCGTTGAGCCTGGAAAGATAGTTTATTAATATATAAAAAAGAACTCCATAACCAGAAGTGCATACTTTTCATCTTTAATCGAAGAGAATAAAAACAATCCCAGGTTCCTTTTTAACACTGTGGCCAGGCTGACTAAGAACCACAGTGCTGTTAAGCCATGCATCCCTCCGACCGTCAGCAGCAAAGATTTCCTAACTTTCTTCACTGAAAAGATTGTAAATATCAGAACAAGGATCGGCAGTAGTGGACCACAGATTACAGCCCCTTCGGAGGCACCTCCCAGACTTGGTGCATACTTGAACAGCTTCTCCCCCATCGATCTGTCAGACTTCTGCAATCACCTCCTCCAAATCAGCTACATGTCTGCTTAACCTAATCCCAACAAGACTGCTCAAGGATTTCTTCCCCTTAGTTAACGCTGCTATACTAAACCAGATCAACCTTTCCTTAGTCACAGGGTATGTGCCACAAGCCTTTAAGGTGGCTG
Source organism: Caranx ignobilis (assembly GCA_021432705.1). Classification (NCBI taxonomy): domain Eukaryota; kingdom Metazoa; phylum Chordata; class Actinopteri; order Carangiformes; family Carangidae; genus Caranx; species Caranx ignobilis. The sequence goes on from MU269990.1 coordinate 21,211,710, forward strand.
TCATTAATCCTCTACTTAAAAAACCCTCTCTTGATCCAGATGTACTAGTGAACTATAGGCCTATATCCAACCTTCCCTATGTCTCTAAGATCCTTGAGAAGGTTGTCCTAGTGCAGCTACATGAACATCTGCACAGTAACGAGCTTTTTGAAGCTTTCCAATCTAGATTTAGAGAACACCATAGCACTGAAACAGCACTGGTCAAAGTTTCCAACGATCTTCTTATAGCTTCCGACAGAGGTCTTGTCTCTGTACTTGTACTTCTGGACCTCAGTGCTGCATTTGATACCATCAATCACAGCATCTTGCTGCAGAGACTAGAACACGAAATTGGGATTAAAGGATCTGCTCTAAAATGGTTTGACTTATACCTATCTGACAGGTTTCAATTCATTAATGTTAATAATGACCATTCGGAGTACAGCAGAGTTACGTGTGGTGTGCCACAGGGTTCAGTTTTAGGGCCAGTTCTCTTCACTCTTTACATGCTTCCATTAGGGGATATAATCTGGAAGCACTCCATCAATTTCCATTGTTATGCTGATGATACTCAGATCTGCTTATTGATAGAGCCAGATGATAGAAGCCACCTCATCAATCTGCAAGATTGCTTGAAAGACATCAAATTCTAGATGTCTTTTAACTTCCTACAACTGAACTCTGACAAAACAGAGGTTATTGTGTTTGGACCTAAGCATCTCAGGGACACATTCTCCAATCAGATTGCTACTCTGGATGGCATCACCCTGAATTCAAGTACAACTGCGAGGAACCTTGGAGTCATTTTAGACCAGGATCTTTCCTTCAGTTCCCATATAAAGCATGTGACTAAGACTGCCTTCTTTCACCTGCGCAGTATAGCTAAGATCAGGAATATCCTCTCTCAGAGTAATGCTGAGAAACTGGTCCATGCATTTATCACTTCTAGGACTACTGTAACTCTCTCTTGTCAGGATGTCCAAAAAACTCTCTTAAGAGTCTCCAGCTGGTCTAGAACACTGCAGCGAGGGTACTGACAAGAGTTAGTTAGAGAGAGCACATCTCTCCCATTCTAGCTTCTCTCCATTGGCTTCCTGTAGGATATAGAATAGACTTCAAGATCCTTCTACTTACTTACAAGGCTCTTAATGACAAAGCTCCAACTTATCTCAAAGACCTCATTATCCCATACTGTCCTACCAGAGCACTTCACTCCCAGAATGCAGGTCTGTTAGTGACCCCCAGTATCTCTAAAAACAGACTGGAAGATAGGGCCTTCAGTTACCGGGCTCCTCTATTGTGGAACCAGCTCTCTCCATGGGTCAGAGAGGCAGACACTCTTTCTACATTTAAGTCTAGGCTTAACACCTTCCTCTACGATAGAGCTTTTAGTTAGGGCTGGCTCAGGTAGTCCTGATCCATTTTATAGCTACGCTGCTATAGACTTAGACTGCTGGGGGACACATCAGGTTACACGGAGGCCTATCCTTACCCCCACCCCCCCACCCCACTTTCCTGTCCTTTCGCACATTTTTGAACTGTCATTATTTGTGGCACTTTGTAGTCTGGCCTTGGTGTCTCGCACTCTCTCTGTGTTTCCACAGATCTCTTCAGAGCTCCATCCCCCTGCACCAACCAACCGCCGCCTCCATCACCTCCTTTCTCCTGCTGTTAAACTGGTCTGCACTCCCTGCTCATGACCCTGTCTGCCGTCCAGTAGTCAGATTGAGCTGGCCTTCCCTCCCTGCCCACCAGGAGCTTCCTTCATCAAATTTCATTAACTGACTGATTCCATTTCCATGTTTTCTATATTCCATGTTATAAATTGTTTTCTTGTCTGTATACAACATCTATTGCACATCTGCCCATCCTGAGTGGGGGATCCCTCCTCTGTTGCTCACCCTGAGGTTTCTCCATTTTTTCCCTGTTAAAAAGGGTTTTCTTGGGAGTTTTTCCTGAGTCGATGTGAGGGTCTAAGGCCAGAGGATGTTATAATAATGCTGTGTAAAGCCCTTTGAGACAAACTATTTGTAAAAATGGGCTATACAGATAAAATTGCCTTGCCTTGCCACAGTTTAATTTATAGCTCCTAGATGAACATTCATTAAAACTTACAAAACATTCTCTATTGCTAAGATAGGATTTATACCGGTTAAAAACAGTACCAGATATGCCAATCAAGCTGTAAAGACAATTTAAAAGTCTTCCACGGGTCAACAATGTTGAAACTTAAATCTAATAAAACCAGGACGGACAGTTTTCTCTTGTCGAGGTTACATCTAAGGTCATTTACAACTTTAACTAGTGCAGTCTCAGTACTATGGTTAGCTCTAAAACCAGACTGGAATTTCTCATGGATACCTTTGGACATAATAAAAACATTCACCTGATTAAAAACAAGTTTCTCTAAAATCTTACTTAAAAATGGCAGATTGTATTCTGGTCTGTAATTATTAGGGTGCAAAGCATCTAAAACCTTCCTCTTCAGAAGGGGCTTAACCAGTGCAGCGGTAGGAAAAACACCCATCTGAAGGGAATCATTTATAATAGTCAATAAATCCAACCTAAAAATATCCTATCTAAAAAGCTATAAACTCTTTTAAAAAGGGAAGTGGGAATGGGATCTAAAATGCAGGTTGAAGGTTTTAATTGTCAAACAACTTTACCAAGGACGTCGAGTCTAATTCACCTGTGGCTGTAGGATTTGTGGCAGCGCGACCCACAGTGACCAGTGAGTCCATGATCCGCTCTTCGTGCTTTGTAAAGTGTTGGATATCATGCTTAAAATGTGCTATTGAATATTTTGCTAAACATTGATGATTGCATTGATAATTGTATGATAAATGTTTGAGAACTTTTAACTAATTTTTCAGAAGTGCAGAGTGTGTCTTATTAGAGACAGGAAGAGTAAGCCTGAAACATGCAGGATGACGTAGACAACTCCTTATATGGGACATAGTGTCTCAGAGAGATAGAGGGAGTAGTGTGTGAAAAACAGAACGGGGGGGTGTCTCTTTTTTGTCTCCTTGACTTTTCAGATAACCACATATCTGTTGGAGAAGAGTGGAGTCAGAGAGCATGAGGCGGGTCTCCCAGAGATGTGGACCAATCATAAGAGACTCAACCTACTTTGCATAATTTTTTTGTGTAATGGTGTAAAAGACTGGGTCAGGGAAGGTGAGGGTGTCAGACTTTGTGAACTGACACAGCTGTGTTGTTGTCAGGGAAACTAGTTTGGCCCAGAGCTCTGTAAAACAATCCTCCTATTCTTTGTTGACTTATGTTTTGTTGACTTTTAATAAATCTTTTAAACTTTGAGATTGGACTCCTGCATCCTTCATCAAACGAACATGCGAGTTCAAAAGATGAACTCAACAATTTGGTGACCCCGACATGATGAAGACAGGGAACTTTTAAATGTAGAATAAGGTTAAAGTGAATACTTTTTGCACATTGAAATTACAAAATTTAAAGTTGTCCGAACTCTCTGCCTTGTCTGTAATGACTTAACTGGAAAAGAGGACTGTTTGAGGCCGCGGCAGGGGTGTCAGAGGTCCAGGGACAAGCCCACTGAGGACGGACACCTCGAGATTCGAGAAGTCTGGGCAAAAGCAACCCGCGGACTGAGAATCTCACATAGGTTAGTAGATTGGGCAGGATCTGGCTAAGTAGAGCTGAACCATCGGACAGGCTACTTCAGTTTCAGTCAAATTACTTGAGGGCAGTCCAGGACTAGGATAGATTCTCCCGAGATTTTTCAACGAACGATTGAAAAAGAGTAGATCGGAGTTACAAGAGAAATCGCGGGGGAACAGGCGCAGGAATCCTCGTCTGGTGAGAGACGTTCATGTGTAGCACATAGGCCGCTTAGCAGAAGCTTTGCGTGAAGTGAAGTGAGTCCCAGGCCGATGGTGCTGGCACTGTGGTTTTCAGCCCGTTTAAAGGATCAGGGAAGCAAGTGTGATGCGGCGATCTAGGATAGTTTGCTGCAGAGTGTTTAGATTTCCAGTTATTATCTTTTATGTTATTACCCTTTAAGGGGATGAGCTTGTGATTCCTGAACTACAGTAAGAAATTTCATATTGAAGTAACCTGTAGTGATCTGAGAGGGCGAGTGGGTTAGAGTCCCCAAAACAGTGATTAAAGGGATGTGTGGGTGGTAGTTATCAACAGTGTCTCAACTATGATGTGTTAAGTGTCTGAACTGTAACAGTGTGTGAAGGAAACCTAACGGTGCTAACATAATTCACACGCCTCACTGTAAAGGTGAGTGCAGTTCATTGGGTCAGTGGCTCGGCTGTACTGCATACACACTGACTGGCTTACACCTCATTAAGTTGTTTGGGTCAGTTGCTCGGGTGAAATCCATACAACCTGACTGGCTGTTGAGGGGTAGGGAACCCTAAATTGATTCATACAATCTTAGACAACTCTTGTCTGCTCCCAAATACCCTTTACCTCTGGGGGCTGTGCACTCAATAACATTTAAACACAAAGAGGATGAGGACATTCCCTCCTTCCTCATTGGATGCAAAACTCAGTGGATGGACACTATTGGTGCCCATCCTGGCCGTGATGCCACCCAAAAAATCATGTTCAGAAAAGCAGTCATGGATGGGATGCCCAAATCTGTCAAAGCAGCCAAATCAGATTTAATCAGATGCTGAAAAGAATGAAACTGAGACAGCACAGTTTCAGTTGTTAAAACTCCAGTTAGAATCAGCCAGAAAACAAGGGACAGCGACAAAAAACAGAGTAAACAAATGAGCAGCGGCCACAGCCTCAGGAGCCTCCTGCTCTTTATCCAATGCCTGATTGGGCTCCAAAACCTCCTAAACATCTACATGGTCAGATGGTGGCAATGACGGGGGGCTACAGAGGCAGGGGTGGGGGTGTGGGCAGGCGTCCTATGGATAGTCGTGGGTGGCAGTGTTACACATGTGGTCAGATGGGACACAGGTCTAGAGATTGCCCTAACAGTGTTTGTCACAACTGTCAACAACGTGGACATTGGGCAGCAGTGTGCCCACAGCGTCAGTGGCAAGGACCACCACGTGGAGGACAGGTCAGACAGGGTCAGCGTGTATCACCAGCTCATCAGGCACCTAACAACAGTGTGGCACCCAGAGGGCAGTTTCCCTCCGTTCTCTATGAGCACCAGTACTGACGGGATCCAAGGGCTTCTGAGCATGTTTGTCAGATCCCTACATGTCTTTATGTGTTGGTGACAAACAGTTGTCATTCATGGTGGATACTGGGGCAAGATATTCTACCATCTCATCATATATTCCACCAAGTTTGATTTCAAGAGACTCTGTTACGGTTGTTGGGTTCTCGGGCAAAACTGAAGCACTGCCACTAACTCGTCCACTGCAATCTAAAGTAGCTGGTCAAAACTTTCGTCATCAGTTTGTGAACTCTGAGGCCTGCCCTGTCAATCTCATGGGGAGGGATTTGTTGGTCAAGAGTGGAGCCGCTGTGTTGTGCAGTCCTGATGGATTACTGGTCACATTTCCTAATGGATTTACAACAAACTGTTCTATTCCCTCCATGAGTACCACCTCACACATGATATTGGCTGCAGATGTTACACCTACTGCTACAACATGGGCAGACATTTACTGGAGTCTCTTGTTACCTGAGGGTCCTCATTCTGGTGGCATGATCTCATTGTTTACTCAGTGGCGTCCTTGGCTGCAGGCTTTGCATCCGTATGCTCCTCCCTCAGACCCCTATCATGTCATGCTGTGTTATGATGGAGACAGTGATGAAGTTTATCATCAATCTTTATACAGTGAAATTGAGGGGAAGGATTGGCACATCGTTTCTGATTTGATTCTGGTCGGTCCTGAGGGTGTCGTTGCTGCAGTACAACTTACATCAGAACAGCTGCTGTGGTATGAAATGTCATCAGGAGCCATACCTCATGTTATCCTTATGGTACACACTGATCATCAGGCTAAAGATTTAGGCCCCATGACCAAATGCTTGCACAACACCACTGACTGGGTAACTACACAGATTCCAGGGCTCCTGCACTCACCATCAGAAAAGGCATACAAAATCATTCACAGCACACGTGATGTAGTGACATTGGAACATCACCAGATTGAAAGATTCCATGGCAGGGAGAAATCAGATCATGAGCAGGCAGACAGTGTTCTCAGGGCCCTACGGATGTTGGTTTTTGTGCACCAGCTACACCTCTAGTGTTCAACTATACCTCTCCCACACCTATTTGGCAATCACAGTATAAACACAAACCTGAAGCAGAGTTGGGCACCTCTGACACTATTGAGGGCTTGCTGAAAGCACAGGGATTGGAAGATTCACACTTTAGGTGGGAAAAGAAAAATACTGGTAAATACTGCATGGCACATGATCTCAGACGCATTAATGCCATTGTCACTACACCCACAGTCCCTGTTCCCAATCCCTGACTTCTCAACATCAGTAGTTTTCCTGCATAGACCTGGCCAATGCGTTTTTTTCGGTTTACCCTTAGCAGAAGACCTCAGAAACATTTTTTTGTTCACTTATCAAGGTCGCAGATTGCGATACACGTTTCATTTTGTCGCCTGGCATTTTTAATCAGGTCTTGAGAGAACAGTTACAGGGTTTGCAGCTACCACCTGGCGTTGTGTTGATACAATATGTGGATGATTTGTTGCTAGCTGCTCCTACTCCAGCAAGGTTTCCTGGTCTAAACTACAGTGTTGCAGGCAGACAGTGACATTTCTAGGACCTTACAGTACCAGATTACACTAAGCCTTTCTACTTGGATGTTTCTGTAAAAGCGTGTACTGCTGACGGTGTGCTTTTCTAGAAAAAAGGGGGTGGCAGACAGGTATTAACATATGACAGTGTGACACTTGATCCAACAGAAGTAAGACATCCTCCAAGCTCCTACAGAAAACAGCACACATAGTGATGGGACACGCATTAACTGTACTAATGACACATAGTATAGTAGCATATGTAAATTCCACATCATTCACAATGACATCACTGAGGCAGATAAGACTAGAAAAGATTCTAAGAGCAGCACACATCACATACACACATGAAGGAATCAACATGGTCGGCAGCATCAGAGAGGGTGAGCCACATCAGTGTGAGGAAAAGGTAGAGACAGACAACAGAATCAGAACTGACTTCACATGCAGACCATTTACAGAGGCACAGGAACACTTGTACACTGATGGATGTTGTTATAGACATCCCAACAAAGGTTTACAAGCAGCATATGCAGTGGTCAGACAAAATGAGGAAGGAGAGTTTGACACAGTGGTTGCTGAAAAGATGGAAGGGAGAGTGTCAGCTCAACTAGCAGAACTAAAAAGCAGTAATAGCAGCATTAGAACACTCAGCAGGAAAAGTTGTTAACATCTACACAGATTCAGCATATGTTTCAGGAGCAGTTCATGTAGAACTAGGACAGTGACAGAGAGCAAGAATTTTCACCGCATCCAGAACCCCTATCAAACATGAGACAGAAATGAGAGAGCTGGCAGAAGCTTTAACGAAACCAGACAAGTTGGCAGTAATCAAATTCAAAGGGCATGACAAAACAGGAACACTAATAGCCATAGGTAACGAGGAGGCAGATAGAGTAGCCAAACAAACAGCACAACAGCAGGTTCAATATATGATGATGCAGGCGGAGACAACAATACAGGAAATTTTGCCAAAATGCTATGTAAATATGTTAATAAGTGAGCAGAAGAAAACGAACAGTGAACAGTGAAACCACATGAGGGAAGATTTCCCTTTCCAAAACTACCAGGTCAGGAGATCATCATAGATTACACTGACATGGTAGATAGAGTGAGAGGGTATAGATATCTTCTGGTCGCAGTGGATACATACACTGGCTGGCCTGAAGTTGTACCCACAAAGAAAGAAGACGCAAAATCAGTTATAAAGTTTTTGATTAATCAATACATTCCTTGCCATGGTTTTCCTCGAAGAATAAGGTCAGACAACGGCACACACTTTAGGAACACAGAACTAGCAATAGTGGAACAAAGCTAAGTCCTGGAGAGAGTGTAAAAAAAAAAAAAAAACTTCATATAAGCTGTGCCTTCACATAATCATGACATCGGTGCCAAATCTTCCACTCATAAATAGGGGATGGAAAGTATTAGGAGTTTTGTGTTTAATCTCCATGTTAATTGTTTTGCCTCTTCTTTTCTTAGAAAACACACTGGATCCTGAGGAAGATCATGGAGACCAGGGACAGGTGCGCCCCAAAGGTAATCGAACACATCTCAGGAATACTAGTAGCATCAACAAACAAAGCTCCACAGATCCATGTTTACTGAAATATAGTGGAATTGAACTTACATTGAAATTGTACTCTGGGCTCAAAAGGGGGATTTGTTGGATATCATGCTTAAAGTGTGCTATTGAATATTTTGCTAAACATTGATGATTGCATTGATAATTGTATGATGAATGCTCAAGATTAACTTTTAACTGTGATTTTTCAGAAGTGCAGAGTGTGTCTTATTAGAGACAGGAAGAGTAAGCCTGAAACATGCAGGATGACGTAGACAACTCCTTATATGGGACATGGTGTCTTAGCGAGATAGAGGGAGTAGTGTGTGAAAAACAGAACGGGGGGGTGTCTCTTTTTTGTCTCCTTGACTTTTCAGATAACCACACATCTGTTGGAGAGGAGTGGAGTCAGAGAGCATGAGGCAGGTCTCCCAGAGATGTGGACCAATCATAAGAGACTCAACTTACTTTGCATAATTTTTTTGTGTAATGGTGTAAAACAGCGGTTTTCAAAGTGTGAGGCGCGCCTCCCTTGGGGGGCACCAGAGGGATTCAGGGGAGGCGCGGTGAGAGAAAAAATAAACCTGAAAAGGCAGAAAAAGAGTGTAAACATCGAGGGGCAAAATGGATCGATTTTTAGTATCTCAAGTGAAAGTGACAGAGGGCACAGAGTCTAGGGCGAGCAGAAAACGGAGGAAGTATGACCCTGATAATTTAAAGTTTGGCTTTTCGTGTATTGGTCCTGACGATGCTCCGCTGCCACAGTGTGTTATCTGCAAAGAGGTGCTAGCTAACGACAGTATCTAACCATGTAAACTCCGGCATGTAAACTCCGGCGTTATATTGAAACCAAGCACCAAAGTTTAACGACCAAGCCGTGGGAGTTTTTTGATCGGAAACTTAATGAATTGCGGTCACAGAAGAAAGTCATCGAGGCATTTGGCACTGTGACTACCAAGGCAACCGAAGCATCGTACCACATAGCGTTACGCATTGCGAAGGTGGGGAAAGCCCACAACATTGGTGAGACATTGCTCCTCCCTGCTGCCAAAGATATGTGTTGGGTACTAATGGGCAAAGCTACTGCTGCCAAGCTGGATGCCATCCCGATGTCTGACAACACCATCCAGCGCCGCGTCTCTGACATGGCAGCTGATGTGAAAGAACAGGTGCTGGACGCTATCTGTGAGAGCCCTTTCTTCTCCATTCAACTGGACGAGTCCACTGATGTTGCTAACTGTGCACAGCTAATGGTGTATGTACGCTTTATTGAAGAGCTCGGTGTCCAGGAGGAGTTTCTATTTTGCCATCCTCTGCCGGCTCGCACTACAGCCGCAGAAATCTTCAAGGCTTTGAATGACTTCATTCAGGAAAATCATATCGACTGGAGCCGCTGTTGTGGAATATGTACTGATTGCGCGAGGGCAATGACAGGCCGCCACAGCGATCTGGTGAAACAGGTGCAAGCGGTTGCGCCCGCCGCTGTTTGGTCGCACTGTATCATCCATCGCCAGGCTTTGGCGACCAAGAGGATGCCCAAAGAGCTGCACGCGGTCCTGGATGAGGCAGTAACAATTGTCAACCTAAGTAAATCACGCGCCATTAATGCCCGTCTCTTCTCCACCCTCTGCAATGAGATGGGAGCTCACTTCCATCAGCTGCTCCTGCACTCCGAGATCCGGTGGCTGTTGCGGGGCAAGGTCCTCACCCGCTTGTGTGATCTGCACGAGGAAGTCCTCATGTTCCTCGCTAAAATCAACTCCCCACTGGTGAAGCATATGGAGGACGCAAAGTGGGTTGCAATGCTGGCCTATCTGTCTGATAGCTTCAACCGGATAAACACACCTCTCTGCAAGGCAAAGAGTGCCATGTCTTTTTGGCACACGATCAAGTCTCTGCATTCAGGAAAAAGTTGGATCTGTGGTGTGCTCGTGTTGAAGGGGCTCGGTGGAAATGTTCCCAACCTTGGAGGATGTTGTGGAGAAGACAGGACTGCAACTGGACTGTGTGCAACAAGTGGTCACTGAACATTTGAAGGGGTTGCGTGAGCAGTTTTGAGACTATTTTGGGGAGGAGACCTTGGCAAATCAGTGGGTGAGAAATCTGTTTTCTTTCCCAGTGACACCCCGTGATGGACTGACCTTGCAAGAGGAGGAGGCCCTTGTCGAGCTGAACTCTAATATGGACTTGAAACAAAAGATGAGTGAGGTGTCACTTGCACACTTCTGGCTGTCTGTGGAGACTGAGTTCCCCCACCTCACCTAAAAGGCTGTAAAGGTGTTCATCCCCTTCACCTCCACGTACTTGTGTGAGTGCGGTTTTTCTGCATTGACAATGATCAAAAGCAAGTACCGGTCACGGCTGTGGGTAGAGAATGATCTGCGTTTATTCCTTTCCACAGTGCATCCCCACATCAACCGCCTGTGCGCATCAAAGACTCATTGTTCCCACTAAAATAGAGGCGAGCAAAATAAGGTGGCAAGATTGGTTTATTGCCGTCATGGAAAGGATTTACGCATGATGTTGAGACTGCAATATGAAAAGCAGCACTGTATATGGTGCGCGGTGATGATAAAAATCTCTGACGTTTATTATTTGATTTGAGGAATTGCACAAAGAGGCCTTAAAATGAATGTGTTCAAAAAGCGCACATCCACAGATCAAGATGATTAAAATGTTTTAAAAATATGTTTAAGAACATACAAACATGTTTAAGATGTTTACAAAAATAAAGATGTGTATAACATTTATTGTTTAAAACCTTTTTTAAGCCTCTGTGGAACATGTAAAGCAACAACAATAACAGTAATAGTAGTAATAATAATTAGGGGGGGTGAAGGGGGGGCGGCATGCTTTTGAGTTCTCTTAGGGGAGGCTCACTATCCCACACTTTGAAAACCCTTGGTGTAAAAGACTGGGTCAGGAAAAGTGAGGGTGTCAGACTTCGTGAACTGACACAGCTGTGTTGTTGTAAGGGAAACTTGTTTTGACCCAGAGCTCTGTAAAACAATCCTCTTATTCTTTGTTGACTTTTAATAAATCTTTTAAACTTTGAGATTGGACTCCTGCATCCTTCATCAAACAAACACGCGAGTTCAAAAGATGAACTCAACAAAACTCACTGAAATTTTAACTTGACAATGGAAAACCACTAGAGACCATCTGATAACTGGAACACAGCATGTCGATGTTCTGGTCCCTACCCTTTGTTTATGTGATCAGGATGCTTTGGGTGAGCCCAAGGAGCTCCATATAACATCATGGCAATCTAAGTCAGTCCACTGTGACATCACAAGTTGTGACAGCCAACTGTCCACGCCCTCGTTGCCACCCCCGGTGTGCTGTTCGCACCCGATTCGCCGGGGCGGTAATGGCGCCGTTTTTATTCTCTGCCTCACCTGACACTCTGCTGCTGGAGAGAGAGAGAGTGAGTATTTCATAGCGGCGTTGGAGCTCCTATGTTTATTAAGTAAGAAAGTGAGTCGTTAATCCCCACCGTTTTCATCACCTCCGTCAGGCTACGACCTCCAAATCCACCGTTCCTGGCCCGGACTTAAACAGCATTCCGCAATTCCACGATTCAGCCTTCCGAAGTTCCTCCATGCATCTCCTTACACTGGACTGACTGACGAACTGACACGACGTGCCAAAGTGATGTAGGCCTACTGCCTTGCACCGCTCAGGTACCAAGACGTTTTTTTTTTTTCTCTCTGTTGCAAAGAGTTTTTTTTTCCCTCGGCCTGAGTCGTTTTTCTTTGGTCTTCTGTAGTTCCCTTTGTGTTTGAAGCCGTTTTTTTCCCCACTCTCTTTTTTTTTGTTTTCCTTATTAAAAAACTGAACTGAACTGTATTTTCATGAAAATGGGTACTGGAGTTTTGGACTTGGGACTGCCTACTGTTTCGTGAATACAAATAGTTTGTTTTGAGCTGCTGGCTTGCTTGTGTGTTTTATTGTTGTGCCCTGAGTGAGTCATTCATAAATGGTAGAGAAGGGATATATTAATGAATTAAGGTGTATTTCCTGTGTGAGTTTGCCTGTTGTGTTAAAAAAAACTGACACCTGGGTTATAATTCTAAACGACCAAACAACCGATATTTGACTGACAACGAATAAAAAACAAAACAAACATCTCATATGTCAGGAGAGAGACCTGGCTGGCACCCCAAAATTAACCCCCCCCCAGACACTACAAGTGCAAACCGTCACATAAAAAAAAAAATGGCACCCCAGATGGGACTCTCGTGAATGACTAAAAGGAGCAACCAAATAAAAAGCACTCACATCCAGTGTGGAAAGCAAAATTTTTACTTCTGAAGCCAAGGAACAAAAGGAAAACAAAATGGCAGATCAAACTCAGACCTTGTTTGGAGAGGAATCAGGGGAAACCGACACTGTGCAGGAGTTGCCTCTCGCGTCACATTCACTGGTGGACATGGACCTCAAAATATACTCTGATTTTACAATTCCCATAATCCCTCAAAATGTGAAAGAGCCTCAGCCTATAATTCCTACCCCAACGGACAAGGCATCTGGCCCTGGGATCCAGCAGCAGTTGAAAGAACTGGCTGAGGAGGAACACCGCCACTGGCAGGAGCTTAAAGAAAACCTGAAACAAATGACAAAACAAATCACCACCCATAGTGAAAAAGTAACCACAACACTAACTGATCTACTTCAACAGCAACAAAAATCAGTTTTCCATCACATGGAGCGACAATTTGAATATATGAGGACACAATTTAATGCAGCACTGGGATGGAGGTTAAAACATCACCATACTGAACTGCTTAAAGAACTTCATTCTGCTATCACTCCCATGGAGGAGGCCATAACTCACCTGCATAGGGAGCTCTCACATTGCAACGAGTCAATAAAGACACTGTCACTGGAGATGACCACAGCCAAGATTATCACCTTTGGACATGCAAGTGTTCAAACCAATCCACCAGAATTACAGGGACTTGCCTCAGACCGACACAGATTACAGTCCACCGCACATGCTGACATGCCAGAGGTCAATGTTGGATCTCCTGGAGGATCTACAATTCAGGGAGAAACCAGGAGCCGGTTCATGGGCACATGTCCTGTCAGAATACAGTTCCCAACATTTGGAGGGTTGAATGATCCCTCAGACCCCCTTCAATATCTGGAAAGGTGTGAGGATTTCCTGGCTCTTAACCCACTTACTGAAGAGGAGCTCATTGCCACCCTGAGAAATGTACTCCATGGGACTGCAAGAGATTGGTGGGATGTGGCCTGCCATAAAATCCAAACCTGGAGACAGTTTCAGGTACAGTTTCGTGCTGCATTTCTATCTGAAGATTATGAAGATGAATTGGCAGAAAGGGTGCGTAACAGGGTTCAAGCAGAGGGAGAAAGTGTTCGGGATTTTGCCTACACGTACCAGGCCCTGTGCAAACGTTGGAAATCAAACATTGAGGAGGAGGAGGAGATTATTAAATTAATTTTGAAAAACATCAACCCACAATTAGCCAGTCAGCTGAGGAGCGGCCGAGTCACCTCTCTGGATGAACTGGTCCGCCTGGGTCAGCAACTGGAGAAGGACCGGGAGAATCAGCTGCAATATGAACAAGGAAAGATTTGTAAGAAAACCTCTAAACCTGCATCTGACCCCACTGTATTGCCCCCTACCAAAGAGAACCCTGTGAGGCCAAACCAACCCAGTCACAATTGACCCTCCCAAGTGTACTGCTGGCGCTGTAAAGGGAATCACGCAAAAGCCTCTTGTCCCCAATTAACCTCACACAGAACTTCTTCCCCTAGACCCCCACAGCAGCAACCAGAAAAAACATCTTACAACCAAGGAGGTCATGCCACACTTGGCTCCCTTATTCACCAAAGCCAATCTGGAGCAGCTGCCTCTTAATTTCCTCCTGACAGTACCCTTCCCTGCCAGCTGATGGTGCCATTGAGCATTGGTCCTTGGAAAGGAACTGCCATACTGAATACCGGATCATCATACACTCTGATCAATGAAAGGGTGTGGTCAGGAGTCAAAGGGCCGCAGGATGAGATGAAGCCCTGGATGAGGGGACCCTTGTACCTGGTGGATGGAGAAGGACGACAACCTTTAGGATGGAGGGAAATGAGTCTCACAGTCCAGTCTCAAACAGTGACCTTACCTTGTGTTATCCTGCCTGTGCACAGCCTCGCTTTCCCTGCAGTAGGTCTCAACTTCATTTATTTCTCCGGTCTGCAGTTTGATGTCTCTGAGAGCTGTTACTGGTTCAAGGCTAATAAGAAGCGCCAGTATCAGTTTCTGAAAGAATCTACAATAAAAAGGTCAAATGCCGAGCATCCCTCCCTCCTTGCTTTCTTCTCTGCTGTAGCCCCTGCCAGCCTGCTATCCCTGCCACCATGCTATGATCTCCTGGAGGCTGCTGCCCACAATGCTCACCTAGATGATTTTGGGAAAAGACAGTTGTTGTGTCAACTACAGCGGAACTCAGATGTCTGTACCAGCGAGCTGGGTTGCACTGGAGTTCTCACTCACAAAATCTTCCTCACTCATGAAGTGCCAATAAAACAAAAACCTTACCGTGTGTCTCCCAGTAAACTGCAAGTGATTAAAGAGCATGTGGAGGAAATGCTGGAAAAAAAATATAATTGAGCCATCCTCTTCTCTGTATGCTGCTCCTGTGGTTCTAATTCCTAAGATGATCCCAAACTAAGATTTTGCGTGGACTATAGAAAGTTAAATGCTGCAACTCACAGCATGCAACTCACAGCATTTAACCTATGCCTATCCCCTACCTAATATACAGGAAATCCTGGAATCACTGGCAGGAGCTGCTGTGTTCACTACATTGGACTTGAACAGTGGATACTGGCAGGTTAAAATGGATCCAGACAGCCGGGAGAAAACTGCCTTTATCTGTCCCCTTGGCCTTTACCAGTTCAAAGTGAACGCTTTTTGGACTCAAAAATGCCCCTGCCACCTTTCAGCAGTTGATGGAGCTTGTACTGGGAGAGTTGCGGGGACCCATCTGTTTTGTGTATTTGGATGACATCATCATTTATTCACCTGACTTTGAACAACGTAACTTCGACCTTCAAGCTGTCCTTGATAAATTGCAGGAAGCTAATCTCACTGTAAACATGAAGAAAAGTCAATTCTTTAGGACCTCACTTAAGTTCCTGGGTCATGTTGTTTCTGCTGCTGGGGTGGAAGTTGATGCAGAGAAGACCAAGGCAGTACAGGACTTCCTTGCCCCTCAGAACATGAAAGAGCTCCAAAGGTTCCTTGGAATGGTGAGGTGGTACTATTGCTTTGTGCCCCGGTTTTCTCAGCTAGCGGAGCCGCTCAATGCCCTAAAACAGGGGTCTCAGACTCACGGCCCGCGGGCCAACTGCGGCCCGTGGGACGATAGTTTGCGGCTCCCGCCTTAATAATAAAGTTTAATGTTGGTGTGGCCCGCGAGTTTGATATGAATGGCACTTTACAGTGTTCTGTGCGGAGCTGAACAAACCTACCAATCACGGTGGGGTATATGGCTGTCGGGGGCGGGACATCGACCGGGCTCGATACAAGCAGAGAAACATTTCTCAACAATCAACCGGTGATTGTGAATTATACAACAGTTAGTTCCGACCAAGCAATCTGATTGGACAAGAGACGTTCCATGAGTGCTCATATTGAGCATAACAGCACTGGGACTTTTTACAGACATGAACTACTCAGCTGTTCAGGCGTTTCAGTTACTAGACAGGAACTCAGTCAGAGCCACGCTCCCCATACAGGAGCTGCTCCTGCCTCTGCTGCCTGTTAGTTACAAATGGACCTGAAAATTAAAACCCCGTCCAACCTGTGGTTGATAGCTCGGACCTGGCGTTGTCTGTCTAATTAGCGAAGAAAAAAAATCACCGCGACCATTTACGTTAATGACGGCGATTTGTTTTGACACTAGCGTTAGCTGTTAGCAAAGTAGCTACTTAGCTTCCACTGTGTTTATATCGATCACATAGCAGGTAAACAAACTTAATATGGTATCGACAACATCTTTGTATAACTTCACGCTGGTCCTGTTGCTCCGGTGCTAATCAGGACAGTGGCTCCTTTAGTGACAACTTGCACTGGAGCTCGGTGGAAACGGCGCTAGCTTGAAATGTTTATGTGTTGCCTGGCAACAGACTCGTCTCCCTTCCAGTTGCGGAACTATTTGTCTCGGCGGAGCCAAATTAATGGTTAAATAAACAAACAAATCATAATCTTTTGTTGCTTGTTACTGTTAACTAATAAAATGCGCTGACCTGCAGTGCAACTCTGAACTCAAAGCCAAGTTCAGGGAGGTGAGTGGAAAAGCAGACAAGCCTGGGCAATTTTTGAGAGAATTGACCCCCAGCTTCCCTGAGTTTTCCTGAATGTTCAAGTGGACCATGTGCCTTTTTGGGAGCACATACTTGTGCGAAAAGCTCTTCTCCACCTTGAACTTCAATAAGTCCAAGTACAGGTCCAGACTTACTGATGAGCATCTTCAAGCCCTATTGAGGGTCTCAACTGCTTCCTCCCTCAAGCCAAATGTGGCTCGGCTATGTGAGAGGAAGCGCTGCCAGGTCTCTAGCAGCAAGAAGTAGACAAGAGAAGCCATGTTCAGAACAGTTCATGTTCAATGTTCCATTCTTGTTCAGAAAGTTAGAGGTTAAAGAACTGTTAATACAGACATTTGAATCTGAATAATAATAATTAGATTTCTCTGGTCAGCAACTATATGTGGTTTCTTCAGTCTTCTATATCTGCTGTATTATTATTATTATTATTTTATTTATTTATTACTGATTGATTGATTTATTTTCTTATTAATTCTTAATTTGTTTATTTTTTTCATCTTATTTTGTGTTAAAAAAAAAAAAAAAGGTGGGCCTGATGGGCCTGATGCGGCCCAGCCTCACCCAGACTCTGCCTCCAGCGGCCCCCAGGTAAATTGAGTTTGAGACCCCTGCCCTAAAATGAAAAAGGATCCAGGTTCATCTGGACACCCTCATGTCAAGCAGCTTTTGAGGCTCTGAAACAACATCTAATATCACCACCAATACTGGGACATCCTGATTTCAACTTACTATTCATTGTCTACACAGATGCCAGTGATGTTGGCCTGGGGGCTGTCTTGGCTCAACAGACTGGCCTGGGCTCGGAGCAGGTTCTTGCCTTTGCCAGCCACACCTTAAACCAAGCAGGGCGGAATTATTCCACCACCGAGCAGGAATGTCTCGCTGTAGTATGGGCACTGGAAAAATGGAGGTATTACCGTAGTGACGGATCATTCATCCCTTGTCTGGGTTTTTAAAACCCAAAAACCCAGCACCCGGCTCATTCGGTGGGTGCTTCGCCTCCAAGAGTTTTCCTTTACGGTAGAGTACCATAAAGGCAAGTACAAGAGGTCTTGTCTCTGTACTTGTACTTCTGGACCTCAGTGCTGCATTTGATACCGTCGATCACAGCATCTTGCTGTATAGACTAGAACACAAAATTGGGATTAAAGGATCTGCTCTAAAATGGTTTGCTTCATACTTATCTGACCGATTTCAATTTGTTAATGTTAATAATGACCATTCGAAGTACAGCAGAGTTATGTATAGTGTGCCGCAGGGCTCAGTTTTAGGGCCAGCTCTCTTCTCTCTTCACATGCTTCCATTAGGGGATATAATCCGTAAGCACTCCATCAATTTCCACTGTTACGCAGATGATACTCAGCTCTACCTATCAATAGAACCGGATGATAGAAGCCGCCTCATCAATCTGCAAGATTGCTTGAAAGACATCAAATCCTGGATGTCTTCCAACTTCCTACTACTGAACTCTGACAAAACAGAGGTTATTGTGATTGGACCTAAGCATCTCAGGGACACATTCTCCAATCAGATTGCTACTCTGGATGGCATCACCCTGAACTTCAGTCCAACAGCGAGGAACCTTGGAGTCATTTTTGACCAGGATCTTTCCTTCAGTTCTCACATAAAGCATGTGACTAGGACTGCCTTCTTTCACCTGCGCAATATAGCTAAGATCAGAAATATCCTCTCTCAGAGTGATGCTGAGAAACTGGTCCACGCATTTATTACTTCTAGGCTAGACTACTGTAACTCTCTCGTCAGGATGTCCAAAAACCTCTCTGAAGAGTCTCCAGCTGGTCCAGAATGCTGCAGCGAGGGTATTGACAAGAGTTAACAAGAGAGAGCACATGTCTCCCATTCTAGCTTCTCTCCATTGGCTTCCTGCAGGATATAGAATAGATTTCAAGATCCTTCTACTTACTTACAAGGCTCTTAATGACAAAGCTCCAACTTATCTGAAAGACCTCATTATTCCATACTGTCCAACCAGAGCACTTCGCTCCCAGAATGCAGGTCTGTTAGTGACCCCCAGTATCTCTAAAAACAGACTGGGAGGCAGAGCCTTCAGTTACCAGGCTCCTCTATTATGGAACCAGCTCTCTCCATGGGTCAGAGAGGCAAACACTCTTTCTACATTTAACTCTAGGCTTAAGACCTTCCTCTACGACAGAGCTTTTAGTTAGGGCTGGCTCAGGTAGCGCTGATCCATTTTATAGCTACGCTGCTATAGGCTTAAACTGCTGGGAGACACATCAGGTTACATGGAGCCCTATCCTTCCTCTCCTCTCCCCTCACATTTTGAACTGCCATTATTTGTTGCACTTTGTAGTCTGGCCTTAGTGTCTCGCACTCTCTCTGTATTTCCACAGATCTCTTCAGAGCTCCATCCCCCTGCACCAACCAACCAACCACCGCCTCCATCACCTCCTTTGTCCTGCTGTTAAACCGGCCTGCACTCCCTGCTCATGACCCAGTCTGCCGTCCAGTAGTCCCATTAAGATGGCCTTCTCTCCCTGCCCACCAGGAGCTGCCTTCATCATTTTTCGTTTTTCATTCACTGACTGATTCCATTTCCATGATTTCCGTATTTCATGTTGTAAATTGTTTTCTTTGTCTGTATACAACATCTATTGCACGTCTGCCCATCCTGGGTGAGGGATCCCTCCTCTGTTGCTCACCCTGAGGTTTCTCCATTTTTTTTTTCCCTGTTAAAGGGTTTTCTTGGGAGTTTTTCTTCAGTCGATGTGAGGGTCTAAGGGCAGAGGATGTTGTCATAGTGCTGTGTGAAGCCCTTTGAAACAAACTGTTTGTAAAACCGGGCTATACAAATAAAATTGCCTTGCCTTGCCTTACAATACTGTGCCTGATGCATTGTCAAGAGCTCCAGTGATTGACCAACAACATCCCCTCACCACCTGTGCTGCTGTACTACGGTCAAAAAGGGATACCACCAAAAATCTCCAGGTAACAGATGCTGACATCTGGAAGGCCCAGCAGGAGGATGCTGACATCTGCAGCCTGTATGACCAGATCATGGAAAAGGGTGAAGTCTCTGAAAATGCCACGACCAAGTTTACTGTGTTGGAGGATAAGGTGTACCATGTGGTGCAACTACCTCACAAAACTTTGTACCAGGTGTACATCTCTCCTTCACTCCAACCACAGCTTCTCCGTCATTACCACAGTGACCCTTCTCTCTGGCCATCTGGGAAGATATAAAACATATAAACGATTGCAAGCCCTTGTGTACTGGCCTAAGTTGAGTCTGGATGTGAGAAATCATGTGAAATGCTGTCAAGTTTGTCAGATGTACAAACCTGAGACTTGTAAACCTCCTGTGAAACTGCAACAAACAGTGGTAACTGAACATGGGAGATGCTGGGAGTTGACCTCATGGGGCCTTTCCCTTGGAGCTCACAAGGGAACCTTTACCTTCTCCTCTTTGTTGATTATTATACGAGGTGGGTAGAGATGTTCCCTCTCTGCAAAGCCACCGCCGAGACAGTTTCTCACACCCTGACAAAGGAAATTCTGACTCGCTGGGGTGAGCAAACATACATCCTCTCAGACCAAGGCTCCCAGTTTGTGTCAGCCATCTTTGAAGAAGCCTGCAAGCGGTGGAATCTGAAATGGAGGAAAACCTCCCCATATCATCCACAAACAAACCTGACAGAACGGGTCGACAGCAACATCAAGGTCATGATCGCCTCCTATGTGGAAGATAAACATAAACATAAACATAGGGACAAATTCTTACCTGAGTTCTGTTTTGCACTGAATTCAGCAGTACATGAATCTACAGGGAGTTACACCTGCAGAGCTTAACCTCTGTCATCCATTAAAGGGGCCTTTGGATGCTGAGCTACATTTCCCGCTGAGTGACCCAGACACACCTGCCTATGCTACTGCAAGCCGCATAGGAGAAATCAAACAAATTGTAAAAACCAATCTGGAAAAAGCAAGACTGAGGCGAAAACGCAATTATGACAAAAAGAGGAGGGATGGGGAGTTTGCATGCAACGACTGTGTGTGGCTCCGTACTCACCCTTATTCAAAGGTTGAACAATCTTTCTCTGCAAAGCTTGCCCCTCCTTGGAAAGGCCATGTCACCCGGAGACTAGGACCTCTCACCTATGAAGTGATCTTGGAGGACACTGGGGAAGACCTTTGTGTCATTAATGTGGCCCAGATTAACCCATGTTACCCCACGGCTGCAGAGGTGGACAGGCAAGAGCATCAACGGATCCTGGAAATATTTAAGCAGGACAGTGACGAGGAGGATTTCCCTGGATTCTCCGTCTCGGATAATGGCCGTGCATAAACAAACGAGGCACGTGGAAGGAAGAAAAAGTAGGCCCTCCTACGTTCAGTCTTTTCTCAGGGGAGAGGAGTCCCCTCCCCGCCCTCGTCACCACCCCCGGTGTGCTGTTCGCTCCCGATTCGCCGGGGCGGTAATGGCGCCGTTTTTATTCTCCGCCTCACCTGACACTCTGGTGGCTGCGCGAGAGAGAGAGAGAGAGAGAGAGAGAGAGAGAGATTCATGGCGGCGTCGGAGCTCCTATGCTCATTAAGTAAGAAAGTGAGTCGTTAATCCTCACCGTTTTCATCACCTCCGTCAGGCTACGACCTCCAAATCCACCGTTCCTGGCCCGGACTTAAACAGCATTCCGCAATTACACGATTCAGCCTTCCGAAGTTCCTCCATCTCATCATCTGAAACGCCTGTTGCCGGTGATGGTGGTGTTCCCCGGACACAAACCCACCCGGAAGATCAAGGCGGAATTCCACAGGATTGTAGGTAACTGATGTAGAAGTCATATAGGCCTTTTTTTTTTTTTTTTTTTTAGATTTATATATATATATATATATATATATATATATATATATATATATATATATATATATATTTTTTTTTTTTTTTTTCCCCCTTTCTTTTAATAAATAGGATGATTCTGCTGCTACCTCAGCGTGAGATCAGTAGCTTAATTAACTGTCATTTCATTTTGCAGGGCTTCCTAATGTAATAGGGTGCATAGATGGGACACAAATTCCCATCACTGCACCTACAGAGAATGAGGCGGATTATGTGAACAGAAAATCTTTTCAGAGCATCAATGTCCAGGTCTATAATCTTAAAAAAAAAGATATGTAGGCTGTATGAAAATGTATAGTACAATACAACTAACTGATGTCATTCTCTGCACTGTGAAGATCATATCTGATGCCACCTACATCATTACAAATGTAGAAGCCAAGTGGCCTGGCTCAGTTCATGTAGTCTGAGCAACAGATTTGCACGTGGTAAGGAAGTTTAAGCTTTGTACAAACGTTCTTTGTCTCCCTTTTTAATGCACTCAAATGTGTCCTCTATAATTAGAAGAGAGTTTAACAGCTACCTACTGGGCTATCCATGCCAGCTCTCTCTGTTGACCCCTTACCCTGACCCCAACAGCGTTTTAATGTGGCCCACTGCAGGACTAGAGCCTGGGTTGAGATGACCATTGGCATACTCAAATCCTGGTTCCAGTGCCTGCACAAGCTCAGGGTCACTCCAGAGAGGGCATGTGACATCATTGTGGCCTGTGTTGTTCTCCATAATATTGCAACTATTAGGGGAGAGCAACACCCTGCCGTACAAGTGAATGACCCTGAGGATGACCACCCCCATCCACCCTGCAGATATATATATATATATATATATATATATATAAGTATATATATAAGTAGACATCTGCAGGGTGGATATATATATATATATATATATATATATATATATATATATATATATATATATGTTGTCATGATGCTGTGTAAAGCCCCTTGAGATTAACTGTTCGTAGAAACGGGCTATACAAATAAAATTGCCTTGCCATCATCATTGTTCAGAATCATGAACACTTGCCTTCTAAAAAGAAGAAATGGAGCCGATGGCAAATAAAGCAATGGTGATCGTGTGGATCAGTTTTCTCCCAACCACACATCTGCTGTGTGAGCTGCTGTCTCCTTTCATACCTGCTCTGCCAACAAGGTGATTGCTCTCACCTGAGCTCACTTCAGCCCAGGTAGGCGGAGCAGAAGCAGAGAGAGAGACACACACATGAAAAAACACAGCAGCACCACAGTTATCCTGGCCACAAATGAATCAAATAAATGCAGATAAATCCAGTCCAGGGTTTTATTGAACCATTTAAAAGGCACATGGCCCAAACTATGTGACTGACCTGGGTCTGGAAAGCAGCAACAACTGGTTGAAAGCCCAACGCCAAAGGAGAGAGAGGTGGAGGATCTCTGTCCTCCAGGGCCTGGATGACACATATTGATTTATACTTTTTTAAAAGATTTGATTTATTTTATTAAAGAAAAAACAGCTGTTTAAAATGTTGCCCCAGTGAATAGAAGTCTGTGTTTATCTTTGCCTTTTTTCAGAACCTTTTATTTGCATGACACCTAAAATGGACTGTGTTTTATTTCTGTTTTTATTCCCTTCACCTTTATGACCTAATGACGTAGGTCTGACTTTTATGAAATTGCATGAGAGAATATATAAAACACCTTCCATCAAAAAGTGACAGGTCTATTGTTCTAAACGAGCCAATGATATGTAGCAACGTCATGATTACGTCACCGCGTTTTTATCCAATGAGATAGGAGGAATGTTCCGAGGTCCCTCCCTCTTCTTAACCAATGAGGTTGCTCAGATGTAACGAGGTCCCTCCTGCATTACATCATCTAAATTTTGGGGCCGGAGTAACAGGTGACCTCTCACCCCGATACTTAGGCCCCCCTCTCTCTCTCTCTCTCTCTCTCTCTCTCTCTCTGTGTGTGTGTGTGTGTGTGCATATAGCGAACGTTGACGTCACCGAACCTTCTAGAGACAAACCCGTTGTTCTTTAGGGTGTGAGTAGTCCTTCTCCCTGCACTAGTGCGATCAAAATATAGTAATTCAGGCTCGGGAAAATGTCAAAAAGACAAGCGAAATCCGAATCAGCCGATGAAGGGGTAAAACAAGTCAAAACTACAGCTTTGCCAGCCGCAGGGTGTAGTAACCAAGATTCTTCATCGTCATATTGGAAACAACAATTGATAAAAAAATACACGAAATTAGAAACAAACGCTGAAGGGGTAAAACAAGACAAAATTACCCCACCGGTTGCTGTAGGCTGTGACGGTAGTAGCAAAAACTCTACAACATCAGCTTGTTGGAAACAGAATCTGACCATGCAGCGGAACCACAGCGCAGTGGTTTCCGAAACACCGGTGACGTGTTTTAGGGAAATATGGGGAGCTCCAAAGAAGCGTGTATCTCATCTGTGTCGCATTCAGACACCACCGCCGGAGGATCTCCACAAAGAATGGCCGTTGGAAGATGGTGGTTCGTGGGGGTACGCGTTCAACTACAGCGCGAGCGAAGCGTGTCTTTACCAGGTTGAAAAAGGGGAGAGTTACAACCCTGCGGGGCTCAAGGCTACCCTCACCTCGACCGACTGGTCTGTCTTGGTCGTGTTGGGATCATCAGCTTTGAAACCAACGCTCCCTCAAAACGATAAAAAAGGAGAAGGAAATAGAATCGCCTCCAGCATGGTGTGGGAGACCAAAAGTTCACCCTCTGGCAGATGGTACTTTAGAGCCAGCCACCAAGTGTGCACGGTCGCGGAGAAGACAACGGACAACTTTGTCTTGGAGTACTTCAACAACGAATGCGGTGTATTTCAGCTTGCGTTACGCCTTCCTCTCGAAGATTGGTTGAAAGCGATGAAGGAAACTGCGGAGAAAATTTGTCATTTGTTCGCCGCTAGCCAGACCTACAAAGACATCATGTTGGTGAGAAGAGTTTTGTAAAAACGCGGGCCCTCCTTCGTCTCTACATCAGCCAATAGAGAGGTCCTCCCGCCCCCTCCTCACCATCTAACGTGTTTAAAAGACGCGTGATTTCACCACCACCACCACCACCGTTGCGGTAGACTCCTCCGATCTCAAGATGGCCCCACAAGCAGGACTGCTACCATCTCCTCCTCCTTTACCACCACTGCCATCACCGCCGCCGACACCTCCTCCTCCTCCTTCTCCTCCTCCTGCGTCGCCGGCAGCCTCGCCACCCCAAAGACCGCCGAGACCAACAAGACCAGCCACCTTACCCCTTGAATCTCAGAGTGCGGTTTCACCACAGCGGAGGGTTAGTAGCCCATTTCCAAAGTGCTCTAAGAAGTTGTTTAGATCTCTGTCAGCCCCCGCTATTCTCACGCACCGATCCTCTTCTCCACCACGAACCGTTCAGGAGGAGAACGAGCCTGGATCTTCAGCGGAGTCACCACCACCACCACCACCGCGGGCACCAACGCCGGGTCCGATTGGTACACCATCAACGGCCTCCTCCCCACCAACAACGCCAGAGTTTGAAGATGACGAGACTGACGGACGGCTGTCCGTCATTCTGATGAACACCGTGAAACCCGTGGTGGTTTATCTGCTAGAGCATGTTCTGGGGTTGTATCGAGAGGAGATATGCGAGGGTTGCGCCATCAGTCATCCTAGTCAGAACCAGCACCCGTGTCTGGAGGAAGACCCCGACTACTTCTACATGTTAAACTTCAACGAAGTGAACAAAAGACTCTGGAAGCCTACGTTTATTCCCGCCATCTCAAGCGCTCTCGAGAAACGGGGCCTTTATGTCTCTACCTCCAGGATCAGGGGGATCGTGGAAGCCTTTCTGTACGACCTGAAATTTGCTACACACATTCGTGAGAAGACAACCAAGGTGTTTAACACCCTGGTAGGCGACAGCGTACCTAAACACGAGATGATAAAGCAAGCCTTCAAGATATGGGAAAACCAACCAGCCTTCTAACACAGAGGGTGATGTTTAAGTGAACGTTGAAGATTTTTTTTTTTTTTAGTCTGCTAAAAACAAACAAAAAAAAAAAAAAAAAAAAAACATGGGGAATTTTCCTGAAAGAATGTTAGAGTGTGTAGAAGAACATGTGACTGCTGAAAGATTAGTCTCTGTTTTGAATAGAGTTATTAAAAACAAAACAAATGTATCTCTGTGCGGAGACCATGAAGTTATTCAAATGGAAAAGGTGCTGGAGTGGTCTCGATCTAACTCTGCATGGGAAACGCTTGTAGACGAAACTTTGACCCTGGCCAACGAAGGTACGCTTTTGTCAACGTTTCACAAAATTATCTTAGAGATGAATGTCACCTGCGAGGGTCGTCTATTTTCAGTCTATGCTATGTTTGTAGATGTTGTAAGTCGTCGTGTGCAAAACAACGTGCCTACAAATGTCTTGCGAGAATTGTGGAAATTACACAATATTCTCAGAGAAACCTCAGACGCTTCTATACTGAGGAGTGCACTGAGTACCATCCAATCTAAACGTTAGTTTTTTTTTTACCTATTATGTAGACTTAGTATGCTAAAATTTTTAGCTAATGTGTACATTTAGGTGCTATATGCATTTTTCTTATCTTTTTTTAGGTGATATGTAGATTTTGATTATTTGTTTGTATTTGTGTTGTGAATAAAAACATAAAAAAAGCCTGATTATGATTGATGTTTTTCATAAACTTTGGAGAGGCGTGGGGTAAACATGTCTGAGAAACGTGTAATGAAAAGAGTGTATTATAACCCCTCTCACCCTGGTAGCTTCGGAGGGGTAGATAGACTACACAGAGCTGTGCAGGATGAAACCGGTAAAAAAGTAAACGTTACAAAAGTCAAAGAGTTCCTGTCAGAGCAGGACGCTTATACTCTCCATAAACCCGCAAGAGTACATTTTCCCCGGAACAGAGTGTTTGTACCCCGCCCTCTGGTTCAGTTTCAGGCGGACCTTTGCGATATGCAAGCTCTGGTGAAACACAACGACGGTTACAATTATCTCTTGACCGTCATAGATGTATTTTCAAAAAAGGCCTACGTACGGGCTTTAAAGAGAAAATCAGCTCCGGAGGTGGTCAGGGCCTTTGAGTCTGTTTTGCTAGAGAGTCGAACCCCCGAAAAGCTACAGACAGACTCAGGTAAAGAGTTTTTTAACAGAAATTTCAAGAGCCTGATGAAGAAACACGGCGTTAAACACTTTGCCACAGGGAGCGATCTTAAAGCCTCGGTGGTGGAGAGATTTAACCGCACGCTGAAAACGAGAATGTGGAGGTATTTTACAGCCAAAAATACACGCAGGTACTTGGACGTGTTGCAGGATCTGGTAAAAAGCTACAACAACAGCTACCACAAAAGTATAAAAATGACCCCTGCGGAGGTCACGGATGAAAATACCCCCCGAGTTTTTCAAAACTTGTACGGTTCTTTTCCTCTCCGATACCAGGACAAATTTAAGCTTAATTACAAACGGGGGGACCTGGTGAGGATATCTAAACTGAGAGGCGTGTTTGACAAAAAGTACGAGCAGAGCTTTTCTGACGAGTTGTTTACCGTGTCCGAATGCATTCCTCGTCTACCTCCTGTCTACAAACTCAAAGATTTCGACGACGAGCCTATAGAAGGCACTTTTTACGAAGCAGAGCTGCAAAAAGTAACGATACCGCCCGACAAGGTCTACCAAGTGGAGGAAATTTTAGACAAGAGAGTAGTGCGAGGCGAAAAGCAGGCGTTGGTGCGGTGGAAAAATTGGCCCGAAAAGTTCAACAGCTGGGTCAAGGTGAAGGATCTGAGAAACACATAAAACCGCTCGGTGCCCTCGCCACGCCCTTCACTCTACCACTACAAGTACCCCAATATGGATCACCGAGTTAAGGAGGGTTTTTACATCACCCTCCCCTCTAACGCCAGCCTCGACGTGTTTAAAAATAACACAGCAGCCGCCTTTCAGGTGGATTTAGCCCAACACGTGGATTTAGAGGGGCCGTGGCAGGTGGCGTTGACTGAAATCTCCTATCCTCACACCTGGTTTAACGTACCTATAGACATGGGTTTTTTCGAGTGGAGAAGAAAACCGAACGAAGGCGACGCCTCGGCGCCCGAGGTTCATCGTCAAAAGATTAGAGGAGGCTATTACAGCAACCTGGGCCAGTTCACAAACGAGCTAAATGCTTTTTTAAGAAAAATTAGCGCGGACGTGCAAATTGTATATAGCACCATTCAAAAGAGATATGAATATCAGGCTGGGGGAATGTT
Organism: Caranx ignobilis; assembly: GCA_021432705.1. Taxonomy (NCBI): domain Eukaryota; kingdom Metazoa; phylum Chordata; class Actinopteri; order Carangiformes; family Carangidae; genus Caranx; species Caranx ignobilis. Next base: position 21,239,449 of record MU269990.1, read on the forward strand.
TCACCTACGCTTTTTTGCCCCCATCGCGTACATTATGGGTGTAAAACCCGGGGAATGGATTTTGTTCGACGAAAGGCTGGCTCCCTACCCGGCGGATATAAAGGCAGGGTTTTATCACCTCTTTTGTTACAGTGACGTAGTACGTCATCAGGTGGTGGGCGACGCTTACGCTCCTCTCCTGAGAATCGTAGACGTGCAGGGTACCTACGGGGACGTAATTACCAAACATTTTAATCCGCCCTACTATCTACCCGTGGCCAAAAACCACATTGAAAATATTCGCATCGAGATTAAAACGGATCAAAACGAACCCCTCAAGTTTACCTTCGGCAAGACGGTGGTAAAATTACATTTTAGACCGGCGCCATCTTCTCACTGACACAAAATGATGCATCAGAACCTGGACCCTCACCGTTTTGTGAATTATTATGAAAACCAGGCCGGAGGAGCCCTCCCCGGTTTTTACGGAGCCCCCGTAATGTACGGGAGAGGGATAGGATCTATATTCTCGAGGCTATTTCGTTTCGTATCGCCTCTGTTTAAGAAAGGAATAGCCATCGCTAAGCCCCATCTCAAAACCGCGGCTAAAAACATAGCCTCGCAGGTCGTCTCCCAAGCCATGAACAAAATACCCGGAGCTCACGAGGGCCCCGGAAGTTCTCAAGAAGGATCCGGCGGCATTATGATGTTGGCCAGAAGGCCCAGAAAGAGGCCGCCGGGGAACCGTGTTTTAGCGAGGTCTAAAAAAGCCCGAAACGGCGGGAAAAATAAATCAGTAGGCAGAAGCCGCGCTAAAGGAAGGAGGTCTCCCGCCGCTAGAAACCCAGGCTCCGGAGACATATTTCTCTGAATAACAAAGTTTTTTGTTTTCTTTTTTGTTTTTGTTTTGTTTGATTTTTCTACAAAAGACACGAGATGGCGCTGTTACACCACAAATCGGCAGAGTGTAGCATGGCTGAGCTGGATTTATTTTCAGTTCCCATGACGCAGTTGTCTATCGACGAAAAACTCTACACAGAAGTCTTGCCTCTGTCGGCCATTACAGATACAGGCCCTATAGAGTTTTTTATACCCGGAGACGGTGAAAAGTATTTGGATCTCAACGACACCTTGCTCCACCTCAGGGTGCAAATTACCAACGCTAATGGCACAAACCTGGCCGCCGACGCCCCCGTAGGGTTAATCAATTATCCTCTGAATACAATTTTTAGCCAGTGCGACGTCATTCTGGGGGACAGACTGATATCGCAGTCCAGCGCCACTCACCCTTACAGGGCTATGATCGAGACCCTGCTCAACTTTTCGGAAGCTAGCCTACAAACACAGTTTAGCTCCGGGCTGTTTTACAAAGACACCGCCGGTTCTATAGACTCTGTGGTGACCGTCAACGGGCCCAACCGAGGTCTAGGCCACAGAGCCGGTTTCACCGCACAATCCAGAGAGCTCCATCTGCTGGGGCCTCTCCACGCAGATATATTATTTAGCGAGAGGCTTCTTTTGAACTCTGTGGATTTGAGAATTAAGCTGACCAGAGCGTCCGACGCCTTTTGCCTCATGGGCGCTGCCAACAGCACCTACCGTTTGAGAATACTGGGGGCTGCTCTGTTTATGAAGAAAGTGACAGTCTCCCCGGCCGTGCGCCTAGGTCACGCTGCGGCCTTGACGAAAAGCAACGCTCTGTACCCTCTGTCTCGTGTAAACGTAAAGACCTACTCCATTCCACAAAACTCTAGGATATGCAACCAAGAGAATCTCTTTCTGGGCACTATGCCAAAATACGTGGTGATAGGCATGGTGCACCACGAAGCTTTTACGGGGAGGAGGGATCTGTCTCCTTTTAATTTTATCCATAACGACGTCGAATACCTGGCCTTGTGTCAGGACGGGAGACAGGTGCCGGCCAAAGCTTTTCAACCTCAATTTAACAACGGGGTCTCTGTCAGGGAGTTTTACAACCTGTTTACAGCTACAGGCAGACACTTGAAGGATTTACCTCTGAGCATCAACAGGCGGGAATTTGAACAAGGATACTCTTTGTTTGTCTTTAATCTTAACGCGGGGGAAGATGCTGACGCCTTATCCCCCGTCTCCAACGGGAATTTAAGATTAGAGATGAGATTCAGGGTGCCTTTACCTCACACCACCACGTTGATTGTGTACGCTTGCTACGAGTCTATTCTGGAAATCAATTCTAAAAGACAGGTGCTGGTGGATTATTATTAAAAGAAAAATGAACAGCCATCAACTGGAAAGTCTGATGACTCGACTACTGGGAGGTGCTTTCCATGGAGTGTGGGCTTCGGACCAGCTTCCGCTGCTGACGTCATCGTTTAAAACCCCCGCCTACCTCATTGTAAACACACATCCGGCGCATAAACCTGGGGAGCACTGGCTGGCTTTAACGCTGGAAGAAGATGGAACAGGTTCTTTTTTTGACTCGTTCGGATTTCCTCCTCATTTTTTTCACTACCCCAATCAAATTTTACAATTTTTAAAAGACCGGTGCAGCAGCGTTTTATATCACAGCAGACAGCTGCAGCATACATTCTCCTCCGCCTGCGGTCAACATTGTGTTTATTATCTATGCCATAGAGCCTGCGGAATAAGTTTTGAAAACGTTTTAGCGTTGTATCAAGAGGACGAATTGAAAAATGACGAGACTGTGACTGCTTTTGTAAAAAAATATCAAAACTGTGTAAAGCAAAAAAAAAAATGTCAATCTTTTCATCATACAGCATGCTCTTTACAAATGTTTAAAGATTGTTACAACTTCTAAAATAAAGACAAAAAACACACCACATTTTGGTTTAAGCGTTTTTATTGTTACCACCAGTAGCTACAGCAAAAGCTTTATGAAGTAAAACTAATCCAAGAAGTTTTTTTTCTTTTCTTTTTTTTCTTGGTCCCTAGTTCTCTATTTTCTCTGGGCGTGCTCCAGTCAATAAGCGCAGGAGTGGGTGTTGTCTCTCTGTAGGTCGCCCGTCTCACTACCTCGTCTTCGTCTTCGTCTTCTCCTCCTCCTCCCCCGGCAGGTGTGCTCCATCTCGGAGATAGAATAATTCTTCTCTTTAATCCTGACTGCTCATTCGATCTCAATTTACTGTATTGCTCGCGAGCTTCGAGGTTACCCACGGAGGACAGAGGGATGTTTAACTCTTTCAGAGTATTTAAAAACCCTAACCATCCCTTGGGTTCTATTCTCTGGGCTTTTTTGTATGAGAAAGACAGGTGTTTTATCAGGTCCAACATGTGGGACCCCTCGACCGCTTTACCCATGTAAACAAATTCACCCTTTTTATTCCAACTCCCTTCACCGTTTCTGCTCATTTTCCTCAAGATATAAGAGGCGTTTTTTCGATCCCTCGGGGGAGGTTTTGCAATACTTCCTCGATAGTTTCATCCTCCCATTGTTGCTGTTGTTTATGCTGCTGCTCCTGCTCCCTCTCTTCTTCTTCTTGTTCAGAGACTTTAGAAGGCCTGGTGTGAGTTTCCTCTTCTTTAGCACCTTGTTTGATAAAAGCAAGATATCTCTGCAACAAGGCGTTGTATTTTTTAATTTTCTCGTAAGGGTTTAGCCCCGGCTCGTTTAATACATCGTTCATCTTCTCATCCAATTCACCCACGGCCGTGCGTCTCATGGATTGAGCCTGAGTCTCGCTGGCGACGGGAATAGGGCTGGATTGAGTCAGCCGATTCATTTGCTGGGCATTCAACAGATACATCTTTTGAGTGGCTTTTTGGTGACTCGCCATCTCTCTCTCTCTCTCTCCCCGCCGTTAATTTATCTTCTTCTATTCACCAGACCTCCTAGAAGCTCTCCAAATATAGGCACCACGGCTGAGAGCAACGGTAAAAGGAATCCTCCCGATTGTTTCATCAAAGCACTGTGTTTGTTTTTCAGAGATATTTTGTTATCCGCGAGCAGTCTGATTGTTTTTCTCTGCTTTTTCAGTTTCTTATATTGACAGGGCGTAAGAGGGACGTTGCCCTTCAGCAGGTTTAGACAGATTTCGCTGAGACACTGAAGAAAGTCTGACGAGCAATGCTGAAGAATATCTCTTCTCTTCCGAGGCGAGCAGTAACATAAAGCCGTCAGTAGAGGGGCGTTTCTTTTTATGCGGTCCGACATGGCTGTGCGTCGAGCTAGTTGGATTTAGGTACATAAACCACCGGCCACTGGTGAGGCAGTATTCCCGACCTTAGCCTGTATCGCTCTGGGCAACCGGGCGTGAGGTCTACTAATAAATACGAAAAGGGCTTTTGTGCGGCGTCTTCGAAGCTCTGAAGGAAGAAAGCTTTTTTCCCGGGAAATATTTGCTGAGCCAATACGTTGATCTGCAGTTTGTCTCGCGGGTTGTTAAAGAGCACCAAATAGTTGGTGTTCAAGCTGATGGTGCGACTGTATTTACCTTTGTAGAAAAGATTTTGAGTGAGTAACATCACGCTCATATTTTTATGATGCCTATATTGCGTGAAAATTCTCGCCACTTCGGGGTGCTCTGCTGCCTGCAATAACACATCGTCCAGTATAATAAGGTGGGAATGATGAGGGGGAAACAAATCAGGGTCGTCAAAAGAATCCGGCAGTCCTTCGACGAATTTAATATTTTTATTGCTCTGACGCAGTTCATCATACATCGGTTGACAAGAAGTATAAATCCATACAATGTTGTCAGACACATGTTGCATTACATCTTTACAGTTCTCTAAAACATTTTTTACAAAGAACGTCTTTCCACAACCGCTAGGTCCCACTATTTGGCATGAAAAGGGTACACATAATCTAGGATCAAATTCTATTTCTTCGGCAAAGTGTGACATGTTTCTCCGTCAAAAACCAAAAGGTAAAGTATGACCGGTAGGCAGCAGCCTTCTCTTGTCAAATACAACACGAAACCTTTTTTGAAATGACGAGTTTTTAATAAAAAATCCTCTTTTATCCCTGACTATACACTGTTGAGGGGTTTGGAGAACTCCCTCCCCCTCCTCCTCCTCATCCTCCTCCTCCTCTCCCCCTTGGAGCTGTCTGCAGGCGCGATTTACATACCTCTCCACCAGCCTTTTGACGCTGTCAAAGTTGATTCTTTCACAGCAGGCGTGCGTCTGCGTTATTCCCTTGACTTTTAGCACAACTCTGTTATTTTTTGTTTGATACGCGTAACTTTTAGGACCGGCTGCCGCGAATTCTTGAATAGTGTCACCCCCCAACTCGTCCGTCAAGTCCCCCAGATAATTACCCAGCTCTAACGTGTTTTCCCCTGGTTTTGTGGTGTAAATGATGCTGTCTGTGTCGAAGTAAAGCACCCTCTCCTGCAGCTGTTCTAAGTAACTGTACAACTTGAGACGACCGTACGCTGTCGTGAAAGCTGCTATGAACACGTTGTCAACTTTGTTGGGTGGGGGAATGTACCTGTCACCGTAGACCCACTGGATCAGAGCTACTCTGTCGTTGATAAACGAAAAATATTTTATACGGTGTTTTTCTGAAAACATTAACGAGAAAAACTCCTCGGGCTCCGACACAAGCTCCGTTTGACAGAGGTTGCTTCTCTGAGCAAACTTTCCCCAGAAGCTATTGAGACACAGTTTAGACACTTGTCTTTTGGCCGGATTCGGCTTAATTTTAGCAGCGTCCAGTAAAATGCCCTGACGCTCTCGATATTCCCTGATGTATCTTTCTCTGCTCTCTTGATCTACAGCCTCGGGAGGGTATCCCGAAGCCTCTTGTTTACCTTTTAAAAATGTCTGCATGTACTGTGAGAAGATTGAATCGTCCCGGCGCTCGAAATGCCAGACCTCTGTGATCTTTACCAGGCGGTAGCCCATCTCTAAAGCCTTGTTGAACTCAGGTGTGACCCAGACCCCCTTTAAGGCTCTGGCCTCGTCATCGTGACTACAGGGTCCGCTTTGAGCGTTCATCTCCGCGCAGGTGCGACACAATGTAAACACCAGTTTACCAGCGAGTGTTCTGTAAGGTAAGACCGGGAAATACAAGCCCCTCGGCGGATACACCGTGGCTCTAATTAACCCAAAGTAGGCGCGCGGATCTTTAAAATTTCTGTGAATTATTTCAGGGTGACCCAGAGGATACGGATAGCTGCTGTTGACGTACGGGTAGAGCGAGGTCACGTCCACGTATTGTACAGTCTCGCCCGTCCCAGCGCTGTGTCTCAATCTGACCGCACATGTCCTCCCCCCGTACAGAGCCTCGCGGGGGAGGAGAGGCTCCGGAGGATTGTAACGTGTGAGGAAATCAATCACGCCGGCGCAGGTCTTTTTCATCTTGTTCCATCTATGCTCCCTCATGACAATCACTTTCACCCCATAAACAGACTGTAGCGTTTCTAATCTCCTCATGGTGCTGGAGTGAAGTTCTTCGAACGTGGTACGGGTGAGCGGGCAGAGGTCCTGCGGCTGAAAACAATGAGGGCACCCATGATAGAAGCAGCCGAGGAATTCCCAGACATATTTCTCGCCCCCCTTCTCTGCGTATCCGTCTACACAGTAGGGACCCAGGTGCTTCTCGCCCGCGTTAAGAGCGTGTCGAATAAAGATGCCCTCGGTGTGAGAGACCCACTCTAGCCACTGTATGCTACTGTGCGAGAATAATTTTACTTGTCTTCTGTAATTGTCTGGCGGGGGGATGGCGAGTGTGTTTGGAGTCAAAAAATTAGTGACGTAGACTTTCATGCAGGCCGAGGCTATGGTGGACCGGCTGAACGGGTCAACCCCCGTCTCTTCCATGAAACCGTTTCTAAAGATGGTGCAGGCTTCCGCGAGAATGTCCACGTCATTCTCGCAATAAAGACGCGACTCTTTCTCAAAGTCAAACACACCGCCTCGGACCCTCTCGTACCACCCCTCGAACTGAAGCTTTCCTTCCACCGTCATGCGCTCTGTACCATAGGCTTGGGGCGGAGGATAAGGACCTACAAACTGTAAGGCTTTCTTTGAGCTAAAGTGGTGGGGAAAGTATCCTTTCACTTTATCTTTAAATCCCAGAGCCCTGGGCATGGCTGAAAGAGGCATAGCGAGAAAACACAGAGAATCTATGTATTTTTGCTGGAAATCTGGCTCTGTAAAACAAACCACTTTACTACCCTGCATGATGAGGGACGGTTTTATTCCGAGAGTAATCATGGCGTTCAGAACGAGGTACCCGTCAAATCCTTTGGAGTTGTGAGCAATAAACACCGCGTTCCGATAGGAGGGAGATCTAAAATGCAGTACAAACTCTCTGGCGCATGTTGGCCCCCAGGAGTTCCATCTGACACCACCTAGGGTTTTTGTGCACACCAGGAAGGGCACATGCGTGGAACTTTCGTCTGTGTACGTTTCAAAGTCATAAAAAACGATGTTTTGATTGTAATTTGTGTCGGGCTTTAACGGTTGAATGTAACACAAGTGTTTGTTTTTTTCCTCATCACCCTCGGGAAGTACTTCTCTACAGACTGCGCATTTTAGTTTTTCGCATGTATGGGGTTTAGAGCCGCCGTCGATGCCTGCGTACCACAATCTGTTGCATTTTGTGCATTGTTTATACAAATCACACTGGCTCCGGGGCTGATGCAAATTCGACCTCCCCCTCGGCAGGAGCTCTTTGTGCTTACTCAGGCAGTGATTTGAACGGCACGTGCGATGGCAGTCTGCGCAAACAATGGGTTGGTATTTTGCATGACAACAGACGGGGTCTAAGCACACAGAGCAGTGGCCCAGACAGCGATGGCTGCATACGCTGCTGTAACCCGTGTAACAATGCTGGCACACATAAGGAGTGCCTAAGAAGGCCTTGAGATTTTTAATACCGTAGTAATGGTTTTGATGTAGAAAAAGAAACGCTGTTTTGTCTTTTGCCGGTGTTGTCGTGTGGAATTTAGCGAGGGTGCGGGAGTCTTTGTTTCTGTAAAACACCACAATCTTACAGTGTAACACCCTTTCAAAGAGTGACACGTCGCTAAAACACACGGCCCGGTGTTCGGTGAAACCTACTCTGCGTTGAATCTCTCTACCTATTCTCTCGGCCTCTCGACCGTCGATGGACGGATGCAACAGGTGGGCTAAATTAGTGGCAAAACACAGGCTGTTGTCAGGGTTCTCCACAACATAAAGAAATCTTCTCTTTTTGCGCACCACTTCGCTGTCTAACATAGAATCCTGCTTTCTTCTACCTGCGCCGCGCGGATTACGAACCAGTTGAACCACTAATTCAAGATTCTGATCGGTCATGAGCGACATATTAGACTGCACGAGTTCGTCCAGTAAGTTTTGAAAGGTCTCTAGCCCCGTCTCACCCCCGACCGCTCTCACTACTTGGGACACAGACTTACTGAAATGGTCTCCCCTCAATTCCATTTGAACAACATCCTGCGCTTGTGCTTGGCTAAAGATTCTGTCACACAGCTCTTGGGCAGCGCCCATGACACCGCCGTAGAATTCACCATAATCAGGCACGCCTGAAGGAGTGGGAAACTGTAATATTTGTCTAATTTCAACGTTGTTAAATCTATCGCGATTTACTACAACGTGTTGAGGGGCCTGTGGCGGTGGTGTTGGAGATGAAGGCACGCGGTCTCCGTCTTCCGAGGAGACGGGTCTCTGATCGGGGGATAGAGTTTGCTCCGCGTTACCTCCAACCTGGAGGTAATTTTGATTTTCTAACAGCTCGAGAGCATCGTCTAACGCTCTGAAGCGATCTAATTGAGAGACCGTGTGGGCGGGTTGGATGTCGCCAGACGGCGCGCCGGTAATGGGGGAGGAGGAGGAGGAGCCGGGTTCATCGTCCCGAGCAAAGGACTCAAACGCCGTGTGAAAGTTGTTTAAACAATTGGAGATGGAGTGAGAATAATTCAACTCATCTAACGCTATGTTTATAGCTATAAAAGGATCGTAGGGAGCGTGAGGGTTGTCTACATTCTGATCCATAATTACTAAAAAATCTATCCTGTGAGAATATCACCAGGGTCACCACCTTTTCGGTTCGTTGGCGGTAGTGCATATATAGAAGTGAAAGTTGGCACAAATATCACAGCGTCCGCTTGAATTATCGCTGGTTCTACAAAAGTAGAAATGGAAGCTTTGACAAGATCTACAAACAGCATCCCTCGTCCTTCTGTCTCTTCTCTCCCTCCTTCGGCGTGCTGGTATAAAACAACAAAAGAAAAACAAAGTTTCATTATTATTATTGTTACTTTTGTTACAGATATAATACCGTCTATAAAAACTTACGTTTTCCGCGTTTTTTGCAGTGTGAGCAACAGCTACATGCGTCCGTCCAGGTGGGAGAGGTGCTTCTGCTGCTGCTGCTGCTGCTGCTGCTGCTGCTACTAGCGCTGGTGCTGCTGCAGCTGCTGCTGCTGGAGCTGGAGCTGGGTATTCTGACTCTCTTTCTGGGCGCTTTTCCGTTTTGGCGCCCCCGGGTACGTCTAGCAGGGCTGGAGGGCTCTCTCTCTTCACGGTTTCGGAACGGAGCGGTTGTCTCGGAAAGCTCAGGTACCGGAAGAGGCGGCGGCGGGGCTTGCATCTGCGGTGTATCTTCCGCAGGTGTTTCCGCTGGGACAGGTGGCTGCGGTGTATCTTCTGTTGATGTTCCCGCCGGGACAGGTGTATCTTCTGTTGATGGTCCCGTTGGGACAGGTGTTTCTTCTGTTGATGCTCCCGTTGGGACAGGTGTTTCTGACGACGGTGTTGGTTGAGGGTTTATGTGAGGAAATTGCATAATTAATTCATCTTCGTCCCCTTTAAGAGAAGCATAAATAAAATAACTATATAATAATGTAGAAAAACAACAGCAGAATTTGCGGTAAAATGAAATAATACACTTACAAGGAAGGAACATTTTCTCCAACTCCTCCAAAGAAAACTGTACATCGTACTCTAAAAAAAAAAAAAAAAAAAAAGACTCTTTACAATCACATAGTTCTTACTGTAAAAGAAGAAAAGAAAAGAAAACAGTTTTTAAAAAAGTTAATACAACTTACCGACCATTGTTGCGCTGATCTGATAGAGTTTGAGGGTGCTGCCAGAAAGTTGTTTGGAGATGTCCTCTGGACTGGTTCAAGTTTCTACGCTCTCTTATACCCCATCTTAAATAATAGGCTTTTAGAACCTTTTCATTTTGTCTGGTTTTTGTTTTTGGCTCTTGTCTATTATTCTGAGTTTTTTCTCATGGTAGGGGTTGTGTGAATATTCTCAGTTTTTCTTCGGCCTAATGCTAATGGAATGTAACCTTTGCCCTTAGGTTCAGGGTGTTTAACTTATTGACCTTGAAGACCTGAGGGGATGGTTCAATGAGTGAATACAGTATCATGGTCAAGGGTAACTCATGACCGTGACTTAATGCACAGTCTTTCAGGCGTGGGAGATCCTGGCTTCTTTGTATAAGACGGGGTATACGCCTGTCACTCAGAGGAGAAGTTTCACCGCTTGCCGCATGCACACACACACACACACACACACACACACACACACACACACACACACACACACACACACACACACACCTCGTCTATTATTTGGAGTTTTTCTCATGGTAGGGGTTGTGTGAACAGTCTCAGTTTTTCTTCGGCATAATACTAATGGAATGTAACCTTTGGCCTTAGGTTCAGGGTGTTTAACTTATTGACCTTGAAGACCTGAGGGGATGGTTCAGTGACCGAATACAGTATCATGGTCAAGGGTAACTCAGTTGCACGCTGACCGTGACTTAATGCACAGTCTTTCAGGCGTGGGAGATCCTGGCTTCTTTGTATAAGACGGACAGAGAGAGAGAGAGAGAGAGAGAGAGAGAGAGAGAGAGAGAGAGAGAGGGAGGGGTGGCTTTAGGGTTTGGCTTTAGGGACTGACAGCCTGATTCTACTCATTTACACTTTCAACCCCGCTTAATGCGCACTCTACTCTCTAGCTGCCTCTCTTTCTTGACTATGTCCAACCCTAGCTCTGTCTTTTTCACCCCGAACCTAAATTTGACCTAAAAACAGCGAGCTAACAGGCTAGACTATTTTTACATCGGACCATAAATGACTAACTTTATCTCAATTAAACCAACAACGGGGACGTGCCAGAGAGAGAGAGAGAGAGGGGGGGGGCTATGACTTTCGCCCTAAGTTTTGGGGGGTGAGAGGTCACCTGATTCTCAGGCCCCAAATTTTAGATGATGTAATGCAGGAGGGACCTCGTTACATCTGAGCAACCTCATTGGTTAAGAAGAGGGAGGGACCTCGGAACATTCCTCCTATCTCATTGGATAAAAACGCGGTGACGTAATCATGACGTTGCTACATATCATTGGCTCGTTTAGAACAATAGACCTGTCACTTTTTGATGGAAGGTGTTTTATATATTCTCTTGCATGGATATGAGAAGTACAGTTAGCCTAACCGTAACCACCCACTTCAGGGTTTGTCTCATGGAGGGGGTTTCTACCCTACCACTGATCCTTTGTCAGGAGTCAAACGAGCTGTTGAAACAAACTTTACCATGTTGTCACAGTCTCAGCTGTGTTGTGTTAGTTTGAAAATGGATAGAAATCAGAATGTAAGCAAAGGGAGAATCAAATATTTTAGTTGGACCAGTGGAGCTGTTCTCACATGTTTTCATTTTGGACCCATCATTTGCTTCTATTGGCTTTAGATACAAGTGATGTGAATTTGAACAGAAACATTGAGTGAAGCTGTATGTTGGGAAAACCATGTCATGTGACTGTATGCTATAGGGTTTCGAGCCTGTTCCAAGCTTCTTTGAGCCATTTGGTTGCTGTAAGTAACATTTACTTGTATTTACTTGTTCTTGTGTTGACGTTGGAGTTGAAGGAATGTATGGCCAACACAGCTGTTGGATCTGTGCTCTTTGGAAAGAGGGCTGTTTGGGGCAGAAACTGGATCACAGGGTTCCTTGCTCATTAGGAGCTATTGGAAGCAGCTGTGATGCTCCTCCACAGCTGAAGGCAATCAGCCAGGCTGGGAGGCTTCATAATGTGCTCACTGTGCCCTGCTCAGTTGGTTGTGTGTCTTCAGAGAGTCAACACCGTCAGTTGGCTCTTTGGTTGTTGTTTTCTTTTAGAATGGAAACCTGAGCTGACAATGTGTTTCTTCTTTTAGTCATTCATTTTGTTTCCCCCTTCACCTTTATCAGCCCAACATGGTGGGGGTGCATCTTACCAGAGCAGGTGCTGCAGTTTGGACTAGAAATAGACACTAGTAATTTACTGAGCAGCAGGTCACAGGAGATTAGAGAGCCTGCTGGGGTCATAGGTTGTGTGGCAGTGGAGTCCACTACTCTAGAATCAACACTTCATCAGGAACGTTCCCTCAGTTTAGACTGTTGACTTGTGATGTTGGGACTGTCTCCCTCTCTCAGTAAGTTGACCTAATACATCGATTTGGATAACATTATTTATTTTTAAGTAAATATGGCAGAGGGACAAGCAGCTACTAAAACACCAGCCAAAACCCTTACACTTATTGTAGCAATTGGACTGAAGCTACAACTTCAATGATGGCTAGACATTCTGAGGGGGTCGTGGCAGCTTTTTACAAACAGCTTCATCTTCAAACTCAGTTGTGCCACTTGATATCAGAGTTAACTGAGAAAAGAGGTTTCCAGCCTGGTTAAGTGAAGAGACCTAAAGCAGACCTGCAGGAGATCTGAAATCTGAAGCTTTATGTCCAGTGGCATGTGTGTGCTGAAACTCAAGTGAGCTCTCAACTGCCAAAGCAGCCTACTTTCCTAACTTCATCAGTGACAAGTAACATGAACCAAGATTTCTTTTTGACACTTTGCAAAAGTTGTTCTGAAGGAGTCATGACTTCCACAATTGGGACTGCTCACCACTAGACTGAGGTCGTTTTCACATTTGACCAAGGGGACTTGGTTTGATTGTAACATTGTTGCATTCATCACTTGGTTAGGTTCTGCTTTCACACTGCCATTTCTGAAGTGAACCAATCTTTCAGAATAACATCACACAGTTGAAAAGGGTGCTTGTCAACTGGACACATCTAGAGGGGAAATCCCTCCCTCCTGGACTGCTCCTTTTTGTGTTGCTAACGTTACACAAACACACTGTGTACAGCTGCACTGTGTATTGTGACATTTTCTACATTTTGGTCCTGTGTTTGTTCTGGTGAGCGTTCACACTACATATGAACCACACCACAGTTCACTTGCGAGCGAACCGAGACCCACGTTTTCAGGAGGACCAGGGTTCTTTTGTTTGGGCGGCCTCAGAGTTGTGATATAGGCTTAGGGGTTCTAAAGAGGGTGGGGCAGACAAAGGACCCCCACTTCACTGTCTGGTACATTTTCACCAGGTCTGGGACATGTACATTCTCCTCTAAAGATTCCTCATTGACTCCACAGTCACAATTGAAAGCACTGGAGAAGTCAAAAAACATGACTCCCACAGTGCTCTCCTTCTTGTCCAGGTGTGTGTAGTCACGGTCAAGCAGGTAGAGGATGGCATCCTCTACTCCTATTCAGGGCTGGTAGGCGAACTGGAGGGGGTCCATATGAGGTGTGACCACAGGCCGGAGCTGCTGCAGGATGAGTCTCTCCGGGGTCTTCATAATGTGGGAGGTCAGCTGATGTAGTCAGTGATACACTCTGTGAGCCTGTCTATGTCCTCTCCGTTCGGCTCACAGAGTGCCTGCCAGTCCATGACCTCAAAACATCCTTGTAGCGTCTCATAAGCTTCCTCTGACCACCTCCTCACTGTCCTTGTGGTCGCAGGCTGGCTCTTCACCAGAGGCAAATAAGAGGGTCTGAGGTGCACTAAATTATGGTCTGATCTGCCCAGTGGAGGGAGGGGAGAGGAGCTGTATGCATCCTTCACATTAGCACTACTTGGAACAAAACTCTCAACAAGGTAGTACTGGGAATGAATGGTTAACATACCAGTTTATTGTGATGTCCAAAGTAAAAATACAGCCAATAAGTATTGTAACACACCTGGTGTGTGGGAGCTCTGGTAAGCAGATAAGCTCAAAAGAGAGAGATTCTTGGTCTTCCCCTTAAATACTCAACCAGAACAGAGACACTTCTAAATCACATATCAAATAGAAATTGACATGGGGACACTATTCATGTCTGGGGACATCAGGGGGTCTTTTCACATGACAATGAACTACCTAGACCTTTGGAATTCTCGCACTGAGACCATCAGATATGTCATATTTTCAAGAGGGAGTCAGGTAGAAAGGAGGTGTTAAGGAGACACTAACCAAAAGGCATAATACACAAAATATTTACATCAGTCTGGGAAAGACTTTCTTTGTTTTAGAGACAACGTCTTATGGTGGGGGTCAAACTGTCTTACAGTTTCTTCCTTTTGGCCCCTGAGAGCCATCTGGAAAACAAAAACAAAATAAAATTAAAACCTTAACACAGAACAAAACGACAAGGGTCAAATTGAAGGTTGACCCACACCCATAGTTCTATTATTTCAGTCTTTGCAGATCTGGTAATTGCAGGGAGCTGAGTACCAGGGCAGAGAGTACTCAGAGAACTGACGGCGCATCGGATGTAGCAAAACTGGATTAGGGTGGCAATGAATATGACTGTGCTGGCAATCACACATCCCTTGAACACCCAGTCCCACCATGTGTATGCATACTGAGCTGTACGCGTAGATGAGCTGGACAGGATTTCCCCTGTCTTCTTGGCTAAGTTGGCCTGCACCTGGGCTTGGGAGAGATGATAATCTGTGTTCATAATGGTTTGTTCGACCAAGTTCATGGTGTCTGTAAGGGCCTGGATGCCTTCTTTATAAAAGGTGTCCTCTCACCAGGGAGAGATGTTCAAGTCCAGTGGTACCCTGCCCAAGATGTTGAGTTGATCCATAGCCTTCAGTGACTTCCAGGCAAAAACTGTGATTTGCTGGACAGGTCAGACCTCCGTAAGAAAAAGAGTTCATTTCACTGGTAACACACCATTGCGTGTGACACCTGGATGGCATCTGAGTATCCATGTAGAGACTGGATGCTGATGAGCTTGGAATCATTCTGTGAGATGCGCTTGAGAGTGTTACAAGTACAGATGATATAACTGGAAGTTTCATGACAACATGTGCGAGAAGTAAACAAGGTCACAGTGTTCCTTAAGGTCATATGCCCCATGATATGGTCCCATTTTTATCACCTGATTCTTCACCACACCTGTTCTGGGTGAATAAGTGATTGATATCTTTCATTTTTTCTGATATGACCCACCTATGTAGGTCCAAAGTGTCCATTAAATCATTTAAGGCGTGCCTGGGAGTCTTTTGTAGGTGGAGGTCCAGGATCTCTTGTCTAGCAGTAGTAAGCAAATCTTGTGCATATGTTCTCCAGGCTATGTCATGTTCAATGATGCGGGTCTGATTGAAAAGTAAATGACTGACAGTTAATAGTGCCCGCGCCTCCGATTTGACCACTTTGATGTTTTCATTACTATTGGAGAGGTGTTGAAACCAGTGGCTACCTAATTTGCCAACCACAATGAGTATTGTGATTGGTCAGCTATATTGTAAGAGTTGACAATGGAATTAGTTGAGCCAAAGAGACCAGTAATATCAGCAAACAAATCTCGTTTAAATCTGGAACCCGGACAGCAAGTCTACCTTTGTAATCAGAGACTAAATCATTGATTCGTGATAGTAGCCATGTATAGGTCTCATCTTTGTCACTAGAGTGGGTTAAATATGCAGATACAACATTCATGATATTTATAACTCACATGTGTCATTACTAAATTTACATCATGCAATAATGTCTTAACATTTCCTTTTAATAATGCCACCAGGAGGTGTGGGGTATGTCTTGGGACAGTATGTGGGTTTGTGATACCCACAAGTGGTCAGATTGAAGCATCTCTCTTGACTCCAGGTGCAGTTATGCACACTGGTGTAGACATTCAAATCTGGTTGGCACAAGCCAATGCAATACACCCCATCTCTCCGGGATGTCCGTACAAATGACTTAGGTTTGGGTTGGTCTTCTGTGGAGGAAGTGAGGTTAAATAACAGGTCTGTGTAAACTATGTGTGATTATGTGGAACTGTATGTGTGCACATACACTCACCAGCCACTTTATTAGGCACACCTGTCCAACTGCTCGTTAACACAAATTTCTAATCAGCCAATCACATGGCAGCAACTCAATGCATTTAGGCATATAGACATTGTCAAGACGATCTGCTGCAGTTCAAACCAAGCATCAGAATGGGGAAGAAAGGTTATTTAAGTGACTTCGAACGTGGCATGGTTGTTGGTGCCAGACGGGCTGGTCTGAGTATTTCAGAAACTGCTGATCTACTGGGATTTTCACGCACAACCATCTCTAGATTTTACAGAGAATGGTCCGTAAAAGAGAAAATACCCAGTGAGTGGCAGTTCTGTGGGCGAAAATGCCTTGTTGATGCCAGAGGTCAGAGGAGAATGGCCAGACTGGTTCGAGCTGATAAAAAGGCAACAGTAACTCAAATAACCACTTGTTACAACCAAGGTATGCAGAAGAGCATCTCTGAATGCACAACATGTCGAACCTTGAGGCAGATGGGCTACAGCAGCAGAAGACCACACCGGGTGCCACTCCTGTCAGCTAAGAACAGGAAACTGAGGCTACAGTTCGCACAGGCTCACCAAAATTGGACAATAGAAGATTGGAAAAACGTTGCCTGGTCTGATGAGTCTTGATTTCTGCTGCAACATTCAGATGGTAGGGTCAGAATTTGGCATCAACAACATGAAAGCATGGATCCATCCTGCCTTGTATCAATGGTTCAGGCTGGTGGTGGTGGTGTAATGGTGTGGAGGATATTTTCTTGGTACTCTTTGGGCCCCTTAGTACCAATTGAGCATCGTTGCA
Source organism: Caranx ignobilis (assembly GCA_021432705.1). NCBI lineage: Eukaryota > Metazoa > Chordata > Actinopteri > Carangiformes > Carangidae > Caranx > Caranx ignobilis. The sequence goes on from MU269990.1 coordinate 21,256,287, forward strand.
ACGCCACAGCCTACCTGAGTATTGTTGCTGACCATGTCCATCCCTTTATGACCACAGTGTACCCATCTTCTGATGGCTACTTCCAGCAAGATAACGCGCCCTGTCATAAAGCTCGAATCATCTCAAACTGGTTTCTTGAACATGACAATGAGTTCACTGTACTCAAATGGCCTCCACAGTCACCAGATCTCAATCCAGTAGAGCACCTTTTGGGATGTGGTGGAACGGGAGATTCGCATCATGGATGTGCAGCTGACAAATCTGCAGCAACTGTGTGATGCTATCATGTCAATATGGACCAAACTCTCTGAGGAATGTTTCTAGTACCTTGTTGAATCTATGCCACTAAGGATTAAGGCAGTTCTGAAGGCAAAAGGGGGTCCAACCCGGTACTAGCAAGGTGTACCTAATAATAAAATGGCCAGTGAGTGTATGTGGTTGGTTCTAGATCCTTCGTGTAGTAACACTTTTTAGGATCTAGTCCATGGTTTGACTGCTGATGCATTAATCGAATAGAGCCAATTTTAGAGTGTGGTGTGTCCTTGAGTTGGTACCAAGTTGTGAGATTGTGGAAATTTGATGGGTAGATCATATAGTCTGTTATGTTAAGAGTGGGGGGATGGGTGGATCCCTCTCTACAACAAATCTTCTTGTCACAATTTGGTTCCAGTGCTAATCCGGGGGGCCATGTAACTGACTGTTTTAAAGGAAGTGTGATGTATGGTGTGGATGGCCCCTTAGAATATTTTCATACTCATCTCCTGCATTTAAAGTTATGGGTAAGAAGGCTCGTTGACCCAGCTGGATGCAGGTTGTCCTGGATACTTTCTTGGCATAGACTTCTTTTTTTTTTTTTTTTTTAACAAGAAGCCTCCAGAATTTGATTCTACTGCTTTAAAGCAAACCCAAATGAAATAAAATTCCAAACACAGTCACAAGGAATGGCACTACAACAACAATAGGAGAAGAAACAGCATCTATGTCGTTGAGGAGGAAACCAACTGGAAGACGTATCAAAGTGGGTCCAGATGAAGTTCATGAAGTAGCTGACTCGCTATCAACTACATCCTGGACATCCTACAACAACAAAGCAGAGGCAGAAACAAAGGCAACAAACAGCAACTGAACATGAACTATTTCAACAGTTGTTTAGGGAATCTACAAACTCTCGCTTCATGATCACTAAAATATGTTGGCAGAACTGTTGCTTCTACATTGTACTGTTTACTTTTCACATAAACATGATCAATTAACGTGCCCTTTTCTGTTGTGGCCTGTGTCACTAACTGAACATACCCTCTGGAAATCATCAGTTGCTCAGTTAGTGACTGACAAATGTCATCATTAAAATCTCCAATAACAGCAATGTTTTCACTGAGTGGATGTAGCCAATCCAGAAACTTCCCTAGATACTGCTTAAAGATAGAGGATACGGTGGTGCACGATAAATGATTACCAACACAATATTAAAACTAACAAAACATTACACTAAACACTCCATATTGACATCTGCTACATTCATAATGTCACCTGCCACATTTTCAGCACAATACATGTCAACACCACCATGTTGTTATCCTTGCAATTCTTTCAACACTGGATGGCTGCTACTATATGATGCACTTCGTGGACAGTGGTCGAAACTGTAACCATCAAGCTGTACCATATCTAATGAGGAGTCTGCAGAAAGCCACGTTTCTGTTACAGCAATACAGTGAGGCTGCAAATGCTGTGGACACGCTGCCAAATCTGCTACATGCCAAGCCAAACTTTGCACATTCATATAAAACACACTAAAAGTCTGTGGACTCAGTGTGCATCCTGGAATATCCTTCTTAAGAAACGGACGCATACCATGAATGGCGTCTTTAATGAATCTTAACAGTAAATGGTCTTTTCCAAAAAGCCTTCAGTAATTAACCCTGACAGACTCCTCACATGGCTTAAAGCCACATACGCTTGCCCAGGTGCAAAGATTTTTTTTTTAAGACACACAACAGCACTATCACCAGTGATGCCTTGTACTTTATGTACTGTACAGGCCCAAGCTAACTTTAAGGGAAATTGTCATCGCATTCCACCCTTATTTGTAGCTTGTTCCTCCTCAGGTTCAATCTCTACAGACCCAGCTAAATCTGGGGATGGCCTTTGAGTCTGTTCCTCCTCTGTGTACCAATATGATCATCATCATCAAACCTTACAAACACTTTGAGGAAACGTAGCACTTTTTTTTTGAGGGAACAATATGGGTCACTGTGCCACATGCACCATTAACCAGACCATCTGCAACATCAATATTTTTACACAACATTACACGGGCATCTTTGCCTAGGAGTAGCTGCTCTGACAAACAATTTCCCTGTGTTTTTTTTTTGGTTTTTTTTAAACATCATTAACAAAGTCTTGTGCCTCTACAACAACATACTCTGGACAGGTCTTAAACAACTGTCATTATGCTCATGGAATTGTTTATTAGTTGCAAAAATATGTAAGGCTGAGCTGACCTCACCAGTTTCACAGCACTTTAACAACTCTACATCGCTGTCAAGCATTGGTGTCCCCTTTGACCTAGTCCTGACCCTGTTCAACAGTTCTGCAAACACACAATCCTTTTGCCTCATGATTTCTGTCAATTCAACAACACTAAGCATATTACACCACAAACTACTACCAACACAATCAACATACAGTGGCAACTGGAAAAAAATTCCAACAGCAACAACGCTAACATTACCAAAAGGGGAAAAGTCACCAGTTTGTTTTTATCTGTCGTAACCGACCGTGAATGTACTACAAGAGATTGTGATCTACCATAGAAATTTCATCAATTATCAACAGCTGTAGATCACGATACTTGGCACAAAGAGAATTTAACTTCTCCTCCCCCCAAAGGAGTGTACGGTAGACGCACATCCTTAACCAATACTAAAAGTTGTATGACCACAAGCTGGTGTCAATAACCTCATGGATTCATACTGAATTGCCTTTTTTATTAAATGACTTTTTTACCAGTACCTGCACTGCCAGTAATAAAAACATGCAGTGGTGCAGGATTTTTACCATTTACCCTATCCAAGCACGATTGTCTAATCCGATTTAAAAAAAAAAAAAAACATTCAACTGTGTCTCATTAAGAGACCCAACCAGAGCCAAACCATCACTCCGAGACATAATGTTGTCTCTCTTCTCCAAGTGAGAAACATGTTCACTAGTCACAGCTAAATCTGGAATATTCTCCATCACCTTCAACAGCCTGAGCAGACTCTGTCAATTCTTCCACACTCTCCAGACGCTCCAACTCTTGCTCTGGGCAGAGCTCACACCATGAATCTTCAATTACACCAGTTCTTCTAGTTACAAAACCACAGCCGTTCTTCAATTCAATCCATGATGCACATTTTTCATTTTTTGTCACTACAGGAAACTCTGAGGCAAATGTTGCCAAACAAATGTCATTGAAGGTGCTATCATTTCGGCTATTTTTGTATCGGTCCAAAAAAACAATCATCCACATATCGTCTGTATTAACAGTACCTGATGTGGCTCTCTGCCTCAAGACACTCAAAGGCAAACTCATTTTAACAACATTGTCCCCTGTTGGAACAAACACCACCTTCCTAGAGCACTCCTTCAGGTGCATGTTAGTCAACCTGTAAACAGCCTCTTGGGCACAGACATCTGTTATGTAAATAGACACTCCCAAGTTTTTTCAAAGTGAAGTGTATTTTTGTTGGTTATTGCAGATGAAGAGATGACCACTCTGATATATTTTCTTTGCAGATAAAAAGTATTTATTACAAAAAAAGAGTATAATGTCAAAAAATGATGAGTCACGAAGAACCTCTTGAGCCTGATTGTGAGATCTCTCCTGAGAGTCTCCGATGCCAATTATGAGAACTCTGTCTGACCATCCAAGGGACTTGGCTTAAATACAGTTCTTAATCTTCAGAGAAGACACACCTCCAGACTGTTCGGAGTCGACTAAGTATCTGGTCAGACTTCTATGTTATCCGAACAGCTGGTCGAAGTCTTTGGTCAGTTTGACCTCTGGACACATAACAATGGTTAAGAGATAACAGATGCTCTCCCATGACCTAATAAATCAAGGCATTCAAGTAATTTGTTGCTCCAGGACAAAATACTGAACAAAAAGAAACAGAGATTCTTGTTCAGACACACACCCTACATCTACCAAACATTGTTATCATTCTAAAAATACCACTGTCATATTAAGATATATTAAAGAAATTAAGAGGTGGATAATATACCTCATTCCCCCCTTTGAGACTCAAAGAGTCACAACAAAAATAAAAAGTATTGAAGATTCAAGACATTCAATAAGTAAGTAAATTTCAATTAATATTAAAAGAACAAAATTAAAAACTACACAATATGGGAGTGAAAACTTGTTAGGCAGTCAACCATCATTAACTAAGTCAAGACAGGAAACTCTCCCACGGCCCCTCTGCCGAGAGAGAGAAAGAGAGAGAGAGAGAGAATCTATGACTCTTCTGCATATTAAAACCCTTAATAGTCTGACCAGCGAAACTTTGTAACATATAGGTGATCTTATCGATGTGATCTGCCAAAAATGTCACACTGTACCATGGCATCAAACCTATGCCCCATTTTTCTGCCAGACTAATCCTATAGTGATAGGCCGCTATGTCACTAAACTGGGCCGTCTCTCTTTTAACTCTGTGTCTGGAGGTTGTATTTGACTTTATCGCATAAACCTCATACGGGAGCTTCAGAGTTGCCAGATAGCAACAACCGATCCACCCATATGGAAGAAAAATATCGGCTTTATCGCCACAGACCCACCAAAGATCTTTGAAGTTTCCTATTGTCACATTGGCTGGTAGAGTCTGATTTCTTACAGTCAAAGTCCTAATGTTTGCTTTATCTGGAGCATGGAAATTCACCTCATACTGATCATCAATGGTTCTATGATTACTCCTGGCAAAACACATCACATAGTTCTTACATGTAGATATGCCCATGAACATTCCAGGCCCATTATACGTATTATTTGATCAAAAACAAGTTTCAGCCTTAGCAGATGTTATTGCCATTGCCTCAGGTCGTGCTGATGTTACTACCTCATTTTCACCAAACAGGTTCAAATAAGGCAGGTTTAACAACCAAGAGCATTATCTTTTAGGTCTAAACGGATTTACTGATAAAGACATAAGAGCATCCTTTCCTGATTTCTGCTGATAAAGCAAACAAGAAAGAGCATAAAACCGACAATTAGGAGCCAGTGGTTCTGGCACTGGTTCCAAAATCGATCGCCATGTTCCTGGCGGTGTAACTTTCACCACAAATGGACCTTCAATTTTTCTAATAGCTCTAACAGAATGTGTCAGTTGCTGGAACTGTAAGTTTTTACTTGCTACTGGGTCTGGAAGTTGCAGTGCTTCAGCATCAAACCCAAATGCTCTCCATTTTGATTCTCTTTTCTGCAAAGCATGGACCCGGTCAGCTAATTCCTCTTCTGTCCCTTCAAAATCTATCCAGTCATCCAGCTCATCTTCAGAATCCAAAGCTATTATGTCAGTTATCTGTGATGTTCTCTCAGATTCTCAGTTTTCTCAGGGCTGTCACTTCCTCCACATCTCCTGCCTTCCTGCTACGGTGAGCGTATTGCGTCATTACGTCATTTCCTGCTGTGTTGTGCCTGTTGAGTTAGACTCTCTCCCTCAATCCTCCATCTAGCTTTCTGCTAACTTCATCACTTTAAGCACCACTGCACACTATGCTTAGTTCATTACACAAGTCTCTATCACTCAGGTCTATCACAGGACCCTATCTGTACTCCTCCACTCAACGTACCTGTCCTAGAAACCCAAACTTACCTAGCATAGCTATGGCTTCTCTCTCTCCCTCTGCTTCTCCCTCCACTTCTCCTTCTCTCTCCTGCTCTGTGTGCCTGATGTTTAGTTATTCCTCTGCCTCCTTTAATGATAATGGTACATGTAACAAGTGTAGCCTGTTCGCAGTCCTGGAGGCGAGGCTTAGTGAGCTAGAGTCCCGGCTCCACACCATGGAAGCTAGCCCTGTAGCACAAGTAGCGTCTCAGGCCCCCTAGCCACTGCGGACCCAGCTAGCCTAGCCAACGCTTGCAGTTCCCCCGCACCTCCCGAGCAGCCGGGAAGCCAGGCTCGCTGGGTGACAGCACGCAGAAAGCATAAGTCCACACGGCCCGTGTTGCACCACCAACCCCTTCATGTGTCCAATAGATTTTCCCCACTCAGCGACACACCCGCTGAGACCCAAACTCGGCATGTTGGCTCTGTTGCTCTCAGCGGCACTGCCGCCGGGAAGCCGACATTAGTCACTGGCGACTCTGTTCTCCGGAACGTGAAGGTAGAGCAGGCATGGGCAAACCATTCCATAAAGGGCCGGTGTGGCTGCAGGTTTTTGTTCGAACCAATGAAGAGCACAGAGTTTGACCAATCAGCTGTCTGAAGATTGAGATCAGTTGATTAACTGAGTCAAGTCTGGTGAGCTGCTGCTTGGTTGGAGAGAAAACCTGCAGCCACACCGGCCCTTTGTCGAATAGTTTGCCCATGACTGATGTAGAGACTCCGGCGAGCATAGTTAGGTGCATCCCAGGGGCCAGAGCGGGCGACGTTGAGGCAAATTTGAAGCTGCTGACAAAGTAAATGCAAATACAGTAAAATTGTAATCCTATGTCGGACTCCGTAGTTTTCTCTGGCCCGCTGCCCAATTTGTCTAGTGAAGACATGTTTAGCCGCATGTGGTCGTTCCATCGCTGGATGTCTAGGTGGTGCTTAGCAAACGTGGCCTATATAGATGATTGGAAGAGTTTCTGGGGAAAGGCTGGTCTGATTAGGAGAGATGGCGTCCATCCTACTTTGGATGGTGCATCTCTCTCAGAACATAGCACGTTCTGTTAGTCATTCTAACCCCTGACAATCACCTAGAGTTCAGATCAGCAAGCAGAGCCGCAGTCTTACACGCCCCTCTGCAGGTTCCTATGTGCTGCCACCCACCCAACCCTACTTATATCCCATTAAAAACTGTGTCTGCCTCGAGGCTGTATAAGCCTAAACCCAAAGCTGGAGGAGCCAATTATAACAACTTAGTTGAAATCAAAACAGCTACTTAAGCAAACCAAACAAAAAACTATTAAATGTGGTTTACTAAATATTTGATCTCTCTCATCCAAGTCTCTGCTAGTAAATGATTTGATCACCAATCACCAAATCGACTTACTAACTCTTACTGAAACTTGGTTGCAATAGGATGAATTTGTTAGTTTAAATGACCCCTCCCTACCCCTCCCAGTTACATTAACTACCACGTGTCTCGTAACACTGGTAGAGGAGGAGGAGGAGTGGCTGCAGTTTATCAGTCAGATCTGCTTATTAACCCTCGACTTAATGTGTCATATAACTCATTTGAAAGCCTTACACTCAGCTTCTCTCACCCAGACTGGAAAGCAGAGAAACCACTCTTACTTGCTGTGGTGTATCGTCCTCGACCTTTCCTACATCTCCAAGATCCTTGAGAAGGTTGTCCTAGTGCAGCTACATGAACATCTGCATAGTAACGAGCTCTTTGAAGCTTTCCAATCTGGATTTAGGGAACACTATAGCACTGAAACAGCAATGGTCAAAGTTTCCAACGATCTTCTTATAGCTTCCGACAGAGGCCTTGTCTCTGTACTTGTACTTCTTGACCTCAGTGCTGCATTTGATACCGCCGATCACAGCATCTTGCTGCATAGACTAGAACACAAAATTGGGATTAAAGGATCTGCTCCAAAATGGTTTGCGTCATACTTATCTGACCGATTTCAATTCGTTAATGTTAATAATGATCATTCGGAGTACAGCAGAGTTATGTATGGTGTGCCGCAGGGCTCGGTTTTAGGGCCAGTTCTCTTCACTCTTTACATGCTTCCATTAGGGGATACAATCCATAAGCACTCCATCAATTTCCACTGCTACGCAGATGATACTCAGCTCTACCTATCAGTAGAGCCAGATGATAGAAGCCGCCTCATCAATCTGCAAGATTGCTTGAAAGACATCAAATCCTGGATGTCTTCTAACTTCCTACTACTGAACTCTGACAAAACAGAGGTTATTGTGATTGGACCTAAGCATCTCAGGGACACATTCTCACTACTCTGGATGGCATCAGCCTGAACTCCAGTCCAACAGCGAGGAACCTTGGAGTCATTTTTGACCAGGATCTTTCCTTCAGTTCTCACATAAAGCATGTGACTAGGACTGCCTTCTTTCACCTGCGCAATATAGCTAAGATCAGAAATATCCTCTCTCAGAGTGATGCTGAGAAACTGGACCACGCATTTATTACTTCTAGGTTAGACTACTGTAACTCTTGTCAGGATGTTCAAAAACCTCTCTGAAGAGTCTCCAGCTGGTCTAGAATGCTGCAGTGAGGGTATTGACAAGAGTTGGTAAAAGAGAGCACATCTCTCCCATTTTAGCTTCTCTCCATTGGCTTCCTGTAGGATACAGAATAGACTTCAAGATCCTTCTACTTACTTACAAGGCTCTTAATGACAACACTCCAACTTATCTGAAAGACCTCATTATCCCATACTGTCCTACCAGAGCAGTTTACTCCCAGAATGCAGGTCTGTTAGTGACCCCCAGTATCTCTAAAAACAGACTGGGAGGTAGAGCCTTCAGTTACCGGGCTCCTCTATTATGGAACCAGCTCTCTCCATGGGTCAGACAAGCAGATGCTCTTTCTACATTTAAGTCTAGGCTTAAGACCTTCCTCTATGACAGAGCTTTTAGTTAGGGCTGGCTCAGGTAGCCCTGATCCATTTTATAGCTACGCTGCTATAGGCTTAAACTGCTGGGAGACACATCAGGTTACATGGAGCCCTATCCTTCCTCTCTTCTCCTGTCCTCTCCTCTCCTCTCCGCTCACATTTTGAACTGCCATTATTTGTTGCACTTTGTAGTCCGGCCTTGGTGTCTCGCACTCTCTCTGTACTTCCACAGATCTCTTCAGAGCTCCATCCCCCTGCACCAACCAACCAACCGCTGCCTCCATCACCTCCTTTCTCCTGCTGTTAAACTGGTCTGCACTCCCTGCTCACGACCCTGTCTGCCGTCCAGTAGCCCCATTAAGCTGGCCTTCCCTCCCTGCCAACCAGGAGCTGCCTTCATCATATTTCATTAACTGACTGATTCCATTTCCATGTTCTCCATATTCCATGTTGTGAATTGTCTTGTCTGTATACAACATCTATTGCACGTCTTGCCGTCCTGGGTGAGGGATCCCTCCTCTGTTGCTCACCCTGAGGTTTCTCCATTTTTTTTTATTTTTTTTTTTCCCTGTTAAAGGGTTTTCTTGGGAGTTTTTCCTCAGTTGATGTGAGGGTCTAAGGGCAGAGGATGTTGTCATAATGCTGTGTAAAGCCCTTTGAGACAAACTGCTTGTAAAAACGGGCTATACAAATAAAATTGCCTTGCCTTGCCTTGCCTTGCCATTCTTTAAGTGTTAAAGATTCTGCCATGACTGTAGTAGAAAGAGTTATCTCTTGTGTACCTTGTGTAACCCAGGTCCTATGTATTAGGAATAAACATGACCACCACAACTCGTATCTTTAAAGGCAAAGCCTCCTCTGGTAAGGATTTTATTTACAACTATGAAATAAACAATGAATGGATTTAAGAATGAAATAAAATAAATACTTCACTGAATTATTCAAAAGTTTGAAATAAAGTTTAGTTTCTTCTTCTATGGTTTTACATGTTTTCTTTTGCTAATTGATACTTCTCAAATAAAATGATCTTAAGTACCTTTGTTTATACTTTCGTTACAGACTGTTTACTTTGCAAAATGAAACCAGTTGTTTGTTTTTTATACTTGAATAAAAGAAATAAAAAATAGTTTTTTATCCTTCTCAGAATATTTCAGTTGCACTCAAAACCCGTTTCCTTTCTTAATGTACAGTAACACAAAACTCAGATTCACACTGTGGGCCCACACACATTCATATAAACACAACTTGGAAATGAATTTGAACCCGTTGCAGGCCTGTTTATTGCAGCTTGGGTACGGTGGGGCCTAAAAACTGTGATGGCCGCTTCACTCAGACTGAGCAGAAAATAAAAGCACGTGCATGTATGACCTTTTAGTACTCACGAAATCCCGGGGAATGTGTATGAGTGGGGAAGAAGGGGAATGGGGGTGAGTCTCCGGATGACAAGGGCAATGGCTAAGCAGTCAATCCAACCCCATGCGGGCGATGGCACACCGACACCACATGGGAGAAACGCAATACAGCAGGACGAAGAACACAGGATACGACAGGGCACGCAGCACAGCACAGCACAGCACAGCAGGGCCACCGGTTGGAAAAACCCGTCTCTCTCTCCCTCCAACGTCCGTCTCCTTGAAACACATTTATCACGAATTGAGCCACAATAAAAACGCTAGCTCATGTCGACTTAGCATCATATTAGCGTCTGTTTAACATTTGCATGCTAAAACAATGCACAGGCTCATTAGCATGAAATGCTCCCGCTAGTTAGCATGTCGCTAAACTCATTACACATCACGTCTCGCTTCACTACAACAGTTAGATATAGCACAAATGCACATCATATTCATTATATTCACCTCTTGCAGGTTACACAAAGTTTATACACAGGACCACGGATAGTCGACCTCCACGATAAACTTAAATGCTTCCCACACCACGATGTCTCCTCTCTCGGCTGTCTGGTAGATAGCGTCTGTTTCTCTCATGTGCTCTCTACTCCCCACACTAACCTGCACGCTAGTCCCGCCCCTTACACAGTGAATCTGCTCTGATTGGCTCGTAGACTTAAACCACAACCAAAGGCAAGACAGGAATGAAATGACGGATTCATGACAGTTAACAGGTTAGATTACACACATGAACACGGCTTCTTACTCTATGCTTCTCTCTAATATAGAGATATTAGATGAACTTACACAAACTTAAAGACCTTAATATATATTTATCTTTTAACTGAACATTGTCTTAATTATTAACTATACATATTATATTTATGCTTTGTATACAGCACACATTTTTAACCATTTTAACTATTATGAACTGTATTTATTTATGAACCTTTTTAACACAGCATCTTATTATACCGTTAAGTATTTCTTATGCACTGTAGTATTATGATTTTTTATACAGGGCTACACTTGATTATCAACAGCTGATAGGGTGTTTTCAATGGCCTCATTTACTTTTACAACAGAAGTGACTGCTGTCAGATCTTCAACCCTAGCTATTTTAGGTTCTACAGTGGTAAGTTCCATTCGTGTATTATTTGTCTCTGTAACAATTGACAAACTAGTTAATGTCCGTTCTTTTGTTACCGCAGAAACTTCATCCTGCTTTGAGTCTCTTATGGTTAATGTAATCTTATGAATTACAAAACCCCATAGTTCCATTCCCAAGTGATGGGACATTTCCTGAGCTCAGACTTGCAAAAAGACAAGCATATTCCCCTTGATCTCTTAAAGTGACATCTCGTAGCATGCTTCACTTTTATCCACCACATGTCGTTTCCAAGGACATACTTTCTTTTATCGGGGGTCACAATATCAACTTCAGGTCCTTGTAGTATTATGTCTTTGCCTTGATTATTTTTCCACTTTAATGTACTGTCTTTTCTAGAGCTGTCTTTATTGCATCTACATGGGAGCTGAACTTCATCTCCCAAAGCTACAACTATCTCAGTCTTGGTACCGTTTTGGTTTAACCCTTCTTCTGACTGGCCTTGGGCTTCTCTGTTTTTCTGAGCCTCCCAGTGATCCTGCAACTGCTCTACAGCTCTCTGTCTCTTTTTCTCTAATGTCTGGTTGCCCTGTTGTCTCGGGGACATATTGGAAATCAATTTGGTCGAATCCTCCTCCTTCATTGGTAATTGGTGGGTCTCCCTCACTATCACTAGGAGGAACAACAAGCTCATCATTGTCATCATTGACTTGTTCTTGTTTACCTTGAACATCTTGGTCCAAATGTAATGTTTCCTCTGTCGGTGCTTTAACACAGTGAGACAAGTGGTACCACGTTGGTGACCCTTTAACCTGAACTGCAATTCCTGTACTGCGAACCACCTCAAATGTAAATCACGTAACTCACTGGAACGGCATGCCATTAACGCTAATGGAAGTGCTTTGACCCAGTTTAAGCCCGTGTTCTGACATATTTTTGTAATGCGGTTTTTCAAAACCCCGTTCATCTTCTCACAGATACTCTGACTCTGAGGATGATAAACTGCTCCGAGGTGCTGTTTAATTCCCAATTTTTGTAAGATCAGTTTGACCGTTTTATCCACAAACTCTCTTCCATTATAGGGAAGATATACGATCAGGGAGTCCCCACCTGCTAATGACTTCCCTACACAGAAACTTGGAAACTGACTGAGCATCCTCGTGCTTAGTTGGACAAGCCTCAGGCCACCTGGAAAGTCTATCCACTACAACCAACATATATCTCTTACCTCCTATTGGTTTGATCATGTCCACAAAGTCTATTACTAACTCTCGCATCGGGCCCTTTGGAGTTGGAATATGGCCTAGTGGGACTGCCACACCTCTACGAACGTTATTTTTTAGACAAATGACACACTTGCCAATGACATGATCAATCTGTTCTAATAAATATGGTGCCCAAAATCCATATACATTTGTAATTTTTCTCTTCACCTCCCCCCTTACAGCATGAGATAAACCATGCACTTCTTGAATCATGAGGCCTAGCAGGTCAGGAGGTGCAATAACAAGTCCTTTGTGATTCCTCCAAAGACCTGTGGAATCCTGAGTGGCACCTCGATCCATCCATAATTGTTTGTCTAAATCAGAAGCTGCATCCTGCATCATCATGACATTTTTGAGTGTGATTTTATCTTCCAATTCTATTTCATGTGTGACCAGAAGAACTTTACCTGATTTAGTTGCTCCTGTCACAGCCTTCGCTGCTTCATCTGCTGCCTTATTTCCCTGAGTGACTCTTGACATATCCTTTTTATGCGCTGCACATTTTGCAATGGCTATTGCTTTTGGTTTCATCATAGCATGCAAAAGTTTCATTATTTGGTCATGATGTTGAATAGGAGAACCATCTGTTTTCTTAAATCCACGGTTCTTCCAAACTGACCCAAACAAATGACATACATTATGTGCATATGCAGAATCTGTGTAGATTGTCACTCTCTTGTCTTCTGCTAACAAACAAGCTTCAGTTAATCCCACAAGTTCAGGAAGCTGTGCTGATGCAGGTTGTGGAATCACTTCTGCCTTCTCTACTACAAACTGTGTTCCCTGAGCTCTAACTACTGCATAACCAGCACTCAGTTTATCTCCAATGCGATAACAAGATACATCAGTCCAATATTTTGCATCTGCATCAAGCAAGGGAAGAGCTTGCAGATCTGATCTAAGTCTTGAATACCATTCTGCTTCTTGTACACAATCATGTGGTTCACCATCTTCAGGGGTTGGCAGATTTTCAGCTAGATTGACTGTGGCACATCTTAGTAAAGTTACATCTTCTTGTTCCAAAAGTCTATGATAATCTCTAAGCCTAGGCATGGTCAAAGTGTATTTACCATAGTTTAAAAGATTTCTGAGGCTATGATGAGTAAGAATTGTCACTGGGTATCCCATTGTCACAGAAGAGGCTTTATCATACATCATAAAAACTCCTACCATTGCTCTGTAACAGAGTGGTAACCCTAGCTCCACTTCTGAAAAAGCAGTTGAATAGTATGAAATGGGCTGGGGATTAATTCCTGTTCCTGTTGCCTGACAAAGAATTGCACATGCATATTTGCCCCCAACTGATGTGGAGACATATAACAAAAAGTTTTTAGAATAATCAGGGAGTGCCAATGCTGGAGCCTCTTGCATTCTCTGTTTAATTGTCTCAAATGCCAGAAGACCATCCTGTGTCCAAGAAAGATTGCCGTATAGTTTAGCATTTCCAGTATCTTTTACCATTGCTCTTAAAGGCCCCGTTAAACTAGCATAATCTTCTATCCATGCAGAAGAATATCCAGCAATACCCAGAAATGTCATTTCTCTGACTGTTCTGGGTTTGGGAGCTTTCCGAATAGCTTCTAAATGAATATCAGAAATACTTCAATGTCCCTGAGTTATTATCTGTCCCAAATAGACTACCTTCTCCTGACAGTACTGTAGCTTTTTCTGAGAGACTTTATGACCATTTTCTGCAAGAATTTGTAGTAATTTAACAGAATCCTCATGACAAGTTGTAATATCTGGTGAGCAGATGATAATATCATCAACATACTGTATCACTACACTTTTCAATTTCTGATCTATTCCCACCAGATCGTCTTTCAATACTTTGTTGAAAATGTGAGGACTATGTTTGAAACCTTGTGGCAATCTTTTATACTAATAAAATTGTCCTTCATATGTGAGCCCAAACAAACCTTGGCTTTCTACACTGAGTGGAACACTGAAGAACGCACCACACAAATCCAAAACTGTAAAATGTGTCGCAGTAGGACGGATTTGAGCTAGTAATGTATGTGGATCTGGCAGTTCTGCTGGAAAATCAGCAACCACTTCATTTACAAATCTCAAATCATGTACCATATGGTAAGAACCATCTGGTTTTCTTACAGGTAGCAATGGAGTGTTACTCATAGGATTATGAGTTATTTTTAGGACATCTGCTTTTAAAAGTCCCTCAATTTGTGGTTCTATTCCTTGAACCGCTTCCTCTTTTAATGGATACTGATTTTTCCACTGGGGTTTAGTTCCTGGTCTGAGCTGCACTTTAACAGGCTGGACTGATTTTACAAGTCCAATATCTGTACTGTGTCAGGACCACAAACATTCAGGCACTTGTTTAAACATTCCCTCCTTCACATTTTCTGTATCCATCTTGACACTGTACATTGATTCATGTGTTGTTTTTATGACTTGAGGTTGCCCAAAACCCTGTGCTGAAATCATGATCTTAAGAAACTGTTTGTCTTTGCTTCTCCAGATGTTAAGATTTTCTTTTGTGGGTTCAAAAACGGTTTTCTTTGCTTCCAAAACCATGTCACCAACATGTTTCTGTTCATAATTTTCAGATACCATCAAAGTTACATGTGGCACACTGTTTTCAATGCTATATTCTTTACTGATATAGTCGTTCATATCAATTAGCACTGCTGCCCCTTGTGCTCCCAAAACTATACTGCATGAGTTAAGCTCAACCTGTTTGGGTTGTTTATCCAACCCACTTTCAAAACATGATGGGACAGTGTCTTTAAAATACTTCAATGTGCAGTGTAGTGGGTACTCTGAAAGTCTTGCATTAGGCATGTTTGCAACAATAAACTTCTCCCACAGTTTGTAAGGTTCAAAAAATTCTGAGGTGAAATCACCTAGTCAAAACACTGAAGAAGCATCTACGTCAGTTGCAAGTAGTGACTGGTGAACAACATCACCTGGCATCTCAACCAGACAACCGTCTGGCGTACATTTAATCATACAGTTTAGTTGACACAAAGCATCCCTACCTAAAAGTGCAATCGGTGTATGTTCTGACACTAATATAGATATTTTAGTTTTCTGATTTTCATAGCAGAGCTCCACTGGTTTTGTCAAGGGGACCAGCTGTTTTACTCCCTCAAACCCGATTGTCCTTATAAATTTACCAGACATAGGGAGGTGAACAGCATCTTCAGTCCAAATGCAGGTGAAAGCAGCTCCGCTATCTACCATTACTTCTAATGGTTTATTGTTTACTTCCACCATTATTGTTGGGTCTTGCTCAGGCCCTGACATTACCAGCTGACACCCCCCTTTCGGGTTCTCTGGGCATCCCTAAAATCCTAGTTCCGGGCCCCTATTAGGGTTCACCGGTCCCTGTGGTGTTATTTGTTGGACATGAAATCCTCCTCTATAATTTCCTCCACTATTTCCACCAGCTCTCCTACAGTTTCTGGCTACATGTCCAGGCAGTCCACAGTTATAGCACACATATTGCATTTGCTGAGGATTTGAGGTAAAATTTCTCCTTGTCCTTTTATTCTTGTATCATGTGAAGAAGAAAAACAAACATTTCAATAACAAGTTTTCAAATATGAGCACATTATTTCTAATTACTCAAATCTGTTGTTGTACAGATGTGACAGTGTCCAATAGTGTGTCGTCATCTGAAGGTAGTTCACATGTTACACATCAATAAATTGAACTACCTCTTCATCTGAATTCTTATCTATGACAGGTGCATTGTCTATCCAAAACAAACAATGCACATGAGGGGAGCCACACTGCTGGAAATCTACCCTATAAATAGTCCTTTATTTGACCAATAGGATGTGAAGGCGACATCAAGACCTCCCTCAAAAAACAATGCCAGCGCAAATTAAACATCCTGGCTGCTGTGATGTAATCCTGTCACAGCAGCTCACACCTATCAGCCCACTCTAACTGTTCAACAGTCTCAGTTCTTCCCTCCTGTTTCAAAATACTACAAAAAAGATTCTGCCAGCGCAAATCAGCAGAGGAAAATGAACAGAACCACATAGGAACACCAAGCTGACGGACACAAGCTAACCGCTGTGCTCCCTGCCAAAATGCTGGAGTTCCTCTAATAGGTTTCAAAAAATGATAACCATCATCAAACTCCAATAACTTCTTAAAAGGCTCTGCATCCTGCAAAATATTAACATTGTCAACATTCCCCCCTCCTTTCCCTTTACATAAAGCAATAGACACATTAAAGGTGACCTGGTCAACCTCTGACATATATTGCGCAAAAAGATATATTCTACATTTTGGGCAAACCTGCCACATCAGCATGTAGAATACGGTTATTAAAATACTGTGACAGTGTCAAACGATGTTGTCTATCACTGTGATATGTGAAACGTCCATGGGGGAACAGCACAGGAAAACATTTCGCTTCATTAGCATGATCAGACAGCAGCTTGACAGGACTATTTCCCTCTCCTGGGGCAATGTTCAACACGTAATCAAAATACCAGAATCAGAATCGTTTTTATTGCCAAGAGCAGTAAAAACTTTACAGCACTAGGAATTTGTTTTGGTGTTGAGTGCAAAAACATAAATATAAATGAGAATAAGTTAAAAACACTTAAGAAAAATAAATAACAAAAAATGAAAAATGCTCTAGACCAAAAGGAATATGTAAAAATTTGGTATTTAAAGTGCAGAGTGGCTGTCTATGGGATTGGGGATTATCTAGGGGGGGGGGCTGGGGCATTGTTCAGTAAGGTGACTGCAGTGGAGAAGAAACTGTTCTTGTGGCGAGAGGTCCTGGTCTCCAGTGCCTCTTACCAGAGGGGAGGGACTGAAAAAGTGTGTGTCCGGGATGAGAGGGGTCAGCAGCAATTCTAGCTGCACGTTTCCGGGTCCTGGAGACGTACAGCTCCTGAAGAGATGGGAGGCTGCAGCCGATCACCCTCTCAGCAGAGTGGATGACACGCTGCAGTTTGGCCTTGTCTCTGGCTGTAGCTGCAGCAAACCAGACTGTTATGGAGGATGATTGAGGATGGATTCTATGGTGGCAGTGTAGAAGTTAACCAGCATCTTCACAGGGAGGTGAAACTTCTTCAGCTGCCGCAAGAAGTATGTCCTCTGCTGAGCCTTCTTGGTGAAGGAGCTGATGTTCTCCTCCCATTTGAGCTC
Source organism: Caranx ignobilis (assembly GCA_021432705.1). Lineage (NCBI taxonomy): Eukaryota > Metazoa > Chordata > Actinopteri > Carangiformes > Carangidae > Caranx > Caranx ignobilis. The sequence continues at coordinate 21,273,969 of MU269990.1, forward strand.
CTGGGAGATGATGGTACTCAGGAAGCGGAAGGACTCAACAAGGGTCACCAGAGAGTCACAGAGGGTGACAGGGGGCAGAGCAGGGGGGTCCCTTCTGAAGTCTACTATCATCTCCACTGTCTTGAGAGCGTTGAGCTCCAGATTGTTCGTACTACACCATGACACCAAGCGCTCCATCTCGTTCCTGTAGGCCGACTCGTCCCCATTAGAGATGAGGCCAATGAGGGTGGTGTCATAGGCAAATTTCAGGAGTTTGACAGACTGGTGACTAGATGTGCAGCTGTTAGTGTACAGGGAGAACAGCAAAGGAGAAAGGACGCAGCCTTGGGGGGATCCAGTGTTGATGGTCCGGGTGTCAGAGAGATGCTTCCCCAGCCTCACAACCTGCCTTCTGTCCGTGGGGAAGTCCGTGATCCACCTGCACATGGAGTCAGGCACGTTTAGCTGGGAGAGCTTGTCACAGAGCAGAGCTAGAACAATTGTGTTGAAAGCAGAGCTAAAGTCCACAAACAGGATCCTGGCATAGGATCCTGGGGAGTCCAGGTGCTGAAGAATGAAGTGGAGGGCCATGTTTACAGCATCATCTACAGATCTGTTGGCTCTGTAGGAAAATTGTAGTGGGTCCAGGAGATTGTCCGTAAAGGCTTTCAGGTGGGTCAAGACGAGGCGCTCAAAAGACTTCATGACCACAGAAGTCAGAGCAATGGGTCTGTAGTCATTAAGGCCTGTGATCCTTGTCTTTTTGGGAACTGGGATGATGGTTGACGTCTTGAAGCAGACTGGCACATGACAGGTCTCCAGTGAGGTGTTGAAAATGTGTGTGTGAACACTGGAGACAGCTGATCGGCACAGTGCTTCAGGGTGGATGGGGAGACAGAGTCTGGGCCTGCGGCTGTGCGGGGGTTCAGCCGTTTAAACAGTCTATTCACCTCTCCTTCTTTGACAGAGAGGTGTGGGGGAGGGTGGTGCTGGGGTGGAGGGCTGTGTAGGTGATCCAGGTGTGAAAGAGGAACTGCTGCTGGTCAGGGGCTGGTGGTCAGAGGTGTGGGGGATGTCAGGGCTGTCCCATTGTCTTTCAAAGCAGCAGTAGAACTTGTTCAGGCTGTTGGCCAGACGTAGATCGTTAACAGAGTGGGGGGCTCTGGGCTTGTAGTTGGTGATAGCCTTGAGCCCTTTCCAGACAGAGGCAGAGTCGTTGGCTGAGAATTGTTGTTTCATTCTCTCACCATGCACTGATTTAGCTCTTCTCACCTCTTTGCTAAACCAGTACTTGGCCTCCTTGTATCTGTCTATGTCCCCACTTCTGAATGCAGCCTCCTTCTCTGACCTGAGCCGTCGGAGTATGGCTGTGAACCAGGGTTTGTCGTTATTGTAACTCACCCTGGTATATGATAGAATAATGCTGTCCTCACAGAAGTTGATGTAGGACGTTACAGTGCCCGTGCACTCATCCAGACTGTTGGTGGCAGACCTAAACATCCCTGTATGTGCGGTCCACACATTCCTGAAGTTCCCCCACAGCCTCACTGGTCCACTTCTTTGATGACCTCACAACCGGTTTGCAGAGTTTTAATTTCTGCCTGTATGCTGGAATCAGGTGAACCATGATGTGGTCGGACTGGCCCAGTGCGGCACGAGGGACAGCATGATAGGCACCGCTGATGGTGGTGTAGCAGTGATCTAGTACATTCCCCTCTCTGGTCGGACATTTGATAAACTGTTTGAATTTTGGGAGTTCCTGGGAGAGATTACTTTTGTTAAAATCAGGACGATGGCCAAGGCATCCGGGTTTGTCCGCTCCACTCGTAGTATCTCATCAGCTAGCACGCGCTGTGCCTCACAAGCATTTGCGGCGGGATGTAAACACCGACGAGGATGAATGAAGAGAACTCACAGGGCGAGTAGAAGGGTTTACATCTGATGATGAAGGCCTCTAGGTCTGGGGAACAGTGTTGAGACAGTACTGACACATCCTTACACCAGCTGTTGTGAATATAAAAACAGATTCCCCTGCCTTTTGTTTGTCAGCTGTAGCGTCGAGTCCGGTATAAGTTCACACAGCCACGTTTCCGTGAAGCATAAGGCACAAGACGTAGAAAAGTCTCTTCCATCTTGTTGCAGAGTGAGCGCACATTAGAGAGGAATACCCCGGGGAGCGCTGTGCGTAGTCTGCGCCGGCAGGAGTCTCACAAGCACGCCCGAGCGCTTTCCTCTTCTGCGGGGTCTCACCTTGTTGCGGGCCTCCTTGGTCAGGATGAGCGTTAAAACAGCAGTGGAAGTCAAAAAAGATGGAAATAAGTTGTCTGGAGTAGTAGCTCTGATGTTCATGAGCTCAACCCTGGAGTAGGAGCCGCCAGAGCAGTGGCAGAAATCTAAATTTAAAACACAAAACAAGACATACAAGAGCGCACCAAAACACAGAGGCAGCCGTCCGTGGCGCCATCTTGAGCGGAATACTGGTCCAAGACTTCCTGTCCAACATCAACAGGCATCAAACATGTATCCTGAAACATGCAGTGCTGCTGTCTATCCTGTAGAAGCTCATCCTGACCCTGCTCAGCAACATCAACACTGTCTTCAGCAGAATCACTCTGCATCCCAGAAACAACATTGTCTTCCTCCCTACAAAACTCATTTACCCATGCATCATTAAACTCAACATCTTTGTAATGGACATTATGCTGTTTTAAATATTGCAACGCCTGTCTTAACATGCATTGTATCAACAAATTGATACTCATAATGACCTTTTTGTGTGAGTTTACGCTTCAATTTAACATGCAACAGTGACCCATCCATATTGGAACAGGGCAACAAATTACTGGTCTCTACTATGTTGGCAGGAACACACATCACCAGACCATGTACTCCATTTTGCCCACCTTTGGGCAATGCCAACATCTTCATAAAGGGAATATGTAAAGCTACCAAATGCTGCTCTAAACTACACTTCCACAATTCTTGTGGAATAGCAGGAACCATCAAATTGTTCCCTGCATATTCTGTTGGTACTTCACCCTTATTAATCTTACAGTGACATGTGTAACAAATCCACAGCTGTCCTCTAGGTGAATCTATCCATTGACAAGACATTAAACAGTGCTCATTACAAGTGTGCAGATAGTGTTCATTAATACATTGCTCTGCAATCACAGCTGTTGCCCTCTTGCTATTATACTGTTCTTTTTACAGTTTAACACCTGGTGCCTGAACAACAACCGGTTACAAACACAACACATAAAATCAGGCCCATCTCTTACTTTATCCAAAAACTGCTGCATAACAACATCAAACTGTTCTGTCAGTTTCTTATTCTGCTGTCTCTTTAATTTCACAGCAGATAACACACGCTGTTTATGTACAGGATTTTTTTGTATTTCCTAATACTCAGAGCTTTAACACTGCCTATGTAAGATATTTAATTTGTACTTCTGTTTACTTGAGATTTAACACTGCCTAAGATATTTAATTTGTACTTCTGTTTACTTGCAGATTTAACACTCTGCCTATGTAAGATATCCAGTTTGTACTTTTGTTTACTTGCAGCTTTAATACTTTGGCCTATGTAAGTTATCCAACCTGTACTTCTGTTTAATTGCAAATATAACTTTGTTCCAATAAATTTTATTAGACATATACTTTCGTACACTCAGAGCTTTTAAATTATCCCTATATAATTTGTTGTCCAAATATTTCCATTTTGTCCTAAACTTTTTCTCTTCTCTATACAAAACATTCAAATTATATTAATATTTTTTGAGAGGTGTCTTCCTTTTTTGAATACTTAGAGTAGGGGTTGGTGGCTTAATATCAGTTGTGGACTCACTCACAAGCCCACTTGTTTTTACTCTGCTGTCTAAAATTATATCTTTTTGAAACAGGGGTGTTAACTTTACAGTACCCATAACAGGTCTGTTGCTGAGGCTGCAGAACACAAATGACATTCTCGTAATGATTCTCATTAACATTCTCTAAAAACACACCCTGATTTGATAAATGAGCATTCTTACACCTATATTCAAGCCAGCGATCATTGTAAAATGTAAACACACTAACACCTAAATAATTAGCTGTGGCTTCAATCTCTAATTCAGTTGCCCAACTATGAACATAGCGCATCCTTGACATATCATGGTGTTCTGTCATGGAACGATACTCACTTCTCAGAATACTCTGATATGCCACAGGATTGCTTTGTAACTGCTCCACTGCTGCAAGTCTAATTTTCCTATGGTACTTCTGTGTACCACTAATGGCCTGACTAACTGCCCTGAAGAAACAGTTACCGTCACCCACAATCTTTTCTGTCCTACATGGAGTCCCTAAGGGACCGACAGCAGAAGATGAAGCATCAACTCTCTGTGACTCTATGTTAAGCTGCTTACAGAGAGCGAGGGCAACGTCTTTAGAAAGGGGATGAAATTCTAAGTTTTTACATGTTACATCCCCAACAAACACCATCTGAATTTACTCCATTATCAGAACTCTTTGCCTTTTTAGATGTGCCATATTTTGGTGCAAGTTTACGTTTATCACCTTTCTTAGTGGCTGCACAGACCACTGGTGCAACAGGACTGTCCACAGCAGGAGCAGTAACTTGTCCCTCTCTACACTCAACAGCTGCACTAGCACCCAAGGACAAAGTACTTCTTTCACTTGGGCCTTTCACATCAACACCGCAGATTTCAAACAGCTTACGAGTTGTCTGAAGAAGTCCTGCAAACTTTTTAAAGTGCTCAAAGAGATGCTGGAGAGAAGTGAAGTACAGCGCAACGCTCTGCCCTGCACCATCAACCATCCCATCAGCACTGTGAGCATGAGAATCCACTACAGCATACTGGCCATTCTCACTAATGATGGCACAAGTACTGCCACTCAGCATAAAGATGCAGGTGTTGTATTGTGTGACACACTGTCTTTGGTGTGTTTCACCAGAGCAACTAAACTAATGGCCATACACTGAACACCAGGATATTTAAACCTTGTGTTGCCTTGATGGAAACTTCCTCTAACGGAAGCGTGACCCTGGGACTGAGCGGGAGCACTCCTCCACAGAGATGCTACTGACACCAAACCAGTCTGAACCTAACGACACCTTTAGATTCAGGATGTGAATCATCAGGTCATTCCAGCACGTGTTAAACACAACAGACTGCCCAAAGTTCGAATAAAACCCCGAAGCATTACGCTCCCCACAATCCATCACTACCAAGTAGTCCCTGTGCTGGATGATCAAGTTCACTACTCCGTGGAGGTACAAAACACACATCCCATCCCTCAACACATGCTGCTGCAGCTCCTCCCGTGACTCAGTCCCATCATCAAATGCAAAAAAGAAGAGCCACACTCCAGTCTGGTGGGTGGCAATGCACGTTCAGTGTCTTCACCAGCATCCGTGGGAAGGTGGAGGCGTGGCTTCACAGAGAAGTCTGAGGAAAGGGCCTGGGACTTTTGCCTTGTGTATTTTCAAAATGTGGCCTGCTACAACCATTTTCCCAGGATCTCCAACCCTACCTTTTACACAAAAACAAATAGTTTTTGAATACACTGCCTATGTACTCCTCCAGTCCAGCTCTTTCATGCTTCTCTCTGAAATGCTTGGATTCAGCCCCAACCCCCACACATACACTGTGCTGTGTGAATGTTCTCATTCATCCAGGTCATTGTTCTCTCTCTCTCTTTGAATCGAAGGCAACTGGACTTGTATTTGTCTGGGAAGACGTTTCGCCTCTTATCCAAGCGGCTTCATCAGTTCATACGCATCGGTCTTCTAGTCTGCACTAGTCTGACCAAGATAGTGGAGTAAGACCCAGGTATTTAACCTCTTGTGGGTGGGTTCACCAAAGTACCTATGAAAGTACTGGTTTCACCTAACCATTGTTGTGATCTCATGTGGACAACAGTTGTTAGGCTCATGTGCCCCTGTTGGTATCTCATGAGAACGACAGTCGTTAGGGTCAGGTGTGCCCCTGGTGAACGACGAACGTTGAGAGCCGTCTGAGGTTAAGTTGTTGACTCTCCTGGGTACAGATGAAAGGGCGACATTGTAAATGGGGGATAGGTGGTGTCGCAGACCCCCTCCCCTGTTTAGTGATGGCTTCTCCACTTTTACATAGATAGCTTCTTTGACTCCTCTTTCGAACCATCTGTCCTCTCTGTCCAAGATTTTGACATTGCTGTCTTCAAAGGAGTGTGCCTTTTCCTTTAGATGGGAGTAGACAGCTGAGACTGGACCTGAGGAGTTTGCCCTTCTGTGTTGGGCCATGCGTATGTTTAATGGTTGTTTTGTTTCCCCAATATATAGGCCCTTGCGTTCCTCACTGCATTTGACTGCATATATCAGGTTGCTTTTCTGATTCTGTGGTATCTTGTCCTTAGAATGTACCAGTTTCTGCCTGAGAGTGTTACTGGGTTTGAAACATACAGGGATTTGATGTTTGTTGAAGATCCTCCTGAGTTTCTCTGAGACCCCAGACGTATGGAATGACAATGTTTTTGCGTTTATCTTTCATTTTCTCAGCATCCTCTGTGTTGGTATTCTTTCTGGAGCGTGTTGTTGTTTTGTCAAATGTCCAACTTGGATAGCCACAAGTTTTCAGAGCTCCCTTTAGATGTTTATGTTCCTCTGTTTGGGCCTGAGTGGAGGTTGGTATGTTGTCAGCCCTGTGTTGCAAGGTTCTGATAACACCCAGTTTGTGCTCCAGTGGATGATGTGAGTCAAAGAGTAGGTATTGATCTGTGTGTGTGGGTTTTCTGTATACCCCAATGTGGAGGCTCCTGTCCTCAGCAAAGTGAACATCACAGTCCAGGAATGGTAAGTGGTTGACATCTCTTGTGAACTTTATGTTTTTGTCCACTGAGTTGATGTGTTCAGTAAATTGTAAATCTTGGGTTTTGATCTTCACCCATGTCTCATCCACATACCTAAACCAATGGTTTGGAGGTGTTCCTCTGAATGAGTTTAGGGCCTTTTGCTCTACCATTTCTATGTATAAATTGGCAGCAATGGGGGACACCGGTGAGCCCATGGCACAGCCGTGCTTTTGTCTGTAGAATTTGCTGTTAAACTGGAAATATGTAGTGTTGAGGCATAAATCCAGTAACTGACAAATCTGGTCTGGTTTGAGATTGGTTCTGTCTTGTAGTGTGTTATCTTGTTCCAAGTGATTCCTCACAGTTTCTACTGCCTCCATGGTTGGAATACAGGTGAATAAAGAGGTCACGTCGTATGACACCATGATTTCATCTTGTGCCATTTTTAAGCCTTTGATTTTGTTCACAAAGTCTAACAAGTTTTGAACATGATGTGGTGTGTTCCCAACCAGGGGGGCTAAGATGTTGGCTACATGCTTGGCGATATTGTAAGTTACTGAGTTGATGCTGCTTACAATGGGTCTGAGTGGTGCTCCTTCCTTATGGATCTCAGGGAGTCCATATAGGCATGGAATGGTGTCCTGAGGATAGAGACGGAGGTACTGTGGCCGGTCAAGGGCTCCATCTTGTTGTAGTTTTTGGAAGCATTCAATGACCTTTCTTTTGTAACCACTGGAAGGATCTCGCTTCAATATTTCATAGGTATTTGTGTCATTTAGTAGAGTGGCAACCTTAGAATGGTAATCACTTGTGTTTAGAATTACTGTGCATCTCCCTTTGTCAGCTGGAAGGATAGTGATGTTTTTATCCTTGCTCAGAGATACCACAGCTTTTCTTTCATGAAAGTTGAGGTTCGAAGGTGGAGCCTTAGCATTGGACAGAGTTGCTGACACCTTAAACCCTTCGCTTCAGTTTCTTTCAGATTGTTTTTCCTTATAGCTGATTCTGTTGCAGTAATGAGTTCAACTATAGGAACTTGTTCTGGTGTAACAGCAAAATGTAGCCCTTTTGCTAGGACCTCCTTCTCAGGCTGGGTAAGTTCCCTGTTGGATAAGTTCTTTACCCATCTGTCTGTTTTTGTGTGTTGGTTTGCCTCCTGTTCCCATTTAGAGGTTCCCACTTTGTTTGAGTTAATTGTTTTGTGTTGTAGATTGCAGAATTTCTTTCTTTGCCTTTTTTTACCTTTGGCATGTTGGGCTATTTGGGCTTTCATGGTGAAATCAACAACCTTTTCAAACAACGCAGCTGGTAGGAGTGTTTTCAATTTTTGGAAAAAGTGGTCAGCTCTGAAAAATTGTGAGCATTGAAATATTGACATTGATTCCTTTTTCTAACATTTGGGTTTTGAAGGATATGTTTTGCTGTTGCTATTTAAGGATATGTTTTGCTGTTACTATGTGTTTTAATCTTTCTATGCTATCCTTGCAGTCATCATCGTTGACGTATAAGTATTCTTCGTATTATGTTATGACTGTGTTGATTAAGACAGGGAATGTAGTGCAGGGCTGAGGGAGAGGAGACTATGTACAAGGACAGTGAGTGTAGAGAAGACAGGCCGTCGCCACCTGCAGAGAAGTAGATTGGGGAAAGTATCTCTAGGTCAAGGGGTGGGGTGGAACTGTACAAAATGATCTGTGTAAACGGGGAAGACACACACTTTGCTTAGGAAGAGGCGGTGGAAGCATTGTGGTCCAGAGCTCTGTAAGCAATCTCAAACTTTAATTCTCCGCTGTATTCATTTAATAAATTAGATGCAAATTGAACTTTAACTTTGTGTCCTGCATACTTCATCAAACGAACACGCGAGTCCTGGGTTTATAAGTTAAAGGACTCAACAACTCCTAAAGGTTTTTCAGAATTTGTTTGTTTTTCCCTGAAAAATACAAGTTACAGCTATTACAGCTCTACAGGAACTCCCTAAGACACTGTGGGCTGTCAGTAAGTATGGTGTTGACGTCAAAAAAAACAACAACTTGTGATCACTCCAAAATCTAAGACCTTGCAAGGTTCAAAATTCACTCAAACAAGAAGCCATCAATGGCATAACACCAGTTTTTGAGTCTCTTAAACCAGCAGGACTAATTGTTCCCTGTGATGACTCTCCAGTGCGCACACCTTTGTTCCCTGTCAAGAAAATCAGAGATAAAGATCAATCAGTAGAATGGTGTTTAGTTCAGGATCTGCAAGCAGTAAATGCAGGAGTCCAACCCAGAGCCCCAAATGTTCCATAACCCTTACACCATCTCGTTTCAGGTTCCACCTAATGCCAAGTTCTTTTCAGTGGTGGATCTTTCTAATGCTTTCTTTAACATTCCAGTTCATCCTGAAAGTCAATCCTGGTTTACTTTCATCTTCAGTGGGTGAGGCTACACATTCACTCACCTGTGCCAAGATTACTGTGGAAGTCCCACCATTTACAATGAAGCTCTCAGACAAAGTCTTGAATGTGTTCTCTCACCAGGCACAGCTTTTCTTCATTATGTTGATGACCTTATGAACTGCAGTCCAATCAAAGAGCAATGTGAAGCCAACACAGTCAAACTCTTGAAACATCTGGCTAACAGTGGTCACAAAGCCAGCTTGTCAGAACTTCAATTTGTCCATGAGAAAGTCATGTCATTACCTCTGAAGGAAAAACTCTTTCCCCAAAAAGAGTAGAGGCAATTCAGAATCTTCCAAAACCCATGACAAAAAACAGATTTTGTCCTTTCTTGGTATGTGCTCTCATTGCAGACAGTTCATCTCAAACTATGCCATTCTTGAACTTCCACTCACCTCAATCATTCATGGCAGAGCCTACAATCACAGGATAAGATCACATGGACTCCTGAAGCAGAACAATCTTTCACTGAACTAAAACTTGCCTTACAGACTGCTCCAACTTTGGGTCTACCTGACCCTACCAGACCTTTCACTCAAACAGTTGATGAGAAAGATGGATGTATGACTTCTGTTTCATTACTCTGATGTAACTCTCCTGGTTCCACATGGTGTGTACATGATCTCACTTGAAAAAAAAACAAAAAAAAACTGTCACCTCTCCACAGCAAGGTGGCTAAGATATAACAGCGTACCTTTAGAAATGCCTATCACTGTCAAAAGATGCAATGTTTTAAACCCTGCCACTCTCTTTCCCACACCAGACAATGGACAACAACACGACTGTGTTGCTGTCCTCCAACAGATATGCTCTCTAAGACCAGTTCTACAAGAATCACCATTAACTAACCCTGATTTGGTTGTTTTTGTAGATGGATATGCTTCACGCGACCCACAGACGGGTCGCAACAGAGGCGGATTTGCTGTTGTCACTAATCATGAAACTCTTGTTTCAGGTTTGTTATGAATAAGTTATAATTTGATGCTATATTTAAGCTATGATTTGATACTATATGCATTATTTAGTAATGTTACGATAGACTGTGATTTGACATCATGTATGCACTGTTCTGTTACAAATAGATGATCTGACACTGTGTGCTCTGTTCTGTGCTTGAACGCACATAACCTGATGAGTGTCCCTACGACACCAGATAGCGGTGACTCTCACCTGATAAGCAAGTACAAGATGTAACTGTAGTGTCTTCTCTCTCTGTCAGCTAGGTCTGTTACAATAGATACACGCCTGACTCACAGCAGATTCACACACATACCTAACACATATTCTGCACACACATAAACCAAGAGTGGACAGCATCATCTGACTCATCACACTCTATCATAAAGTCCAACCACTGCATTGGGCAGGACCAGCCCAAGAAAATACTGTGAATTATAAATGTGAACTGTTTTCTCAAAGCTGTGTTCGTTTTGGCTGAGATCCTGACTGAGCTCTGTCACTACGCACCCAGCGCTGCTGTACTTTACCTGTGACCTGAATAAATTCCTCGTCTGTGAACTGAAGACTTTTCCGGTTTGTTCTTGGGCTTCCGATAAAAGAACCGACTCTAACAGGTTCACTCCCCTCTCACTATTCTGCACAAGCGGCAGAACTGATAGCATTGACAGAGGCATGCAAACTGACAAACAACAAGACTGTGACTATCTAAACTGACTCTTGATATGCATTTGGAATTGTGAATGATGTTGGTACTCTGTGGAAACAGACAATTCTTAAAATCTGATGGAAAACCCATTCTTCACCATGACAAGGTTGCAGCTCTTCTAGATGCCATTTTGCTCCCAAACTGAATTGCTGTTTGTAAATGGCTTGCTCATACTAACAACTCAGATCCTGTGTCTCTAGGAAATGCAAGAGCGGATGCTGCTGCAAAAAGAGCTGCACTCCAACCAACTATCCTTGATCCTTTGTTTGTTTCAACTCCAGTCTCTATTCCTAGTTCCCTTACAGCAATACAATCCTTCACCACACCACAAAAAAGGACATTGTGGAGACGATGTGATGCCACAACAGAAAACAGTGTGGCGAGGACCCGACAACAAACCCTGCCTACCAAAACATTTCCTTCCTCACTTTGCAAAATGGACACATGGATCAGACCACGTGTCAAAAGGGGGGATGTTGGATGCCATCACTCAACACTGGTTCACCAAATGTTTCTCAGCTCATGTGCAGAAATTTTGTCAATCATGTATGGTTGGTGCAACACATAACTCAGGTAAAACCAAAACAATCACACACTGCTCACCCACCACCAGACAGACCATTCGAACACCTGATGATGGATTTCATAGAACTGTCACCAGCAGAAGGAAAAAAATACTGTTTGGTGATGGTTGATATGTGGTCAAAATGGGTTGAAGCATTTCCAGCAAAACACCAAAGCAGCCAAGTGGTAGCAAAAGCTCTGTTAACGGAAGTCATTCCTAGATGGGGAATACCAACTAAATTGAGCAGCGATAATGGCTCACATTTTGTCAATTCTGCAATAACCCAAATCAGTATATTTCTTGCAATTGATCTCAGACAACATTGTGCATATCACCCTGCCAGTGGAGGTGCTGTCGAACGAGAGAATGGTACTCTGAAATCAAAATTGGCCAAATGTTGTGAAGAAACGGGATTGTCATGGACAAAAGCTCTACCTATTGTTCTAACAGCACTCAGTTCAACAGGTCATCTCTTCCTAGTTTTTATAAAAGTGTTTTTACTGTCTGGAACTTGGTTAACAAAGGAGAGACAGAAACAGGCAGACTCTCTTCACTGGTTGTTGCAGGAGCCAGGAATTGTCCTCCATGGGACAATTCTGGACTGTCTGGGCTGGGCGTGCACCTTTATGTCTTCTCTGCTCCAGACTGCAGGGGTCAGGACTCTGGGTCAGGTGGTGGAGCTGGCTGGGCCCCAACTGCAGGACTCTGCTGGTCTGGCTCTGATGTTGGGAATGAGGTCCAGCAGAGTCGCACAACAACTACTGGATGGTGGTGTTATCACAAATACACAACAGTTTGCATTCCTGATGGATTCACAAGGACAGTCTGTTTATGAGGCCCTCACAAACTAACCAGGCTCATGACCTTTAACCTGTCTTCCATTAGGTCTCTGTCGTGCGTCAAGCTGCTGTCACTGGTATAGATTGCATAACATAAATAGGATAGTTCAGTTACCAGACACAGTTGTAAAAACATGGTTTTTAACTAAACCACAGTTTTATGGGAAATTCTCCATTACCTTGCTACCTTATGCCCTATGAGTTCCGAAGTGAAACACTGGTACCACAGGCCTCCAACATGGGAGATGAAACCCAGGCAGAGATCACAGGACACAAGCACAGGCAAGCCAACCCCCCCCCTCCCAGATTTGGCACAGGGGAGGGTAAAAGACTTGACTAACTACATTAACTAATAAGAGGGGAAAAAAAACTCTAAATATGATGAGAAAAAAAAACCCCTTAGACTAAAGTCTAAACTAAAGTAATCATAATGCAAAAAATGTAACAAGTAATATAGCAAAACAAGAGGAAAAACTCCAAAATCAAATGTTTTATTGACTGTCGTGCAAATGATATGGAAAAAATGTAATGGATAAAAGAAATTAAAAAAAACAGAATGAGTGAATAAGGAAATTTAACTGCTAAATGAAATCAAACTACTAGTGAACAAAGTCTAAAGATCAAAACATTGTGAATAAAAATTAATATGGAACATTTTTAATCCAGGAGTGACTCCTGCGAATCATATGGGGGGAGTCCACAGCTCCATCTGCACATAGCGGCCTACAGCGGAGGATACCATGGAGGAAATCAAAGATCTCACGCAAGGAATAACACAATGCCTAGCACTAGCAGAAACATCAAGATAGGGGCAAACAAATGCATCTGTGTTTCTTTCCATCCTCTCAAAGACAACCAAGACCATAAGTCCTAACCTACATTCACCTCTGTGTCACGCCTCTTCTCCTGATGCAGGAGGTCATTAGGATGAGCAACCACATGTGTCATCAGGCATCAGGTATGTAAGTACATCATACCACCCCCCCACCCCCCTGAAGAGCAAGGACCAAGTCCATAGCCATCCTGTTCTGCAGAGCCACATTCCTGAGGCCCTTTACTGCTGATGTGAGTGAGTTAAATCCTACAGCCACTATGATCATGAGGTCCAAATCCAGAGATAGAGCATCAATCTTGTGTGCATTATTCACAGTTCCTCACCATGGCAGGAGACCATGTAACCTGATGTGTCCCCCAGCAGTTTAAGCCTATAGCCGCATAGTTATAAAATGGATCAGGACTACCTGAGCCAGCCCTATCTAAAAGCTCTATCGTAGAGGAAGGTCTTAAGCCTAGGCTTAAATGTAGAAAGAGTGTCTGCCTCTCTGACCCATGGAGAGAGCTGGTTCCATAATAGAGGAGCCTGGTAACTGAAGGCTCTACCTCCCAGTCTGTTTTTAGAGATACTGGGGGTCACTAACAGACCTGCATTCTGGGAGTAAACTGCTCTGGTATGACAGTATGGAATAATGAGGTCTTTCAGATAAGATGGCGCTTTGTCATTAAGAGCCTTTTAAGTCAGTAGAAAGATCTTGAAGTCTATTCTACACCCTACAGGAAGCCAATGGAGAGAAGCTAGAATGGGAGAGATGTGCTCTCTCTTACTAACTCTTGTCAGTAACCTCGCTGCAGCATTCTGGACCAGCTGGAGACTCTTTAGAGAGTTTTTTGGACATCCTGACAGGAGAGAGTTAGTTCAGAGTTGTCCAGCCTAGAAGTGATAAATGCGTGGACCGGTTTCTCAGCATCACTCTGAGAGAGGATATTCCTGATATTAGCTATACTGCACAGGTGAAAGAAGGCAGTCTTAGTCACATGCTTTATGTGGGAGCTGAAGGAAAGATCCTGGTCAAAAATGACTCCTAGGTTCCTCGCGGTTGTACTTGAGCTCAGGGTGATGCCATCCAGAGTAGCGATCTGATTGGACCTAAGCATCTCAGGGACACATTCTCCAAACACAATAACCTCTTTTGTCAGAGTTCAGTAGTCGGAAGTTAGAAGACATCCAGGATTTGATGTCTTTCAAGCAGTCTTGCAGATTGATGAGGCGGCTTCTATCATCTGGCTCTACCGATAAGTAGAGCTGAGTATCATCAGCGTAACAATGGAAATTGATGGAGTGCTTCCAGATTATATCCCCTAATGGAAGCATGTAAAGAGTGAAGACAACTGGCCCTAAAACTGAACCCTGTGGCACACCACACGTAACTCTGCTGTACTCCAAGTGGTCATTATTAACATTAACAAATTGAAACCTGTCAGATAGGTATGAGTCAAACCATTTTAGAGCAGATCCTTTAATCCCAATTTCATATTCTAGTCTCTGTAGCAAAATGCTGTGATCGATGGTATCAAATGCAGCACCGAGGTCCAGAAATACAAGTACAGAGACGAGACCTCTGTCGGAAGCTATAAGAAGATCGTTGGAGACTTTGACCAGTGCTATTTCAGTGCTATGGTGTTCTCTAAATCCAGATTGGAAAGCTTCAAAAAGCTTGTTACTATGCAGATGTTCATGTAGCTGCACTAGGACAACCTTCTCAAGGATCTTAGAGACATAGGGAAGGTTTGATATAGGCCTATAGCTGGCTAGTACATCTGGATCAAGAGAGGGTTTTTTAAGTAGAGGATTGATGACAGTGTAGTGTCTGATCCCCTCCTCTGCTTATAGAATATGTGTTTCTGTGCCTTAAAAGGTTGCTTTTTCTTTAGAAACTGGACAGTCATATGAACCAGGGTTTTCTTTAGCCTACAAGGTCAAATGTTAGGTTAGAGGTCACCAACCATCTGTACAGTGTCGTCTCCCTGTCCAAAGAATGTGCCAAGGGACAATATAAAAGGAGAGTGCTGGAGCAGCACATCAATGTCAATGTCAATCAATTCCTGTCAGCACATCAATACACTACAATTTTGGTGTCACGAACAGGATCAGTTTGTGGTCTTCCAGCATCTGTCATCAGCTCTGACGGGCTGACTCCCGCACCGGCTGCAGCTTATGAAAAGGGTGAGTCTTTCACTATGTGCGCTGGTCTGCTCAATGGGGCTGCTCTGCGTTACTGCTGGGCAACAGTTAAAGAATCTTTGTGAGGGTGGTGGTTGTTGTGTGGATGTTAAAAGATGTTCATTGTTCTAAATTTTCTAAATTCGGGGTTTTGTTTGCATTGCTGGCAATGTAAATAAGGGGTAATAGAGAATTAAGAGAATAGAAATCTAAGGAAATAAGGAACCAAGAAAGGCAACTTGTGGTAAAATAGGCCTATAGATAGAGAAAAGAGTAAATAAGAGAATAAAGAAATACAAAAGGAATAGAAGAATAAGAATAGGAAAGCCTAATTAGTAACAGCTGGCGAGCTAAAACTCACACCGTGCAAAGTTAAGTGGATGGGCCCCTATGCCGCTGTAACTAGTAAGACACGTATTTTGGCTGCAGTGTGAAAATTGGCTTTATTGGCTTAAATAGGAATTGGATTAAAGGAAAAAGAATAAAAGAAAAAGAGAGAGAAGAACTCCTGGGCCCAGGGGGGGAATTTGGAACTTTTGGAAATTTTGTAAAAAAGAGGTAAATTAAAAGGAAAAGGAAAAGCGTAAAAGAGAAAAGAGGAAAATAAAGAGTAAAAGTTCAAAAGAGAAAGAGAAGACAATAAGAAATAGAGGAAAAGTGAAATAGGAATAAAAGAAGAAATACGCGTAAAGGAAAATAAAGAAGAGAAGAGAAAAGAAAATGAGAAACGAGAAGAAAAGAAGAATAAGGATAACAGAAATAGAGAACAGTGGTTAGTCAAAAAAGACGTTAGAGGAAAAAAGAAGATATAGGCCTAGTCATTTGGAAGAGAAATACGTGATCACTCCAAATTGAATGTTTTGTGTTTGTTGTTTGTGAATCTTTGTTGTATGTGCGGACCGGTTCTTGGGGTTTGAGGGTAATTAATATGATAGAATTCATGATGAGTAAGATATAGAAGTCAATAGAGATAGAGAATGAGATAGTCAAAATGATAACAATGATGACGCTTATACACTAGTAAGCGCTAAGAATTCATGAGCCTGAGAAGGACGTTGGATGAGCCTTTGACGGACATTTGATAGAAACATGAGCCTCTGTTGGGAGGACTTTGATAACATAAATAAACAAGCTTGTTAAAATGTATGAGCCCCGGAAGAGGGACTTTATATGCAAAAGGAAAGGGATTATGAAAAGGGATGATGAGATAAGTGTGGGAATGTGTCACCTTAAGTAATTTGTTGCATGTAGTGACTTCATAGGACACTGAACTACTATGTGTCTGCCTTCTCTTTTCATGGTGACAGAGGTCAAGAAGGAAGCTCCAGCATTAGCGCTTCCAGACTATTCAAAGAATTTCCTGTTGTATGTGTCCACCTCAATTGGGGGTAAATATGCATGTGCTGTTCTTTGCCAGCCAACGGGTACAGGGACAAGTCCACAACCTATTTCATATTATTCTACTGCTTATTCAGAGGTAGAACTGGGGCTACCACTTTGTTATAGAGCAAATGGGGGGAGTTTTCTTGATGTATGAAAAAGCATCATCCGTCACAATGAGATATCCGGTGTAATTGCAAAATTGATTTCATTAAAGCCCCACCCTCTTTTCTCTCTTGTAACTGCAAATTTGATTTCATCAATGCCCCATCTCCTCTCTCCAAGACCCTTTTGTCCTTTTTACCATTTGCAAATTGTATTGTCTAGACCCCATAATCTCCTACCCATAGATAACTCCAGGTGTGAAACACATCCCAGGGTGGCAGCTCCGATACCGCCAATCAGACAAAGGGGTGTGAAACTCATTCTAGGGGCATTCCGCAGGTATAAATGTTTAGGTCACCCCATGTCCAGGGTCTTTCCTTTACCATCACTGCTCGGGTGAGGACTGACCTTTCCTTGCAAGGAAATAAAAACTTGTCGGCCGGCAGAAGTCTCTATTTCATTATTCACCAACAGCGAACGGCAAAATATTTCCACAACAATTGACGATTCTCACCCATCATGGTCTCAAATCTTTTGTACCATGGCAAGTATACATTAACTATGCCCAGACTAAGAGACTATTATAGGCTTTTGGAACAGGAAGATGTCACACTTGCAAGATGCATCACAATAAATCCAGCTAAGAACTTACCAACTGCAGAGGATGGGGAACCACATGAATGCGTTCAAGAAGCACAGAAATACTCAAGGTTACGATCAGATTTGCAAGCTCTCCCACCACGCAAGGCAGACATAGAATATTGGACTGACAGCTCCTGTTACCGTGCAGGAGATAAACTGAGTGCCGGCTATGCAGAAGTAAAAGCCCAGGGTACGGGATTTATAGTTGAAAAAGCTGGGGTAATATCACATCCTGCATCGACGCAACTTGCTGAACTTGTGGGGTTAACTGAAGCATGTCTTCTAGCAGAAGGTAAGCGAGTAACCATTTACACAGACTCAGCGTATACTCACAACGTGTGTCATTTGTTTGGATCAGTGCGGAATAACCAAGGGTTCAAGGAAACAGATGGCTCGACAATACAGCATCACACTCAGATAATGAAGCTTTTGCATGCTATGATGAGACCTAAAGAAATAGCTATCGCTAAATGTGCAGTTCATAAAATGGATATATCCCGAGTTACTCGAGGCAACAAAGCAGCAGATGAAGCAGCAAAAGCAGTGATGGGGCAGGAAAATCGGGCAAAGTATTCTTAGTTACACATGAAGTGGACCTAGAAGACAAGATTACATTGAAAGATGTAACATTAATGCAAGAAACTGTCCCTGAAGTGGATAAACAGTTATGGATAGAACGAGGGGCCACCCAAGATTCCACTGGTCTTTGGAGAATTCAGGGAGCACATGGGCTAGCCCATGTTGCAAGGGGGGAGGTAAGGAGAAAGATTGTCAAAGAATATGGATTTTGGGCACCATATCTACTGGAGCAGATTGATTATTTTATAGATAGGTGTGCAATTTGCCTGAAAAATAATGTTCGGAGGGGTGTGATGGTTCCACCTGTTCACATTCCAACGCCAAGGGGTCCAATGCGAGAGCTGGTGGTGGATTTCGTTGACATGATAAAACCAGTTGGAGGTAAGAGATATATATGTTAGTTGTCATGGACAGATTTTCACGATGGCCTGAGGCTTGTCCAACTAGGCGGAAGGATGCTCAATCAGTTGCTAAGTTTCTGTGTAGGGAGGTCATAAGCAGGTGGGGACTTCCCGACCGGATATCTTTGGATAATGGGAAAGAGTTTGTGGATAGAACAGTGAAATTGATTTTACAAAAATTGGGAATTAAACAGTGTCTTGGAGCAGTCTACCATCCACAAAGTCAAGGGATTTGTGGAAAAAATGAGTGGCATCTTAAAAAAATCGGATTGTTAAAATCTGCCAACATACGGGATTAAATTGGATAGCAGCACTTCCGTTAGCATTAAATGGTATGCCACTCCAGTGAACTCCGTGATCTGCACATGACTCTCCATGAATTGGTTACAGGCGGACAGATGCCAACACCTTGTTTGCGCACAAGTGGAAAGGGTCCAAGTTTGGCTCTTTTTAGAAGATGAAATGCGAGTATACGATATGTATATGGCTACTCTCCATAAAAGAATATCCACGTATGTTTCTGACCGGCAGAGTCAAGAGGAGGTGCAGGAGAGGCTAGGTAAAGGTATTCAGATGAAAGTGGTATAACGAACGCCGTGACGGACCATTTGAAGTTGTCCGAAGTGCGGGGACTGCGGTTCAGGTTAAAGGGTCTCCAACTTGGTATCATTTATCACACTGTGTTAAAGCACCAAAGGAAGGAGGGCTACTCTCACAGAATCAAGATGTCAGAGACTCAAAGGAGCCAGATGAGTCTGTTCAAGTTATGGGTGAGGTTGATGATCTTGTTCATGATCTTGATGATGCCACAGGTGACTCTCCAGTCCCTGAGCAAGACAAAAGATTCAATGACATTAATTTCCAATGTGTCCCAGAAGCAACAGGACCTACCCCAGTGGAATGCAAAATGCCAGAGATTGCAGAGGGTGGTGATGCCGCTTCAGGACAACCTGAAGGTTCAGTCAGACAAAGAAGTCCAAGGCCAGTTAGAAGAAGGGTTAAACCAAAACGATATGAAGACTACTGTTGAAGTAGCCTTAGGAGAATCAGTTCAGCTCCCATGCAAGTGTGGAAGGCGGAGTTCTGGTAGTGATAATTCTCTGAGATGGACAAACAACCATGGTAAAGAAGTGGTTTTAGTAGTGGATGCTATACCCCCCAATAAAAGAAATTATGTTTTGTGTAATGACAAAGTATGTTTTGTGTAATGACATGTGGTGGTTAAGAGTTAAGGGAGACTGTTCACTCTGTTTGCAAAATGTCACATGGGAAGATCAAGGGGAATATACATGCACCTATTTAGAGCCAAAATACAGATTTGTTCTACCCCAGAAGGATTGGATAGAAGGCAACGTAACTCGCAAAGTAAAACTTAGGATAAAGGACTCTGAACCTAATAAAGTTTCAACAATGGCTGAAAAAGACACAGCGACGACTACGAGGATATATATAGTACACCAACGAGGTACACTATCTTAGTTTCAAAAACAGCTGAAAATGCGGATGTAGTGACACAAGAAACTATGCGGGATGCGTCTTTGAGTCCTGTCACTTCCGAGGATCCTAGGAATACGGTTATGATGAAGACAACTAAACCAATGAGAGACTCTTTAACAACAGAAAGATCTGTAGCAATGACACAGGAACCAGAGGTGACTACTTCTGAAGTCTAAACAGGTAGGAGATATGATGCAGATAGGGACAAACATGGGTAGTGGTCATGAAAATATTGAAATCAGAGAAAAAATTGATGCAGATCTGTCTGGTATAGTCCAAGAGGATATCTTAGATAAGGATAACAAATTTTCAACTTTTGATGAAACATCAGAAGATAAGGTTGAAAATTATCACAGATACAGAAGAGGGAAGCACAGTGGAAGGCATTTGGGTTTGACTCTAAGGCATTGCAAATTCCAGATGTATGGGCAAGCAGGAATTTATGGTTCCAGCAGTTGACTCATTCTGTAAGATCAGTAAGGAAAATAAAAGGCCCATGTGTGGTAAGAATTCCAGCTCCTGGCACATGGCCTTCAATATTAGAAGCAGTACCAGAACCGTTGGTTTCGATGTGTCAATCTTCTGCCTTATCCTGGTTGTTATATCATCAGCAATCAGGGATAGACAATATTATGAGTTTGTCGGTAAACCTGCTTAAACCTAGACATACTTGATCCTGGTTGGTGGATTTACCTTATATGAATTTATTCGGTCCGCATAAAAAAGGTGACAACAGCGGTACCCGATGTGATGGAAGTGACGCCTGTAAGGGCCAAGGACTATTTTTGTTCAAATAATACATATAACGGCTCAGGGATGTTTATGGGAATATCCAATTGTGATAGATATATGATGCACTTTGGGAAACGTGACAATAGAGCTGTTGACGATTTATATACAGTGACTTTTCATGCCCCTGATCATAAACAGAGTAGGATTTTAACTGTACAGAATCAGACTCTGCCAGGAAATGTGACAATGGGAAACTTCAAAGATCTTTGGTGGGTTTGTGCTGATAAAGCATATATATTCTTACCGTACGGGTGGACAGGATGCTGCTATATGGCAAGGCTAAAACTCCCATATGAAGTTTTTACTTCACGACAGGGCCATGTGCCTAAGGAGATTCAGTCCAATGCCATTCCTGGAAGTAGGCAGAAAAGGGAACTGGCACAATTCTATACCATGAAGGCTTTGCATTGGAGGATAAGTTTAGCGGAAAAGTGGGGTTTAGGACTGTTCCCATGGTATGGTGTGACGTTTCTGGCAGATTGTATTGACAATATTACGTATACCCTACAATCCTTTGCAAATGAAACT
Organism: Caranx ignobilis; assembly: GCA_021432705.1. Classification (NCBI taxonomy): domain Eukaryota; kingdom Metazoa; phylum Chordata; class Actinopteri; order Carangiformes; family Carangidae; genus Caranx; species Caranx ignobilis. The sequence goes on from MU269990.1 coordinate 21,295,214, forward strand.
ATGAAAGGGTTTGAATTCTTGATGAATACACGAAAAAGTCATCGGCTTACATTGTTAAAGCATGACATGGCCCTTGATTATATTTTAGCTGAACAGGGAGGCCTGTGTATGGCCTTGAACTTAACTGGGGATGCCTGTTATACTTTGATTCCTGATAATTCAGACAATATAACAAGTGTCATAGATTCCTTAAGGAGTATAAGGGATGCGTTTGGTCCATCAAAGGGAGCTGGATGGTCTGCAAATGCTTGGTTGCAGGAAAAATTTGGACCGATGGGAGCAGTGTTGGCTCAGATCTCAGTAGCAGTCGTTCTATCATTGTGTTTGATGTTCTGCTTTTGTACCCTAGTGTTGACTTTTGCAAAAGCCAAGATATTGAGATGGGTTGGAGTAGTGATGCCTGGAAATCAAGCTCAAATGCTATTACTAAATGGGAAAAATAAGAAGACGACGACGTGGGTATAGAAGGGGAACTGATGGAAATGTATCTGTTTTAAAACCTTTATCGAACAATAGATTATCCTGTAGTCTTCTATCATGGGGCAGCATGGCTAAAAGGTGAATTATCTGAGGGACTCTAGATATGAGAAATGGACAAAAGAATGGACTGGAGGACCCTGCTCAAGGACACTGTGAAGAAACATTACAGTTACAGTGGAAGTCGACACAGTGAAAGAGCTGCAGTGTGACAATTTATGTTTCCATAACATAAAAGGAGTGTTGCAACAACATCTATATATTACTGTTACTAGACAAATAAAGGAACCTCAGATGTTTCTTTCCTTTTGGGGCGTTTAGGGAAAGCAGACTTAGGCAGGGAAAGGTCCAATGGAGGGTCCGATGGGTTGACCACCCTGATGTTGGATATTATTTTGATTTTATCTTCTGAGGTATCTACCTATATTTGCTTAAGATGTTTCTTCATAAAAGTTTAGAAATCTTCCTATTGTCTTAATTGGCCTGGAGTACTGATAAGTGGTCGCCTAAGGCAGAGGGACCGTGAGAGAATTTCCTGTCTAGATTGGTTACGAAAATGGCTGCCTGACAGGTTTTCGCTCTCACACTCCATAAATTGCTATACTGCAAAGAACTGTATTATACTGGCAAACAGGTATATGTCATCTCTTGTTGTCCGAGACTCTGTGAGCCTCGAAGGGGGGAAATATGTAGTGTCTGATCCCCTCCTCTGCTTATAGAATGTGTTTCTGTGCCTTAAAAGGTTGCTTTTTCTTTAGAAACTGGACAGTCATATGAACCAGGGTTTTCTTTAGCCTACAAGGTCAAATGTTAGGTTAGAGGTCACCAACCATCTGTACAGTGTCGTCTCCCTGTCCAAAGAACGTGCCAAGAGACAACATATAAAAAAGGAGAGTGCTGGAGCAGAACAGGAGGGAATCCTATCATTGGCACCAGGGGCTCCCTCAGATTCGGCAAGAGTTTTGACATTGTCCTTTCCCGCAATAAAGCCTTTTTAGCGGTGAGAGAAGACGTATCAGCGGTGATCATTTTTTTCCTGTCAGCACATCAATACACTACAACAGCCACCTTAAAGGCCTGTGGCACGTAGCCTGTGACTAAGGAAAGGTTGATCTGGTTCAGTAAAGCAGCATTAACTAAAGGGAAGACATCCTTGAGCAGTCTTGTTGGGATTGGGTCAAGCAGACATGTAGCTGATTTGGAGGAAGTGATTGCAGAAGTTAAGTCTGACAGATGGGTGGGTGTAATTGCAAATTTGATGCCCCACCTTCTCTTCTCTCTTATAACTGCAAATTTGATGCCCCACCTTCTAGAAATCTCTTGTAACTGCAAATTTGATTTTACCAATGCCCCATCTCTTCTCTCTCCAAGACCCCTTTGTCTTTTTACCATTTGCAATTTACATTGTCTAGACCCCATAGATAACTCCAGGTGTGAAACACACCCCAGGATGGCGGCTCCGAAGTCGCCAACCAGACAAAGGGGTGTGAAATTCATCCTAGGGGCGTTCCCCACCTATAAATGTTTAGCTCACCCCATGTCCGGGGTCTTTCCTTTACCATTACCGCTCGGGTGAGGACTGACCTTTCCTTGCAATGAAATAAAAACTTGTCGGCCGGCAGAAGTCTCTATTTCATTATTCACCAACAGCGAACGGCATAAAAAACTTCCACAACAATTTGGTGTCAGAAGTGGGATCCCTCGAGCAATCGTCTGGGACGGAGTGCGGACAGTGACAGGCCATCCTGGAAGAAAAAAGCTTTCCAGCCTCCAACCTCAAATTCTCTTCTGAGAAGGGAGGACTGACCGCTGTCGCCCCAGATCGTTGCCGCTGGGATTCCACGAATGCAATTCAACAAAATTCATTTGGTGAGCTTTGAAATATTGACATTTTAAATTCTTTTTTTTAATTTGGAATTTTAAATTAGCATAATATTTCCATTTTTCATCTCATCCACAATCAGGGGTCAAAAGGACACTGAGTTGGGAACTCAGGGGTCAAAAAGGACACTGAGTTGGGAACTCAGGGGTCAAAAAGGGCACTGAGTTGGGAACTCAGGGGTCAAAGGGACACTGAGTCGGGGACTCAGGGATCAAAGTGTAAAAACTTTAAAAGCTTTTTGAATTGCTTGTAGCTTAAACGAAGCGATCCTTACAGAGACGTCTGTATTGTAAATTTGTCGTGCACGACACGAATGGGGAGTAAAACCTCTGTTGAGGCCGGGCTTCCGGAGGGTCCGATTGTGGATGTCATGAGAAGGAAATATGGGGATAAAAGCTTTTAAATGTCTGGACAGCTGAGTTTGGATTCCCAATAGGGGGATCCCTCAGTTCAAAAAAATATATATCAAAATTAGAGGAAAATTTGAAGGAAAAAGAAAGTATCTGCAAAAACTTTGTGAATTATGGAAGATCAACGAGATCTTTGATGTGAAAAGAGAGTAAAAGCACGAAAAAGGAAAGTAATGCAAGAACAATTGCCTTTTTCAGAAGAAAAAAAAAAAAAAAAAAAAAGAGAAAAAGTTTTAAAAGAAAGAAAAATTTACACAAACAAAGAACACCAGACTTGCAGATCTCCTCTTCTTTGTTTCCACAGTTGGCAGCTTTGAAGCTGAAGTCCAGACCTCACCAACAGCCCACCGATTCATCCTTCAGCTCAACCACCAGAGAACTCTGCGACACTCAGCGAAAGAAGAGAAGCAGACCACTTCACCATGCCACAGCACAACAACTTCAGAAGCAACTCAGCCTGACACATCTACTCCATCAAAAAATTCTGCAATCAATCCATCATCTCTGATTGCACACAGACTGCGTCACCACAGAATGCAGTCTTCAACATGTCAACGGTTGGAGCATCTGGACCTGAAACTACAACGTTTGGTTTACTGTGTAATGGACTTCGGCTGACATCTACACAGTCCAGGAACATGGAAAACTAAGTCATGGACACAGATGGAGAGGACATGATTAAGACAAGAACTGGGCAAGAAGAGCCAGTAAGTCTGACAGCAATGTCTGTTACTACTGTGATCAACATGGACATTAGGTACGTGATTGTCCCACAAGAACATCACCAACTCCAAGAAACAAGTTAGACTGAGGATGATCGGGGGTTGGTCGGAGGGGATGGATTTCTGCTGACAAGCTTAACCAACCTGTGAGGTCTGAGGAAGGTACTGCACCACATTCACACATACATACTGAGCAAATTAACACATCTATTGAAAACTCAAGCAATGGATATGCGACTGCTCTAACATATGTCCAATACACATCTGATCATTTCAAGAAATTTCTGAAACACACTGACCATTGCAGAAGAAAATGTTGTTTTCTTAGTTGACTCAGGATCCACACATTCTGTGATAAAAGCTTTAGAACTCACTACAAAACCAAAACTAAGCTGAGATTATGTGTACTCTGTTGGTTCATCAGGTCAAACAATTAGAGAGAATGTTACTGTCCCACTCAAATGTGAGGATGGACCAAACACAAGCTTCAAAACACGCATTCTTGCTTTCAAAAGTCTGTCCCATCAACCTGATGGACAGAGACTTGATGTGCAAATTAGGTCTTTGTCTGATATCAATACCAGAGGGTGTGAAAGTTCACAAACTATCTGATCTAGACCTAAATTTCTCAAATTCTTTTGTTCATTACATCCCAAACTTACAGTATGCATATCAATGGAAATTACAACCATTAACTGCCTCTAAGCTTGTTACAGAAGCTAGAAAAAACAGTTTTAACAACTGACTTCATGACACCAGAGGACCTGCATTGCACCTCTCATGTGTCACCAGGACCTGATGAGCCATATGAGGAAGGTTGGTTGAAAGAGATATTCGATATACTCACACCGACACACATTTATTGGACACAACATAAATGTGCTATATCAGTGTCTCTTACACCAACTCAGTGTGATGTGTACATCATAGACCATTCTGTCCCACACATCACACTTGCAAAACACATATCAGATAACTGGGAAGATTTGGGCCCATGTATAAAATCATGTCAGCGCGCAGCCTATTGGCAAGAAACATCTGATCGATCTGCCCTATCTTTACCATCACTGCAGGGCTACTCTTAAGAGTTTAATATCTGTTGTGCACATTCAAAGAAAATCCAGCTGGTACCTAAAAGCATTTCTGAATTTGTTTGTCTGTCTGTCTGTCTGTTTGTTTTTGAAAAACAAGCTACAGCTATTCCAGCCCTACAGGAGGTCCCTAAGACACTGTGGGCTGTCAGTAAGTATGATGTTGGCCTCATCAAAGACTGTGAACCTGTCGTGATCACTCCAAAATCAGACTTTAGACCTTGCAAGGCTCAATATCCACTTAAACAAGAAGCCATTAATGGCATAACACCGGTTTTTGAGTCTCTTAAAGCAGCAGGAGTAATTGTTCCCTGTGATGATTCCCCGGTGCGCACACCTTTGTTCCCTGTCAAGAAAATCAGAGACAAAGATCAACCGGTTGAATGGCGCTTTGTTCAGGATCTGCAAGCAGTAAATGCAGCAGTCCAACCCAGAGCCCCAAATGTTCCAAACCCTTACACCATTTTGTCTCAAGTTCCACCTAATGCAAAATTCTTTTCAGTAGTGGATCTTTCTAATGCTTTCTTTAGCATTCCAGTTGATCCTGAAAGCCAATTCTGGTTTGCTTTTAACTTCAATGGGCGAGGCTACACATTCACCCGCCTATGCCAAGGTTACTGTGAAAGTCCTACCATCTACAATGAAGCTCTCAGGCAAAGTCTTGAATCTCTTGTTCTCTCTCCTGGCACAGCTTTACTACAGTATGTTGATGACCTTATGATCTGCAGTCCAACCAAAGAACAATGTGAAGCCAACACAGTCAAACTCTTGAAACATCTGGCTAACAGTGGTCACAAAGCCAGCTTGTCAAAACTTCAATTTGTCCAGGAAAAAGTCATTTTCTTATGACACGTCATTACTTCTGAAGGAAAAACTCTTTCACCAAAAAGAGTAGAGGCAATTCAAAACCTTCCAAAGCCCATCACCAAAAAACAGATGATGTCTTTTCTTGGCATGTGTTCTTATTGCAGACAATTCATTTCAAACTATGCCATTCTTGAACTTCCACTCACCTCCCTCATTCATGGAAAAGGTCTACAATCACAGGATCAGATCACATGGACTCCTGAAGCAGAACAATCCTTTATCACATTAAAACTTGCCTTACAGACCGCTCCAACTCTGGGTCTACCAGACCCCACGAGACCCTTCACTCAGACAGTCGATGAAAAAAATGGATGCATGACTTCTGTTTTATTACAGGATCACGGAAATAAACTACGCCCAGTAGCTTATTTCTCTTCTAAACTTGATCCCGTGGCTGCAGGTCTCCCAACATGTCTAAGAGCTGTAGCTGCTGCTGAGAAAGCAATCATGGCTTCCAGAGACATTGTGGGCTATTCCGATGTTACTCTCCTGGTTCCACATGCTGTGTCTATGATTTTACTCGAACAAAAAACTTCTCATCTCTCCACAGCACGATGGCTGAGATACAACACTGTACTTTTAGACATGCCTAACATCACTGTCAAACGATGCAATGTGTTAAACCCTGCCACTCTCTTTCCCACACCACATGATGGAGAAGAGCATAATTGTGTTGCTGTCCTCCAACAGGTTTGCTCTCCAAGACCAGACCTTCAGGAAACACCACTAACTAACCCAGATCTTGTTCTTTTTGTAGATGGATCTGCTTCACGAGACCCACAAACTGGTCGTAACAGAGTTGGATTTGCTGTTGTCACTAATCATGATACTCTTGTCTCAGGTCCACTCCCCTCTCACTATTCCGCACAAGCAGCAGAATTAATTGCATTAACAGAAGCATGTAAACTAGCAAATAACAAAACTGTAACAATCTACACCGACTCTAGATACGCATTTGGTGTTGTACATGATTTTGGCACTCTGTGGAAACACAGACAATTCTTGAAATCTGACGGAAAACCAATTCTCCATCATGACAAAGTCGCAACTCTTCTAGATGCCATTTTAATTCCAAAATCCATTGCTGTTTGTAAATGCCTTGCTCACACTAATAACTCTGACCCCATCTCTATAGGAAACGCAAGAGCAGATGCTGCTGCCAAAAGAGCTGCACTCCTACCCCCACATCCCGATACCTTGTTTGTGTCAATCCCTACCTCTGTTCCCAGCTCTCTTACAGCCATACAGTCCTTTGCCACACCACAAGAGAAAACGCTATGGAAACGCTGTGGTGCCACAGAAAACGAAGCAGTGTTGTGGGGACCCAACAACAAACCTTGCCTGCCCAAACATTTCTTTCCTCATTTCGCAAAATTGACACATGGCTTAGACCATGTGTCAAAAGGGGGGATGTTGGATGCCATAACTCAACACTGGTTCACCAAAGGTTTTTCATTTTATGCGGAAAAGTTTTGTCACTCCTGTATGATTTGTGCTACACATAACGCAGGTAAAACCAAAACAATCACACACGCCGCTCACCCACCACCAGATAGACTATTTGAACATTTGATGATGGATTTTATAGAACTATCGCCAGCAGAAGGAAAAAAATATTGTTTGGTAATAGTTGACATGTGGTCAAAATGGGTTGAAGCATTTCCAGCTAAACACCAAAACAGCCAAGTAGTAGCAAAGGCTCTACTAACAGAAATCATTCCCAGATGGGGAATACCGACGAAACTAAGCAGCGATAATGGTTCACACTTTGTAAATTCTGCAATAACTCAAATCAACAAATTTCTTGCTATTGACCTCAAACAACATTGTGCGTACCATCCTGCCAGTGGAGGTGCCGTTGAACGAGAAAATGGCACTTTAAAATCAAAACGAGCCAAATGTTGTGATGAAACAGGATTGCCATGGACAAAAGCTCTGCCTGTTGTGTTAATGTACATGCGAATGAGAAAAAGGTCCAGAGTAAACATGAGTCCCTTTGAAATTCTTTTTGGCAGACCTCCATCCTCAGGAGTGGAACCTGTAACCAGGCCACTTCCTTCCACTGGCTTATGTGAAGATGACATGTTACAATATTGTAAAAACTTATCCTCTACTCTCTCTCAAATCTCTCAACAGGTGAAATCTGCCCTTCCACCACCAGCTTCCACACCACTTCATGACTTCGAACCTGGCAACTGGGTGGTGATAAAGGACCTGAGAAGGAAGCACTGGCATTCAAAACGCTGGCAAGGTCCATTCCAGATACTCCTGACAACACACACTGCTGTGAAGATCGCCGAGAGAGCAACATGGATTCACGCCAGTCACTGTAGAAAAGTCCCTGAACCAACAGAAGAAAACTCAACTGTCAACCTGAACAACGCAAGGACGGACAACGCAAGAATGGACGAGCGCAAGACAGGACGACACAAGGAATAACAAGACCTCTATCTACCAGACTACACCATGCACTATCTGACCTCAACCCTGATTCTATCATGTTTGACGATAATGATAGAGACCTACACCTATACCCCTGCCGAAACTGTCATTTTAACAGAAGGACAAAGTGCTACATTCACCTGTATCGTCTACCCGGAAATCCCACAACGTGCATATTATGCCAAATATGATAAATACCTATGCAGAGACCCCTGCGGCCCACGTGATTGGCATTCAGTTGTGACTGCCACCAACAAAAACCTTGCTCCAAACAGTGATCCCCGCTTCATCATGACAAAAATTCCAAATTCCAACGGAGTCCGGATCACCATTTCCGATGTCAAATCCACTGATGCAGGCACATATTGGTGTGGAATTGAATATCCCATCTCCGATATGTACAGACAACTCAGAGTTGTGGTCCATGGACCACCAGAAACACACAGCACCCCACCTAACATACCGTCAAGTGCTAATACCATTTCAGCAACCTCTGAGACACAAGACAACCACCTGGATGACTTAAACATCGCGGATCACAAAGATGACACAGTACAACAAGCCCTCAGACAATGCAATGACAACAGTGCATGTGCCTTAGCTCTTTTACACAAAAAAGAGTTAAAAATTCCTGGTGACTGTTGGGTTTGTCATGCTTTAACAGCTAAATGGCAAGCAAAACCTTTGACGACAAATGATGTATTACAAGGTCACATGAAGGAATCTTGGGGAAAGGACACTCATGGAAAATGTACTGTCCCTCTGGGAATGATGATGTTATTAATTGCCGGTCAACAAATCAGGAGTAATGTCTCAATTTCTCCTCATCCCAACATTGACTGCATTGATTCCAATTCAAGTCCTAGTAATATGGCCTTTGAAGTTCCTCTACAGCATGCAGAAACTTGTGTTTGTTCAACATCGCCATCAGGCCCTTACCTAGGCCAATCAAGTTGTCAAACCAGAATATTTGTAAATACCACAACATCAACCAATTGTTCTCACAAATGGCCTAACAATACCCTGACAAGATTCACCTGTCCATTCAAACAACTTTCATCCTGACCAGGAATAATGTGGTCTTGTGGTAAAAAAAAAACCTACAATGCTTTGCCACCTCGGTTTCAATGGTCTGGTTGCTGCCACCCATCTGTTGTTACACCTGATACAAAAATCTTCCATAAAAAGACTCCTACTACCAGCATGTATATATTATTATTATTATTATTATTTTTATTATTATTTACTTTGTTTTTATTCTTATTAGCAACAACAACAACAACAACAACTGCCATGATGATACATTTTAAAATCTCCGTGAATTAATGTGTCGGAAAATAAGTTGTGACTATTCCCCTTGTTTTGTTCATGAATATTGATTTAAAACATTTTTGGAATCAGCATTACATTCTTTTCTTTTGTCGTAACTTGTTAACTTGTCGTTAACTGACCTTAATTTCTTACTTCTTTTTTTTATTTTATTTTTTATTATTTTCTTTTAATTCTGTATTTGTGATTAATTAATAATCAAAAGGGAGGAACTGTAATTGCAAATTTGATGCCCCACCTTCTCTTCTCTCTTATAACTGCAAATTTGATGCCCCACCTTCTAGAAATCTCTTGTAACTGCAAATTTGATTTTACCAATGCCCCATCTCTTCTCTCTCCAAGACCCCTTTGTCTTTTTACCATTTGCAATTTACATTGTCTAGACCCCATAGATAACTCCAGGTGTGAAACACACCCCAGGATGGCGGCTCCGAAGTCGCCAACCAGACAAAGGGGTGTGAAATTCATCCTAGGGGCGTTCCCCACCTATAAATGTTTAGCTCACCCCATGTCCGGGGTCTTTCCTTTACCATTACCGCTCGGGTGAGGACTGACCTTTCCTTGCAATGAAATAAAAACTTGTCGGCCGGCAGAAGTCTCTATTTCATTATTCACCAACAGCGAACAGCATAAAAAACTTCCACAACAGTGGGCGAGAAGCTGCTCGCTCCGTCATAATCACGTCTCAACTTTGAAAATTCCTAATAAACCAACCAAGCACTTCACATGGCCTCTGGATGAAGACATCAGATCTGTGTGTGAATTGTTCTCCAAACAGGAACAAGTTATGCCTGTCAGGGCCAGTACACACTTTATCAACCACAGTAAATCCAGCTTTCTCCACCTGAGAGGCCCTTATGTGCAGGTTTGCTATCTCAGCAGTAACCACAACTGTGGGAGTAGAATCAGGGGTTAGAGAAAAACCTTGAAAGTCTGAAGACAATTTTTGCCACCACACTCCTCAGTGTTCTTATTAAACGGAGCGTTCTCTGTCCAGAAGAGATGATGGACATGAGGAGAACCTCGCTGCTGAAACTCAACCCTGTAAAAGTAATCTTTAATTTTACCAGTGGGTTGAGCTGGAGACATGAGCACGTCCCTAAGGAAACAATGCCACTTATGATCCAACAAGCGAGCAGCAGTGACAGGATTGTGAAACAACAAATCATCAGCCCACTGTAGGTCATCTACAGTGGCTGTCCAACCTTCCTGCTTCAAGATGCAGGAGAGCAGATTGCCCCAACGCATATCTGCTGAGCTAAAAGAACAAAACCATGTGGGAATGCTGAGCTGACACACACAGGCCAGAAGGTCAAGCTGGGCCCCCTGCCAAAAAGCTGGAGTGCCTCCAATAGGCTTAAGAAAACGAAAGCCATCATCAAACTCCAACATCTGCTTGAAGAAGTCCTCATTGTTCAGAAGATCTGACACTTTGTAGGACCTTTGACCCCTTTTCCTTTTACATAAAGCAATGGACACATCTGACACAACCTGCTCTACCTCAGACATATACTGATACTTAAATTGTTTGACCGGCCATCAGGTGGCATTTCACCTCTATTGATCTTATAATGACAGCTGTAACAGATCCACAGCTTCCCTTGAGCTGTGTCTAACAACTGACAGGGCACATCACAGTTCTCACTATACTGATGCAAGTAGTCATTAGTTATGCAGTTTGCTGCTATTGAGGCTACTGTAGGTGTTTTGCAATGCAGAACGTAGTGCTTAAAGAGCAGCCTATGACAGACACAACAGACAAACTCTGGCCCATCTGCCACCTCCTCTAAAAACTGTTGCATTACAAAGTCAAAATGCCCTCTCTTCTTTCTTAACTTGCCTTTACAATTTAACATCTGCTGCAACACGTTTCTTATGATCAGGATTTTGACAATTTCCTGATGCTTGCAGCCTTTACATTGTGCCTGTGAAACTTATTGAGCCAATATTTAGTTTTACTCACTTCTTTAACTCTTTTCTAATGAGAAACGTTACTCTGATATTTACCAACGCTGAAATGCATTTACGTGTTCCTTATGCACAATGTTTTCTTTATATATTTAGTATTACTGAACACCTTTGCCTTATGTGCAATGTTCTCTTTATGTTTACAAATACTGAACACCCTCTTCTGTTCCTTATACAAAATATTCTGTTTATATTTACACATACTTAATGTCTTGACCCTTTCCCTATGATCGACATTGTCTTTATATTTTATCACTATGGGTTTTCACCTTTATCTTATGTGAAACATTTTGTTTATATTTAGTCACACTCAAACACTTTTTCAACTCCCTATATTGTACATTTTGTTGATATTTCTGTTTGCAATAATTCTACAATAACCGTAACAGCTCTGTGTTTGAGGCTGCTGAACACAGACAACAGCTAGTCGTACCTTTCTATGCTACTTCTGTGTACCGCTAACGGCATGACTAACAGCCCTGGAAAAATGATTCCCATCACCATCTATCATCTCTGTCTTACAAGGAGGCCCCATGGACCAACTGCACAAGATGTTGCATCAACCATTTCTGATTCAACATTTAACTGTTTACACAGAGCAAGAGCAACATCTTTAGACAGAGGTTGAAATTCAACATTTTGTGTTAGAATATTATGTAAATCATAGATTGTACGAACAAGAGTGTTAGCTTTACAATAACCGTAGCAATTGTCTGTTTCAGGCTGCTGAACACAAACAACAGTCTCATAGTGGTTATCATTAACATTAGCCTAATATATACCCTGATTGGACACGTGCCTACTCTTGCAACAATATTCAACCCACCGCCCATTGTAGTAAGTGAAAACATTCACACCTAAACAATTAGCTGTAGCTTGAATCTCCACTTCAGTGGCCCAGCTGCCAACATAGCCCATCCTTGACACACAGAGGTATTCTGCAACAGTCATGGAGGAATACTCTCTTACATGCCCCAAGATTGTGTTCTAACTGCTTGACAACAGCCACTCTAACTGGTAACTCTGTAATGCTAACAGCCCTGAAAAAACAGGTCCCATCACCAACTGTCTTCTGTCTTACAAGGTGTTTCTAAAGGACCAAATGATGTTACATTTAATTGTTTACACAGATCAAGAGCAACACTTTTTGACAGAGGGTGAAATTCTAAAATTTTTGTCTGAACATCACTGGCATAAACAACATCAGTGTTCACTTCAGAAAGATCACTTTTCTTTGATGAGGTGCTGTCTAAGGAAGCCTTATGCGTCTTAACTCTTGAGGTGTCTGTACAGCCAACTGACTGAACAGGACTTTCTACAGCTACACAAACACTAGGCTGTTCCTCACTGTAGTCAACAGTTCAGTAAGGACAGAGGACAAAGGAGACACATCACTTTTACTCTTGGGATCAGACACAGCAGCAATCTCAAACATCGTATCAGAACAATGCAAAACATCTGCAACTCGCAAAAGGTAAGTAAACACATGATCAAGAGAAGTGAAAAGAACAACACTCTTCCCTTCTGGATCTACCATCCATCAGCATTGTGAGCATGAGTCAACTACAGCGATCTTTCCGTCTTTACAAATGATGGCACATGCGTATCCACACAATGTCAAAATGCAAGTCTCATATGTCCCGCACATTTGTTTCAGGCCATCACGAAAAGTGGTTTGCTTAATCTTCAAATGACTCTACCTAAAGCACACCCAAACCTCCGTATCTATGATCAGGATATATTCAAAATCTAACTGCTCTCCTTTAATGACCCACTGCTTCAGTAAATCTCTATCACTAAAGCCTGAGACATACACAAACCTCATCAAACACTAACCGCAGCAAACACATTTTCCTAACAATAAAAAATGTGTGAATATTTGCCATTGCTTGCACTCCCTTTCTCTTTCCACACAACAGCAACAATCTCAACACTACTAACTACATTTGTGCTATGCCCAGTGGTTATATGACACTCAACTTATTCATCAAAACTATCTCTGCTTACTGTTTGTCCATAGGATGCAAACAACCACTCAACTTCTGCGTTTTCTGTTCTGGCTGTTGAAAGCACACTCCCACACACAGACTGTGATGCCAGGACCACCTTCTGGAATTGTACTCAAAGACCAACCAGGACGACTTATCACCAACTGCCAAACTCACACACAAAGAATTTGTGAACCTTGATCCCATCTTGGACTTCCTGCCTTCCTGCTAATGGTGAGCGTATTGCGTCAATACTACATTTCCTGTTGTGTTAGACTCTCGATCCTCCGTCTAGCTTTCTGCTAACTTCATCACTTTAAAGCACCACTGCACACGCTTAGTACATTACACAAATCTCTGTCACTCAAGTCTGTCACAGGACCCTATCTGTACTCCTCCACTCAACGTACCTGTCCTAGAAACGCAAACTTACCTAGCATGGCTATGGCTTCTCTCTCTCCCTCTGCTTCTCCCTCCACTTCTCCTTCTCTCTCCTGCTCTATGTGCCTGATGTTTAGTTATTCCTCTGCCTCCTTTAATGATAATGGTACATGTAACAAGTGTAGCCTGTTCACAGTCCTGGAGGCGAGGCTTAGTGAGCTAGAGTCCCGGCTCCACCTTGGAGGCTAGTCCTTTAGCTCAGGTAGCTTCTTAGGCCCCCTTAGTCAGTGCTGAGCCGCCTAGCCTAGCCACCGCTAGCAGTTCCCCCGCAGCTTCCGCGCAGCCGGGAAGCCAGGCTCGCTGGGTGACAGCACGCAGGAAGCATAAGTCCACACGGCCCGTGTTGCATCACCAACCCCTTCATGTTTCCAATAGACTTTTCCCACTCAGCGACACCCCCGCTGAGATCCAAAGTCGGCATTTTGGCTCTGTTGCTCTCAGCGGCACCGCCGCCGGGAAGCCAACATCAGTCATTGGCGACTCTGTCCTCCGGAACGTGAAGGTAGAGACTCCAGTGAGCATAGTTAGGTGCATCCCATGGGCCAGAGCGGGCGACGTTGTGGCAAATCTGAAGCTGCTGACACAAAGTAAGCGTAAATACAGTAAGATCGTAATCCATGTCGGCGCTAATGACACCTGACTTCGCCAGTCGGAGTTAACTAAAGTTAATGTAGAATCGGTGTGTAACTACACAAAAACAATGTCGGACTCCGTAGTTTTCTCTGGCCCGCTGCCCAATTTGTCTAGTGACGACATGTTTTGCTGCATGTGGTCGTTCCATCGCTGGATGTCTAGGTGGTGCTTAGCAAACAACGTGGCCGATATAGACAATTGAAAGAGTTTCTGGGGAAAGGCTGGTCTGATTAGGAGCGATGGCGTCCATCCTACTTTGGATGGTGCATCTCTTATCTAGAAATATAGCACATTCTGTTAGTCATTCTGTTAGTCAACTCCTGACAATTACCCAGAGTTCAGACCAGCAAGCAGAGCCACAGTCTTACACGCCCCTCTGCAGGTTCCTTTGTGCTGTCACCCACCCAAACCTCCTCCATAGAAACTGTGTCTGCCTTGAGGATGTATAAGCCTAAACCCAAAGCTGGAGGAGTCAATTATAGCAACCCGGTCTTGTCTGACCATTCTTTAACAACCTTTGAATTTACTTTCACAAATTATACTTTGGGACTTCCGGTTATGGCGAGGTGCTAGGTAGTCACGATTTTTTGAGCTCTGCTGCTAGCTTGTAATAAATCCTACAAAAACCAGAACTTGATTTAAACTTCAGCAACACGAACATCAGAGAACTTGGACGTAAACATGCCACCAAAGGGCAATAAAAAGGACAAACAAAAACCATGACAAGACAAACACTTCGAGGGAGAAGCGACAGCATGTCACTCGTGGAGGAGTATGTGAGAAAGAGGATGCCATCCAATCCAGGCGAGAAAACTAATGAAGATGTCACGAAATCCATAAATTCATTGAAAATCGATGTTGTGCAACTAACAATTACAGATGTGAAGAAGCAGGTGCAGGAATGCACGGGGCGCATTGCACATGCTGAGCAATGGATTTCAGATGCGGAAAATAACATTAATGAGCTATTAACCAAAGTCAGCACACTAGGAAAAACCATAAACTCTCAGCGATAATGTTAATAAAGAAAGATCAAGAAAATGTTCCTTCCTTGTAAATGTATTATTTCATTTTACCACAACTTCCATTATTATATAGTTATTTATGTTTCTCTTGAAGGGAATGAAGAAGATTTAGTTATGCAATTCCTCTCACTATCACTAGTGAAACATCACTATTACTAAGAAATGATACCACAGCCAAAAGCCCCGTCGCCCGTCCCGCTACCAGGACTCCCTGACAGAGCAGGTCCATCCAGAAACCGAGAAGAGAGAGAGAGGCCTCCAGCCCTGCTAAACGTACCAGGGGGCACAAAAAAGGAAAAGCACCCAGAAAGAGATCCAGATTATCCAGCAGCACCAGCAACGCTCACAATTGCACCAACACGTGTGGCTGAGACTGCAATAGCTGCAGAAAATGTACATTTCTGCAGACAGTATAATATCTATAATCATAATCACTATGATTAAACTTTTTTTTTTTTTTTTTTTTTTTTTTAAAGACAGAGAGAGAGAGAGAGAGAGAGAGAGAGAGAGAGAGAGAGAGAGAGAGAGAGAGAGAGAGAGAGAGAGAGAGAGAGAGAGAGAGAGAGAGAGAGAGAGAGAATACATTTAGCAAACCACATTTAATAGTTGTATTTGTTTGGTTTGCTGAAGTAGTGGTTTTGATTTTAACTAGGTTGCTATAATTGACTCCTCCAGCTTTGGGTTTAGGCTTATACATTGTAGGGGAGGAAATATTTAGAGACATTTATCTAATATCTCCCCAATACGTATTCTGTCTTTCCGGTGTTAAGAGGAGGTTTTATTAAAGTAAAGTAGTTAATTTATTCAATCTGACTCCATTTGATTAAAGATAACTTTACCATTAGATATTATTTAATGTCAATAGTTAACCAGTAATTAAGAATATAAGCCTTTTAAGAATTGAACTCTATTGTTAAGAGATCTGACATCAGTCTTAGTTCAGGGATGGCAGATATAGGTTAACAAATCACTCAGTGACCTTCTTAACATGGAAGAATAGCCCCGATGCCTGGGTTGAAGTATTCAGAGGTATTAGAACATGATACTCAATCTTGTCTGTCCAACTCAGAGGTTAAGGGTGTGAACAGTGTCCAGTAAAACTTACCATATAACTAAGGTCTTTGGGATATAGTATTTAACTAGTCCCTATCTTAGTTCAGGGATGGCAGATATAGACTCAAACTATTCAGTGACCTTCTTAACATAGAAGAACAGCCCTGACACCTGGGTTGAGATATTCAGAGGTTATAGAACATATCTAAATAATTTACAAAACATGATACTCAATCTTTTCTATTCGACTCAGAAGTTAAGGGTATGAGTATTACCCAGTGAAACTTACCATATAACTAAAGACTTAGTAAATATCTGATAACAGATCATTCACTACTCAGAATAAAAATCTCAGCAAGGCAATATTAGAAATGAATGGTTAACATACCAGTTTATTGTGATGTCCAAAGTAAAATACAGCCAACAAGTATTGTAGCACACCTGATGTGTGGGAGCTCTGGTAAGCAGATCAACTCCAAGGTTGGGTCCTTGCTCTTCCCCTTAAATATCCTACCAGAACAAAGACACTTTAAAATCACATCAATCAATAGGAATTTGTATAGAGACACCACTCACATCTGGAGACCTTTGATCATCAGGATGTATGTCACAGGACAATAACTTCACACTGAGACCATCAGACATGTAATATTTCAAGGGGAAGTCAGGTAGATAGGAGATGTTAAGGAGACACTAATCAAAAGGCATAATACACAAAGTAGTTTCTTCCAGTCTGGGGGAAACTTCCATTGTTTTGGGGATGAGAGTTCAGGGTGATGTTGAACTGTCTTACAACATCATTGAGGCAGACACAGACACAAACCAGATCAACCTTTCCTTAGTCACAGGCTATGTGCCACAGGCCTTTAAGGTGGCTGTTATTAATCCTTTACTTAAAAAACCCTCTTGATCCAGATGCATTAGCCAACTATAGGCCTATATCCAACCTTCCCTACATCTCCAAGATCCTTGAGAAGGTTGTCCTTGTGTAGCTACATCAACATCTGCACAGTAATGAGCTTTTTGAAGCTTTCCAATCCGGATTTAGAGAACACCACAGCGCTGAAACAGCAATGGTCAAAGTCTCCAACAATCTTCTTATAGCTTCTGACAGAGGCCTTGTCTCTGTACTTGTACTTCTGGACCTCAGTGCTGCATTCGATACCATCGATTACAGCATCTTGCTGCAGAGACTGGAACATCAAATTGGGATTAAAGGATCTGCTCCAAGATGGTTTGCTTCATACCTATCTGACAGGTTTCAATTTATTAATGTTAATAATGACCATTCAGAGCACAGCAGAGTTACGTGTGGTGTGCCACAGGGTTCAGTTTTAGGGCCAGTTCTCTTCATGCTCTACATGCTTCCACTAGGGGATATAATCCGGAAGCACTCCATCAATTTCCATTGTTATGCCGATGATACTCAGCTCTACTTATTGATAGAGCCAGATGATAGAAGCTGCCTCATCAACCTGCAAGATTGCTTGAAAAGACATAAAATTCTAGATGTCTTCCAACTTCTTACTACTGAACTCTGACAAAACAGAGGTTATTGTGATTGGACCTAAGCATCTCAGGGACACATTCTCACATCAGATTGCTACTCTGGATGGCATCAGCCTGAACTCTGGTCCAACAGCGAGGAACCTTGGAGTCATTTTTGACCAGGATCTTTCCTTCAGCTCTCACATAAAGCATGTGACTAAGACTGCCTTCTTTCACCTGCGCAATGTAGCTAAGATCAGGAATATCCTCTCTCAGAGTGATGCTGAGAAACTGGTCCACGCATTTATTACTTCTAGGCTGGGATACTGTAACTCTCTCTTGTCAGGATGTCCAAAAAACTCTAAAGAGTCTCCAGCTGGTCCAGAATGCTGCAGCAAGGGTATTGACACGAGTTAGTAAGAGAGAGCACATGTCTCCCATTCTAGTGTCTCTCCATTGGCTTCCTGTGGGATGTGGAATAGACTAAAAGATCTTTCTACTTACTTACAAGGCTCTTAATGACAAAGCTCCAACCTATCTGAAAGACCTCATCGTTCCATACTGTCCTACTAGAGCACTTCGCTCCCAGAATGCAGGTTTGTTGGTGACCCCCAGTATCTCTAAAAACAGACTGGGAGGTAGAGCCTTCAGCTACCGGGCTCCTCTATTATGGAACCAGCTCTCTCCATGGTTCAGAGAGGCAGACACTCTTTCTACATTTAAGTCTAGGCTTATGACCTTCCTCTACGATAGAGCTTTTAGTTAGGGCTGGCTCAGGTAGTCCTGATCCATTTTATAGCTATGCTGCTATAGGCTTAAACTGCTGGGAGACACATCAGGTTACATGGAGCCCTATCCTTCCTCTCCTCTCCTACATTTTGAACTGTCATTAACTGTTGCTGTTTGTAGTCTGGCCTTGGTTCCTCGCACTCTCTGTATTTCCACAGATCTCTTCAGAGCTCCATCCCCCTGCACCAACCAACCGCTGCCTCCATCACCTCCTTTCTCCTGCTGTTAAACCGGTCTGCACTCCCTGCTCACGACCATGTCTGCCATAGAGTAGTCCCATTAAGCTGGCCTTCCCTCCCTGCCCACCAGGAGCTTCCTTCATCATTCTTCGTTAACTGACTGATTCCATTTTCATGTTTTCCATATTCCATGTTGTAAATTGTTTTCTCTGTATACAACATCTATTGCACATCTGCCCATCCTGGGTGAGGGATCCCTCCTCTGTTGCTCACCTTGAGGTTCCTCCATTTTTTCCCCCCCTGTTAAAAAGGGGGTTTTCTTGGGAGTTTTTCCTGAGTCGATGTGAGGGTCTAAGGGCAGAGGATGTTGTCATAATGCTGTGTAAAGCCCTTTGAGACAAACTGTAAAAGTGGGCTATACAAATAAAATTGCCTTGCCACAGTTTCTATGGGGTATAAGGAGGTTTGGGTGGGTGACAGCACAAAGAAACCTACAGAGGGGTGTGTAAGACTGCAGCTCTGCTTGCTGGTCTGAACTCTGGGTAATTGTCAGGAGTTGACTAACAGAATGACTAACAGAATGTGCTATATTTCTAGATAAGAGATGCACCATCCAAAGTAGGATGGACGCCATCGCTCCTAATCAGACCAGCCTTTCCCCAGAAACTCTTTCAATTGTCTATATCGGCCACGTTGTTTGCTAAGCACCACCTAGACATCCAGCGATGGAACGACCACATGCAGCAAAACATGTCGTCACTAGACAAATTGGGCAGCGGGCCAGAGAAAACTACGGAGTCCGACATTGTTTTTGCGTAGTTACATACCGATTCTACATTAACTTTAGTTAACTCCGACTGGCGAAGTCGGGTGTCATTAGCGCTGACATGGATTACGATCTTACTGTATTTACGTTTACTTTGTCAGCAGCTTCAGATTTGCCACAACGTCACCTGCTCTGGCCCATGGGATGCACCTAACTATGCTCACTGGAGTCTCTACCTTCACGTTCCGGAGGACAGAGTCGCCAATGACTGATGTTGGCTTCCCGGCGGCGGTGCCGCTGAGAGCAACAGAGCCAAAATGCCGACTTTGGATCTCAGCAGGGGTGTCGCTGAGTGGGAAAAGTCTATTGGAAACATGAAGGGGTTGGTGATGCAACATGGGCCGTGTGGACTTATGCTTCCTGCGTGCTGTCACCCAGCGAGCCTGGCTTCCTGGCTGCGCGGAAGCTGCGGGGGAACTGCTAGCGGTGGCTAGGCTAGGCGGCTCAGCACTGACTAAGGGGGCCTAAGAAGCTACCTGAGCTAAAGGACTAGCCTCCAAGGTGGAGCCGGGACTCTAGCTCACTAAGCCTCGCCTCCAGGACTGTGAACAGGCTACACTTGTTACATGTACCATTATCATTAAAGGAGGCAGAGGAATAACTAAACATCAGGCACATAGAGCAGGAGAGAGAAGGAGAAGTGGAGGGAGAAGCAGAGGGAGAGAGAGAAGCCATAGCTATGCTAGGTAAGTTTGCGTTTCTAGGACAGGTACGTTGAGTGGAGGAGTACAGATAGGGTCCTGTGACAGACTTGAGTGACAGAGATTTGTGTAATGTACTAAGCGTGTGTGCAGTGGTGCTTAAAGTGATGAAGTTAGCAGAAAGCTAGACGGAGGATTGAGAGTCTAACACAACAGGAAATGTAGTAATGACGCAAACTCTTTCAATTGTCTATATAGGCCACATTGTTTGCTAAGCACCACCTAGACATCCAGCGATGGAAAGACCACATGCAGCAAAACATGTCAGCACTAGACAAATTGGGCAGTGGGCCAGAGAAAAATACGGAGTCCCACATTGTTTTTGTGTAGTTACACACCGATTTTACATTAACTTTAGTTAACTCCGACTGGCGAAGTCGGGTATCATTAGCGCCGACATGGATTACAATCTTACTGCATTTATGTTTACTTTGTCAGCAACTTCAGATTTGCCTCAACATTGCCAGTTCTGGCCCCTGGGATGCTAGGCTAGGCTGTATTTCTTCCCCTCTTTTTCCACAACACATTCTGTTTTCTTTTCCACTTATATGTAATGAAAGTGTGTCCAGATATTGTTTCTTCTTTTTGTCCCGGCCATCGGTCCCTTTAACTT
The DNA here is from genome assembly GCA_021432705.1 of Caranx ignobilis. Lineage (NCBI taxonomy): Eukaryota > Metazoa > Chordata > Actinopteri > Carangiformes > Carangidae > Caranx > Caranx ignobilis. Next base: position 21,316,138 of record MU269990.1, read on the forward strand.
TCTTTCATTGTTGTCATAATGTTTTACAGACATCTCCAAACTATTCCATGAAGGGCTGGTGTGGCTGCAGGATTTTGCTCCAACCAAGCAGCAGCAGCACACCAGACTTGAATCATTTAATCAACTGATCTCAAACTGTGTGCTCTTGGTTTGTTGGAACAAAAGCCTGCAGCCACACCGGCCCTTCATGGAATAGTTTGGAGATGCCTTCACTACACCAAAGAGTATCTTTGGCTACATGTCTGTGCAGTGCAAAACAGCCTAGGAAAAACGCAACTAAAGATTGTAACGAAGTTTTTTTTTGTAAACCACATTTAGTCTCGTTTATAGTCATCAACATTATTTCATGATATATTGTTGTTATCATCACATGAAACCATTTATGTTGCATCTGGTCTCGTTTTCGTCAGGTTCGTTGATATGTAGTCATTTATTACGTCGAGGAAAGCAATACTAATGCTGAGAAACTGGTCTATATGCATTTATCACCTCTAGAACTGGATGCCAGCTGGTCCAGAATGCTGTAGTGAGGGTATTGACAAGAGTTAGTAAAAAAAAAAAGAGAGCACATGTCTCCCATTTTAGCTTCTCTCCATTGGCTTCCTGTAGGATGTAGAATAGACTTAAAGATCTTTTTACTTACAAGGCTCTTAATGACAAAGCTCCAACTTATCTGAAAAACCTCATTATTCCATAATGTCCAACCAAATCACTTTGCTCAAAGAATGCAGGTCTGTTAGTGACCCCCAGTATCTCTAAAAACAGACTGGAAGGTAGATCCTTCAGTTACGGGGCTCCTCTACTGTAAAACCAGCTCTCTCCATGGGTCAGAGAAGCAGACACTCTTTCTACATTTAAGTCCAGGCTTAAGACCTTCCTCTACGGCAGAGCTTTTAGTTAGGGCTGGCTCAGGTAGTCCTGATCCATTTTATAACTACCCGGCTATAGGCTTTGAATGTTGGGATTACATGGAGCCCTATGCCCATCCTGGGTGAGGGATCCCTCCTCTGTTGCTCACCCTGAGGTTTCTCCATTTTTCCCTGTTAAAAAGGGTTTTCTTGGGAGTTTTTCCTCACTCGATGTGAGGGTCTATTGGGAAGAAATATAAAGTGAAAGTTGGAAGAGAGGGAGGAAATGAGTGGAAATGGCCAATGGCAAATAAAGCAAGGGTGATCATGTGGATCAGTTCTCTCCCAACCACAAATCTGCTGTGAGAGCTGCTGTCTCCTTTTATACCTGCTCTGCCAATGAGGTGATTGCTCTCACCTGAGCTCACCTCAGCTCAGGTAGGCGGAGCAGAGGCAGAGAGAGAGACACACACATGAAAAAACACAGCAGCACCACAGTTATCCTGGCCACAAATGAATCAAATACATGCAGATAAATCCAGTCCAGGGTTTTATTGAACCATTTGAAGGCACATGGCCCAAACTATGTGACTGACCTGGGTCTGGAAAGCAGCAACAACAGGTTGAAAGCCCAACGCCGAAGGAGAGAGAGGTGGAGGATCTCTTTCCTCCAGGTCCTGAATGACACATATTCATTTATACTTTTTAAATGATTTGATTTATTTTATTAAAGAAAAAACAGCTGTTTAAAATGTTGCCCCAGTGAATAGAAGTCTGTGTTTATCTTTGCCTTTTTTCAGAACCTTTTATTTGCATGACACCTAAAATGGACTGTGTTTTATTTCTGTTTTTATTCCCTTCACCTTTATGACCTAATAACGTAGGTCTGACTTTTATGAAATTGCATGGATATGAGAAGTACAGTTAGCCTAACCGTAACCACCCACTTCAGGGTTTGTCTCATGGAGGGGGTTTCTACCCTACCACTGATCCTATGTCAGGAGTCAAACGAGATGTTGAAACAAACTTTACCATGTTGTCACAGTCTCAGCTGTGTTGTGTTAGTTTGAAAATGGATAGAAATCAGAATGTAAGCAAAGGGAGAATCAAATGATTTAGTTGGACCAGTGGAGCTGTTCTCACATGTTTTCATTTTGGACCCATCATTTGCTTCTATTGGCTTTAGATACAAGTGATGTGGATTTGAACAGAAACATTGAGTGAAGCTGTATGTTGGGAAAACCATGTCATGTGACTGTATGCCATAGGGTTTAGAGCCTGTTCCAAGCTTCTTTGAGCCATTTGGTTGCTGTAAGTAACATTTACTTGTATTTACTTGTTCTTGTGTTGACGTTGGAGTTGAAGGAATGTATGGCCAACACAGCTGTTGGATCTGTGCTCTTTGGAAAGAGGGCTGTTTGGGGCAGAAACTGGATCACAGGGTTCCTTGCTCATTAGGAGCTATTGGAAGCAGCTGTGATGCTCCTCCACAGCTGAAGGCAATCAGCCAGGCTGGGAGGCTTCATAATGTGCTCAGTGTGCCCTGCTCAGTTGGTTGTGTGTCTTCAGAGAGTCAACACCGTCAGCTGGCTCTTTGGCTGTTGTTTTCTTTTAGAATGGAAATCTGAGCTGACAATGTGTTTCTTCTTTTAGTCATTCATTTTGTTTCCCCCCTTGTCTCCTTCACCTTTATCAGCCCAACATGGTGGGGGTGCATCTTACCAGAGCAAGTGCTGCAGTTTGGTCTTGAAATAGACACTAGTAATTTACTGAGCAGCAGGTCACAGGAGATTGGAGAGCCTGCTGGGGTCATAGTCTGTGTGGCAGTGGAGTCCACTACTCTAGACAACACTTCATCAGGAACGTTCCCTCAGTTTAGACTGTTGACTTGTGATGTTGGGACTGTCTCCCTCTCTCAGTAAGTTGACCTAATACATCGATTTGGATAACATTATTTATTTTTAAGTAAATATGGCAGAGGGACAAGCAGCTACTAAAACACCAGCCAAAACCCTTACACTTATTGTAGCAATTGGACTGAAGCTACAACTTCAATGATGGCTAGACATTCTGAGGGGGTCGTGGCAGCTTTTTACAAACAGCTTCAACTTCAAACTCAGTTGTGCCACTTGATACCAGAGTTAACTGAGAAAAGAGGTTTCCAGCCTGGTTAAGTGAAGAGACCTAAAGCAGACCTGCAGGAGATCTGAAATCTGAAGCTTTATGTCCAGTGGCATGTGTGCTGAAACACAAGTGAGCTCTCAACTGCCAAAGCAGCCTACTTTCCTAACTTCATCAGTGACAAGTAACATGAACCAAGATTTCTTTTTGACACTTTGCAAAAGTTGTTCTGAAGGAGCCATGATTTCCACAATTAGGACTGCTCACCATTAGACTGAGGTTGTTTTCACATCTGACCAAGAGGACTTTGTAACATTGTTGCATTAAACACTTGGTTCAGTTCTGCTTTCACACTGCAATTTCTGAAGCGAACCAATCTTTCCGAATAACATCACACAGTTGAAAAGGGTGCTTGTCGACTGGACACATCTAGAGGGGAAATCCCTCCCTCCTGGACTGCTCCTCTTTGTGTTGCTAACGTTACACAGACACACTGTGTACAGCTGCGCTGTGTATTGTGACACTTTCTATATCTGGTCCTGTGTTTGGTGTGGTGAGCGTTCACACTGCATGTGAACCACACCACAGTTGCAAGCGAACTGAGACCCACGTTTTCAGGAGGACCAGGGTTAGGGTTGTTTGGTCTGCTCCAGAGTTGGGATGAGCTTTCACACCTGCCCCAAATGAAGAGGACTATCACCGGAAAAGAACCCGGGTCTGTTTCAAGTGGACCAAACAGCTCTGCTGTGAAAGCAACCTAAAAGGATGCCGTGATCTGCCATCAAACCCCTGATCCATTTTTAAATCTATAAGGCAGTGTGATATAGGCTTAGGGGTTCTAAAGAGGGTGGGGCAGACAAAGGACCCCCACTTCACTGTCTGGTACATTTTCACCAGGTCTGGGACATGTACATTCTCCTCTAAAGATTCCTCATTGACTCCACAGTCAAACAAGAGCTCTTGGTTCACCTCGGTAGTTTTTGTTAGAAAGAGAATGACACCTCTCTTCTACCATTTCCATAGTGAAGCACACTGGCTTCACATTGTGTTGCTTTTTGAGTGATTGATCATCCTGCCAACAGTCTGCATCTCTAGGTGGAACTCACACTTTTTATTTTTTATTTTTTTATTATAATTTCTGAAGAACATGAAACACACAGACACACTCCTTCCTCTGCACCCCAGCCAGTGCTTGTACAGCTGCTGGAGCTATTAACCCCCTAACCCCTATATTACTTTATTGTAGATTGACATAAAAGGAAGCATTTAAAAACACAAACTTTGTACATTACAAACTATACAACCGTTTTTTTGGATTTTGCATCAAAATGATAACATGCATTGCAAAAGTTTCACATAAGAATACATGTACATTTTGTTCACCGATGTGATGTTTCATCTGTTACACTGGTAAGTGTTTTTAGATGGGAATGTTTCCTTTTTTTCAGCTCTTCACATTTAGTGAACCAATCATTTACAGTAATGTTCAGCAGCCAACATACATCTGAGCTGGACTTTGGACATTGCATGATGGTCTAACTGAGCAGCATTTATGGCTCTGAAAGCCTGTGGGAGCATGGACAGTTGACATATAGTTCTGAGTTCTGGTATGAGAACCTCTGGCTAAAATCTGCACTGTGAATGTACCATATTTTCCTATGGCATATACACATTGATCACATGTGGGAGCTCAAGCCAAGTTTTCAAGGCCTACTGTACATGTCCCTCCAAAAGCCTGAGCCAGATTTGTTCGACCCCCACAATTCCCACCAAGGTGTGAATCTGAGCTTGACTGTAAATACTGCATGGACATTAGCTGAGGCCAGGCACACTCACTGGGGTCCCCAGCAACATCAGTCAGGTAATAAAGTCAAAAAAGCAGCCCTTCACTGTTGCTTTTCCCAGTGCACTGGTTACAGGAAGAAAGCTACTCCAAGCTTTCTCCAAGACCTTGCTGCCCAAGGGATCAATACTGAAACATTTGACTTTCCACCACTATTTCAAACCAAGGTCACAGGCTTCAACACATGGGCCAAGCAGAGTTTTTTTTTTTTTTTTTTTTTTTTTTCCCCCCTGCCTGTTCAGTTTTTCATATGAACAGGATGTCAGAGGGACATCCCCACCCCCCCACCTTTTTTTTTTTTTTTTTTTTTTTAAAACAGGTTTTAAACAGATTTTGTTCAGACACTGAAGGAAGTCTGACGGGCAAAGTTAGAATATCTCTCTGCTTCTGAGGTGTGCAGTGACATAAAGCCCTCAGATTACACAGGGACATCGGAGCCCATATAAAGGAACACTCCTTTTTTTTCTATGAGCTACTTGGCTTTAGACAGATAAATCACAGGCCAATGATGAGGCAGTATTCTCGGCCTTAGTCTGTAGCACTCTGGAAAACCAGATGTGAGATCTACTATTACATGTGAGAAAGGATCCTGAGTAGCATCTTAAAAGCTTTGGTTTTGACCCTTCTCCAGATTTACAGTGAGCATGTCACATAACGTCATTTCCTGTTTGTGCCTGTAGTACTCTGTTGTTGTGTGTTAGACTCTCTCTCAATCCTTCGTCTGTTAACTTCATCGCATTAAGCACCACTGCACACTATGCTTGGTATATTACACAAGTTTCTATCACTTAAGTCTATCACAGGACTTTCTCTGTACTCCTCCATTGAACTTGTAATACTTGTCCCAGACCCGCTAGCTTACCTAGCATATTCGCTATGGCTTCTCCCTCTCTCTCTCCTGCTCTGTGTGCCTGATGTCCAGTTACTCCTCTGCCTTTTAGCAATAATGGTACATGTACAAGTGTAGTCTGTTCGTAGTCCGGGAGCCGAGGCTTAGTGAGTCAGAGTCCCGACTCCGCACTATGCAGAGCCACCTAGCCTGGCCACCGCAAGCAGTTCCCTTGCAGCTCCCGAGCAGCAGAGAAGCCAGGCTTGCTGGGTGACATCATGAAGGAAGCACTGACCTAAAACGGCCCGTGTTTCACCACCAACAGTTTTTCCCCACTCAGCAACACGCCCACTGAGAACCAAACTCTACATGTTGGCTCTGTTGCTCTCAGCTGCACCGCAGCTGTCCTTGTCATAATGCTGTGTAAAGCCCATTGAGACAAACTGTAAAAACGGGCTATACAAATAAAATTGCCTTGCCTTGCCTTGCCTTGCCTAGTGAGCGCCTGTTTTTTGTTGGAGTCTAACTCTAATTAGTATTATCAGCTGAAGAACTAGTTTTTATATAGGTATTGGTAGAAGGATATTATACAACCAGGACAGTGATCAGTGTGAGACGAGGCTTTGTGTAACGTTTAAAGATGTGTAATATAAAAAGTGCTGTTTTAGGGGTGATTCAAACCTTCTTTAATGCATTGAGATATTGACAAGCCCAGCCCATTTGAAATTCCCACAAAGCAGCTTGACACACGTCTGGCAGAAAAAGGCCTCGGTTGGAGCAGTCACGTGAGTGATGATGGTGTTGAGTGTTGAGTGTTGTTTGTTTGTTTGTTTGTTTGTTTGTTTGTTTGTTTGTTTGTATGTTTTTTTGGTGTACTGAAGTAGCTATCGAAACACAGCCCGCCAACACTTCCACGTTATTATGCGCGAAATGGTGTTGTAGTATAACATCAACAGTAAGATCGGATTACGAGGGGAGAGAGGGTTGATAAAGAGAGAACGTGCAATGTGCATGACTGTTTTTGACAAGAATATCACTTCAAAAAACAAAATCAAAACGATGCTTTGAGACAGAGAGACAGCCAGGGAACACATGATACACACAAATACACACTGTACACACTTTTAATTCATGTTTAACATTTAATACATGTTACTACAATTTAATCATCTCATTAATACATGTTACTACAATTAATCATCTCATTTAATACTCATTTCATACTTTTAATACATGTTCATATAAATAAAAATGTAATACAGATATACATTAGCATCACTATAATATTACTATACACTCCACATTTAAATCTACATGCAAACAAATTCATTATTCATCAATAACACTGCTGAGCCTAAAAGAACAAACTCCTTCATGGTCACTCAAATTCACAGGCTACGCTAGTGACTGTACATCATAAATTGATGTTTTGACGTACCCACGGTCAGTAAGTGTGCCTCTCTCAGTTGTGGGTTGTGTCACATGTTGCACAAACCCTTCTCTATCATAAAGCCACAAAGAGATGAAGATGTTAAAACATCATCACGAAAGTCCCCCATTACAGCAAGCATTTTACGAAAGGAGTCCAACCACTCAAGCAAGATGCTGAGATTTGCCTTAAACAAGGACACAGGGTATGATGGTGGTCGATAAATCACCGCTAACACTGTGTCCACACTATCACACAAACCAAACACTCCAAGTTCACATTTGGTGCCTGAACAACTTCACAGCCTGAACTATTACTACAGTACAAGCCAACACCACCATGTTGCTGTTTCTGGAGCTCCACTAGTACTGGATTACTACTAGTGTACGACAGACTTCAGGGACGACTGTGAAAACTATAACCATCTATCTGGAGTGATTCTAGTGAAGAATCTGCAGGCAGCCATGTTTCTGTCACATCAATACAGTTAAGCTGCAAATGCTGTGTACATGACGCCAAATCTGCATGATGTCCAGATAAACCGCACATTCATCAAAAACACAAAGTATTTGACTCCATGTTAGGGCCTGGCCACATTCTCAGTTAAAAATGGAGGCATGCTTTGAAGTGCATCCTTTATTCTGTCATTACAGAATGTGGCCTTATTCTCCGGATCCCTAATGATCAAACCAGACAGAGTCCTGACCCGACTCAAAGCTACGTAGGCCTGTCCAGGAGCAAATATCTTTTTGAGAGACCACTGCCTCATCTATAGCGATTCCCTGTGTGTTGTGTGCAGTACAGGCCCAGGCAAGTTTCAGCGGAAATTGATGGCACACCCCACTTTTACCAGCGGCTCGTTCCTCTTCGGGTTTGACCCCTGTTGAGCCTGCTGCAACTACTGGGATATGTGCACTGTTTCTCCTCCTCTGGCCACCAACTTCATCATCATTAAACTTAACAAACACCACCCGAGGAAACTTACTGCCAGTCTGATAAACAATATCAGTGACTGTACCACATACCCCATTCACAAGACCATCAACGACATCAACATTTTTAATTCACATCACCTGAGCGCCTTTACCCAACAGCAGCTTATCATCTAAACATGAGTTAGATGTCTTGCTGTGGTGGCCGCTCACCAACTCCAATTTCCCAGTTTTCTCTTACTGTTAACAAAGTCCTGGACATGGATTTCCTCGTACTCAGGACATGCTGTAAACAGCTGCTGAACATTTGGCTCATTGACTCGTTGATTAGTAGCAAATATGTGTAAAGCTGAGCAGACTTCACCAGTTTCATGACTTTTCGGTATTTCAACATCACTGTTCAGCATTGGAGTCCCTTTTTTTAGTACGAGTTCTGAGCCGACTCAACAAATCAGCAAACACACTATTCTTCTGCCTTACAGTCGTTGTCAACTCAACAACCTTAAATAAACTGGACCAAAGGTTCACAGTTACATCATCAGTGTACAACGATTTCCCTTTAACGGGAGGCAGCTGATAAAAGTCTGACACCAAGTACACACACATTACCAAACGGTGAAAAATCACCTGTTTGTTTGATCTGCCTTAACCGTCCATGGATATAAGCCAGGAGGTTATGATCTACCATGGAGATCTCATCAATAATTCAAAATCTGCAGATCACTAAACTAAGCTATCAAAGAACTGAGCTTCTCTTCCCACAGGAGTGCACGGCAAGCGCACATCCTTCCCTATGCTAAATGTGTCGTGTATCATTGCTGCATTCAAATTATATGCAGCTATGCCTGTCGGAGCACATAAAACACACGGGCTATCAGGATGACGGCTAATGGTAGACAAAAGCGTCCCAACCTCATACTGGATAGCTCTGATCAAATGGCTCTTACCTGTGCCAGCACCACCTGTGATAAAAACATGAAGTGGCTCTGGCTTTTTACTGGCTACTCGCTCTAAACACCACCGATGGACCTGATTTTTAAAAAAAAAAAAAAAAGAACATCTGGGTTTCATTCAGTGATCGAATTAATGTCAACCCCTCGCTTCCGGTCATGACATTATTACTCTTTTCTAAATGTGCAACCTGTTGCGGACTAACAGCCAAATCAGGAATATTTTCCTGATGTTCATCCACTACCTGTGGATTCTCCCTGAGTTCCTGCATGCTCTAACTGTTCCAGCTCCGCCTCTGGACACAGTTCGCACCAGGCATCCTCTAACACACCCTCATTATCTGATTCTGAGTGTTTTCTATTTCAAAGTGACGTCTATTTGAATCAACAACAGACTTCACAGAATGCCTGGACCCATCACTAAACCTCACATAACCATTATTGTAAAACTCTTCAATGGTTACAGTTAGCAGGTTTTAGCTGGGAGTGTGCCATGTGGCAGGAACAACTGCAAGATGCTCTGATGGAACAACTCTGGACTTTTAGTCTCAGAAGCGAACATAATGGACTACAGCTGGTTGTGTCCATGTTCTTAGTTACAAGACCATAATTGGCTTTTTAACTTCATAGCGCCTTCACATTTTTCATTCTTTAGTGACAACTGCTCGGACACAAACACAGCCAGATACATGTCACTGAAACATCATTAGGTCTGTTCCTGTACCGATCAACAATGCTGGTCATCCACATGTGTTCGGCACTAAGATCAGGTGATGATGACAGAGGATGCTTCCTGTTTCAACACACTTCAAGGCAAACTCATCATAATGGTACTGTCCCCTGTGGGAATCAACATGACCTTCCTGGAGCACTCTTTGAGATACATGTTAGTGAGTCTGTAAACATCCTCCTGAGCAGATACATCTCTATGATGCAGGTAAACACAGCCCAACTTTTTGAGAGCCTCTTTAGCACTAACATTACCTTCGTTAGAGGCCTCTTTGTGTGTGTTGCCCAGCAACCATCCCATTTCCCACTCAGCCTACGAAATGTATGAAATGATATAAACAACACAGGCATATGCATCAACTACATACTGGATGTCCATATTGGCATTCCAGCATTTCAACAAAGGCTTGCTGTAGGGATTGATCCACTCCTCATGAACCTGCCTTTTTAACACTACTTGAGTGCTCTGTACACAGCTATTATAAGCTCCTTCAAAAGCTTCCTGAGTGATCCCTAAATGACCAAACAACAGGGACTCAACACTATCAAAACTGACAGCCATTAAGGCAGCTTTGTCAGATGAGAACAGCAGTCGTCTTGGCCTGTTCCTTTTTTTTTTTTTTTTTTTTTTCTTCTCAGCCAAACAGGGGTCAACATGAGAAGTGCACAGTTCAACATCCTCATCGGATTCACGCCGGCTAATAAATGTCCCAGCTGACACAGGCCTGGGGAAATTGAAAGGACAAACAGTGTTTTTCTATTTACAAGTCGTTTCGAATGTTGCTGAACAGAAATAACGATGTCTAGCAACTCCCCATACGATAATGGTAGTTCACAGGTGACCTACTTGTCAATGAACTGAACGACCTCCTCATCAGTGTTGTCAATCAGCGGAGCATTCTCTATCCAGAAGAGATGATGGACATGAGGAGAACCTCACTGCTGAAACTCAACCCTGTAAAGGTTATCTTTAATTTCACCAGTGGGTTGAGCCAGAGACATGAGCACGTCCCTAAGGAAACAATGCCACCTATGATCAAACATGCGAGCAGCAGTGACAGGATTGTGACGCAACAAATCACACCTATCAGCCCAGTGTAGGTCATCTACAGTGGCTGTCCAACCTTCCTGTTTCAAAATGGTAGACAGCAGATTGCCCCAACGCATATCTGCTGAGCTAAAAGAGCAAAACCAGGTGGGAATGCCGAGCTGATGCACACAGGCCAGAAGGTCAGGCTGGGCCCCCTGCCAAAAAGCTGGAGGCTTAAGAAAACGAAAGCCATCATCAAACTCCAAATTCTGCTTTAAGTATAAACAAATTGATACTCATAGTGACCTTTTATAGGTCAACTAGCGCTTTTAACTTAACTGCCAACAAATACCCCACCATATTGGAACAGGGCAACAACTTACTGGTCTCTGTTAGCAGGAACACAGGTCATTGGACCATGTACTCCATTTTGCCCCCCTTAGGCAAAGCTAACATCTTCATAAAAGGAATGTGTAGAGCAATCAAATGTTGCTTTAAACTATTCAAGCAAGACAGTTCAGGAGGGATGGCCTGAACTGTTAAATTGTTCGACCGGCCCTAAGGTAGCATTTTACCTCTATTGATCTTATAATGACAGCTGTAACAGATCCACAGCTTCCCTCAAGCTGTGACTAACAACTGAGAGGGCACATCACAGTCCTCATTACATAAGACGTTTTATTTACCCCACAGGAAATTCACTTGAAACAGTAGCAGAGAAGTACAAGATGTGTAAAGACAAAAAAAAGTATAACAATATAAAGAATTCACAATGTACAAAATATAAATAAAACAAAAGACATGTTACATATATAAAAAAAATATTATAAATATTATAAACAGGGGTGCACCAACTGCAATTTTCTGGCCGATCACTGACTTTTAAAAAGCCTGATTCCGATTTGGCCAATACCAATTTTTATATAACTGACAGCATACGCCTTACATGTTCAAATCTTATTTTATTTAAAAAACAATACAAACTTGTTTTAACTGCACATGAGGTAGTTCTCTCAAATAGAAATGAAAACAATAGAGCATTGCTGTCCAACCTGCTAAATTATCAGTTCCTTTTTAGTCTTTCATTTTCCACGTCTTAAAACAAACAAAACTTGCAGATGCATGTGCAGATGTGACCTGGTGGGCGGGCCTGTCAGTCAGCCCTCTCTCACCGCAGAGCAGAGGGGGACGGTGGCTGACTTTCATACCTTTTTTGTGTAGGTAGATAAGTTTGGTTTCACAAAAGAATTGCCGATGAATTGCTAACCTTAGTCTGTAGCGCTCTGGGCACCCCAGTGTGAGATCTATTATGAAATATGAGAAGGGGTTTTGAGTGCCGTCTTCAAAGCCCTGAAGAAAGAAGGTTTTTTTTTTTTTTTTTTTTTTTTTTTTTTTCCCCAGAAATATTTGCTGAGCCAATACATTGATCTGCAGTTTGCCTTGTGGGTTGTTAAAGAGCACCAGGTAGCTGGTGTTCAAGCTGATGGTGCGACTGCATTTACCTTTGTAAAAAAGATTTTGAGTGAGTAACATCACGCTCATTTTTATGATACCTGTATTGCGTGGAAATTCCTGCCACTTCAGGGTGCTCTGCTGCCTGTAATAACACATCGTCCAGTATAACAAGGTGGGAATGATGAGGGGGAAACAAATCAGGGTCGTCAAAAGAATCTGGAAGTCCTTCGATGAATTTAATATTTATTACTTTGCTGCAGTTCAGCATACATCGGTTGACAAAGTATAAATCCATACAATGTTGTCAGACACTTGTTGCATAACATCTTTGCAGTTTTCTAAAACATTTTTTACACAAAGTTTTTCCACATCCACTAGGTCCTACAATTTGGCATGAAAAAGGCATGCACAATCTAGGGTCAAATTCTATTTCTTCAGCAAAGTGTGACATGTTTCTCTGTCAAAAACCAAGTTTGACCGGTAGGCAACAGCCTTCTCTTGTCAAATACTACACAAAACCTTTTTTATCTCTC